>CM038674.1:190996551-191684668 GCA_021605145.1 Aegilops bicornis
AAATGAAAGCACTGGCATAGATATTCAACATGAAAAACAAGAGGACAACACGAAACAAGGAGAAGCCATATTTCCAGCAGTAGACAGTCCTCGAAGTGCAGAGAAAGAGGTCTTATAAAAAATTTGCAACTGCACAGTCAGAAATAAACCCATTTTTTAATTACTTTTTGTGTTATGACAGGCACAAGAATCTCAAGAGAGCACCAACAATCAAGTCCATCAAACACAACCAGAGGAGGCCAATGAACAAGGGGAACATGTTCTTCAAACGGTAGACAACAATGCCACTGAAGACCAAGCCACAAAAAACTCGCTCACCGAACAACAGGTAGCAGAGACGGCAGCAACGCCAACAATTGAAAAGGTAAAGTTACATAACCTGCAACTATGAAATTATAAAATAGCTACGTGCACACTCAAATACACTCCCACGTACCACCTCTGCGTTCACTCAAATGCACTCCCACTTTGCCACCCCTATGTTTGAACAGCTACAAGACCAAAACGAGGACAACGGCGATGAACAGCAAAATGAACAACAAGAGAAGGCCCCAAAACCCCCACTCAACGAAGAACACGTAGAACAATCAGCAGCAGCAACAACAACAAATAAAGAGGTGAAATCACATAATACCTCTTCACGATCTTATAGTTCAAAAACGCACTTGACATTTCACTATTTTCCTGTCATCACAGACAACGGAGGCCAATGAGCAAGAGGAGGCCACAGAAGAAGGGCAACATGTTCTTCAAACGGTACACATCAACGTCACAGAAGACCAAGCCCCAAAATATTCACTCACCGAACAATAGGTAGCAGAGACGATAGCAGTGACAACGACTGAAAAGGTGAAGTTACATAAGTTGATCCTATGGAAGTATAAAATAGCTCCGTGGAACCTCAAATGCACTCCCACTTAGCCACCTCTATGTTTGAAAAGCTACAAGAAAAAAACGAGGACAGCGGCGATTAACTCCAAAAGAAAGAACAAGAAGATGCCCAAAAACCTCCACTCAGTGAAGAACGGACGGAACAGTCAGCAGCAACAACGAGAACAGTAGCAGAGACGACAGAAGCAGCAACGACTGAGGAGGTAAAGTTACGTAAGCTGATTCAACGAAAATATATAGTTGCTCCATGAAAACTCAAATGCACTACAACTTAGCCACCTCTATGATTGAACAGCTGCAAGACAAAAACGAGGACAGTGACGATGGACACCAAAAGAAAGAACAAGAGGATCCCCAAAAAACTCCACTGAACGAAGAACAGGTGGAATACTCAGCAGCAGCAACAACAACTAAACAGGTGAAGTTGCGCAAAATGTTTCTACAAAATTATAGGGAAAACTTTGTTTTTGCCACTCTAGCTTTTGACCACTTTGCCTATGTCCTCTAGAATTTAACATTTCACTTCTGCCACTCTTAGTTTTTGACAATACATCACAATTGCCATTATGTGGCAAAAACAATAATTTTAGAGTGGAAATTGTGATACATTGTCAAAATCTAAGAGTGGCAAAAGTGAAATGAAAAGTTATTGCTTTTGCCACGGAATGGCATTTGTAATGTATTGTCAAAAACTAAGAGTGGCAAAGCTGATATGTCAAACTTTAGAGTGGCGTAAGCAAAGTAGGCAAAAGCTAGAGTGGCAAAAACAAAGTTTTCCCAAAATTATAGCTTAATCTCAATAAAATAACGCATATTCACAATCTAAATAGCTCAAAACATGCACCAAACGCTTTGCTATTTACCTATCACAGCTGCTATAATAAAAATAAAGTAGCAAGTTAAATTATTTTAATGCTTTTTCAATGATAACGCAGAAACACGAAGAAGGCAACCACACAGATACAATCAATGAAGCAAACGCATAGATTGTTCTACAGAAACATGGTTATGATATTTCAGAGAAAGAACCAGACACTATCAAAGAAAACCCTACACCATCGTACGACGACAATTCTCCTGGCAAAGAGGTTACTGCCAACCATGTCGAGACTGAAAAACAAGACGGAAAAGACCACCAGCAAGACAAGATGGTTGACACGCAAAAACATTGTGACGCCCCCGATTCAATCGTACACTAATCATGCACGCAAATGTGTACGATCAAGATCAAGGACTCACGGGAAGATATCACAACACAACTCTAAAACATAAGTAAGTCATACAAGCATCATAATACAAGCCAGGGGCCTCGAGGGCTCGAATACAAGTGCTCGATCATAGACGAGTCAGCGGAAGCAACAATATCTCGAGTACGCATATAAGTTAAACAAGGTGCCATAAGATGGCTAGCACAAACCGGGATACATGATTGAAAGAGGCGCAGGCCTCCCGCCTCGATCCTCCTAAACTACTCTGTGTCGCCGCCGCCGGGCTGCACGTAGTAGTAGGCACCTCCGGTGTAGTCGTCATCGGACGGTGGCGTCACAGCTCCTGGGCTCCATCGTGCAGTCGCAGCAACCGAGTAGAGATAGGGGAAAAGGGGAACAAGGCAACCGTGAGTACTCATCCAAAGTACTGCAAGCAAGGAGCTACACTACATATGCATGGATATATGTGTAAAGGGCCATATCGCTGGACCGAATCGCAGAATGCCGTAATAAGAGGGGATAGCTAGTCTTATCGAAGATCGCGCTTCGTCACCCTCGCCTTGCTGCTGTAGCAGAGGGTAGGTTGAAGTCCTCCAAGTAGCATCACATAGCATAATCCTACCCGGTGATCCCCTCCTCGTATCCCTGAGAGAGAGCGACCACCGTTTGTATCTGACACTTGGAAGGGTGTGTTTTATTAAGTATCCGGTTCTAGTTGTCATAAGGTCAAGGTACAACTCCAAGTCGCCCCTGTTATCAAGATCACGGCTATTCAATAGATTAACTTCACTGCAGGGTGCACCAACTTACCCAACACGCTGATCCCATTTGGCCGTACACACTTTCTGGGTCATGCCCGCCGCTGAAGATCAACACGTCGCAGCCCCACCTAGGCTCAACAGAGAGGTCAAGACACCGGTCTAAACCTAGGCGCCAGTGGGTCAGGCCCATCACCCTGAACACACCTGCACGCTATGCGCCGGCGGAAGGCCCTAGCCTAGTGGCGTTCGATCCAATCCAGTAGCCGCGCCCGCCGACGTCACGAAGTGCTTGGTGATACCACGACGCCGAGTGCCCATATCTTTCCCACGTGGTTGGTTAGTGCGTATAGGCTCAGAGCCAACTCAGATCAAATACCAAGATCTCGTTAAGCGTGTTAAGTATCTGCGAACGCCCGAACAGGGCCAGGCCCACCTCTCTCCTAGGCGGTCCCAACCTGCCTGCCGCTCCGCCACAAAGATCCACTCATGGTGCTCCACCACCGACCCGACTTTTAGTCTCCACATGTATCATGTATAAAGTATATAGTATATACCCGTGATCACCTCCCGAGTGATCACGGCCCGATAGTATAGCACAGCAGACGGACAAGAATGTAGGGCCACAGATGAATATACTAGCATCCTATACCAAGCAAGTAGGATCGCAGGTCAAGGTAACAATGATAGTAGCAAGGACAAAGGCTATGCATCGTGATAGGTATAACGTAGCGAAGAAATGCTACACTACTCTAATGCAAGCGTATATAGTAGAATAGGCGATATCCGTGATCAAGGGGGGGCTTGCCTGGTTGCTCTGGCAAGAGAGAGGGTCGCCAACTTCGTAGTCGAACCGGCAAAGCAGCAGCTACGGTCTCGTAGTCTACCGAGAGAAGAGGGGAAGAAACAATTAATACCATGTAAATGAAGCATATCGATGCATGACAAGACAGTAACGATGCTTGGCGTGCCCTATGGTGGTATGTCGTGGTACCGGTTAATGGGGGAAACATCCGGGAAATATCCCCGGTGTTTCGTGTTTTGAGCGAAGGAGCCGGAGGGGAAAGTTGTGAGTTCGGTAGGTTAGGGTTGTGTGTGGCGGACGAACGGATCACAGATCCGGATTAAATCACGCCGTTCGAGCAACTTTCATGTTGAAAATATTTTAATCCGAGTTACGGATTAAAAGATATGATTTTCTAAAGATTTTATTAATTTCGAATTTAATTAATTATTTAAATTAATTCGAAAAATAGATTAATGACATCAGCATGATGTCATGCCGATGTCAGCAGTCAACAGGGTTGGTCGTCAACTGACAGTGGGTCCCGCATGTCATTGATCGATAACTAACTAACTAAATTAATTAATTTAATTAGTAGATTAGTCAGGTTAATTAAATGATTAATTAGTCTAATCAGGATTAATTAATTAATTAATTAACGAATTTAATTATTAATTATTAATTATTATTTATTATTTATTAGTAATATTTATTTAAATTTTGTTGTTGTTGTTGTTGTTTTTTTATCTATAAACGTTCTGGGGCCGTGGGCCCCAAGTGTCATAGGGCCATGGGGCCAAGGCGGGCGAATCGGGTGGCGCACCCGAGCGAACAGGCACGGGCGCCACAATGGCATCAAGGTGCCGGGCGCCAGCCGCTTGGGCGCACGCCTGTGCTACCAGGGCGCCACGGCCTGGGCGCCACACGGCAGGCGCCGAGCAAAGACAAATGAGGGGGCGGAGGTAGGCGGTCGAGGCGATGGGGGAAACGGCGCCGGCGCAAGGGCACGGCGAAGGCGGTAGGGAGCAGTGGAGGCAGCGGAGCGAGCCCGGCCAGGGACGTCCCCACATGGAAATGTAAGGGGAGAGGAGAGGCGAGGCGAGCACGGCGGCGGGCTCACATCGGCGAGGGACGGGCAAGGGCTCGTGGGGTTGACGGGGACGCCGACGAAGAGGAAGAAGGCCAAGGGATGAGGCGCCGTGAGGTAGCGACGGGCGGCGAAGGCGGCCTCGGTCGGGAGGCGACGAGGCGGGAGGTCTGGTGAGGAGGAGGCCGTGGACGATTGCGTCGCGAGGTGGTCCAGCACGGCGAAAGGCCATGCCGGGCGTCGAAGCTGATCGTGGTGCGCGGGACGCGCGCCACGATGATGGGGGGGCGTCCGCGACGGCAGGATCGGGCGCATCCGCGCGAAGGCGAGGTGGAGGTGGGATGAGGCGGCGGCGAGGAGCATCGGCGAGGTGGGGCGTCGTGCAGACCCAGATCGGGCGAAGGAGGGGGACGAGGCGGGAGTGGGGGTTCGTCCCGATCCAATCTGGATCGGGAGGGTGGGATCGATGTGGGGGTGCGGGTGGTTGGGTTAGGGTTTGACCAGGTGGGAGGTTATGGGAGTGAGGGTGTGTCCGTTGGGCGGTGGGATCAAGTGGCCGGCCCGTTCGGGAGGTTGAGGCCACTGGGCGCTTGGCCCAAATGTGGGGGTGTCCTGTTTTCTTTTCCATTTTTTTGTTTGCTTGTTTTCTGTTTTCCTTTTATATATATATTTTCTTGTCTCTTTTTATTTGTAGTTTCTTTTATTTTTGTTTTATAATATTACCACTAGTGCCTAATTTGTATTTACCAATAAACTACTACGAGATTAATTCTTAACCCATAATAAAATAGAGTTAGCATTTTATAAATGCAATAGGCATTTGTTTAATTGTTTTCACTATTGTTTTAATTGTTTTAGGGCCTTTAAACATTTTATCAAAGTTTGGTTTCTCCACCATAATTACCTATGTATTATTTGGTTCACTCCGAACATTTAAATTTAATATTTGAAACTTTTTATTGTTTGCCCGATTTTGAATTTGAAATTCGAACTAGGTTCCGAACTAACGCGAGTTTATCCACAGTAACCGAGGTGACGTGGCATTATTAGCGGGGATTACTGTAGCTTAATTACCCGGGCGTCACAATTCTCCTCCACTACAAGAAATCTCGTCCCAAGATTTAAGAGGGGAGTAAGGGGAAAGTTCTGGTTACGATATTCTAACGGATCTTCTCGAAGAAGTTAATCCCTTCCGTTGATGTCTTCAATCCTTCATTCCGATGCATCATGATAAACTTGTCATCATTTCTTCGGGAACTCCATCGTACTTCATTTAAAAGATAAGGGCAGCTCACTACGACATAATGCTTTTGAGGGAAACAATCTGGGTTAACCCATGAATTAGTATAAGATTATCTCTCGAGTTGAACATATGAAATACCTCGAGAGTAAGGTACGAAAGGTACCATAATAGGCTCCAAGCGGATAGATAGTTGCTCAAGCCCGAACCAGAGTGAGAAAGGGGTTCGAGTAGCGAGAGTAAGTATTAAGCGTCGATACCGTAATAGATCACTAGGACGGTGGCCCGTGGATTACATACAAGTCCACGCAGCGAGGAATAACTTTGGGAATAGGGGTGTACAGACGATCGAGGTTTCGATCCTGTGGAACTGTGGGTTATGGGCCCACCATGTGGTTTTTTTAATAGGAGCAGTGACATCTTTCACGGTCATGATAGCAAGGCATGTCAGAGAGTACCATGTCAGTTATGTCGGCATCAACGTTGGTACCAAGGGCGAGGGACGAAGAGAACCACTTTCCTGCTCGTTGAACGAGGCGGGCCAATAGGTAAGGTTCTCGTCCATCGGTGGCTACCGGAATGTCATCAACAATAGTAACAGGGTCTTACTGACAGAGTTGTACCTTGAGGTGTTTGCACAAGAAGTGGATTATTACTGCTTATATCATATAGATCATAGAAAAGGTTCAAACAAACCAATGGAAGGAAAATATGATCATCAGATTAAACAGAACAATGGAAAGGAAAATATGTTTAAACACATATTTCAAGGGTATATCCTTCCCAAGGACAAGCAGAGCAAGATATCCATGACATGATATAAAGTAGAAAACCATTTAGGTAAGGGGGAAGGAATCTCATGATATTACCCATACAACGGTGTTAGAATAAATGATAAATAAAATTTAGCATCGTGCTTCAAATGTTCCTGTTGAAAATCGGAGTACCATTGACATGCTTCTAGATAGCATTGACAAGGTCTTCAGGTGAAGATCAGACTTTGGAAACACGAAGGATCCATCAGGAATAACTTGTAGCATAAGTCTTACAATTTCCTCATGGATGAATGGATAACCTTGCTGAAAAGGAATCTATAATGATAGGTCCTCCAAAGTGCTAGGCATGACATCATGTTACCGGGTCATCAAAGGATCAACATCATAACTCTTGGAAAGTTGTCCCAACCATCATATCGACGGAGATTTAGATCCAATTGGTGTCATGATACCTCACACTCAGGATGTCCGAGAAGAAAAGGTGCAACACAAATAGACGAAATGACATTTCAAGATTCTCAGGAAATGAACTAAGGGAGCGGGTTCTTGAAGCAATAGTTCATCCTTAAACCAAGGAGAGGATGAGGGGGTAGCTGATGGAATCAACGAAAATCCTTGAGATTTCTAAAAAGGTGGATTTCCACAGTTATGTGAACAAGGAGATAACATTTGTCGGATCAAATGATAAAATGGTGTATGCTCGACGAGAACATACACAGTTAAACATTGGATGAGAGGTGCACCGAAATATGGGCTGGGTTGCACGACCAACGTCTAAATGATGATTCAATAATCAATAGTCTAGGAATGAACGGTTGACCATTAACTTCAGAGCAATAGGGTTGCTAGAAGTACAGAATCCAAACAACACCGTTCACTTGTAGGTACCTTGGTTAGAATTAACACGAACCAAGAAAGAATGGTGATGGTGAGAAGTATCACTATACCAAGAATTCTTAAGAGGTGGAGTAATCCTCATGACATTCTTGTCATAAAAGAGGGTAATACTCCAAGCTAAAGAAGAACAAATGTTGGATAGTAAGGATCTCAAGGTATAACACGAAACACGAACAAGTTTGTGTTGAGCAGGAAAAGGCAATAAAGTGGTCAAAGATAACCCAAATCATCGGGGGCAAGGATGGTATTTCTCATCATGATCTCAATTGATATCCTGGAAGAGCTCATAAGGTTGATGTGGATCACGACACATTTGTCGACAGATTTCATGAAGAAGTAATCAATCAGCGACTACATCAAGTCAAAGGAATGATGAAGCCAAAAGTCATTGGAACCATGGGTACGACACAAACTCGAAATCAAGCTTGCTGTCCAAGGACCAACGGCATGACGAGGAAGATCGATTGTAAGATTAGCTCACCGTCGAATTTTGTGCTCCGAGGAGAAGGACCCGGTAGCACAGTTAAAATTTAGCATGATAATGATATAGCCGATCAGGCTAGGAATGATGTGATCGGGTACAAACTCGTACTTATAGAAGCTTACCGAAGAGTGGTTGAACCGTAGAGCGGACTCGGTTCAGTTATCGGTGTCTTTGAGTGTTTAATAACTCAAGGCCCGTGAAAAATTGGAATCAGTGGGAAGGTAGCACTTGATGAAGGACTCATAAGAAGTTATGCAGTTCCATGATAACCTCGAGATACCAGGGGGTAATACTCGACACAAGATCAAAGTAAAGGTTGGACTGGTGTATTGATCCATAGGAGACAATTGTTTTAACTTGTCCGAGAAATGGAATCCAAGAAGATCAATCATGGTCGGAACCACGGTTGCAAGGGATCAATTCACAGATACCATATGTTAGTTATCAAGGAAGTAGTTATTATTACAAGAAGCTTCCATGATAAGTTCCACATCAGGTCCATGGGCATGAACTCGAGTTCAAGGTCGACTCCCACTTCTCCAATGCATACCCTTTCATTCACTTCTCGCTTTCGATGAAGTTATAGCGTTGAAATTTTATCCGCAAAATACCGTAAGAGTACGACTCGTGAAAACTTTCGAAGTTCACACATATTAAGGAAGGCATAGGTTCAACCCATCGGGCATCTTAGAATCATATACCGAATCTTTAGAAGTAATTAACTCAAGCTCAAGGCGAGCATGGTTGAGAAAGCAGACGATACAATTTACCAAAGGCATTATGTATCGTAGAAAAGGCTCACAAGGTTATTGAATATGAAGGGCGTTGTCGGATAAAATCCAACAAAGGATCCGTGGTCCACAAGGGATCCGACGTGAGCATCGGTACTCAACTAGAGGAAGTAGATTATAGAAACAACTGACTAACTCAATTGTCAAATGCAAAGGAATTATGATTTAAATCAAGGGATCGAAGCAATGCTCGATTAGGGGTGGATAAGTTGAATAGCCTTAGGGTACAATCAAAGACAATTGGATTGGTCGAGAACCAATTCCGATTAAAGAATGGCAGCTCGGTGGAAAAGTAATTCATAAGGATCAATGATGATTGCGTGTATTCATGACGTATTGAGTCAACAGACTCAAAATGATAGTGACAAGGAATGTCAATATGACCACGAGACTTATGGGATTAACCATAATGCAAGCAAGCAAGAATTTCAAGAGCCAAAGGCCCCAAAGGATTTTCGGAAGATCGAATATTATTTTGAAGACTTTTGTGAAACACATGAACAACTGGGGTTGAGCGGATACTCGTCAAGTGCGAGGATTTATTTGAAGGGGTATTCATGTGGCAAAGAACTGCTCGGCAGTAGGCACAAGTATTCTCGGAACAATAGAGAAAACTTCGGGGTATCTTGTAATAACAAGATCAATGGGGGATGATCGTATGAATGGCAAGTGCAAGTAGTTATCCATACGGATTTATACGTGGTCGGGAATAGCAAAAGTGATGGGCACAAAGTCTCGAGAGAACATCAGAGAGTATCTTGAGAATCTTCCGATTAGTAGACGATCATCCAAGTGAGGGGCTCTCCGGGAGAAAGTACTTGCGAGAACCTAAAGTTAGTTTTGTTTTTAGCAAAATCGTTTAACCCGAATAGAAGAGAGTTCGGAATCCCAGAGTAAAGATCGAGGAGTAAAAGATCCTAATACCACCCAATGGCGACGTGGGCCCATGGGCCGCACAGCCATGTTAGTAAAAGTTTTGTAAAGTCTAGACTCGACTTCGGCCAAGGAGTTGGAAGGGGGATTCCTACAGCAATCGGCTGGGATACCAACTTGTGGCGCCCCGATTCAATCGTACACTAATCATGCACGCAAATGTGTACGATCAAGATCGAGACTCACGGGAAGATATCACAACACAGCTCTAAAACATAAATAAGTCATACAAGCATCATAATACAAGCCGGGCCTCGAGGGCTCGAATACAAGTGCTCGATCATAGACGAGTCAGCGGAAGCAACAATATCTGAGTACGTATAAGTTAAACAAGGTGCCATAAGATGGCTAGCACAAACCGGGATACAGATCGAAGAGGCGCAGGCCTCCGCCTAGGATCCTCCTAAACTACTCCAGTCGTCGTCGGTGGCTGCTGCGTAGTAGTAGGCACCTCCGGTGTAGTCGCCATCGACGGTGGCGTCGCTCCTGGCTCCATCGTCTGCAGTTGCGACAACCGAGTAGAGATAGGGGAAAAGGGGAACAAGGCAACCGTGAGTACTCATCCAAAGTACTCACAAGCAAGGAGCTACACTACATATGCATGGATATATGTGTAAAGGGCCATATCGATTAATCTGAGCTGCAGAATGCCGTAATAAGAGGGGATAGCTAGTCTTATCAAGATGCGCTTCTGGTCACCCTCGTCTTGCAACAGGTAGCAGAGGGTAGGTTGAAGTCCTCCAAGTAGCATCACATAGCATAATCCTACCCGGTGATCCCCTCCTCGTATCCCTGAGAGAGAGCGACCACCGGTTGTATCTGGCACTTGGAAGGGTGTGCTTTATTAAGTATCTGGTTCTAGTTGTCATAAGGTCAAGGTACAACTCCAAGTCGTCCACATTACGAAGATCGCGGCTATTCAATAGATTAACTTCACTGAGGGTGCACCAACTTACCCAACACGCTTGATCCCATTTGGCGGACACACTTTCTGGGACATGCCCGGCCGGAAGATCAACACGTCGCAGCCCCACCTAGGCTCAACAGAGAGGTCAAGACGCCGGTCTAAACCTAGGCGCCCAGGGATCTGGGCCCATCACCCTGAACACACCTGCACGTTGTGTGGGCGGCCGGAAGCAGACCTAGCCTAGTGGCGTTCCAGTCCAATCCGGCGTGCGTCGCTCAGTCGCTGACGTCACGAAGTGCTTCGGCTGATACCACAACGCCGAGTGCCCATATCTTTCCCACGTAGTTGGTTAGTGCGTATAGGCTCGTAGCCAACTCAGATCAAATATCAAGATCTCGTTAAGCGTGTTAAGTATCCGCGAACGCCGAACAGGGCCAGGCCCACCTCTCTCCTAGGCGGTCCCAACCTGCCCTATCGCTCCGCAACAAAGATCCACTCGCGGGTGCTCCACCAGCCGACCCGACTTTAGTCTCCACATGTATCATGTATAAAGTATATAGTATATACCCATGATCACCTCCCGAGTGATCACGGCCCGATAGTATAGCACAGCAGACGGACAAGAATGTAGGGCCACAGATGAATATACTAGCATCCTATACCAAGCAAGTAGGATAGCAGGTAAAGGTAACAACAGTAGTAGCAAGGACAGGCTATGCATCAGGATAGGTATAACGAAAGCAAGAATGCTACACTACTCTAATGCAAGCGTTATAGAGTAGAATAGGCGATATCTGGTGATCAAGGGGGGGGCTTGCCTGGTTACTCTGCAAGAGAGAGGGTTGTCAACTCCGTAGTCGAATGGCGGCAGCGGCGTCGGTCTCGTAGTCTACCAAGAGAAGAGGGGAAGAAACAATGAATACCATGTAAACAAATGCATATCGATGCATGACAAGACAGTAACGATGCTAGGCGTGCCCTAACGTGGTATGAGGTGGTACGGTTAAGAAACATCCGGGAAAATATCCCGGTGTTTCATGTTTTCAGGCGAGGAGGCCGGAGGGAAAGTTGCGAAGTTCGATAGGTTAGGGGTGTGTGGCGGACGAGCGGACTGCGTATCCGGATTAAATCACGTTGTTACGAGCAACTTTCATGTTGAAAATATTTTAATCCGAAAGTTACGTAATTAAAAGATATGATTTTCTAAAGATTTTATTAATTTCGGAATTTAATTAATTATTTAAATTAATTCGAAAAATAGATTAATGACATCGGCATGATGTCATGCTGATGTCGGCAGTCAACAGGTTGGCTCGTCAACTGACGGTGGGTCCCGCATGTCATTGATCGATAACTAACTAACTAAATTAATTAATTTAATTAGTAGATTAGTCAGGTTAATTAAATGATTAATTAGTCTAATCAGGATTAATTAATTAATTAACGAATTTAATTATTAATTCTTAATTATTATTTATTACTAATATTTATTTAAATTTTGTTGTTGTTGTTGTTGTTGTTTTTTTTTATCTATAAACGTTCTAGGGCCGTGGGCCCCAAGTGTCATAGGGCCATGGGGCCAAGGCGGGGCGGGCTCTGCAGGCGCACCAGCGAACACAGGCGCCCGCCCGAATGGCATCATGGTGCTGGGCGCCAGTCTGTTGGGCGCACGCCCTTGAGCTACCAGTCGCCCGGCCACGGCCGGGAGCAAAGACAAATGAGGCGTCGGAGGTAGGCGGGTCGAGGCGGGGAAGCAGCGCCCATGGGCGATGGCACGCAGCGGCAGCGGTAGTGAGCGATGTGAGAGGCCATGGCGGGCGGCGAGCTCGGCAGTGGGCGTCCTGGCATGGAAACGAAGAGAGGAGAGGGCGAGGCGAAACGCGGCGGGGCTCACATCGCGCGTAAGGGGCAAGCGGCGGGGCTCGTGGGGGTTGTGAGGGCGCCGACGAAGAGGAAGAAGGCGGCGGGGATGAGGCGCGAGGTAGCGACAGTGGGCGGCGCGGCGGCCTCCGGTCGGGAGGCGGCAATGAGGGAGGTCCGGTGAGGAGGAGGCCGTGGGACGATGGCGTCGAGCGAGGTGGTCCCGGCGACGGCGGCGCTGGCGTCGGGCGCGATCGTGGACGTCGTCGGGTCAAGGCGCGCGATGATGGGGGTGGTCCGCGATGGCAGGATCGGCGCATCCGCGCGACGAGGGCGAGGTGGAGGTGGGATGAGGCGGCGAGGAGCGCCCGGCATCGGCAGGTGGCGTCGTGCCGGCACCGGGCGAGGGGGACGAGGAGCGAGGGAGTGGGGGTTTCGTCCCGATCCAATCTGGATCGGGAGGGTGGGATCGATGTGGGGGGAGGTGCGGGTGGTTGGGTTAGGGTTTGACCAGGGGTGGGAGGTTATGGGAGTGAGGGGTGTGGCCGGTTGGGCCGGTGGACGGGCGGGCCAGCCCGTTCGGGAGGCTGAGGCCAGCTGGGCCGCTTGGCCCAGCGGGGGGGGGGGGGGGGTGTCCTCTTTTCTTTTCCCTTTTTTTGTTTGCTTGTTTTCTGTTTTCCTTTTATATATATATTTTCTTGTCTCTTTTTATTTGTAGTTTCTTTTATTTTTAGTTTTATAAAATTACCACTAGTGCCTAATTTGTATTTACCAATAAACTACTACGAGATTAATTCTTAACCCATAATAAAATAGTGTTAGCATTTTATAAATTCAATAGGCATTTGTTTAATTGTTTTCACTATTGTTTTAATTGTTTTAGGGCCTTTAAACATTTTATCAAAGTTTGATTTCTCCACCATAATTACCTATGTATTATTTGGTTCACTCCGAACATTTAAATTTTAATATTTGAAACTTTTTATTGTTTACCCGATTTTGAATTTCAAATTCGAACTAGGTTTCGAACTAACGCGAGTTTATCCACAGTAACCGAGGTGGCGTGGCATCATTAGCGGGGATTACTGTAGCTTAATTACCCGGGCGTCACAAACATGATGCTAAGAAAAGCACAGACGACTCAAATGAGGATGCAGTAGAAACTGGACAAAAGGTACTGACAAACAGAGCTTCGAATGTGCAACACAAAAAGGAGAACATCACATGCCGCCAGAAGCAGAATGAGAACAAGAAAGCAACAACACTGGATAGGACATATCTTCTAGCATCGAAGCAGGCAAGACAATAGAAACTTAATTGCTATCTTACGACTTGAAATTATTTACATTAAATTCAAAATCATCGCGGGCACAAAGGAGAAAGGGGGCAAATATAGTGATGGCGTCAACAAAGCCATCGAAGACCTGTACAACGCTGTATGCAAGCCATGGACAAAGAAAGAAAGGTAAGTTCATGTAATTAATACACAACAAATTCTTACATATGATGATTTTAACTGTATTCTGTGTAAACTAAAATATTTTTCCAAATATACTTTGCAGGGATGAACTCTTCATTACGATAGACAGGTTCGATGTCAATCTAGGACATGTCGCCGAAAGCTTCAAGGTCGGTAACCCAGTGAGCAGCGAAGCAATCGAGCCCATGCTAACGATCTTGAGAAAACAACTCAATGGCACAGGGAGAAAGATTCTACCGTTAAGCAACATTGCAAGTAAAGAACAATGGTAGAGGAATCACGTTTAAAACGATAAATATCAGTTTATAAATAGACAAACTTTGCCTATAACTAAACTGACAAATTCCCTTTGTGTATGCATGACAAAACAAGCAGCACTCAATAAAGGAAGCCAACGATGAAGATCCAATGTGCTACAAAAATAATGGTCAAGCACATGTCAGAAAAAAAACTACTACCTGCCAGGCTTAGAGCATTTTTCAACATAGAACAAGAAGAAAAACTGCAAGATTAAAACATGGTAAGCAGATCAGCTGTTACAAAAATAAAATCCAATTACGTATGATATGCAAAATTCTCTTTCATTGCAGACAAATCATGTCTAAAACTAAGAAGATTTCCAAATGTTTTTGTTTTTATTTTGTGTTTTGCAGTTCCTTCTACCATGTTTGATGAGCGGGTTTAAGAAAGACGAAACTACCAGTCATTACTTCACCGTTACAGTTAACATGGAAAAACAGCGCTTTGAACTCCTTGAATCTTCAGCTGCATATCCAGGCACAATAGAATTCTTCAACAATGTAACCAACAAATTAATGAAAATCTGGAAGCACGTAAGCACAGAGCTCCATCTTTCACAAAGAAGCATCGACCATTTCAAAAGGGTCAAACTAGAGGTGCCACTCTAGGGAGAAGACACGTAAGCACTTCCAACATTTCTCTTCCTGTTTTTTTCAATGCAAGATTCACTACTACCATTCCTCAAATAATTCTGTTCTTTCGGTTTTTCAATGCAACAACTACTACTACCATTGCTCCAACATTTCTCTTCTTTTCCATTTCTCGAATGCAACAATTTTACTACTACCATTCATCTACATGCAGAATGGACTGCGCATTCTAT
Source organism: Aegilops bicornis (assembly GCA_021605145.1). NCBI lineage: Eukaryota > Viridiplantae > Streptophyta > Magnoliopsida > Poales > Poaceae > Aegilops > Aegilops bicornis. The sequence goes on from CM038674.1 coordinate 191,011,771, forward strand.
ATGTACATGAACGTGAAGCACTACTCGAAAGATGGAACAACAACGGCCTTAGAGCCAGAACAAGTACCAGAGTTGAGGAAAAAAAATCTATATCAACTAATCAGTCAACACAGAGGCAATACCGCACTTTCATTAATCAAGTGTACAACATGTTAGTCTTTTCAGAAACAAAACCTTACAATTTTGTCACACTACCAACTACTAATAAGTTGTTATTATTATTATTATTATTATTATTTGATTCTAACAGATATGCTGATGTATGAAGTCGATATGGGAGACAAAGAAATGCAACATACAAAATGTTGCGTACTAGAAGAGTTTCCGCCAAATCTCAAGCCAAAGGAACATATTATGCATACGACAACCACCCAACAACAAGAAGTTATTGATATATGCAGTGAACACAAAGAGCTTATGCATGTCAGCAGCCACGTCGTCGTCAAAGAATCTTGCACGGACCACAAATACAAGGATCCACCAATAGAACCAGATCAACCACCACCAGACGACAAGATACCACACCAACCTGAAGAGCCAACGGACACCACTAATGAGCAAAATATCAACAACAATATCCCGAGCACAGAGAAACTTGAACAAACATGCACTACTTTAAAAGAGGATGACAGAAGCAACGACGTACCAAATACACAAGAACAGGTTTCCGAGTAGAAGAAACAACATGTTCTTCTTTAAGAAGAAACAGGCTCGAGAAACAATCAGCAAGGCACCTCCAGCACCATCTCTTTACACTTCCTAAAACCCAAAATGACGAGAAAGCATGAAGAAGTTGATGAATTTCTTTTAAGCCTTAACCCGGACCAACTAAAGATATACGATGAGTTTATACAGATGGGCTATAAAATCGATGAAATCAAAACATTATCGCTTCAGCATGAAGACTTTGAATTAAAAAAAATCCACGCTGTATCTGGCAACCTTGCAGCAAGAATCAGGAGAACATTCAATGGCTCAATCATCTGAGAACATCTCAGCCAAGAAAACCTCGGTCAAGAAGAGGCCGATGAAGCCTTCAAGCAGGCTCCATGGAAAAATCAAGATTCCTACTTTTGTCCTAGGAGATTTCAAATTTATGAACAAAGCCAACGCACTTCATGAATACCTATTCAGCGAAGAAGGACAGAAAGAATGCGAACAGTAAGTACTTTCTCTTGATAAAACAAAAAACAGAGAACTGCTCCTCCTTTTTAAAGCCACCTAACTAATGTATAAACCCTTTCTGCTTGCAGCCTAAATGTATATATTATCTCGAAGCGACCCAATTGTATTACAGGAAAGGACATAATGCAACAGCTACGAAAAGGAGTTGGACAGATTGAGGGCTCCATCGCAAACGCATCGTTCGAAGAATGGACAGAGCAGCAACAATACAACACAAACGATAAGCCATACTCTCCGTAGAATTTGCAAACGTATGAATTCCAATTGGACGAGAACAGTTGCATCATTTTAGTGATTATATGTTTCAACTAAAAAGTAGACAAATTTTTTGTCGCAGCTCGTGCTCGGTGTTAATCCAGGAAAAGAAGGAGGACTACGAGAATTCAATGAGGAAGAAGCATTCAAAGAGTTTGTACCCCTTGTAAGAGGGAAAGAACTTTTAAAGAAAAAGCTGGTAAGTTAAAAGAAATATACAAACATAATTCATTCTTCCTAAAGATTGCACATTTACATGTCATTTAATTCGCTTGACAACAAATGAACTTTAACTCACTGTGTCTCCAAACACTGCAGATTATGATACCTCACAACATAGTTAAACACTTCACATTGTACGTGCTGAAAAAGTACACGAGCTCCATCGACATACTTGACTCACTGAGTTACAGAAACATAGGAAACAATACATGGAAAAAACACCATAAGGATCACCCAGAACTGGTAGGTCGATTCAACCTTGGTTTTCTAATTCTTGCATTACCCTTCTTAATGGCAATATCCAACAGTAAAACCAAACCATACTCACAGATTAAAAGGATGTATGCACTCATGAAGAAGCATTACGGAGAAGCGGAACTACAAGCCAACAGTGAACCAAACTGGTCGAGGATAGCAGAAACACCTAACAGAGTTTCCATGCCAAAATAGCAGGGTACCCAATGCGGACACTTCATGGTTCAATTTGCAAAATATTGGAATGGCATTGATCTCACAAACGAGGATGAAGATTTCCATGTAAGTGAATATTACGAGAGCAACAATTTTATTTTAGAAGCAGCACTCCTTGAATTCTTCAATTATCTCAACAAAAGAAAAATAAAATAATATCCGATGACCTTCATGCAGTATAGCAAGGTAGATGCCGAGTGGAAATCGGAGTTCCTTTTTACAGCCATATTTGGTGAAACAAACCAAGTAAAGTGCGAGCAACTGTCTAGAAGAATCAGAGAATTCAAACCAGAAACTTCAAAGTTCTTTTGCACTAGCAAAGGTAAGAAAATTATTTTTGGTTATCTTTTTTGTAATGACCTACCCATCCCGTGGTTGACCAATGTCTTTAGTATCACGAGAGCTTACATACTACATATCTGCTTCCGTTGACAGAAACAGATGCAACAAAAAGGAAAAAAGGACGAAGCACCAATCCATACCCAAAACATTCACATTGCTTCCAACACACAAAGGAGGCATCTGACCACTTCTAAATAGTCATGAGCGACAGCTGGCAGGAAAAATTCAAAAAGTGAGTTGTTTTCTGTTGCACCTAAAAATAGTTGGACCGAGGCCAAAAAGAATATAAAATTTTGTTTCTCACTGACTCTCACCTCCAAAATTATTTTATTTTCCAGTCGCAACAAAATTGTATTTAGGCGCATTCGTAGAGATAGCGAAAGCACGCAACTTACTACAGCCCAACTGAAGGCAGTATTTGGTCCAAGACCAGCACAGACGAACATACCACATCATATGGAAAAGAGAGTGATCGATGATATAGCAGAAATCTGGGAAAGTAGACAAGATACAAAAGAGAGTGATAGAGTAATATTAGGCCCAAAGTTTGCAGAGGTAAAATTTTAAAGGCACAAACTTGTCTATATTGCAACGCCTGCTCTTTTATATTGTTGCACAACTGTTTTTTCTGACACTTTTTTATCGTAATTATTGTTTGCAGCGTATACTGGATTTAGAGAATCACAAAACTACTATTAGCAAATTTAAAACTGAATTGCAAAGAACAAAGAATCAGCTGGTTCCCATGTATCTCAAAGAACATCTACAGAATAAGCTCTCAACAGCAAACATGGTAACATCCCTTTACTCCACAACAAAATCACGAAATATGCGTTCTATCAAATTACTTTATATTAAACTGTCATCTAAGCAACAAATATTTTATACACAGATATTCATTCCACTCGAGAAGGATCACCGCTACGTGCTATATATGCTGGACAAATATAAAAAAAAGTTCACATTATTGATCCTCGAAAAGCAACTACAGAGGAATTTGAGAAATAAAAGTTAGACATAGATCATTTGGATCCATTTGAAGCAGATCGAATTCTTCAGGAAAACGAACAAGCTCAAGAGGAAAGAAAAAAACAGTTTCAGGAATATCATGTTCATAAGTCGGCAATCGTAAGCATTTCTAAATAACATTCTTTTCAGTTTTACAGGTTCCAATATTAAAACAATTAAAAAAAATGCAATTCCCAGGTACCTAGGATTAAAGAAGTCTTCAACGTCATACTAGACAAACAATGAGTCCCAAGAATACAAGATGGTAGTTCATACTGTGCAAGATGTTCCAGTGGTAGAAAAGGGTGAATCACCATTTGCTGTTCTAAAGCTTGCATTCCTCTACAATGGTGAAAAGTTCATCGAAGACCTCGATGATTTGACAGTAAGTTTTCAATGAAAATCTTTTGCACATAATACATAGAAAATATTGAAATATATATATATATATACATATTTACTTATATACACCTTTTATGCACCAACTCTAAGAATATACTTCTCTTGTCGGCAAAACCCGTGCCTCCGGAGAATCCACACATGTGCATGCACGCACATACCTCGAGTGCCTCAACCGAGGCTAGCTGCTCCGCAAACGTGACTGCAAATGCTTCAAACCCGTGCCTCTGGAGAATCCACACATGTGCATGCACACACATACCTCGAGTGCTCCAACCGAGGCTAGCTGCTCCGCAAACGTGACCGCAGATGCTTCAAACCGGTGCCTCCGAGAATCCACACATGTACATGCACACACATACCTCGAGTGCCTCAACCGAGGCTAGCGGCTCCGCAAACGTGACTGCACATGCTTCAAACCCGTGCCTCCAGAGAATCCACACATGTGCATGCACGCACATACCTCGAAAGTGCCTCAACCAAGGCTAGCTGCTCCGCAAACGTGACTGCAGATGCTTCAAACCCGTGCCTCCGGAGAATCCACACATGTGCATGCACGCACATACCTCGAGTGCCTCAACCGAGGCTAGCACGCACATACCTCGAGTGCCTCAATCATGCGTAGCTGCTCCGCAAACGTGACTGCACATGCTTCAAACCCGTGCCTCTGGAGAATCCACACATGTGCATGCACGCACATACCTCGAGTGCCTCAACCGAGGCTAGCTGCTCCGCACACATGACTGCAGATGCTTCACACCCGTGTGATACCTCGACGGACAACGCGCCGCATGAACCAACACACCGCACGACCAACACACACTTTGACCTATGCCCCCCCCCCCCCTTCAAGATGTTTATGAAAATTAAATGAGCCGAAGGCGAGCAAGAGGTTCTCTCGCGCCGGAGGCGCCGTGTGAACCTCGACGGACAATGCGCCGCATGAACAACACGCCACACAACCAACACACATTTCGACCTATGCCCCCCCTTCAAGATGTTTATGAAAATTAAACAAGCCAAAGGCAAGCAGGAGGTTCCCTCGCGCCGGAGGCGCCGTGTTACACCACGATGGACAACGCGCCGCATGAACCAACACGTCGCACGACCAACACACACTTCGACCCATGCCCCCCCCCCCCTTCAAGATGTTTATGAAAATTAAACAAGCCAAAGGCGAGCAGGAGGTTCCCTCGCGCCGGAGGCACCGTGTGACACCTCGATGGACAACGCGCCGCACGAACCAACACGCCGCACGAACCAACACGCCGCACGAACCAGCATGCTACACGACCAACACACACTTCGACCTATGCCCCCATTCAAGATATTTATGAAAATTAAACTAGCCGAAGGCGAGCAGGAGGTTCCCTCGCGCCGGAGGCGCCGTGTGACACCACGACGAACAACGCGTCGCATGAACCAACACGCCTCACAACCAACACACACTTCGACCTATGCCCCCCTTCAAGATGTTCATGAAAATTAAATGAGCCGAAGGCGATCAGGAGGTTCCCTCACGCCGGAGGCGCCGTGTGACACCTCGACGGAAAACGTACCGCACGAACCAAAACGCCGCACGACCAACACACACTTCAACCTATGCCCCCTCCCCTTCAAGATGTTTATGAAAATTAAATGAGCCGAAGGCGAGCGGGAGGTTCCCTCGCGCCGGTGGCGACGTGTGACACCTCGACGGAGAACACACCGCACGAACGAACACGCAGCACGACCAACACACACTTCGACCTATGCCCCCCTTCAACAATTTAGAAAAGTTATACAAACCATGCCTCTGCTAGTATACACTTGTGCCTATAGAGAATTCACACATTGGCATTGACATGATTAAGCGATGCCTCTGCAGTCATCACGACCGTGCGTCAAACCATGCCTTTGCTTCGTGTGTATGAAAAAGTTGTTGTTTTTTGCTTACTTGAAAGCTCACATTTGATAGTGTTGATAGCCCCCACACGTAACTACCCCATAAATCTCCATATCCCGGAAATATGATGGGAACAGAAAGGGAAACAGAAAAGAAATAGGGAACCAACGCGGTTGGCCATATTTTTCTTTGCGGCACAAAAAGGGAAAAACGGAAAATTCTAATAGTTGGAGGGTTAAACTACAAAACGCATGAAACCACAAATCGGAAAGGGAAAACCAGGAACCAACCGTGCCGGCTGGTGTTCCCTCGTGGGAGCGCTCCGTGCGCGACACTTGTCACCCGCGGAGCGCTTCCGAACCGCTCGTTCCGAGAGCGCTCGTTAACTAGTTGCTCTCTATCTTGTTTGTCGCCTGTTGCCCACCGCGTGTCTAGTTCTCTCTCGAGGACTCTATTTCAAAAATCGCTACATCACGGGTTGCGACTATATAAGGGCACACGTTCTTGCCTATGTTCTCATCTCACCTTTCTAGCCCCTCGCTGCGTCGTTGGTCCGTCTCCCAAATTCTGGTGGCGCCCACACCCCCACTTCACCATCGGCGTGTGCTTCCCCTCCCCACGGCCATCTCCTCAAGTCCTCATGGCGCCCCCTCCACCCCATCCCCTCTTTGCACGGTGAGCTGGTGGCGCGCAGGAATCATCAGTAACCATGTATGGAGGGCACAAGGCGGCAGCGGCCACCTCTAGCCTAAAGCCCAAAAGAAATGCCCGGAGAGATGCAGCCATGGGGCAAAGCATCGCCAGCCTCATGAGCCCGCGCAACCTGCGGGAGCCCCATGCCCGGAAGCGATGGAAGTGCTTCTGGATCGTGCACAGCTCTCGGACGGCCGGCATGCGTGACGTGGCAGCAGCGAGGGCGGGTCTTCCTTGTGCGCATGCATGCGCTGGTGCAGGCGAGGGTTGGACTGTTGAGGCTGCGGTGACCTCGAGCACAACTACGCGGCGCAAGATTTAGTGGAGCAGGAGGTGGCCATGGTCGGGCAGGTTCGGGGCGTAAGCGCCACCTAAGTGCTCGGGAAACCACACTCGTGATAGAAGGTACTATACTACATGCACATGCGCACTCGCTACCTCTTTCGGGTCAAGCAATTGCGTCTGGGTATGTGGCTTGGCGCCTTGCAATAGTAGTACGTAATGTTTATTTCTTTGCCACTAATACTATAGGAATCAGAAGTAGCTTAATTGCATTATTAGCTTAATTTGTTGGGAAGAAGCTCACCAAATGGAATGATGAGATGATCATGCAATTCTATTCCACAGCTCATTTCTATCCAGATGGCAGGATTGTATGGATGACTGAGGGTTCTAGATACCAGTCAACAATCTCTGAGTGGGCTGAACTCCTTGGTGTTCCATAGGAGAGAGAGGATGACATTGATGTGTATGGAAAGTGTCGGATGGACCACGACATAATGGCAAACATGTACAAGGAAATCCCTCCCAAGGATCTTGAGTGTCATAAGCTTGGATCTGTCAAGCATTTGCTAGTTGGTTTGGCCACCAAAACGCTATATTGAGGCATACTCTTTTGCCCAAGTCTGGAGATGATAAGACGATACATGGCCACTCCATGAACTTGCTCCACTTGTGTGACAACCCTCAGAAGTTCAAAGGCATGAGCTTGATAGTAGAGACAATCAAGAGGACAGCTGCTGATCAGAAGAGATCTTGTGGATATGCTCCACATATTCAGATGCTCATCAACTCCAAAGTTGGAACGAGCACTTATATACTTGATCGTGAGCATCTCCCTCTTCAACCTGAGTTTGAGGATAATGTGGTGGTGATGGATCCTTCACACCCTACATTTGTTGAGGCTCAAAAGAAGATCCAGCCAACAAAAGCAGCTCAAGAGGCCACAACACCGAATGCTCCAACAGCCAACCTCAAGTCCAAGAATGATCAAATGGCTATCTGTTAGAGGATACCCTGAGAACTGAGAGGAGTCTGGCCAACATTTTCAAGAACCAGGAGAGCCCGGTGCGAATTTTCAAGACAAAAATTCATGATCTTGATGTAAAGATCACAGAGGTTCAAACTGTTGTTGAGAAGCTCAGAGATGATGTCGAGGCAAGCAGACTTGCTGCACAGGACAGTGGAGATGAGCTACCTACTACTAAGAGGTTTTAGACAGTTCCCAGGGCACCCAGATCTTCAGCCATGCCAGCTGCAGACACGAGGCCTACTCACTCCGCACCTGCTACTACTGCTCCAGTGCCACCTCCAGTTTCCACTCCACTAGCCTAGCAGACATCAGCAAAAGCCTTTGCAGATACACTTATCTCAACGCCATCTAGGCACACCGGAGCCCCAGCCAGAAGACACCTTCAGGAGCTGTCGAGGATCGTGCCTAGAGAGATGCATAGCTCTATACCTTTTCGAGCTTTTTGGTACTTGTTGCCAAAGGGGAAGAAATTGTATAGATCATTAGGCTTCGAGAGAGAGTGTCTCGCTTTTGTTGTTCGTTTTTCTTGAGTTCTTGCTACTATCGTGCTACTATTTTCGTTTGATTCCTGCTACTTTGATTGTTATTCTTGTGAGATACTACTTTGGTTGTGTGTGATTGATCATACAATGCTACATGTGATGCCTAATGTCTATCTCTATCATTATTTGTGTATGATCATTCACTCAAGTTGTTGGTGATGCGTGCTTATCATTTCACTCATATCATTTTGTGCGCTCCACCAAGTTGTCTGTGACATGGAAGAGTGACCCATGATCCTAATCGATTGTGCATTTGCATTCAAACGCAAATTTCAAATAATGCACAAATTTAGGGGGAGCTCTTGCTTATCACATACTTCTCAAAGAGACGATGTATTTTATTCAGTTAATCATTTTTCGAAGCTCTGATCTATATGTTATTATCAATTACCAAAAATGGGGAGATTGAAAGTGCAACTAATCTCGGGGTGGTTTTGGTAATTCATAACAACATATATCTCATTGAACTAATGTCTACTCAAGATATATATTTCAGGATGTTCAATGATTGGAATGGCATGGACTAGAGAAGTGGATCCCTCAAAATGATAAGGACAAAGATTGGCAGAAGCTCAAGACTCTACATTTTCATTTTAGTGACCCAAGATCACATTGAGTCCATAGGAAAGCCAAGACTATTAAAAGGGGATGATGTGTTGCTTAATGATCTGGTTGCTCAAGTGCTTAGTGATATTGTTCCAAAACCCTCAGCCACTTTCTCCATCCAAATATGTCCAAACCCTAATTCCAAACTCGGCCCCACCAAAATATAAATCTGGAGCCACCGAGTTCATCTTGACATAGCCACTGCCAAAACCCTAACAAATCAGACACACCGATACGGATCTCAGTCCCACCAAGATGGCCTTGCCAGTTCTCTGTGACTTGTTGCAATTGTTTCAGTTCCACCAAGATGTTGCAATCGGTCCCATCGAGTTGGCTTGACCGATTCTCTGTTGCTCATTGCATTCACTTTGGTCCCACCGAGATGATGCAATCGGTGCCACTGAGATGAAGTTTTCCCTAAGCCCTAGCACATCGGTCCAACCCAGTTGTTCCAGTCGGTCCCACCAAGATTCCTAACATTCATATTTTTTCACATATCGGTGCCACCGAGTTCATAGATAGGTGCCACCGAGATTGCTCAAAAGTGTGTAATGGTTGGATCTTGTGTGGAGGCTATATATACCCCTCCACCCCTTCTTCCTCATTGAGGAGAGCCATCAGAATGTGCTTACACTTGCACCATTCAATTTTTGAGAGAGAACCACCTAATCATGTGTTGAGATCAAGAGATTCCAATCCCATCATCTGAACCTTGATCTCTAGCCTTCCCCAAGTTGCTTTTCACTCAAATCCTTCTTCCACCATAGCCAAATCTATGAGAGAGAGTTGAGTGTTGGGGAGACTATCATTTGAAGCAGAAGAGCATGGAGTTCGTCATCAACACACCGTCTATTAACTTTTGGAGAGTGGTGTCTCCTAGATTGATTAGGTGTCGCTTGGGAGCCTCCGACATGATGTAGAGTTGAACCAAGAAGTTTGTAAGGGAAAGGAGATCGCCTACTTTGTGAAGATCTACCGGAGTGAGGCAAGTCCTTCATGGGCGATGGCCGTGATGGGATAGACAAGGTTGCTTCTTCATGGACCCTTCATGGATGGAGCCCTCTGTGGACTCGCGCAGCCGTTATCCATCGTGTGTTGAAGTCTCCATCATCATGGACGTACGATAGCACCACCTATCGGAACCACACCAAAAATCTCCATGTCTCCATTGCGTTTGTCTTCTCCAAACCCTTCCCTTTAGCTTCATATGCAATGTTCTACATTCCGCTGTTATACTCTTAGGATTGCATGTGTAGGTTGATTGTTTGACTTGTGCAAATTGCTAAAATATGCCAACAAGTAGTCTAAGCACCCCCTCTAGACATACTTCCGATCCTACAACTATGGATTGGGAGAAATGTCTTCCTTTTGCTGAGTCTGCATACAACAACATCTACCAATCCAGCCTCAAGAAAGCCCCCTTTGAGATTCTTTATGGACGAAGATGTCGAACACCTTTGAACTGGTCTAAAACCGGTGAAAGACAGTTCTTTGGACCGGATATGATCCAGGAGGCAGAAGAGCAAGTTCGCATCATTCGTGATAATTTAAAAACAACCCAGTCTCGTCAAAAGAGCCAGTATGACCGTCGTCATAAGGAAGTGGCTTATGAAGTTGGCGATAAGGTTTACCTTCGGGTTACTCCTTTAAAGGGTACCCATCATTTCGGTATCAAGGGAAATTTGGCTCCTCGTTACATTGGTCCTTTCTGCATTCTCGCTAAACGAGGAGAGGTGACCTACCAGTTGGAACTACCCCTTGAGAGAAGGTTAGGAACTGAACATATGACACATCCTTCATCAGCTCTTGAATAAAAAACTGAAAATGAAGTTCTTCTCATTGGCTTATAGCCTTCTCATCAATCCTTGCTTCTCACAAAGAATTTTCAGACTCACAAATATCCAAATACAAAGGCAACAAGAAGCAGGTAGTAGCACATAACGTCTGGGCAAGCAGCAGCCAAGCCTGGAAGCGGCAAACACATCTACCGGCACAAAAAGGAAGGGGGCCGAGAGAGGAGGAAGGAGATCACCTGCCTGGCAGAGACGAGAACAATTTGAGCAAGAGGGGGTGTGGATGGTGGGTGGGTGGACGAGCTTCTCGAGTGGACGGACGATGGCGCGAGAGTAGGACGAAGAAAAACTTCTTGGCGGCTCATGTGGAGACGCCATGGACCATTGCGTCAGCGCTTTTGTAGCCGCGTCGGTCCCTCCTTTCAAATCAGGAATCTAGGAGGGGACGAGGAGAGGTGGCGGCCAAGAGGGGTTGGGCTGGAGGCCATGGGCTATGTGGATGTTGCAGCCAGAGAGAGGGCGGCGGGAGGTTGAGATGAACGGCGGGACAAGCCATGGCGGCAGCGAGGAAGAGGGCGTGTGGGAGGGGAGAAGAGTGGCGACATGTTGTTTCTCACCCCATGTGGGCTCTAGGTTTTCACTGGTCGCTAGCAGCCATCTCACACTTCGTATACCCAGAATAGGAGGAGCAACGAGTGATTTTCTGGACCCAGTCGTAACAAGGGCCAACAGTCATCCACCACCAAGGCAACCACGAGAGTTAAAAACTTCCGGCGGCTGACCTGCCAGCAGTCGAAAGAGTCACTACCATCGAAGCAACCACGAGCGTTAAAAACTTCCAACGGCTGGCCAGCTGAGCAGTCAAAACGAATCAGCAGTAAATCGATCGTGCGATCCATAGAGCTTACCGCGCGCAAGTGCGGTAGAATAGCGGGTGTCATAGCGTCTTTTATAGAAGAGATATCACTCCGACAGATACTTTGACCTACAAACGTTTGACCAAAATTCTAGTGGGGTTGTCTTATTTATTCAACCTCCCTAAAATTTTCAGACATGACCAGTAACCCCTTATTTGGGGAGTTTTTTGGGGAATATACAGAAGAAAAGGGATGATAGGCAGTGTAGGACCTATTACCCATAATAGGTACAATCGCCCCAATACCCATTCCGAAAAAGAAAAAGTATCATCTCATCATCTGGTTTTGGCATGCGTTTGGATTATTATTTGTAAAGAAGTTAGTTCGAGAACAAAATGACTTTATTCATGTATTTATTTGCCATTATTGAGATTCGAATAATGCAAATTCAAAAAAAATGTCAGCAGATAATATAACTGAACAGAAATACAATTAAGTAAAAACATTACACTGAATATTTTCAGAGAAATTACAACTCCGTACAATTCTAGAGAACCTCATACCAAACCATTCACGGACGTCTCCTAATTGACTCCCAGAGTAGCAGAAGCTTAACAGGGGCTATAGAGAATAGTGCACAGCATACAGAAGATGCAGCCCCTGCATACTCACATTAGAAAATGTGCATTTCGGCAAAATTTACCAATATAGTTTGACTTGTTGAACTTTACATTAGGAGTATCCCAGGTTTTGACAGGATAAAATTTGTAAAATCGGATATCTGCATATGCCTTCTTTGTCTCAGGATCCATAGCATCAATAGCTTTCATCCTTTCTTCTTTAGCCTGCTTCTTCCTTTCTAGAACAGCCTTTAGCAATAACTTCAAGGTTTCTTTCTCGTTCTCTGGCAAGACCACATTATGAACAAATTCCTCGTAACTGTCCATTTCCCAGTCAAATTCCCACACCATCGGCGGTGCTAGAGGGTATGTGACACTTATAACTGAATCTTCGCCATCAAGAGTCAATGGCGTAAAACCAATTGTAGATAATGGAGTGAAAGGACAGTCAACAGCAACTATAACTGGAACATGTACTGTCCTTACTGTACCTCCGATATCTAATAGGTGAGACTCGGTACTTCCAAATAAGTGAAGTCTCTTCTCATAAAGATCTCCGCCTTGTTTTAGAGCTGCCTCTAAATTTTCAAAGTTCCAGTTAAACTCCTTCGTCTGATTAAAATTGTCCCACTGAATTCCAGCATTGAAGGCTGACAACCAAAGATCCTCCTGGAACAAAGGAATAGATCATTAGATACTCGCATGAAAAGCAATATATCAATATCATAGACAAGAGCAAATGGCAAATCATCAAACAGTTTAAACAAGAAAAAAAAATTAAAAATGCTCAGCACAGGGACCACTTGAAATGCATAACTGCTACTCCCTCCGTCCGGGAAAAGTTGTCCACGCCTAGTTCAATTTTTTTTACAAAAAACCCCTTGGGCTTTTAAATCTGACGCAAACATACCCTTCTCCTTCCCCTCGACACGCCACTGCGAGCTGCCGTTGCCCGCCGTCGTGAGGCACCGTCAGGTCCAGCGCCGCCCACCACGTGCGCCTCTCAACTACGCCGTCGCCGCCGCAGCCGCCCACGTGCGAAGGAGGCAACCACCGCCGCCCACCTACGCAGCCCAACCGCCGCCGCCCCACCTCGCCCACCGCCGCCCACAGCTGGACCGCCTCCTCCCCGAGCAGACCAGGAACTCCGCCTCACCAAGAGGTACTCCATCATCGAGCCAGGCTTTCCGGAAGCCGTGGATCGACGGAATCGGCCCCGTCTCCTCCCTCCGGCCGCCGCTCCCCCACACGAGGTCGACGCCATCGCGCCTCCCCTGGCTTCCTCGAGCCGTTTTAAGGAATCAGTGTCAACTTCTGGTCCTCCAGACCACTTTCCCCCTCTCGGTCGCTTGGTATTTGGCCTGGTCGTCGTCGGCCGCCGCTCGCCGCCGCTAGAGCTCGTCACGTGGCTCCTCTGGTGAACAAAAACCAGCGGCGCCGGCACCCAAGTGTCTACCACGGTTGTGCGCGTGCACGCTCGCCCACGCTCCATGCTCTTTGGTGGAGCTCGTGTTGCTGCCTGCCTTCGTGTTGCTGCTGATCCTCTCTGAAGAAGGTACTTTTGCTGCTGAATTTAGTCACAGGAGTATCCATTTCTGCTGCTGCTGAACTGCAATTTCAATCAGTTTGTTGATATCCATTGCTGCACTTGGTTGATGATTTGTGCTGATACTTTCTGCTGATGCAAGAGAACAAAAGAGAGGAAAAAATCTGAAGAAAAAAAAGACTAGATTGCAATTCAGTTTAATTCTGTCAATGTACTCCGGTGACTAAATTCAGTCAATGTACTCCAGTGACATTCTTGTGTAACAAGTGCTATTTGTATGGCATGTGATCAATTTAATTCAGAGAAACAAGGGTATAACATTAACATTTAGTTTAATTCGGTGACATTCAGTTTAATTCAAAGAAATAAGGGTGTAACATTGACATTCAGTTTAATTCAGAGAAACAAGGGTACTGTTGCTGTTGTATCCATTTTTGTTGATGTTGTTCCTCTCTGAAATGGAAATGGAAATGATGTTAATAGATGTGCTATTGTTTGGAAACATTCAATCAGATCATTAACTGCAAGTGCAAATCCTAGCCCAATCTATATAAAAAAGTGACAACTATTTGTGCAAATCCTAGCCCAATCTATATAAAAGAATTGATAGCTTCAGAACTTTTTGTTCTTGATGACTGTCTTGTTGTTGTGTTTCTGTGTGAATAATACTCCATATTGGAATTAAGTTCTTGGACTAGGAGATGCTACTCTAGTAAGCAAACAACTACTGTACTTAAAAAAGGAAAAAACATATTTTGTCTTGGAGTAATAAAAAAAGACATGACAATAGGAATTAAATTGGAATTATTTGAATTAATTTAGATTCTTCTTGCTTTACTTGAATAGGAGGGCCTTCATGTTCCTCTAGTTACCAAATGAAGGAGTACTTTTAATCTTTACTTTTCCCTTTCTTGGTTTCTTTGCTTTTTGTCTAGGATTCTTCATGGTTTTCTTGTTATGATTATATGCTAACCATTCATCTTCTTATACTCTTGTTATGAGATCAGACAGGAGCACACAACTATGGATTTGAACTTGATCCCTGAAGAGGAGGATGAATCTCAACAAGAGGAACAAGCTCAGCAAGGTGAAGCTTTTGATTTGAACTTGATCCCGGAAGAGGAGGATGAAGGTCAAGAAGAAGAACAAGCTAAGCCAGGTGAAGCAATTGATTTGAACTTGATCCCAGAAGAGGAGGATGAAGACATTGAGTTGAATTGGTTTCCTGAAGAGGAAGAAGCTCAAGAGGCACAAGAAGATGCTCAAGAGGAACAAGAAGATGCTCAAGAGGCACAAGAAGAAGCTCAAGAGGCACAAGAAGAAATGGAAGAAGCTCAAGAAGCTCATGCACAAGGCAATCCAAGAGGGAAAGACCTGACTAAGGATAGGAGTATGTGATGTGTATGTGATGTGTCATGTGTATGCCTTGTGTATATGTGTATGTCTTGTTGGATTTATTTGAAAAGAAAGGAAAAGGAAAAGTTGGAATTATTTGAATTAAGTTGGATTTAGTTGAATTAAGTTGGAATTATTTAAAATGAGCCAAGCAAAGTTACTGGTTTTCATTGACAAATCAGACTTGACAATACTTACAGTACAAATCAGACTTAACCAATTCTTCTTACTGTAAACAATTATTCAGAAATTACAGTAATGTAACTTATGTACCCACAAGATTAGTGAATTTTGACTTCAATAGTTGGGCACCATACAGGGTGTAAAAACAGAATTGACAGTACTTGGGCACCATAAACTAACCATTGTTCATTTTGTTACAGTAAAGATCAAACTTGACAGTAAATATCAAAAAATTTACCCAATGCAGACTTGCAGAGCACTTGTGCATGAGGTCGATGAGCACGAGGAGGAGGAGGAGTCGATGGGCCAGACTAGAGATCAAAATGTCAAACTAGCATCCTTGATAATGTGCATCTTGATAATCTTTAACATCATTCAGAGATCCAAATGTCAAACTAAGCATTCTTGAAAATCTTTAACAACATTCAGAGATCAAAGTGTCAATAATACATCAAGATTATCTTGAGCATCTTGACGTGCATAGAAAATTAGGAGGCCATGGGAGTACATGCATAGAAAATTCAGTGCATAGAAAATTTATAGCAGCAGCACTACATATAGGAGCAGAACAATGATTCCTAGATGCAATAGTAATCATTTTGTTTAAAACTTCACAAAAATTTCAGTGAACTTTTGAACACAAGTACAATCAGAATATGATCATGTTCAATAGTGATCATGTTCAGTAGCTGAATCCAAGAGGACAAAAATTTCAGTTAACTTTTGAAGTTTCAGAATTAACTGTATTATTCAGTCAAGATCTTTGTTCAGTCAAGTTGATGTTCAGAACCTGTCATTTTCTTCCAAAACCTATCAATTTCTGTCAGGTTTTGATCTGTCAAGTTTACTGAATTTTTACTCAATTAGTTGAACTTTTGATCTGTCAAGTTGATGTTCAGGTTTTGGTTCCTAGATGCACAAGTTTACTGAATTTTTACTCAATTGGTTTGAGATTGTCATGCTTCCTAGTCAAAATTGTCATGGTTTTATCTTATCTTACTGGACAGTGGCATGTTCATCTCAATCATATCTTATCTTACTGAATTCCATGGCTAACAATAGTTTTAAATTCATCAAGGGCGCATTTGTGCTCATCTAGCAAGCTCACCTGAGATCAACGGAAGCAGCATCCATACTCGTACTTCATTCCTCTGCACCAAGTCCTCCTCCAATCGCTGCACAATCCAAGAGGACAAGAACAAAACCAGCTCAGCTGCTTGCTTCACCAGACAGAAATCAGCAGCTAGAAGATGGACCTGCGCTACCGTGGGCGAGCGGGCAGCAGAAGCAGAAGCAAAAGCGGCAGCGACGGCGCCGGTGGAGTGAAGAGGGCGGGTCCTCCATCATCAGTCCGCCAGCTCGAGGAGGGAAATGGCAGTGGCAAGATAAGCACGGGGCAGTGGCATGTGGCTGGAGCAAGTCTTCGTCTTCCCCATGCCGTGGTCGTCTTCCCCACTCCGTTGACTTCCGCAGCAGCCGCTCGTCGTCTGGAGGAGGAACTGGTGGATGAGGAGCTCGAGGACGAGGAGCTCGAGGATCATCCATGCCTCCAGATCGAGCCCCAACTCCCTCCAGGACATGAGCGCCGCCGCCGGAGCCGGGAAGCCGCGGGCTTTGCAGAAAAAGGGGATCCTTCCCTCTGGATCTCCTGGTGCGAATCAAGAAAAGCGGCGAGACGAGGGGGAGGAGGCGGCCGGCGCGTGGCGAGGAGACGGAGCAGGTGGAGAGCCGGCAGAGCAGGCGGCAAGGCGGCGGAGCAGGCGGCCGGTGCGTGGCGAGGCGACAGAGCAGGCGCAATGGGCTGCGTGGCTTGTCGGAAGAAAGGAGAGGGGGTTTTTGTAAAACATCGGCGGAGACAACTTTTCCCGGACGGAGGGAGTACTTCTGTCTCATTGACTCCAATATACATCACGGCTTAATGCCTTAAATAAACATGCCCCCAAAAGACACCCCTATAAAACATGGAAAAACTTCAGAGTACAACAATGACAAATCGCAAAATCCCGTAGTCCAACTAAATATAAACACATGATAACAACAGATCTCATACTTCAGATACGCAAAAACTGAATAACCATACCTTCAAATCCAAGCGCTGTAAATTTCACAGCCAGATAACCAATCAAGCACAACACGTGAGTAAGTTTCGGGAAGAATCCTCACCGGAATGCGCTTTTCAGGCAAGCACGCTGCTGCGGAACTGGGCATCGTCTTGAAGCGCTTCGGCGGCAACAAAACCGCCTCTGGCTTCGATTCGAGGGTGGCGGCTGCTGTACGCTTCTTATCCCTGGACAGATTCATCGCTGTCGTTTGCTTGCTCGATTCACCCGCTGCCGTCGCAGTCAGCTTGTTACCCATGGCAAGATCCAGCGAGAGAGCGAGCGCTGTAGCTCGATTCGGCGGCCGCCGCCGCTACACGATTATACCCGACGATCCGCTAGGGTTATGCTCTTATATTTTCTCGCTTATGCCTAGACGATCCTGATGGCTAGGGTTATGTTTATGCGGGTCGCGGTGTAGGCGATGTGTATATTTATCTACGGCAGATATTGTCCGTGCATGAAATCGACGCTTCCTGTTCCTACCATATATCATCATCTTTTGTTGTGTTTTTTCAGGAGCACCTATCTTTAGTGCCGAGCCACTCACATAATCTTGCAGTTGCAGGACCGAGCTGCTCCCCGTCTTTGCTTTTCCTCCAGGACTTGAGGTAATTTTCGATATATATATATATATATATATATATATATATATATATATATATATATATATATATATATATATATATATATATATATATATATATATATGGAAAAGCAAACCTATGAAGCTTCTCTAGAGCGGTTGCAATCATGGACGCCTATATGTGTTGGGATCTGCTCCGTCACCTTTCCCTCTTTGCATTTTTCTGCTTTTAAGCGATTGATGAATAATTCCTCTTATAGCCGAAGGTGGACCATTTAGTCTGTGTCAGGTCCAGTAGCGTGCAGTAGTAGGCTGGCAGAATAGCAGGCTTGACAGTCACAGGCCCATGATTGCAGCTGGAGGTAAAGTTCTGAAGAACCATCGACCCATATACGTGACCGGTGTGAACCTTACATGTGAAGTTTCATGTTTTTTTATCCCAGTGTTTTCTCTCTTGCTCGTTATGCATCAGGGCATCACCCCCGCTCTCCTTCCCGTCCAGATCCCGCTCGCCCAGCCCTCTCCCTCTTCCCCTACACAGCGAGACACCTCTCCTCCCTTTGGCCGGCAAGCCGCACCGCCCCCAAACCTCTCTCACGGTCTCACCCCCATCTCGGCGCTCCCCATCCCTTCATCATGCTACCCAACAAGCTCACTCCCTCTTCTGCTACACGAATACCGGTGAGATCCAGGAGCTGGGGCACCGTCGACATCGTCATCAACCTCCGCCCCCTGTGCCTTGTGTGGGGTGTCCCTTCCCCCCTCGTACTCCTCCCGCCGCCCCTGTCCCGAGAGCTCATTGTTGCCGTCGCCGCCCGTGGGTACACCCCCTCCGTCCTATCGCCCTATCTCTCTTCCAAAAGACAATTCTGTGCAACTGCATCGGATGTCCGAGATCGCTGAGATCTGTGTGGCGGAGGGACCGTTCGGTGCTTGCGCCCCGGTACACATCTCCGTGCGTGGGGAAGGCCATCAGGTTGCACTCTGGATCGGAGCTATTGGATGAGAAGGTAGCTGTACTTTTTCTTCTTCTCCTGGATGGTAGAATACTCGAGCACATCAGCAAACAGCCTCTCGGCGCCGTTCGGAGCAGAAGATGATCGCTGGTGTGCGGTAGCCGCGAATATCCATTTGCCTTTCATTGTACTGTATAAACAGAGTAGCATTCCAGACAGTGCCCTGCCGTGCTCGACCGAAGGAATTAGAATGGAAACTGCTTCATAGTCAGAGGGACTAAATTGTTGGGCGGATCAAGGTACTGGAAAACAAACAATAATATTTTTTCAGCAAAAAATCTTTCGCTAGTAATCATTTCTAGTAACACGTATACGCACCTGCTGGCCATTGTTATGCTGCAACACTGCCGGGATGGACATCCTCGCCGGCAGAGACAACGGACGCCGGCAAACGCGTCTTCAATACTAGCCATGCCCATGGTGGAACCCCGGCTTCTGTTGCTCGCTTGACCATCTTCCAATCCCTCCATTCGCCCGATCAATAGATAGCAGTGCTACAAGAGCGCAGGGAGCAAAGGCGAGGAAGATACTTGATATATGCAAAAACAAGAGCTGGACCGTGGCATTAGTAATTCGGAGCTGCTAAAAATCAGTCGACTGAGACTTCGCGAAGTCTCAGTCGACCGTGCAGCCGTTCGATCGCATGTTGCTTGTAGATTCGCTCTGGCCCGCTTTTGTCTTTGTTTCGGCCTGTGTACGTCACGGACCGGCCCGTTTTGCTTGTTTTTTTGCTGGGGCGATTTTTCTAGCGCGAGCGTCTCGTGTTTCTTTTTGTGGGCTGGGGCAGGTGAAGAGGAAGTGGCAGCCCCGTGGTAATTAAGAGGAGGCGAGAGGGATAGGCACCCCAGGTAACTAAGAGGAGGGGATTGGCAGTCTTCAGTCCATTTCATCCTCTGTCTCTCTCTATCCTTTCTCTGTGAAGATCCGAAGATCTCTGAAGCGAATCGAAGAGAAATCGCTGTGCTCCTCCACAGCCAATGAGAGGATGGGTGACGCTGCTGATGGAGTAAGTGCAGTCCCATCTTTTCTTTTTCTTTTTTGTTTGTTAGTTGGTGAGATGCAGTAGATCTGAGTGGATTTCTTGGGTTCCATTGTTTGTTTGGATCAAGTCCAGATTAGTAGATTTGAAGCATAGAATCGCCCTTTTTTTTTATTCAACCGGGGGTGGTAATGTAGTGGGTATATATGAAGGGATTTGAGTCCAGATTAGTAGCCTTGAAGCATACAGTGGTCAGTCCATTTTTGTTTGTACGCTTCTTGCTTCAGACATCAAGGTCTCAGGAAGTGGTTCTCTTGTATCCCCTAATTTGGACTTCAGACGTCTAGATCTATTACTGATCCATCACCTAGGGAGAGGTCCGGCCCCTTGTTTGTTTATTTTAGTCCAGGTTAGTAGCATTTGAAGAAACAATTTTTTGTGAACATGTTTGAGGAATATTACTTAAATCAAATCCCTTCATATCTATTTGCTGAAGCTATCACTAAGGGTGGTTCAGTCCTTTGTTTATTTAGATTACCGTATTTATTCAGTAGCATGTCTTTTTTAAAGAAAGAGAGATTATCACTGAATGTACAAGTAGGAGTGGGTATCTTTTATTTGTTTTTTCAAAACCCCTATCTAATCAGTAGGATGTTTTTTGAAATATTTTCTTTTGTAAAAAAGAGAGATTACTACTGAATTGTATCACTAGAGATTATACTGAAATGTTTTTTCTCTGTAGAATGTATCAGTAGCATGTTTACTTGTTTTTGCCAGTTTTTTTGCTGAGACCCTATTTAATTAGTAGCATGTTCAATTTTCTGTGTGGAATCAAAAGATAATGATTACTGCAACTAAGTTTCTAGCAGCAGCATGTTTTTTCAGTTTTCTTTTTTTTCTTAAACCATATGAATCTGTAAGATGTTCACTTTTTTGTATATGAATCAAGATATTATGGTCTCTTGATAGATTAATTCATCTTTTTTTATGTCCACATCGTAATGTAAATATATTTTTTTCTTCATCAGCCCCGACGCCAATGATAAATGATCATTATCTAGAAATCCTTTTTTCAGAAGCATACAAGTATCACACTAAAATCATTAGCTGAATATGTATGCGTCTCACTAGCACAAATTTATGTTTTGGCGGCTTCTTTATGTGCACATGAGATGGTTTGCAGAGTTTGCCTGAGCCCTTCCTACCGCATGAGAGCAGGTCAAGCGGCATTTGCATGTATGTCTGGAAGGAGTTTAAAAACGCAGGGGTAAATCAGCAGCCTCTATTTTTTTTCATTGTATGATCCTTATTTTTTAGTTTGTACTCATCATCACAGAATATATTAGTTTTCGAAGCAGAGAGGAGCCCCTAGTTTAACTAGTTGTTTACATTGAATATTTTTATCCAACGCGTCAAGCTCTTCTGATGCATTTTCTGAACCCATGTAGAATGTAGAATGTGGAGTGTACATTTTTGTAGGACTTCGGGGTTTTGATGTTCATGTTCAAAACCATGTAGGCTTGTTGCTTGTTCCTGCCATCTCCTGTACATCATGTTCCAGTCCTTAGTCATGCCTAGTAATATATGCTAGTTTCTAGACTAAAATTTTAGGTTGTAGCAGCTTGAACTTTTATATCATTCCTTGATCCATTTTCTCACTGTTTTTTTCCTCTTTTTCTTCTTCTTTTGCACTATAGTTTTTAAGTAAGATGTGCAAACATTTTTTAAGTAAGAGGCGCCAAGAGAGAGGTGGGCCCAGTTGCATGTCCCACAAAAGGCATGCAACTGCATTTTTCCTAGCTTGGTCGCAAATCGGTGGACCTTTTGTTTTGTTGGAGGGCGGTGTCGAGAGAGACGGGGCCCAATTGTTTGTCCGATAACATGCGCGCAACTGCATGTCTTCTAACTTGGTCGCAACTAGGGGGACCTTTGTTTTGTCGGAGGGGGCGGCGTCAAGAGAGATGGGGCCTAGTTGCATGTCCTACAACAGGCACGCAACTGTATGTCTTCTTACTTGGTCGCAACTCGGGGAGGGGGGGGGGCTTTGTTTTGTCGTCGGGGGTGACATCAAGAGAGATGGGGCCTAGTTGCATGTCCCACAACAGGCACGCAACTACATGTGTTCTGACTTGGTCAAAACTGGGGGACCTTTGTTTTGTCGGGCGTAGAGAGAGATGGGGCGAGTTGCATGTACCACAACAGCATGCAAATCGCATGTCTTCTAGCTTGGTCGCAAATCGTGGGGGGGCTTTGTTTTGTCGAAGGGGCGGCGCCGAGAGAGATGGGGCTCAGTTGCATGTCCCCACAAGGCATGCAATCGCATGTCTTCTTGCTTGGTCGCAACTAGAGGGCCTTTGTTTTGTCGAAGGGGCGACGTCGAGAGAGATGGGGCCTAGTTGCATGTCCCACACTAGGCACGCAACTGCATGTCTTCTAGCTTGCTCGCAACTAGGGGGAGGCCTTTGTTTTGTTGGAGGGGGCGGCGTCGAGAGAGATATGGGCCCAGTTGCATGTCCCACGACGGGCATGCAACTGCATGTCTTCTGACGTGGTCGCAATCGGGGACCTTTGTTTTGTCGGAGGGGGCTTCGTCGAGAGAGATGGGACCCGATTGCATGTCCCACAACAGCACACAACCGCATGTCTTCTAGCTTGGTCGCAACTAGGGGAGTGTTTGTTTTGCCTGAGGGGCGGCATCGAGAGAGAGTGGGCGAGTTACTGTCCCACACTAGGCATGCAATCGCATGTCTTCTAGCTTGGTCGCAACTAGGGTGGGACCTTTGTTTTGTCGGAGGGGGCGGCGACGAGAGAGATGGGCCCCAGTAGCATGCCCCACAACAGGCACGCAACTGCATGTCTTCTAACTTGGTCGCAACTGGTGGACCTTTGTTTTGTCGGAGGGGGCGGCGTCGAGAGAGATGGGGTCCAGTTGCATGCCCCACAACAGGCACGCAACTTCATGTCTTCTAACTTGGTCGCAACTAGGTGCCTTTGTTTTGTCACAGGGGGCAGCGTCGAGAGAGATGGGGACAGTTGCATGTCTCACACTAGGCACGCATATCGCATGCCTTCTAACTTGGTCACAATCGGGGACCTTTGTTTTGTCGGAGGGGTGGCGTCAAGAGAGACGAGCCTGGTTGCATGTCCCACAACAAAGCAACTACATGTCTTCTTACTTGGTCACAATTGGGTGGCCTTTGTTTTGTCGGAGGGGGGGCATGTAGAGAGAGGGGGCCCAGTTGCATGTCCCACAATAGACATGCAACTGCATGTCTTCTAACTTGGTTGCAACTAGGGGGATGACCTTTGTTTTGTCGGAGGGGGCAGCATCGACCGAGATGGGGCCAGTGGCATGTCCCACAACAGGCGCAACTGCATGTCTTCTAACTTGGTTGCAACTAGGGGGCTGACCTTTGTTTTGTCGGAGGGGGCAGCGTCGACCGAGATGGGGCCAGTTGCATGTCCCACAACAGGTGCAACTGCATGTCTTCTAACTTGGTCACAATAGGGGGCCTTTGTTTTGTCGGAGGTGGCGGCATGTAGAGAGAGGGGGCCAGGTTGCATGTCCCACACTAGACACGCAATCGCATGTCTTCTAACTTGGTCGCAAGTGGGGGCCTTTGTTTTGTCGTAGGGGACGGCAATGAGAGAGAGGCGGCTGGCCATTGCATGCTCAACCGTAGTCATGCAACTGCAATGTCTTTTTCAACACGGTGATAATCGCATGTCTTATAACTTGGTTGCCATCGAGGCATTTGCTTTTTGCCGAGGGGGCGACGACAAGAGGGAGGGCGCCAGTTGTATGTCCAACTATGCTCATGCAACCGCATGTCTTCTAGCATGGTCGTAACTTAGTGTCTTCTAACTTAGTTGCAACTAGGGGCATTTGTTTTGTTGGAGGGGTGGCAGTAAGAGAGAGGGTGGCAACTAGTCATGCAATTCCAAGCGTTGTCCCCAGACTATATTACATGTTTTTTTAAAACATTTTTGTAACTAGACTTTTTTGCGTGGTCAGAAGGGGGCAGCTTCTCCGCGAATCCTCTACCCTTGCTATGTGTCACACGAGCACCATAACACCCCCGTTTTCTGCCATTCCCGCAAACACAAATCAAGCACCCGATCTCACAACTAGTTTGAGCTTTATCTTTTCTTTTTTTGAAATCATATACAATTTTTCCTTGTTTATTTTTGCATTTTTTTTGTTTTCCCAAGGATTAAGAAGAAAATTAATTTGTTGTTTTGTATCTGATTCTGACATGAGCTCATTTTCTCAAAATAGAAGGAGCATATTAAAGGAGAGAAGAGTTACTTGTCCAGATCCTCGGGACACATTTTTAATGCTGTTGTGAAGGAAGGGAGTGACTATAGACGGTGTGCTGCTGTTTTTATTTCCCTTGTCTCTGGATGTGGACCGAGGCTCAACATCTTTCTAGAGGCCACCCAACGGCACTGTTTGAATTGAGAGACGAGCATAGACAGAGAGAGGAAATGGGAGAGGAAGGAAGCTGCATCATGGGGCGGGCACATCGAAGGTTTCCGTGATGAAGTCACCGGCGACGAGATGCTCGGTGATGCCTGCAACGAGATGCTCGGCGATCCCGTCGCTCCTCCAGACTCCTTGCTCCCTGCTGATGAGGTAAGCTGGTTGGAATATGCACCCGGGACCCATTCTCATTCACTCTTTTGATCTTAAGTTTGTTTGGAATCTGCACATTTTTTGTTTTGGTAGGAGTACATCTAAATTTTCTGTGCTTGATGAGAGTGTCAGTCTAATTCTGTTCACTATCAGTAGACATTCTGTGTTTGTGAATTTACAAGTATCCAAGTTCACTGTCAGTAGATATCTTAAGCAACATGCTTGTAAGTAGTCAGTCCTCCTATGGTACTACCGTGCAAGTGATCTGCACCTGTTAGTTTATGCGTGCACGTACATATGATGTAGCTACGGAATTCTTAATGCCAGTTTTCAAACATATATGGTGCCCCGACACACTCCCTGTTGTATGTATGTTTTGGTGGCATGAGGATGCCGCTGCTGCTATTTTTACAATGTTTGAGTTAACTGATGCATACAATTGAACAAGGCTGTGTTTGATTTCACTCAGGTTGGTTTTAGTGAGGTGTTTTTTTATGTTTTTCAGATATGAATACTTGAAAACAGAGATGATGAAACTGGTGCTTTTTCTGTAAAACAGAGTTAATTTATGCATGTTTTTCTGTATATGAAATTTTTCATCACTGGTGGATATGCTTTTTGCTCTTTTGTGAAACAACTTTAAATTGGTTTTGAAGCATAGCACTTTTTTTGTTAAGAGCCTCACATTTTCTGTTTGTTTGCTTGACAGCGTCTATTCATCACCACTAGTCAAAAAGTTTATATAGTTCATAAAGCAGAGTAGGAAACAGGTTTTCTTTTTGTCTTTTTCTATGTAGTCCGGGCCCATAAATAAAAACTTCATGACCCAGCAGAATCACAGCAAACAAAGTGAGCAGCCCAACCCAAAAGTAACAAACAAACAAACAGGCGAAAAAGAAAATAAGCCCAGATGCTAAGCTAGATTCAACCCATGAGAAAGAGAGCTAGTTAATAGGCCTAATCTACATGTGATGATGTCAGCCGACTGAGACTTCGCGAAGTCTCAGTCGACTGAGACCTAGACAGATCCTTAGTAATTACTCGCCCATACGGTTGGTTGCGCGGCTGAAACAATGGAGCGACTACAACTTTGCACCCTTCTTTGGATGCATGCCAAGGTCCTTTTTGTCTGCAAAATCGAGTTCATCAGGCTGCACGTAATTACTACAAAAGCTGCAGAACCGTATTCATTTTACCTAGACGAAGATAGCAAGTTTTAAATCCCCGGACCAGCACGGCACAGATCATTTTATCAGTCTCAAACGGTGTCGAACAGTGTCCAGCTAGCTAGACAAAAATGTCAATTTTAACACTACTGGACAAGTGCCCCACAACCTAGAACTTTTGGTAAATAACCGGAATCAGCCAATACATTAGCTCGCCCAAAGTAGCTACTGGAGCGCCATGCTGGTTCAAAAAGGTTGTTCTCCTTGCCCTCGCACCTTTAGCCTCTTACAGTCTCTACCCCGGTCCAACGCATTTCCAGTTCAGTTCGCCACTTTGATTCCTACTTTCCATGACGTGATCTGGATGTAGATACTTGGACAAGAACTTGGAGAGTACCTTAATTTAAATACACACGATTTAGTGACGTTCCACGATCTTACTTCTCATCTGAATTTTAATTGGTGGTGTAAAGATCCAAAGCCAACTCTAGCTTATTCAGCTGGTAGGTTTGATGATCCTTCAGATATCATGTACGAGTACACACAAAAAGATGATGCATTTTGTAGAATTTACTAATGGTCAACATTATGCAGGATCTATGACTTGCTTGCTCCTATTTACATTTTATACTTGTTCTTATTTTGATTCCGGCCTTCTTCCGTAGAGCATAACATGGTTTCTAATGTTCAATTCTAACTAGCTGAATTTGTTTACGGTAATGGCTGTTGTTGATTTTTTTGGGGGTGCCTAACCACAAAGTCATCAACATATTGTTGTTATTTTTTATGATATCAACTGTATTTTGTATCTTTGAGTGGCTAATTTCAAATTGAAACTGAGATTGTTTACTGCTTAGAGGCTGCGGGTAGTACCAACCGCATTCGTTTATCTCCATTTTGAAGCAAAGACGGATTCTTTTGAACTTCGGATTAGTTGAATTGGGGGAGCTATATGTATCAGTTTCATGGGAGTAACCATGAAATGTATGGTAATCATCTCGGGTTTCTTGTTTAGATTCAGTAATCAAATTCAGTTTAAAGTTTCATTGTCTCCAGAATATTTTATTCAGTGATCAACCGTTCTCCTCCAACTGAAATTTCATGTTTATATTTTTTATTCTAACCTTTTGTCCATCTCCAGTTTACTCAAGAAACCAAGTAGGTGATCATGGAGGTTGACACAAGTACATGCCAAGTCAGCGTAAAGCGAGATGGGAAACCAAATTGAGCAACTTCAGAAGCGTAATGCACAATCCAAGGTAGACCACGATAGCAGGTAGTCTTGTCATCTTGCATCTTTCTTTTTTGAGGAATTTTGCATCTTCATATATCTCATGCATTGCTTATAGCTGTGGTACAGAACATGTAATGGAAGACTATTCTTTTTCTTATTTCATTTGTAACCTCTGTTTATTATATTATAGAGAAGAGAACCACATTCATTTCCATAATGGTACAAAAAAAGTATCTGCAGTTTTCAGATATCTTGTCGATGCTCTACTAGCCGCGAAGAGCACCAAAGGGAATGCACCTATGGCCGGAAACAAGCCATCAAGGACCCGATGAGAAGAGATAGCTTCAGCACTATAGCACTACATCACACAGACCAACCCAGCTGGAGGATCAACGTCTTAGCTCTACCTATAGAATATACAAGCAATGGTACCATCATAGACTTGTAGTCTCGCCTACTATCATCATGTATCTTAAGGATGTACCACCCATGTTGAAACCATGTATAAATTATATCCAAAAGTATCTATGTTTTCATGCAAAACGAAAATGTGTTCAAGAACCTGCATACAAGTATAAGCCAAATACAGAAACCAGCACATGCATGTACCAGCGAAGCATGAATATAAAAAATATATCTAGAAACAGCTATTGCACAACTATTATGTTACTCACTACAAAGATACGCACATGCACAATGTGAAACAAATTCTCAAAAACTCAATGAAAACAAATCTCGAACGAAACCAATGAGGCGCGGCGTGCCGCCGCTAGTGTAAGAACTGTACTTCGAACGAACCCGTTGCTCAGCTTGACTCTGTTTCTGTACTTTGAGAAGGGGATCCTCGACATCTCCCCCGTATTAACGCATCTTCAAGGCGGATCCATAAACCTTCTGTAACCGTTCGAACCGCACTATTCGGACCGCGGAAGCCACCTGTATCGGTCCGTGGAGCTGTCCGGACGCGATTTCTTCCGCAAATCAGAGACAAAAGTGGGGAGGTTTGCGGGAGTCTGGACTGCTCCCAAGCCCGTTTCTGACCGCCCTGGCCCAGTTTAAGAATAGGGTTTATGGTTTTCCATGGGGCAAAGCCTCTCCACGTCTTTCTATATATAACAATCAGCATATACAATTACATATGTACAAGGTACGTGTACACGACACGCTAGACCTATGTTAACACTCCCTCTCATTCTGAACTTCTACTATGTACAAGATTTAGATTGGTACTAAAACGGTCTAGCATCTGCCAGGTGGCTGGTTTAGTAAACACATCAGCCAGTTGATCGTTAGAAGAAATGAACCTGACCTCAAGAGCTCCAGAAGCAACACGCTCGCGCACAAAGTGAAAATCAATCTCGATGTGCTTGCTACGCGCATGGAAAACTGGGTTGGAAGTCAAATATGTGGCCCCTAAATTATCACACCATAGAACAGGAACTTGCTGCTGAGACACTTCAAGCTCTTTGAGTAGTGACTCTACCCAGATGGCTTCAGCAGCTCCATTCGCCAAGGTTTTGTACTCGGCATCTGTACTGGATCTCGACACTGTCGGTTGTTTCTTCGAACTCCAGGAAATGAGGTTCGATCCAACAAAGATGGCAAAACCTCCAGTGGATCGACGATCATCAGGACATCCTGCCCAATCTGCATCAGTGAAGATAATAATGCTAGTAGAGACAGCCTTGCGAAACTTCAGCCCTGTGTGCAACGTTCCTTTCACATAGCGCAAAATCCGCTTAACAGCTTCCCAATGAGCATCGGTGGGCTGTGAGAGAAACTGGCACACCTTGTTCACTGCGAATGAAATATCCGGACGAGTGAGTGTTAATATTGCAGTCCACCAACAACACTGCGATACCGGAAAGAATAATCGGTACTGAGAGGCTGTTCAGACACTCGTGCAAGTTGATCGGAAGTAGACAGCGGTGTGGAAGTAGGCTTACAATTTTCCATGCTCACACGGTGCAAAATATCCAAGGCATACTTCCGTTGAGTCAATATCATCGCCCCTGAATTGTATGACTCTTCCAAACCAAGAAAGTACTCCAACGGCCCGAGGTCCTTGATAGGAAAACTAGCCGCAAGGGACTGAACAAGACCATCAACAGCACATGGAGAATATCCGGCAATGACGATATCATCCACATAGACAAGCATATAGATTTGAACATCATGATAGCGGAAGAAAAACAGAGATGTATCTGCTTTGGAGGAGACGAAACCCAGCTCGAGAAGACGGGCACTGAGCCGAGCATACCATGCATGAGGGGACTGTTTGAGTCCATAGAGAGCGCGCTGTAGCTTGCACACATGCGGGGGAAACCGAGCATCCTCAAAGACAGGTGGCTACTGCATATAGACGTCCTCTGAGAGATACCCATGAAGGAAAGCGTTGCTGACATCAATCTGCCGAAGAATCCAACCGCGAGACACAGCCAGGGCAAGAACCAGTCGAACGGTGGCCGGCTTGACAACCGGACTGAATGTATCACCATAGTCAATGCCAAGCTGCTGGGTGAAACCACGAGCGACCATTCGAGCTTTGTACTTATCAACAGAGCCATCTGGACGGTGCTTGGTCTTGAAGATCCACTTGCTCCCAACAATATTGACTCCACGCGGTCGAGGCACAAGAACCCAAGTCTTGTTGTGGTGAAGGGCAGCGAGCTCATCAATCATCACTGTACGCCAGGCAGTCTCACGGAGAGCATTACGATGAGAGACAGGCATCGCATGAAACGAGCGGCGATGGGGATCATATCGGATGGTCCCATCAGTAGGGACAAGAGCACGGCGAGTATGATCGCAGGTGCGCGTAACCATGGTGTGTGCAGGAGCAGCTGGAGGCGTCGCGGTCGAGGTGGCAGGACTGTCCTCGGCAGAAGGCGACGCGAGCTGTGGCGGCGATGGTGGAGCAGCATCCTCGATCACTGTGGCAGACGACGGCGTGTCAGCGCGCGGCGAGGAGACCATCGAAGGACCGGGTGAAGTAGCCACCGGGGCCGAAGACGGGTCGGTCGAGCCGGGAGAAGCGGCAGCTGATGGGCCGGTCTAGCCGGGTGACGCGGCAACCGACGGGGCGGGCGACGTGCATGTCCCATGCACGTCGATCGCCAGGGAGGTCGGCCGTCAGCCACATGGGGGCGGCGGGCAGGGGGCGTGCATGCGCCATGCATGTCGATCGTCGGGGATGGAGCTACCGAAGGTTCCTGCACAGGAGCAACATGGCCTGAAACAGGCGTGTCAGTAGACAAATAGGACAAGTCGTATTTGTGCATATGGTCACCCGTAGCCGGTTCATTGGGAGGAAAAGAGAGAACATCAGCCAGAGAAGAGACATCGACGGTGACCCCAGGGGTGGCATAAGGAAAAACAGACTCGTCGAAAAAAACATCACGAGAGATGTAGATACGTCCCGTGGAACGATCAAGACACTTGTATCCCTTATGCATCTGACTATAGCCCAAGAAAACGCACGTGGTAGAACGGAAGGCAAGCTTGTGTGCGTTATATTTGCGCTAACTGGGCCAGCAGGCGCACCCAAAAGTGCGAAGAAACTTGTAGTCGGGTTGCACCTTAAGGAGACGATATATGGGTGTATCTTGTTGAAGAACAGGTGTGGGCATGCGATTAATGAGGTAGCACGCAGTAAGAAACGCTTCATCCCAAAAACGCAATGGGAGAGAAGAATGATCCAGCAAGGCAAGACCTGTTTCTACAAGATGACGGTATTTGCATTCAACAATCCTGTTCTGCTGAGAGGTGTGCGGGCTAGACACACGATGAGAGATCCCAGTGCGTTGAAAATAACGGTGCAGTCTGTGGTACTCGCCACTCCAGTCCGACTGAACGGCTATGATTTTAGTGTGGAGAAGACGCTCAACATGAGCCTGAAAAGCATAAAACACTTGCTCAACGTCAGACTTGTGCTTGAGGAGATAAATCCAAGAGAAGCGAGTATAATCGTCAACAAAGCTCACATAATACTTATAACCTCCGGAAGAGGCAATAGCAGCCCCCCAAACATCAGAATGAATTAACTCAAGAGGCATAGTGGAAACATGATGAGAGAAATTATAAGGTAATTGTCGACTTTTAGCATGCTGACAAGCATCACACACTGAAGGCTGACGTTTAGAAGAACACACTAAATCATTATTCCTAACAATGTTTTGAACAATATTATTCGAGGGATGACCGAGACGCTGGTGCCACTGGGACGGGGTGGTCTTGACGCTGAGAGACGCTTGGCGGTTGGAGGAGGACGACGCGCGACTAAGCGGGATGGGGTAGAGTCTGCCATGAAATCTACCGCGAAGAAGGATTTTCTTCGTGGCCGTGTCCTTAACAAGGAAAAAAAAACAATGAAATTCCACAAAAACATCATTGTCAAGGACAAGACGATAAACGGATAGGAGATGTTGATGAATATGTGGTAGACGAAGAATATTGCGTAAACGGAGAGATGAATCGGGTATAGTGGAATGACCAATATGCGAAATATACAAACCTGCACCATTTGCCACTTGCACTTGATCCTTCTCGCCATAGCGCTCATGGAAGTGTAGATGATCAAGATCATTCGTCAGGTGGTCCGTCGCACCGGTGTCCAGGATCCAGTGCGGCAGCTCATGGGAGGAGGATGTGGACGCGGAGTTGGCGGCGCGGTTGTCATGATCATAGCGATTCTGACGATCGCCGCCTCGTGACCCCAATTCTTGCATATCGCATTTGAGGGGCCTTGGCGCCGTTCTTGCCGCCCGTTGCCTCCTCTATTGCGGCCGTTGTGGTTGTTGCTGCGGCCAGGGGCGCTGCCCTGGCTAGGGCCGTAGCCGCCCGAGCCTGGCGAGAAGGAGCCGGCGGAAGGACGGCCGCCACTCGGGCGTCCAAAGTCAGGCGTGCAGCCGAAGGTGTTGTGATAGTCCGGTTGGGACGCGGCATTGGCGGAGGACTGCCAATCGTCAAGCTCCGATTGCTGCTGCTGAAGGACCTCGTAGTGAATGACACTGGAGTAGAATGCGGGAAACGTGATACGCACGCCCGCAAAGTTCATCGAAGCAGTGATGGGGTTAAGGCCGAGCCGAGCCCGGTCAGCATGTAGTCGATGATCTCATCATCGCGAAGAGGAGAGCTGGCGGCGGCCATCTAATCAGCGAGGGCCTTGACCTTCTGCATATACTCGCCGGCGGGGCGATCTCCTTTCCTCAGCGCCTGGATCTGGTGCCGGAGGTTACGCACGCCGGTGATGTTCTCGGCGGTGAACATGGTGTGCACGCTGTCCTGCAGCCCGATGAGCTGCGAAGAGATCTCCACGTTCATCGAACCGAGGAGATGCCCGAGGACCTTCTGATCCAGCGTCCACCACTGCTCGTACTCAGGGTTGGACATGGTGCGGGCGGCCTCGCCGGTGCCTGTCGTCACGGTCGGCGCCGGCGCCCTAGCCGAGCCATCGAGGAAGCCGTGCAGGCGAACTCCGGCGAAGTTGGGAAGGGCAAGGGCCCTCCACATCATGAAGTTACTGCGGTCGAGCGAGACCGCGATGGGCGGAAGGATGGGGGTGGGAGCCGACGCGGCGGGTGGGGCGATGACCTGGGCGACCAGGGAGGGCACGGAGGGGGTGGAGAGCGTGGGCGCGGAGGAGGGGGTCATCGTGGGTGTCGGGGCGGCGGACATCGCGGCGGCCGCGAGAAAACTGCGGCGGCGGCGGCGGCAGGAGGAGGAGAGGCGGCGGCGGCTAGGGTAGGCTCTAATACAAGTTTGAGAATAGGGTTTAGGATTTTCCGTGAGGCAAAGCCTCTCCACGTCTTTCTATATATAACAATCAGCATATACAATTACATACGTACAAGGTACGTGTACACGACACGCTAGACCTATCTTAATAGGCCCACCAAAAACCCCTTCCCCCTCCCGCGCGCGCTCCCTTCCGGCGCCAGCTGCCCGCGTTCATGCCGCCGTAGAGCGCTCCGCTCCGCATTGAAGATAGCTCAATGCGGACGCAACCTCTCACTGCCTCCGCCATTGAAGCGGCACGCTGGTCGAGGGCACCGCCCGCCGGGCTGAACATATGTGGAAGCCGAGAAACCTACTCCGGCCACACGTCCGCTCATGAGCGAGCCGACATTAAACACAATGTCGGGCGAGCTCCTCTTGTCCGCCCTCTATTTAAACAAGGCAAGATGCCGGGCAAGAATTCCATCCCTCCATCGCTCTCATCTCCTCCTTCAACATTTTTTCCACTCTTTTGATGGCTTCCGAAGAGCAATTCTCCGGCATACAAACCAGCTGGGTGGCCCACTGAGCCTGCCGGATACGAGGAGGCAGCTCGCTGCTCCACCTCCCGCGCCTGACCCGCCGGAGCTAGTTGCCACCACAAGACGCCGCTCAAGGCATCTCCAGCGAACGACATAAATACTCCCCTTCTCATAATCAAGATATGGCTGACGTCCGATATTTGGGCATCTCCAGCGAACGACTTGATGGCCGTCAGATTAAAACGCACGAATCTTGCTCCCGTCTCCCGCCGTTGCGCCCCGCCCCGTGCCGG
Source organism: Aegilops bicornis (assembly GCA_021605145.1). Classification (NCBI taxonomy): domain Eukaryota; kingdom Viridiplantae; phylum Streptophyta; class Magnoliopsida; order Poales; family Poaceae; genus Aegilops; species Aegilops bicornis. The sequence goes on from CM038674.1 coordinate 191,045,351, forward strand.
GCCTCTCCTCCGCGCTGCGGCCTCGTACCCGACATCCCGATCCGCCTTCGCCCTTCCCCGCCCCCGCTCCTCTGCGCTGCGGCACCGGCCGCTGAGACCCGCCTCTACTGCGGCGCCGCGCCTCGGCTGGATGGAGCGAGAGAGACAGCCAGGCGCCTGTGCCATCAGGTTCGTGGTGGCCTTGCTCCTGTTTCCGCCGCTTCCTCGTGCTAGGGCTGCGAGGCCATAGCACAAGGTCATGGAGGCCATGTCGGAAGGAGGTGGCGGAACTTTGTAGTCCAGATCTTGGCAGCAACACTCGTGGAGAAAGAGGCCAACGAGACTGAAGGTGAGGAAGCTCACTTTATTTCTTCGTTCAAGAAATCACCCCCCTCGATATGGTTCAGTTTTTCGGCACAAAACCGTACACAAGATGCTTGATGAAATGGTCGTGACTCTAAGGGGCAGCGTTCTTTGTTCTTGCATATATATTTGATGGTTTAGTTGTGAACAGATGTTTGAGGAAATTCCCATAAGTGATTAGCGAGTCCCTATATATGTTAATTTTTCATATATTTCATACCGACCAAGTTAACTGTGATACAAGATATTGCAGTTTTTTTCTATGAAAAACTCCATCCTTCTTTTAATCATACCTCCTTAGTTACATTTATCTGGTTCAGACTTTGTCGCTGGTAACATTACTTAAGTAAAACTGCAAAACTGGGTTGGTAGGAAAGGGACAAGAATGACCGGATAATTCGAAGAAATACTTCCAGATGATGTGTAAGTGTCTCAGAAATGGCTTCATTGTTGAATTTGCTATCACCTGAATGTTGTGGATAATTTTCATATCAAATTTTCACTGCAAATTACATGTGGATTTCTATTGCTCGTGCTTTTTTAGTTCATGTCCAACAAGTTCAGGTTAAGTATGAGATTCTTCTCCACGTTATGCTATTTCTTGCTCTTGGATAGTAGAGTTATTTTGATTTCTCTTATGCTTGCAAGACGTGTTTCATTCTTAAGCTGCTAAAGACAGTAATATTCTTTGAAGCAGGGATCCCCTAAAGCCGAGCTAAGATGCCCTCTCATGTTATTGCACACATTGATGCCTACTGTACAAGAACTGCCAAATAAAATAAAATTGTTTGGTTGTTGCTGCAGATGGTACACTTGTTTGAACTCAAAGTGCAAGAAAGGTGAGTGGTCTCATGAAGAGGACATGTTTTTTTTGTCTGAGCTCAGATCTTGATTTGTTTCTAGCATTTAAATTATTCGATAAAGGCAGTGGGTTTCTTAGTCACCTGTTGCATCAAGCAGTTATCATTTTGTAGGAGCTAAATTCATCTATGGAAGTTGGATGGTATACCATTTAAAGCGACAAATAACTACTCTCTCCGTCCCTTAATGTAAGACGTTTTTTGACACTACACTAGAGTTGAAAACGTCTTACATTATGGGACGGAGGGAGTATTTTTTTTCGAGAAAACGCAAAAGACCTTTGCGTTTCATTTCATTGAAAAGGTAGAATATGGTACAATCCTCCTAGGAGGCAAGGGTTACAAATAGATGGGAGGAAGTCAGTGGACGTCCCAGGTGGAGGGCAAGACAGTTCTAAGTCCTAGAGCGCCGGCCATCGCCCAAGAAGAAGCCTCGTCCTTGATCCTGCCTACAAGTATATCAATTGAAGGACTGGCATTGTCGAAGACGCACTCGTTCCTGTGCTTCCAGATCATCCAAGGAACTCGTTTCTGTGACAGATGCCAGCGCTTTGCACTGCAGTGTTGTTGCTGCTTGTGTCGAGCGCAACCACCAGTCCATTAGCGTTGCCTCATGGTTTGGTGTAGGTATCTAAACTCCTAGCCAAGTCAGTACCTCATGCCAGGTTTGCCGGGCGAAGGTGCAGTCCATCAAGAGGTGTCGCATAGTTCCCGGGGCTTGATCGCATAGTAGGCAGCGGGGGTGGTGCTGCAGGCCGCGGCGGGCGAGCCTGTCGGCCGTCCAACAACTATCCTGGTTAGCCAGCCAGTGGAAGAACTTAACCCGCGGTGGCGCCCAGCTTTTCCAGATTAGTTTCCAGGAGTTGCAGAGTGTTGAACCGTAGAAAGTAGCTAGGTAGCAGGATTCCGCAGAGTAGATGCCGCTGCCCGACCACTTCCAGAGCAATTAGTCCACCACATCGGAGAGAGTGGTGTCCTGCACGGCCTGCCAAAGCTGCAGGTATTGGCCAATTTCATGAATACCGATGGTGCCGTGAATGTCCTGTGCCCAGGCGCTAGCCACCGTCCTGGCCTTGCGGCGTCTCTTGGGGATGCAACCGTAGGGCAAGGGCATGGTTTCACTGATGGATCGGCCGTTCAGCCAACGATCTTCCCAGAACAAGGCTGTCATGCCGTTCCCGATGGACATTGTAGTGGAAGCGAAGAAGAACGCACGCTCCTCTGCTGAGAATTGCAGGTCCAGACCTTGCCATGCTTGCTCGGCATCCGTCCACGTGAACCAAAGCCAGCCAGCGCGAGCCCTGAGCGCTCCATGTCCTGAACTCCCAAGCCACCATGAGAGAGGGGACGGCTGACGTGTCGCCAGTTAACATGGCAGTGACCGCCGTTTGCAACAGCGCGTCCAGCCCAAAAAAAGCCACGCTGAATCTTCTGTAACTGCTTCAGGGTTTTCTTTGGGGGCGTAAACGCCAGGAGTTGGTGCACGGGGATAGCACTGAGGACTGATTTGACCAAGGTGAAGCGGCCGGTTTTGTTCATCAGCCAGGCCTGTATTAACTATGACCTTGGAGATTAACACGTATGCTGATTGGGTCCTATCCTTGGTTGTATACCTTCCTAAAGAAAGATAGCTCTGAATTCAGGGTGGTCCCTGTCTGTCAGCCGATGTAAATGCTTGTTAAGCCTGGCTCTGTGTGAGGTCCACGTGCTGTTTGTTTGCTCTTTTCGGCTGTGCGTCGCGGAGCTGCTCGGCTGGGGAGAGGGGGAAAAGGGTTAGTGACGGGCGTGGAGTGCAGGACGCGCTTCCTTGCTGCTGCGGGTGGGGACTAGAGGTTGGTGCATCCGTGTAAGGCCTTCGCATGGGCAGCATGTCGTCTGGTGGTGGGTTGGTTGTGTGCTCCTCCTCCGTCTTGTCAGTGGTATGGTTTGGTGTGTTTTTCTTGTTTCCTGTTTTGCCGCAATCACTTTTAGTTCAGTTTGAGGATATTGATGAGCAGGAAGAGGTTGTGGGATCCATGTCGACATAGTGTTTGGTCGTGGTTCTGGAGAGCGCGTTTACATTTCGATTTGGTGGAGTTTTTGGGTTTTGGGCCAGGGAGGCATTGCTTGTGCTTGTGACTGTTCTCTCGCCGAGAAAATATCAGCACTGCTCCTAGGGCCTCGTGGATAGGCTCCCGGAAGGCTCCAGCGTGCAAGTCCCGCCTCGATTTATTATCGCAGCAAGTATGGCGCCACACTCCTCCTGGTCTCACTTGGCAATAGTTTGTAGGCGATATACAATTCAGTCGTGGTAATCTTGCATGCATGCATCCTGACAGCCACGAGAACTGAGATTAATTGGATGAAGAATGGTATATCAATTATGTGTTGATAAAGCTATGAATTCTAATAACATTTTTCATATTATTAGGGGTATGTGTTTGCTGGTCTTTGTAAGATAGGAGAGGGCAGGGCAACGTTCTTCATCAATTAGAGAGTCAACACAACCACTCAGTTTTTATGAGTGTGTTTCCTCTGAAATACTTCAACCCAGATTCCAAGGATATCATTAGTACATATGTGTGGAGACATGTACTAATATAATTTGTCTGAGATGATGTAACCTTCTCATTTTCCTTCTATAGGTACCAAAATCATCATGATTAAGAATGTTTTGGAGTCGACTGAGTGATATAATAATTCATTATTGTCAAAACAATGTGTGCATCAATTATGGTTCACGTAATAGTATCACTTTCATGTAATGCAGAATCATACGATGGCTTTAGGCCAGCTGCACACTACGCTTCTATTCCTTTTGTCACTGTTATATCTGTCCTATCTCCTCATGCCTATGTTCTTTTGTAGACTATTTTTGATAAAGAAGGGATACTCCTGAGATACTCCCTCGGTCCCATAATATAAGACGTTTTTGCAAGCTAATAAAGCTCGCAAAAAGTCCTATATTGTGGGACAGAGGGAGCAGCTGTTTCTTGAGGTGAATGGAGTATTCAGTTTCTTCTCTGAATAACTTTGCTACTCCCTTCGATCCAAATTAACTGACGCAACTCTAGTATAACTTTAGTACAAAGTTATACTAGAGCTGCTTCAATTAATTTGGATCGGAGGGAGTAGCTATATACCAAGTTTCATCCTAGAAATAGCTTCTGTTCCCTAGATATTCGGAAAATATGCATGATAATGAATATAGCTCAGTTCATCAAATTTATACAACTTAGGAGCACCTTTTGGTGAATCCAGGCCTGCAGTCACAACTTGGGAGTATAGTAGTTATAATAAGATTAACATCCAGAAAATTTAAGGCTGTTATTCATGATTAATCTAGCCTGTGCTGAAGCACGGGTTATGATTGCTTTATGTCAATATATGACTATCATTGTCCTACAATCCGCTCTGTACTACTCCCTCCGTCCGGAAATACTTGTCATCAAAATGGATGAAAATGGATGTATCTAGAGCTAAAATACATCTAGATACATCCATTTCAATGACAAGTATTTCCGGACAGAGGGGGTACATGAAGCTGATAAGCTATAGTTTCTGGAGATATCATCAATATTGGTAACAATGTTGTTTCCCATCTTAATTGATGGCCATTTAACTCATGTATCACTTGTATGTTGGTTGGTGTGGGCCCAATAATCATTGCAAATGGTAAACTAGCATATATCAGTGATGCAGAGGTATCCTTAATGATAGATGCGACTCTGATGTACAAACTTTTTAATGGTCTTTATATTCAGTATGCTATTTTTTCCAATTTAAACATGGATTGTTAGTGCCCCTTATTTCGAACTGGGATGCTATTTTTTTCAGGAAAGTCCCTTGTTTAATGCTAGATGGCCCATCAGAGTTAATGCATAAAAAAATCTGAACTCCCAAATTTACTTATTCTGATCGTCTGAATGGAATAGGTTTCCTCACAACATTATTAGTGTCCTTGCATTTCCTTTCGTGCCTACGTATTGGTAGTTGCCTGTGATATAATGTCATAACTTATGAGTGCTTAAATCTTCATAAAGTGAACTTGCTGCTGGATGCTGCGTATCATGTGGTTTTTCTGTTGTCATATTTGGTTCTTGGATTTCCAGCTGACATATTTGATTAATTTGATTTTCTGTTGTCATATTTGGTTAATTTAGTTTTTCTTTAGTTGCTACTTTAGGCCTTTGCAGTTTGCACTTAACCTGAGAAGAGCTGCAATAAAAATCGCGCCAGAGGACTCCTCAATACTTAGTTGCCAGTACTGGCGAGTAGAATGTGAAGGCCAAGAGCAACCTTTGACATAAAAGCATAGTACCTATGTACCTTATGTGAATGCTCTTCAGGCTGTCTATGCAAATATGCAGAGGAGTGAGAAATTTGGCCAGGTCAGGGCAGATTTGAAGAGGTGGTGTATTTCTAAATTGATGGTTCTGTTTATCAAGTTAACAAATCTGGAGGCTCGTCTGTGATCACTCAGAGAGTGAAAATGGATGTGTTATAACTGCTGTTGGTTGCTGCTGGAAGTGGCATTCACAAAATTTTGCATTGCAACTGATTCTGCCCAGCATGTTGCAGCTGTAGGAGAAGGGTAGACAAAGAATCATGGGTAGATGCCTTCTCTTTTCGCTGTTTTCTGAATTATTGTGTATTATCCTGTCTCGGAGCTTGTAATAGTGTGGCTAGTTTCTCACTTTTATTTGGTCAGTATAGTTTCTAAAATAGGCGGCAAGATTTATTAAAAGGGAGTGCTTCGGTACAGCCCCCCTAAAACGTATAGTGGATAGTATGGTAATTTCACATTAGGTATAGGAATACCCACCCGACGCCGTACGTCCACGCGCGACGTCATACGCCCGCCCGTGTATGCCGCACCCGTCGCTGTACGTACGCCCGCCCGCGTATGCCGCACCTGTCGTTGTACGTATGCCCGCCCGCTTACCCGCACCCGTCGTCGTACGTCGCCTTCGTACGCCCGCATGTCTTGACGTTGGCGTCGACAGTTGTTGGAGGAAAAAAAAAGACACAACCCTGAACCCTAATGCATCCACGCCGTCTCCACGTCGGCCCCCGTCTGCGCGAAGTCGCCGTCGCCCGGTCGCCGCCCAAACAGGCGGCAGCGTGCCAGCGCCGTTCGTGGCAGCCGCGCGTGCCCGAACTCCGTTAAGCGCTGCCGCTGCGTTCCATTCCCGTCGCCCGGATGGTCGCCCACCCGCGATCTACGTCGCCGCCTCCTTCCGTGCGACGCCTGCTACGACCAGCCGTCGTCCTCACGCCGTCGACACCTGCCTCCGCCCGGCCAAAGAACGTCGAGCCGTCATCACGTTCGTTATCGGAAGAAATGGATCCGGCTGAAATCCGGCGCCCGTGCAAGAGGTTGGTTAGAGACATCATTCTGCTTGATGGAATAATTGTTTTAGGGATGATGTTACACGGTGTTTGATTGATCATACAATTTTTTTAACTATGTATAGTTAGAGGAGGAGGGCGATTATGATGGCAATGATTACGGCGAGGACAACGAAACCTCGTCACTGAATATGGATGAACCTGCTGAGGAGAACTACATGAGTTTGGATGAATTTTATAGTGGCAATGTAAGTGTGATCAAGGTTGATAAAAACAATAAATATGGTAGACCGCATGGAAATTTTCATAATTTTTTGCATCATGCAGCGACATGGCGATGATCATGATGATATGGATATAGATGATTCATTTGCCGAAAGTGCACTCCGGGTATGTCATAAATAAAATCAGAGAAGAAATGACATAATAACCATATTAGCGCTTACTTGTTTTTTTTTGCAATGCGCGCAGATGGACGACGACGGGGACTTTGTGAGGAATATTGTGGACGATGAAAGTGACAAATCGCACGTTGATGCATCTCATGATGACAGCTCCAGCAAAGTAAGTTTTCAAACTTACATCACTACATTATTACATATTAAAATAATAACTGACTGACATAAATGGTTTAATGCATTAATTTACAGGGAGATGTAGATGGTACAAGAGGGAATGTTGAGCATGTTGGTGATGATCTGTTTAATTTTGACATCAGATTTGATGAATATCAGCAACAATCATTGGACATGCATTAGAAGGTCATGAGGAAGATGTTCAAGTCACTAGGAGAGGCTTACAATTTCTATAACCAGTATGCTTACGAGCGTGGTTTCAGCGTAAGAAAGGACTCACTGAAATATTCGAAAGGTCCTGAGGGAACTAAGCGCTTGAGAAAGTATCGGTGCGAGAGCTGGGAAACGACAGGAAAACTTTGTACAATGGAAGGCAGGACCCGTGGGCGAGAGGGGAGACTCGTTGCTTCTGCGATGCGCATATAACTTTGAAACTTGATAAAGAGCATGACGTTTGGTATGTCAGCAGTTTCAATGATGATCACAATCACGTTCTAGCTAGACCGGATGAAGTCACGTTTCTTCGGTCTCATAATCAGATAAAAGAATATCAGAAAGCTGAGATCTTAACCATGGCAGGTGCTGGAATCAAGAAACATATGATTTATGATCAACTCGTCAGTAGGTATGCGTCATATGCAAAGGCTGGTTTTGGGAGGAAGAAGCTTTATAACATGTGTTATAGAGAAAAAATGAAGTTGCTTGCACAAGGTGATGCAGACACTGCCATTGGGATCATGATGACCGGAAAGAGAGAGATCCAGATTTCTTCTTTGAGCACACCGTCGATGATGAAGGAAGGCTGAAAAACATATTCTGGTGTGATTCTCAATCACGTCGAGACTATGTTCACTACGGTGATGTGACAGTCTTCGACAACACATACAGGATGAATAGGTATGGCATGCCATTTATACTTTTTGTCGGTCTGAACAACCACCGTTGCACCACGGTATTCGGTTGTGCTCTTGTGTCTGACGAGACGGAAGATACATATGTCAGCTGCTTGAGACATTTTGAGGGCTCATTGTCGAAGAGGCCCAGGTCAGTAATTACTGATGGAGATGCAGCTATGATTAAGGCCATAAGAAAGGTACTTTCGGAGGTTTGGCATCGTCTTTGCTCGTGGCATATTGAGAAGAACATGCAGAAACACCTTCATCATAAGTCTCTAAAGGAGTTCAGGTCTCTACTTTATTATGCCACTTCAAAGAAGGTATTTGAGGAGAGATGGGCAGCGTTTTGCGCCAAATGGAAGTCGGAGAAAACAAAGACATGGTTACATAGGATGTACAAGAAGAAAAGGCTTTGGGCTGCATCATATCTGTCAGGTGGGTTTTTCTTAGGTATGCGAAGTAACCAGCGAAGTGAGAGTCTGAATTCATGCCTTCACTTGCATCTAGACTCCGGTATGACTATTGTTGATATGATTGTGCATTATGAGAACTGCATAGTTCATCTTCGTGAGAACGAGGCGCATGACGATTACACAAACTCACAGACAGTTCCAGTACCAGTATTGGACGAGTGTAAAGATATTGAGAAATCTTATATCTTGCAGGAAGATATGAAAAAGGCACGGGAGCTTGAGGTCCTTGAGAGACTGAGAGGAGCAGACACTCACAAATTCATACTGACATGGAAGGAAAATAGGGATATCAGATTCACTGTGGAGTACACCCCTGTAACTCCAAGAAAGCGTGAGGTGCGATTGCAGAAGCATGTATCGCAAAGGACTTCCTTGCAAACATATTCTTCATGTTCTGATTCAGCTACGCTTACGTGAGATACCTAAGTGTTTAGTGCTGCGGAGGTTGAGCCAAGTTGCAAGGGGTGGACTTCTCGTGGAGCGCACTAGCGATCTGTTTGCGTGGGGATGGGCAGGTGCAGGTGACAGAGCTAGGTACAGTGAGTTGACTATCTTATCTGCTGAAGCAACTCATAAAGCATGCCATAAACCATTTTTATTCGACAAGTTGAAGGCGGCTCTGAGGGACATAATAGATAATGATTACACTGAGGAGGATGAGCCTGGTGCAGAGGTACAGTTTGTGAACGACGATGCATTTGAGCCTAATCAAGATCATGGTCTTGTTCGTGATCCCGCTAAAGTTAACACCAAAGGCGCACCAAAACAGAATGTTAAAGGCCGCGGTAAGGATGGTCCTGATGTCACTAAAAATGGGCGACCTAAAGCTTTTGATGAGAAAAGCAAACGTCAATGTGGACAGTGCGGTCTTACGGGTCATTATAAGTCCACGTGCCCTCAAAATCCTAAGTATGATTTTCTTATGTTATTGTAAATCTTATTGTTCAAACAAAATTTATTTGTTTATTGTGAATTAACACATATCTTACTGTTATGTAGGAACTTTGTTTGAATTGTGGAGTATGGAAGATTGCTTCACCCTTTGATTGAAGACAGTTTTATTATGGATTGCTATGGAAGATTGCTTCACTCTTTCATTGGAGACAGTTTTTAATGTTCTATATATGTGATCTTTAATAATTGTTGAAATATGTTATATGAACTTATTTTACTTTGTTGATGTCAGACTATTTGCTACGATATACCGACATAAGTAGTTGTTTTGATGACATACTATGTAATGCAACAAGGAGTTTTTACTTTGTTTATTTTGATGTGCTCATTTTGCACAGTACTGCCGTCGCTTATTTTGACAGTGCTCATTTTTGCACACTAGTGTCGTCGCTGTTTACTGTTATTTTGCTCTCTACTATTATTTTTCAGCACTGTACGGTCGCCGTCGCTTAGAACCCCGTCGTTTTAATTTTTTTTAAAGCCTGACAATTGCGCCGGCGGCACTGTCCCACAGCGGCAGCGTCGGACGGCTGGCGGCAGTACAAAGTAATCAACTAGTTCGACAGCTCATGTCCCGCCGGGTATATAAGCCGGTCGTCGCGCCCTCCGTCGGGCGAGGTGGGACTAAACATTTACCGTCGCCCCGCGTGGAACTTGGGCCGTCGTCCCGCCGCCTGCTACTTGGGCCGTCTTCACGCCGCGGCGTAAACAGTGTTATTGGGCCGACCCACGCGGTCACGCGCGTCGCTGCAGGCACGGTGGCTGCGGGTAGCCGAGTTTTTAGTCCCACCTCGCCCGACGGAGCGCGCGACGACCGGCTTATATACCCGGCGGCGCACTTGTAGTCGAACGTCTTCGATTAAACTGCTATGCCACCCGTCGTCGGACGCTGCCCTGTTGGACAGTGCTGTCGGTCATATCTGACGTCAGACTAGCCGGCGCACTTGTCGGGCAATTTTTTTTTACAATGGAAAACTAAGAACGTCGGTGTTATAAACGACGGCGTCAATGCTTTCAAAATAAAACATAAGAACGTCGGTGTTACACGCATAATAAATACATGTGCATTTTTATTAACGTTCAGCAGTACAGGAAAACATGGACTGTTATATCCAAACAATTTGACGACCACAGAACTATGAATATGAATATGAAGATTTCAAATTGAAATACAATGGCTTGAAGACAACATAATAATCCAAATGTCATTCTCGCCTTAATAAATATTCAAAATAGTAGTGTCTTCTTCGTCACAAGATATCAAAGTCGAAATAATTGTAAACATTATTTGAGCCTACAAAATTTTCTAGTACAAAATTTTGCCACATTTATTTCTTCTTTGCAAGCCGGGTAACTTTGTCCTTCACATCGTTGAGCGTATTTCCCTCCGCAAAAATAAGCTGCGCAATCATTAAGTCCCTCGATTTATCAATTGACCCCTGTTAGAACTTCATATTAGTACAATTTAAATAGTATTACATAATGAATTTAATTCAATATAACCATTTGAAATAAAACCAGACCTGAGAAAAATGGCTTGTCCATTTTCACCGCTTCAATATTGAAAGCATCAAGAACAAATATTCCACATGAATTGCTGGTCCATACAAACAATGGTTCATAAGTTCGCATTTCAGGTAAGATATTATAACAATATGAAAGTATTTACTCACCCGTCTTCTTGTTGTGGCATCTTATACGTTTTGATAGGCCAGTTAGACACATCCGGATAATTCACAGCACCGCTAGCATTCGCATCACGTATGTCATATCCAAGTTGTTTTCTCTGTTCATATAGATGATAGCACGAAAAGAATTTAACATAGTTCAGTTACTAAATGATAGTTTCAATATGCTCATGTAAATTTATGTCGTACCAGCTCCTCAACTTTTTCTCTAATTTCACTGTCAAGTTCGGGTCCCATCAAAGAATCAAGAACCTGAAACTCTTCCTTCGGGCGATGCATGACAACCGAAACCCAGTGGGTATTTCCCTTATTAAGAGGAATATAAAGCTGCATCACAACGAAAATATGATGCAATCAACACATACCCTCTTATTATTTATATCCCATATATGCATACATTAAGGCAGTTGAACTTACCTTATCTTTTTTAAAATACTCATCGGTGCATCTATTCACGGGTCCATTCTTCTTCGCCACAACTTTGTTCTCATTTCTCCCTGGCTCGGTGTCCGATCTAATTTCAAGTAACCAATTGACCAGATAGGTCGGCATTATATGACGATCGTCACCAACAACTCCCAACAGATCGGACATTTAATAAGCATTGATAACCTGAAAATAATTTATATGATGTATAACAATTCCAATTTGCATTGAAAGCTAATATAAAGCACAACAATAACTTACATCGCCGGTTAGCCATTGATGGTCAAGAATTGTACAAGCCCTCTCTGCACTGAGACCTTCGCGCATGCCATCATTAAATATTTCCTTCTTTCTATGTTTTGCTGACCGCTCATAAGCACGAACAAACTTAACACTAGCTTTAATCACATCGTATTCATCTTGAAAGACTTCTTTCTCGAATAGTTATGCATTACATGACGGTAATATGTTAATAAGTCAATGATAAGTACAAGGTTCATCTAGAAAACAATATGATAAAACTCACTTGCTTTTGTTGTACGTTTTGCACGCTTTGTAGGTATAACTGGAATATAAGGAGACTTTACAAGGTTTGATAGCCTCCGCTTCCGTTTCCCTACACCCTCATTTTGTACCTCATCTTCTCCAATACAATCTACGGATCCACGTGATGCGATTTCATCTGTTCCTAAAGATGTAACGGATTTCTTGTCAGATACCTCAGGAACTTTGATAGGATCTTCTTTATCACCCTTGAAACTATCCCAATATTCAGGTGTGCAATAATAAGGTGTCTTCTCTTCAGAATCATTAATATCATCTTCATCATCCTCTTGCACATTCTTTTTTCCTGGTGTTTTAAAATTGTCCACGTCAGGATTATATACAAATTCTTTACGAGGTTTCCCATCATAGTTTCTACTTTCACTATTTTCACCATACTCATTCTCTTCTTCTTTTTCAATATCACCGGCTTTGTAGAATACAACGCTTTTGTTCATTTTCTCTGTGACCCTCTGTGATTACAAATTAGTTGTAATTAGTTATGTGACACATAAAAAAACATAGTGAATGGCAAAATCAGAAAACTTGTACATGTGCGCATAGCTCCGGCATACGAAGCATATCCTTACGTATGTGCTTCAGCTCAGTCAAAATCCGATCCATCATAGTGTTCTGGGTAACTGAAGCCTCAGATGTACTAACTCCTGTTCTCCTTCCAGTAATGTTAGACTTTCTCGTACTGGATTTCTTGTTCTTTTCAGCCTGTTCCATTCTAATTTTGTTTAAGCGGTACTCTTCAGCCGGTTCCATTCTTTTCAGCCTGTTCCATTCTAATTTCTTGTTCTTTATGTTGTAGATCGATGACACGACCGGGTTGCAAGACCATACCAATCTCCGACAAACAAAACCACAAAGTGAGTGCGTTCCAGTTGAACTTTTTTATCTGCCTGACATCTTGCACTAGTGCATAATAATTCTTCGGAATGTACTCATCAGACACTGGTGCAATCATAGTCCCTAACAGGACGAGAAACGCCATCCAAACAAATTCATCGTCCGCGTTTTTATTTCTCACAATCTTCTCAATAAGATCATCAATCAATATTTTACCATTCTTCTTGTTAACAAAACTAGCTGGAATTTTTTTAATTGCTTTGCCTTGGTCCATACTCAAAAAACTAGAAATGTCAACTCCTTCATTCTTCAAACCAAATATAGCGAACACATCATCAGGCCTCAGTGAAATCAACCCTTTTTTTCCAGCTGCCTCTTGCACCATGAATTTTTTACTACTAGGATTGTAACCTTGAATCATAAGCGCAAGCAAATTATCACGCATCTTGACCGAAGGTATTCTTAACATGCCCTCCATCTCTGTTTCGTAAAACGTAAATCGCTGACTTGGTGTTAACTTATTAACAAGACTAACCCACTTTTCTACGGAACATGCAATCACACCATCGATGTCCATACTGCATATAATAATATCTATGTGACGTTGCATGCAGCTAATGTGATATACACTGTTGAAAATATTAAAGAAATACCTGCCGCCCGGCTACTACAATGGCGATGACGGCGATCACACGGCGGTGGCGGGCGTTAATCGACGGCGTGACGGCGGGTGGTGACGTCGACTAGTGCGGGGTGACGACGGGCGTTGACAACCGGCGCTGACGGCGGGTGGTGACATCGACTAGTGCGGGGTGACGACGGGCGTTGACGGCGGGCGGGGAACGATAGTGTGGGCAGCGGCGGGCGATGGGGATCAGATCGGGCGCGTCGTCGGCACGTACGACGCAAAAAACTGCATGCGCGCCGTGATTGGGCGACGTGTGCGTTGTCGGGAATATTCCCTCAGATAGCGACGGCTCTGGCAGATTTTTTGCTGCGTCGGGCCCGCGGCACTTATTAAGTGGGCAACGACCCGTCTACTATTTCAGTCTGGGCGACGGCAAGTTGGCTAGTTTAGTCCCACCTCGGCCGCCGAACGACGCCCTGACCAGCTTATATAGAGGCGCCAGTTAACCCATACATGGTCATAATTAATATTGTGATATGGCTCTACATAACTGCTGGGTAGTAAAACTGTCCGGGTTGTACTGACCCGGCAGTTAGGTAAAGTCACATCGCAATATTAAATATGTATTTATTTATTTGTAGAATTTTGTCATTTATTGTATTTTTTAAAACTTTGCACGAAAAACATACATGTTTGTATCATTATTCTTTTTAAACTTTGCACGAACAACAAACATGTTTATTAATATTGTGACGCACGCGCTGCCAAAACTTGGCTGCGTTCCGGCGAACCGCACTGGCACTTGCTGTGCAACCCGGTGGTTTCGGTATGGGCGGAGGGGACCCTCGGTCGTACGTCTCTCCGTTGCATCCGTCAAAGTCGTTCATTTTTATCCACGGGCCACAGGGACCATGCAGGCCACGCACGCCAAAATTTGTCGCGTTCCGATGCTGTACGGATTTTCTATGATTTTTCGCACCGAAAACCCCTATAACACTGCCGCACGTGACGCAACGCGCTCAGATTCGCTTTTGTTCATCTCTGGCGTGCGGTCCCCGGCGGGTCCCCTACACGCGCTGCCAAAACTTGGGTGCATTCCGCAAACCTGACCGGCACTTGATGTGCAACCCGGTGGTTTCGGTATGGGCGGAGGGGACCCTCGGTCGTACGTCTCTCCGTCGCATCCGCCAAAGTCGTTCATTTTTTTCCACGGGCCACAGGGACCATGCAAGCCACGCACGCCAAAATTTGTCGCGTTCCGACGCTGTATGGATTTTCTATGATTTTTCGCACCGAAAACCCATATAACACTGCCCGCACGTGACGCAACGTGCGCTCGTAGTCTGTTTTCGTTCATCTCTGGCGTGCGGTCCCCGGACGGGTCCCCACACGCGCTGCCAAAACTTGATGCATTCCGGCGAACCGGCACTTCTTTGCGGCAACCCGGTGGTTTCGGTATGGGCGGAGGGGACCCTCGGTCGTACGTCTCTCCGTCGCATCCGCCAAAGTCGATCATTTTTTTCCACGGGCCACGGGTATCATGCAGGCCACGCACGCCAAAATTTGTCGCGTTCCGACGCTGTACGGATTTTCTATGATTCGCACCGAAAACCCCTATAACACTGCCCGCATGTGACGCAACGTGTGTTCGTAGTCCGGTTTCGTTCATCTCTGGCGTGCGGTCCCAGGGCGGGTCCCCACACGAGCTGCCAAAACTTGGGTGCATTTCGGCAAACCGCACTGGCACTTGCTGTGCAACCCGGTGGTTTCGGTGTGAGCGGAGGGGACCCTTGGTCGTACGTCTCTCCGTCGCATCCGCCAAAGTCGATCATTTTTTTTCCACGGGCCACAGGGACCATGCAGGCCACGCACGCCAAAATTTGTCGCGTTCCGACGCTGTGCGGATTTTCTATAATTTTTCGCACCGAAAACCCCTATAACACTGCCCGCACGTGACGCAACGTGCGTTCGTAGTCTGTTTTCGTTCATCTCTGGCGTGCGGTCCCCGGGCGGGTCCCCACACGCTACCGACAAAACTTGGGTGCATTCGGCAAACCGCCTGCACTTGCTGTGCAACCCGGCAACTCGAATAATTTGAACTTAAAAATCTAGTGTAGATTGAATGCACGCAT
Source organism: Aegilops bicornis (assembly GCA_021605145.1). Classification (NCBI taxonomy): domain Eukaryota; kingdom Viridiplantae; phylum Streptophyta; class Magnoliopsida; order Poales; family Poaceae; genus Aegilops; species Aegilops bicornis. The sequence goes on from CM038674.1 coordinate 191,061,054, forward strand.
TTTTTTTGGACAAATAGACGGATATTGTGTTCGAATTCAAATAATTTTATGTTTTTACATCTAGATAAAGGTAAATATAGTTCAGAATGCTGGTAGGTAAATTTTTCGTACAAATGAACTATCTTTTCTGAATTCGAATAATAAAAAATTAAAAAATCTAGATAAAAGAAGATATAGTGCAGAATAAATGTACGTGATTTTCTTTCAGGCAAATTAGTGCGTTTTTTCCGAATTTGATTAATTTTAAAGTTGAAAATATACATAAATGAACTGATTTGTCCAAAAGAATTTAAAATTTTGAATAATTTTACATTGGAAAGAAAATGATCGCTCAAACAGAATGATTTCCACTCTCCCATTTATAATGTGCATAAATTTCTATTACCCGCGTAGTTTTTTAATTACACAAATACTTTTTAGAATGTTTAATTTTTATAAATGTCACACACTTTTTAACAGCGTATGAACATTTTTGAAACGTCAAAAACAACAAAATATAAGTTGTTTTCTTACATCATTTTATTCCTGTGGGCAATAACACGAACATGTTTTTAGTTTTCGTTTATTTCTATGTTTTTTAGGGTCGTTTATTCCTATGTTGGGCTGAGCAAGCATTGTATTAAAGAAATTTAATTAAACATGACTTAATTAATTAAACTTAATTAAACATGTCTTAATTAAACATTACAACATAAAAACTTAATTAAACATGACTTAATTAAACTTAATTAAACATAACTAATTAATCCTAATCTACTCGTCGTCGTCGGAGTCGGCGAGGTCCACGATCTTCCCCGCGCCGACGTCACCGTCGTCGTCATCGTCGCCGTCATCGCTGCTCTTGCCGCCCTCCCAAGATGGCCGTCGTCGCTCTCGAGCAATCTGCTGGCAGCCGCTGGCCGATGGCCGCCGCCGTCTGACCTCTGACTCGGCACTCTCGCCCGGCCGCGTGCCGCTTCGCTTACGACGCCCGCAGTGCGATGAGGTAGCCGGGGCAGTCGTCGAGGTCGCCGTCCTCGCGGCGAACTTCTCGGCGGGATCTCGGCACGACGGAGGGGCGGGCGGGCGATGGCGGAACCGACGGCGGACGGCGAGACGAGCGCGAGCTGGCCGGAGGGGACGGCGGGCGCGGGCGACGAGCCGCTGCGCGACATACGACGAAGCCGCCCGGGCCCGACGAGCCGCCGGTCCGCATCTCCCGGACGAGCTGCGGCAACGACCAAGTCTTTGCCCTTCCAAAACCTCGTCGCGGCCGATGATGTTCCACCGGCCGCCCTCGTCTTGGCGTGAGCTTCGGCCGTCGTCATCGCCCGGGCCCCCTCGTCAGGTACCCGTCGGCGTGATGTGGAACGCAGCGAGCAGACGGCAGCGGCACCATCGGCCGAGACGGACGAGCTCGTCCGTCTCTGGCGTGCCCAGGCTCGTCGGCCATGAGCTGCCGCCGCCGTCGCCGTCGGACGCCATGGAGGCCGCCGAATGGGAGCTTCGTCGGAGGTGGAAGCGTCGGTAGGTGGGGTGGCGGTCGAGGCGCGTCGAGTGGAGTGAGGGGAAGCGGGCGACGGGCGGTGTTTTAAAAGGCGGCGTCGGTGGGTGGGGAGGCCGTCCGGTAGGTGACCGGCGCCAGAACGCCGCATTAATGGCGCGATCGGGATCGGGCCGCCCGCGTCCGGAACCGCCTGACCGACGCTTAGACGCACGCGCAATCGCCGTCCACACACGCGTCGCGTCGTCGTCCCCACACGTCGCGTCGTCTTATTTTTTCCGTCCGGCCAGCGCCACGTTACCACGAAATCGTCGCTCGTCACGTCACGCGTCGTTTTTTCTTTGGTCGCCGTCGTGCGTCAGCAGACGGACGTCTGAGGGTAGTCGGCGTAGAGCCCGTCGGCAGCTGGTACAGCCCCGTCAGCGGTAGTACAACCTCGTCAGCTGGCGGCGGCTTTTTGTGTGCTGGGACGATCCTACCCTTTTTTATGAAGGGGTACGGAACGATCTCAGCGGTTGTTGTGTTTAGGGGGTTGTGCCGAAGAAGAAGTGTTTATTAAATTCTGTCTCTCTCTGTATGTTTCCACGGTACACACTGGCAGTGCAAAGAAAACATTCCTCGGCCGTTAAAAGTCATAAGTTGGTCACCTAAAGAAAACAGAGTTTCTATAGTGATAATATAAATCGGTGCGGCAAGGCGCTTGCTTGCTTTAGTGAACATTCAAGCTCGACCAATAACAGAAGGCGGCCAAATTTGGCAGCTAGTATAAAATTCCTAGAAACAATATGAGGTTTTCTCAAATTCAAAGTCAGGCCTTTTTTTGTGTGGGAAAATTTGAAGTCAGGCCTGTCTTTGTGCTCTCTTACGGTCCCAACTCTGATGGCGAAATTACAGATCCAAAATTTCTGAAATAATGGCTATATACCAGCATAAGTTCTTGCGCTCTGGATTGTTTTTCTTTGTTTGCTTACTGGTTTACGTGTCTTGTGACATTTTATTGTGTGGCTAACGAATGTGCGAAGGTAGAAAACGTCGTACCTCAATTTGAGGGGACGTTGTACCTGTTATAGGCTGGGGCACACATCCCTAATAGCGCATACAGTTGGGGTTGTTACAAGAAAGATTACATCTTAAAGAAAAAGCTAAGTAGAGATAGGGCCAGGATTACAAAGATGAGATATTCTCTAACTACCTAGCCGGACTACATAGCAAACATAATGAAGACATCCTGTCGTGTATGCTTTGGTCACGTACGGTATAAATCACGTTTAACAACAAAAACTGCGGAGGGCTGCGAAAGCATCTGTTGTTTCGAGTTGAGCCTTCATGTGTTCGTAAGCTTTGTATTTGGGTGGTGTCGCGTTTTGGATTGAAAGGAATAAGCTCCAGTGTCCAGTCTAATCCCTGCCCACACGCTTACGAAACGGTAACAGAGGAACTAGTACTCCCTCCGTCCGAAAATACTTATCATTAAAATGATAAAAGAGGATGTATCTAAATGTATTTTAGTTTTTAAATACATTCCTTTTTATTCATTTTGATGACAAATTTTTTCGGACGGAGAAAGTAATAAGCACGAGCAACTACGAGGATGAGATCGGTTGACTGATAATTGACCGAGAAGTAAGCTAAAATCTCAGTGGACCGTGGCTGAGAAAGAAGCTACTCGTACTATAAAAAATAATAGGGTTTCTGATTAGTAACCTTAGTCAAGTTACATCATGATCCTTGAGCTAAACCTCAGTGGACTGTGACAGAAATAAGCTAATGAGATAATAGGATTTCCGATGAAGTGGCCCAAGTCAAGTGGCATCATGATCCTTGAGCGCGGGTCAAATTACATCATCCACCTGGTAACGAGCCAGCATAACTGGGCGTTTGGAAGTTAGACCCTTTTATAGGACTCTTTTCCAATTTCAAAAAAGAGGATGTTTGAAACTTTTAACAGGAATAATCGTGAGTCAACAAGTGATTCAAACCGTGTGTAAAAAAAGAAGCATTTTTTTTCACAATGCTAGAACTAGATAAGGAAGTTTTCTATAGGGCGCTGCTACGAGTCGGCTCGCGAGCACTTTCTATCATTGCAAAAAGATCCGCCGGCTCACGAGCCATCGGATCAGGTGGATTGACCGAACGAGCGTCACTTTCTATCATTGCAACACAGGTCGTGTTGCAAGAAATTTCTACAAACACGGGTCATGTTACAGAAATGTTTGCAACATAAATCAAGTTGCAGATTTTTTGTGCAACATGTCTTGTTTCATGTTTTTTTTGCAACAGAAGTCTGGTTGCAATTTAGGTTTTTTTACAACAGAGGTCTCATTGCAATTTAATTTTTTTGCAACACAGGTTGTGTTGCATTTTTTTTTGCAACAGAGAGCTTGGTGCAGAAACTATTTTAGGGGAGAGTGAGCAGTGAGTAGCAGTCACGTTGACCGGAAAGAAGGAAAGATGAAACCGCTCCGACAGGACACGTGTCGCGCGAACAAGCCGGCGGATCGCACACGAGGTTGAAGCCAAGCATTTTCCTTTTCTACAACCCTGAGAAAAAGGATAAAAATATAGTTTTGTTTTAGTTTATGATTCTGATCAAGCGTAAGAAATCATTGATTTGGAATTGGACATAGAACCTGGACCCATCGTATAGATGTTTAGTTCAAAAAAAAAGGATCGTATCATGGTAAGAATGGTCAGCTCCGCCCAGAGCACGCCACCATGCGCTGGCTCTCCTCCTGTGGGCGCGGTGATGTAACGCCCCGGATTCGATGCGCCAGGTGTCTTCCAGTTATTCGCCGTCGTTGCCATGTCATTTGCTTGCGTGTTGCATTTTGCCATGTCATCATATGCATTTCATATCATGTCATCATGTGCATTTCATTTTACATACGTGTTCGTCTCATGCATCCGAAGCTTTTTCCCGTTGTCCGCTTTTGCAATCCGGCACTCCTATGTCTCCGGCGCCCCCTTTTGCCTCTTTTTAGGTAAGCGGCTGCTAAACGGTCTCGGAATGGACCGAGGTTTGTCAAGCGGCCTTGGTATAGCACCGGTAGACCGCCTGTCAAGTTTCGTGCCATTTGGAGGTCGTTTGATACTCCAACGGTTAACCGGGTAACCGCAAAACCCCTTTTGTCTTGCAGCACAACGCCCCTTCAAAGTGGCCCAAGAACCCATCCAAACCCCCTCCATGCTCTCGGTCATTCGATCACGATCGTGTAGGCGAAAATCGCACCTCATTTGGAGCTTCCTAGCTCCTCCTACCTATAAATATGTGACTCCCCCCAAATATCCCGATCAATTCCACCCCTAACCCTAGACGAAATCCCTCATCCGCCGCCGGACATGTCCGGATCGGACCCGTCCACCCGCGCGCCGCCACGTGGCGGCGCCCATCGCCGCCCGGCCAGCGCGAACAGGCCAGCCCGGCCCTCACGCTGGCCAAGCCGCCCTCCGCGCCGCTTCACCACTGGCCGCCCGCGTCTCGCTCCCGCCGCCGGTGTGCACTGTCCGCCGCCGCCATGGGCTCGCCAGCGCCCGCCTGCCCGATCGCCGCCGCTTGACCGTCCTCCGCCCGCTGTCTGAAAGGTGTCGGAGGAGTTCGACCAACGCTTTCCCGCTGGCCGGCCGCCGGCGCCCGCTCATTCGCCCTGCCAGCGCCGCCTCTCCCGGCCGTGTGTGCCCGCCTCCTCTCCGGTTGCCAGCCGCCTCTCGGCGGCTCGCGTCCGTAGCCCTCGGAGATCACGCCGGATCCGGCGAGATCCGGCCGGATCGCCTCTCGCTTGCTCCCGGCCTCCTCCGCCCTCTCCGACCCCTCCGGCCGCCATCCCCTCCTTCTCCGGCGAGATGCCGGCGAACCTTGAAATCCGTGCAGATCCAGATCCAAAGGTTGACCCCCGAAATTTTCTCTAAGTCCCTGATATTTTGACATTATCATGTCATGTTCATCGCATCATAACTCCACGCATACTGCTCCGTTTCGTGCGTGTAATATGTCGAATTGTTCGCCTCGACGAGTATTTCATTTCATTCCATTGCTTCATGTTCATTTGAGTCCATCTTGGTGCCTGAATCATCGTTGCAAGAGTGCTATATAATGTTAATCTGCTGAAACTGTTATAACTTGATGATTTGTCATTTTTATTGCATTTGATGTGTGCATCCTATGAGGTTGATGTCTACATGTGTTTTGAACTATGTCATGCCATCTTCACAGTTGTGCCATCCATGGATTTTTGTGGGTCTTGTAGTGAGTGCATCGAGCTTGTTAAGTAGGGTACTTGTTGTTGCTGTTTTGCTAGGCTGATTCTGTTATATTAGAGAAAATTGCAAAAAACCACCACAATTGGGGACAAAAATTCAGAAAACAACCACATTTCATATTTTTTTCTTCAAAAAACCACTACCATTGTACTGACAGTTTTTCGAAAACACTGATAGGTCACTAAACACATGTTAACAGCGTTTCTGACAGATGGGGCCTGCTATAAGTGATGACATGGCACATAAATCTCACGCCGTTTGGCATATACTGTAAGCTGCACACTGGACTCACACCTCAGCCTCCACTTCTTCCGCTTCAGAGCTGACCGGCATACCACCGAATTCAGCCGCCGGCCGCATGGCGATGTGGGCTACGGCCACCACGGAGCGGGAGCAAGTGTGGCGGCCACGCACGGGCATGGGCAGCGGCGCGCGCCGACGGGCTAGAGCAAAGAACAGCAGATGGCGCCGCAGGCTCATGAGCATCAGCAGCAGCCACACAAGGGCGCACGAAGTGCAGCGGCGCCACGGCGTGCACGGGCGCGAAGCGGCGGCCACGCACGGGCGTGAGCGGCAGACTGCGTCAGGCACGGATGCACGAGCATCTGCAGCTGCCACACAAGGCGCGCAAGCTGCCGTCTGGTCGAGCACGGGCGCGCCAGCGAGGCGAGGCCGCGAGCAGCGGCGTCACACGCCCATCGGAGCATCCTGGAGACCTCCTACCTCGCCGCCGAGATCCCACGTGAGGGCCACCTCCTCTCCCTTTCTTTCCCCGTAGCCTGCGACCTCCCGGGCGCCATGGCCGAGAGCACGGGCTCGAGCTCCGCCCCGTGCCCCGACTACCCCGTGTGCGCCCTGGTCCGGCGCCGCCTCTCTACGTGTCCTCCATTGCTCGGCCGCCGCCTCGCGCCCGATGCGCTGCGGCCCATTCTGCACCGACGCCGGCGGTGTTGCGCTCTGCCACCCGGCAAGCTGGGCGGCCGACGGCATGCCTGCTAGGTGTTTGCTAAAATTACTCAAAGAGGCAGAGGAGGGGTTGACCGGGTGGCCTAACGCCCGTCTGCTCACTCTGTTTGGGCCATGCCACATCGACCTGACAATGGGACCTACAAGTCAGATTCAACGTCAAACGGCTCTAACCAATTGATCAGTGTTTTCTGAAAACTGTCAGCACAATGGTGGTGGTTTTTTGAAAAAAAAAACGAAACGTGGTTGTTTTCTGAATTAGGGGCCCCAATTGTGGTGGTTTTTTGCAATTTACTCGTTATATTATGATGCTATGTAAACCTGCTGCTACAAGTCATTCTATGCATAATCTGGAGATGTTCACTAAGGATGTTTTGTTATACATGTCTTGCTATATTCATCCATGCCCTTTGTTGCAATTATAGTCTGCTGTAACTTGCTGTAATCTTGCTCTCAAATTGCTAAATAATGTTGTTGTCAGCCTGTTAACATTAAGTTCAGTTTTGCCATGAGCTTTGCTAGTGATCCATGCACCTTATGAATTTGTTCTTGCCATGTTTAGCTTCATAAACATGTCTTATTACTGTTGGTTGCCTTGCCATGCCATGTATTGCTCTGTGGTGAGTGGATCAAGCTCACCAACATGCCTACTTATTGTTGTTCCTGCCATGTTTGAATCTGTCATATAACTTGCCATGTTTACATGGGTGCCATCATATTTTCTGTGCCCTTTTGGCTCATGGTCATTAAAGGACTTTTATTCTATGAGATTAGTAGATTCATGCCATGCCTTATTTTACTATGATAAGTTCCTGTAGCATGTTGTTTGATAGCTCTAAAGATTGCAACCTGATGTTATTTCTGCAAAGTCTGAAACTGTTATTATTTGCAAACTTGCCATGTGTGTTTGAGCATGTTCTAGTGATTTATGGAGATAGCTCAGTGTTCATGTTTTGTCATGCTTTACCTGTAAATCATGTACACGCCTTTTGTTTTCTTGTTGAGGTCCTGTAGCATGTTGTTTTGGTGTTTGCAATATGCCTAGTTGCTGTTTTGCACAGATTGTTGTCATGACTTGTATAGGGTGTATGTGTTTAACCATTGCTCCGTTTTGAGTGTGCTCTATATGAAACTTGCTTGATTTTGCATGTAGTTTCATATTATCATGTTGCATCCTTGTTTTGAGGTGTTTGCTTGATGTTTGTATGCATTTTGCATCAATGCCATGTTTAACTTGTTTTGCTCATATCTTCTAGGTCGTAGCTCCGAACTAAATGAACTTTATATGTAACTTGACTAGAATCTCGTGTAGATCTCTTGGTGCATTTTAACTTGCTGTTTAACAACTTGAACATAAGGTTTATTCAGATCTGGACCAATTTCGAAATTTGCATATGAGGACTTACCGGAATTGTTATATGTTGTTCCCGGCCTCATTTAAACTTGCTTTGATGTGTTGTTCTTGTTTGCATCATCTCTTGCCATGAGTAGCTTCATGTAGCTTTGTCATGCATCATATTTGTTTGTGCATCATGCCTTGTTCTTGTGTGGTGTGTTTACCTTATTGTGTGCTTCTTCTCGATAGTTCCCGTTTCGTTGCGATCGTGAGGATTCGTTCGTCTACGCTTGGTTCGTCTTCGTGGCTTCATATTCTTAATGGACTCATTCTTCTTCCTAGCGGGATTTCAGGCAAGATGACCGTCACCTTGGATCTCATTACTATCATCGCTATGCTAGTTGCTTCGTTCTATCGCTATGCTGCGCTACCTATCACTTCTTTGCTCAAGCCTCCCAAATTGCCATGAACCTCTAACCCTTGTCACCCTTCCTAGCAAACCGTTGTTTGGCTATGTTATCGCTTTTGCTCAGCCCCTCTTATAGCATTGCTAGTTGCAGGTGAAGATGAAGATTGCTCCATGTTGGATTATGTTTATGTTGGGATATCACAATATCTCTTATATTATTAATGCATCTATATACTTGGTAAAGGGTGGAAGGCTCGGCCTTATGCCTGGTGTTTTGTTCCACTCTTGCCGCCCTAGTTTCCGTCATATCGGTATTATGTTCCCGAATTTTGCGTCCTTAACGCGGTTGGGTGATTTATGGGACACCCTTGACAGTTAAACTTTGAATAAAACTCCTCCAAAGAAGGCCCAACCTTGGTTTTACCATTTGCCTCACCACCACCTATACCCTTTCCCTTGGGTCGGCCAACCCGAGGGTCATCTTTATTTTAGCCCCGGGCGTTGCTTCTCCAAGTGCTGGCCCAAACCGAAGCGATGTCCGCGCCTGGGCAATCAGGGTCTATACCAACCCGACGTCTGGCTCATCCGGTGTGCCCTGAGAACGAGATATGTGCAGCTCCTATCAGGATTTGTCGGCACATCCGGGTGGTCTTGCCGGTCTTGTTTTATTACTGTCAAAATGTCTTGTAGCCGGGATTCCGAGACTGATCGGGTCTTTCCGGGGAGAAGGAATATCCTTCGTTGATCGCGAGAGCTTATCATGGGCTAAGTTGGGACACCCTGCAGGTTTGAACTTTCGAAAGCCGTGCCGCGGTTATGTGGCGAGATGGGAATTTGTTAATATCCGGTTGTAGTAAACTTGAAGTAAACTCTTCTAAAATACACCAACCGTGTGCGTAACCGTGAGTGTCTCTTTTCGGGGTGGATCGAGAGGAAAACACGGTTTCTGGGTTATGTTTGACCTAAGTAGGAGTTCAGGATCACTTCTTGATCATTGCTAGCTTCACGACCATTCCGCTTGCTCTCTTCTCGCTCTTATTTGGGTATGTTAGCCACCATATATGCTTAGTCGCTGCTGCAACCTCACCACTTTACCCCTTCCTTTCCCTTTAAGCTTTGCTAGTCTTGATACCCATGGTAATGGGATTGCTGAGTCCTCGTGGCTCACAGTTTACTACACCACCCGATTCTTGTGTACAGGTTATGCGATGATCATGACGCGAGAGCGATGTTTGCTTGTTTTGGAGTTCTCCATCTGCTTCTTCTTCGATCGGGGGATAGGTTCCACGTCGGCAGCCTGGGCTAGCAGGGTGGATGTTGTTTGAGTTTCTGTTTATGGTTCATCCGTAGTCGGATGTTGATCTTGTATGTTGTATTGTTGTATTCATGTGACATTGTATGTCTTGGTTGTATCCCTATGTATTATGTAATGTTGATGTAATGATATCCACCTTGCAAAAGCGTTTCAATATGCGGGTCTATCCTTGGTGGGACCTTCGAGTTCCTTTAGGATAGGGTCGCATATTGGGCGTGACAGGTGACCACCAGATGGAGATTGGAGCCCGGCAATGATTAAGTCCGCGATGATGACCACGGCGAGCGCGGTCGACAATCTGCTCCGTCCCATCACCGACGGTGGCAACGGCAACGGCATGGCAAGCCCATTGGCCATGGGCTAGAGTCATGTCAGCCCAAACTCGGCGATGGACCCGGGCTTCGTTTTCGATGCCAGGCTGCGAGACTTCGTTGCGCTTCTCTGTGCCGTGAACTACACCGTCGCCCATATCACGGCGATCACGTGGTCGTCCACGACGTACAACTGCTCGGCTTCATGCAAAAGGGACGTGAGCAATGACGTGAACCAGCCAAGGGAGATGGAGACGACGTTGACGCCCAGGGGCAGAGCTATGTGTATTGCTGAGGGGGCTATGGCCCCCAGCCTAGGACAAATTCCTGAAGACTTTTTTTTCTAGGGACATAGTTAGAAGAAAATTTTCTCATTAGCCCCCACAAACATACATACTTTACCAGTCAAGCTCCGCCACTGTCGACTGGAGCGTAGTTTATTACTTTTAATCAAATGGAGCGTAGTCCCAAGCGTTTTCCTTTTCTATAACCTTGAGAAAAAGGTAGTTTTGTTCTAGTTTATTACTCCGATCAAGAGCAAGAAATCCTTGATTTGGGATTGGACATAGAACCTGGACCCATCGTAGAGACGTTTAGTTCAAAAGAAAGATTGGTCAGCTCCGCCCAGAGCACGGCACCGTGTGCTGGCTCTCCTCCTGTGGGCACGGTCAGCACGATTTCCACCTCGAATGTCGCCTTCTCTCCCGCACCGCCAAACTCTAGCGTCCACGGCGCCACGTTGCTCGGCGCTGACCACGACGCCTGGTACGTCGCCGCCCCCGCCCCAACGTTAGTCGCCGTCCTGCTGAAGCGCATATTTCCGGAGGTCGCGTTGGCGCCGAACGTGGCGATGAGCGACGGCTGGTTCACGTCGTTGCTCACGTCCCTTTTGGAAGAAGCCGAGCAGTTGTACGTCGTGGACGAGCGCGTGATCGCCGTGATATGGGCGACAGTGTAGTTCACGGCACAGAGAAGCGTGACGAAGTCCTGTGGCCTGGCATCGAAAACGAGGCCCGGGTCCATCGCCGAGTTTGGGCTGACATGACCCGAGCCCATGGCCAGTGGGCTTGCCATGCCGTTGTTGTTGCCGCCGTCGGTGATGGGACGGAGCAGATTGTCGACCGCGCTCGCCGTGGTCATCATCGCAGACTTAATCATTGCCGGGCTCCAATCCATCTGGTGGTCGATCGCACGGAGCCCAATATCAAGGCACACGATTATGCTGTTTCTTTTTGCCGGAGGTCGAAGCAGAGTGGAGGAGTTGCACGCCGACTGAACGTCGTTGTATACCAGCTTCAGTTCAGAAATCCAAGCGCCTTCGTTGGGTATGATGTGGCTCCGACGATTGGGGTGACGGCATGTGTTTTATCCCTGTAGCTCATGGTGCCGATGAACAGTCGCTGGTCCACCGTGCCGGCCGCGATAGTGAGCACCCATGGGATGCCGTTGTGCAGTGTAGCGAACCCGCCGTTCCCGACTGACGCGGACACAAAGATGTCGCGCTCCATGGCAGCAAAGGAGGCAATGGCCACATGACCCGTGTACAGCGGCTCGTTGTCGAAGCCGAGGGAGATGGAGACGACGTCGACACACAAGGGGCAGAGCTATGTGTATTGCTGAGGCCTGAGGGGGCTATGGCCCCCAGCCTAGGACAAATTCCTGAAGACTTTTTTTCTAGGGGCATAGTTAGAAGAAAAAATTTCTCATTAGCCCCCACAAACATGCATACTTTACCTTTTGCCCCCTAACATCCCAGTCAAGCTCGCCACTGTCGACGTAGAGTTCATGGAGATGGTGTCGTTAGGGTTCATGGCCACGTAGCCTCCAGTTGAAGTAGCGAGCTCCGATGAGCTTCCGGTTGCACGTGGTGGCGGGGAACGCGACGCCCGGCATGCACGCCCCGCGCCACCGGGATGGCACGGGAGGCATCCTATCGTCGTGGAAGCTGTTGCTCTCGGGCCAAACGACGATGTCGACCACGTCAATGATTAGGTGCTCGCCAAGGTTCACGGCCGGCCAATGCCCGACGTCGGGGCAGAGGCCGAGGACAGGGCCGGTCCTGAGATTTTGGGGCCCGGGGCAAAATTAGAAACCAGGGTCTCTAATATAAACATGGTGATGATACAATTTCAACTTTGTAGAGCTTTTCTCAACATAAAATTTGAGCAAGTTTGGAGGTTTTTGCTTGAAGAACATACTACAGACAAAATATAAATATACAGTAGGAATCACGGACATTTTTCTATACAAATCGTTTGGGACTACACTCCATTTTTGATTCATCGCTCCATTCGTTTGGAGCATTAGAATTGGCCTCTTTTTTCTTACTTTACCACAGCCCTAATTAGTCCAACAAAATTAACAACCAATATTTTCCTGAGCTTAATTGGAAAATGCTTAAAAACAGTCGCATGATTTTCAGGTGTTGCCAGCCGGGTCCGGCGCCATCCGATCCCACCCGATTCGTGTGGCGCAGCGCCTCTGTGTCTGGCAGGTGAAGGTAGTCCATCTATCTTACTCTTGCCACGCGCATGAAGCTGAGTGGTCCCCGTGACAGCCTTAGGTTCTTTTTTACACCTATATATACTTCACACGTACTAGCACAAATAATCGTAATGGCACAAATAATCTCAAGAGGAGCGCATAGCAAGCACCAAACGAGGATTGTAGAACGCCATCTTCACGGATTGTAGAACGCCATCTTCACGGGTGTTGGTTTGACCTGATACTAGCAAGCTCATGTACTCCCTACGTCTAGGCGTGAAAGTCATCTTACGTCAGATCGCGACGCCAAGAGGAAAACGGTAAAACTTAATGTCTTTTGCTAATTAATAGAATGCATGCAATAAACTAACCAATGTATCGCCATGTTTGGTAGCCTCAACTCATCGAAAGCATACACGACCCACATCTCTTATTGGTTGATATGTCACAAAAGCAAGCAAGGAGGGAGTTAATGTATCTTTTAAGTGTTTTGGGATTATTTGATTTTCGTAAGGTGACTTACACGCCTAGACGGAGGGAGTAGTAAAGGTTGTTTGGATATAGCGCTACCACAATTCCGCATAGATTCGTGGCTTCTTTTCTACATCCCTCACCCATCTAGCAATACTCAGAGCAGCGTCCTAACGCCCTGCCGCCGCCCTCTTCGAAGCATGCCATCACAACATCACTAGAGGCAGGCGGGCCGTCCTTGCCACATCGTCATGGCCGTCGAAGCAGCCATGTCGTCGTGGCAACACTGTCGTGATCACAAAGAATGCCATCTCAACACCGTCGAAGTAGTCGGGCCTCCGTCGCAGCATCGCCGAGGTCATCGGGCACCGGCATCGCAAAGCATCGCCATGATCGTCAAGCACGACACTGTAACATGACCTTGACAGTCAGAGCATGACGTCGTAGCATTCGTCAGTCGTCAAAGCACACCACGGGTATTCGAAGCATGTCATTGTGCCGTCGTCGCGGCCGTCACAACACGCATCATAGCATTGCCGCGGCCATCGAAGCATGTCGTCACTGCATCGCCACAATCGTCGAAGCACACCATGGGTATTCGAAGCATGTCACGGTGGCGTCGTCGCCACCGTCACAACACGCATCGTACCATCACCGCGGCCATCGAAGCATGTCATCACTGCATCGCCGCGGTCGTCGAAGCACACCATGGGCGTTCAAAGCATGTGGTCATACCATCGTCGCGGTCATCATAACATATGCCTCGTAGCATCACCGCAGTCGTCGAAGCATGTCATCGTAGAATCATAAAAGCAGCCAGGATACTGTCAAGATGGAGGCGCGAGGCTGGTCCGGCGTTGCTGCGACGGCGGGGCTCAACTGCGTGACGGATGCTACAACGGTGGCTTTGGCAGCTTCGGCGATGTTTGCGATGGTGACGCCATGTTGCGAACTAGTGCTGCGATGGCGGCTCGGGCTGCTCCGACGATGCCGTGACGGAGGCGCCGTGTTGCGAACCAGTGGTGCTACGCCGACTCAACAAATAGCACGGCGGTGCTGCGACAGCGGCTCAGGCTACTCCGGCGATGTTGCAACCAGACGTCGTGCTACGGGCGGTGCTGCGATGGCGCCGCCGTGCTTCAAGTTGATGTTGCGAGCCTGCGACAACCGGCGGCGTGTTGTGGCGATCTTTGCGACGGTGCTACCGTACTGCTAGGCCGATGCTGCAAACTGTGCGGCGACGCTCCGACGAAGCTTCAATCTGGTGCCGATGGGATGCTGCCGTGCTTTCTGTTGTGAACAAACACAGCTAAAGCAAGACGACGACTGAGTCATGGGCTCGTGGGCAGGGGCGGAGCCAGGATTTAAACATGAGGGGGGCGAGACACCATTGTTGACCAATGACAGAATATCACAATACATTATGTCTCATGATAGTATCGACAATACTACGTAAATTTATTGTTTAGAACTGCAAACAAATTATACTCCCTCCGTTTCATAATGTAAGATGTTTTTTGACACTACACTAGTGTCAAAAAACGTCTTATATTATGGGACGAAGGGAGTAGTTCTCAAAAGTGTTGGTGCTTGAAATTAAACCAATTTAATTGGTTTGAAATAGAATTTACCCCATTAGTTGTTGATGCCTTCCGCTTCATCCTTGATAGTACAAATAGACACATAATTACTGAGAAGTCCATCGCTGCACGCAGCGGCAGCTGCACGCAGCGCATCCACGGCTGCGGAAGAGTCGCGATTAGGACTCGCTGGAGGTGCTACTTCGAGTATAGAGCACCGCCGACGTGCGTAATGGTTCGTATTCGGTGTATTAGATGTACTATGCACTGACAGCCGGACTGACTCGCTTGACGCTAGCACTGCACATGTACAGAGGGGAGTACACAATATTACCGTTGCATGAACACTGTATAACGTAAACATTGCATCCACCTGCATGTATTTAAGGCCCATGCACCGGCCGGCCGTGGACAGTACATATCGTTTTGCACGTTCTGCTTCAAACACGCGCACAAGCATCCCGAGTTCCCTCGTTTCGTCGTCGTCACCGTGCCGCGATGTCCCAGAGCTCATCTTCCTCTCGTCGTCTCCGAGCACTCCCGCCACTGCTGCCGTTGATCCTGTGCCCGAGGTGTGCTGGGACGAGGACTAGATGGTTTGTCTCCGACACAGACCGGAACCCCGGCGTCCGTTTTTACAAGTGCCCGAACCAGGGTGTAAGTCTGTGATCTGTACGCCCATCCACTAGATGTTGCAGTTTATGCTGATTGCTTTGTGTTTTCGAAATCATCATCCAGTTTTGAATCTGACGCAGGACGGAGGCAACCACACAACGAGAAAGCACACCAAACATTTTTTAATTCCTATGGAGGCACGTCAAAGCAGGAAATATAGGAATAACAGCACTAAGTCAATTTGACAGTCAAATAAAGTTGTGACATCCCTTATTGGAAAATGAAAATCACACGCCAAGGATAAGAGTAATAGCATGAATTCAAATTACAGTGCCATCCAGCAAGGCACAAAGCTTATTGGAAAAACAGATCACAGTCCCAAATTAAGCATAAATGCAGGAAATCGAACTACTCTGGATTGGATTTTTGGATTCAACTACCTGCTTCAAGCGCTGAACCGAACATCACTCTACTGGCCCGTCGCGAGGCTGCTTCACAAACGGCAAGACCGGGTTGAAACAACTGGTTTTTTTGTGCCCAGCTACACCGCAATTGCCGCAGGTAGGGATTTTGCGAGGTTTCTTCGGAAGATCACCCCTGCGGGGTGCCCTTTCTCCCTACAAAACCGTACAAAACCTCGAGTGCGCGTCCTTGACCTCATATCCAGGTTTGTCCCTCGCTGTGGTTGGCCTACCCTTCTGCTTCTTCCTATCAGGCGGCAGCAACGTCGACAGTGACATACTGGAGCCAGCTTCACCAGAAACTGAACTAAGCCCACACTCGGTGGAGATGAACATCTGAGAACACATATCGTCTGGGTGCGAAGAACTTGTGCCCATCCTCTGAGTGGGATTGGCTGATTCCCCAATTTGAGTTTGGTCCACCAAACTTTTGCCATCCTTGACCGCCGCCAAAACAGTCAGCTCTGCCTTGCCTGCAATCAAGATGTCCATTGCTCTATCAAAGGCATCGACATTGCTATCACCAAGCTGGACAAACTCGAGCGCGGTCAGGTGTAGTGCTGTATGCCTGTAGGAGGATAACCGCGGAGGCCCTTGATCCTTTTGGTAATGGAGAAGGTGAAGTGGCAAATTGTCGCGGGCATCTACTGTCCACCTTTTCATGACATGGAATCTGGGTATTTTTCTCACTCCCAAATGAATTAAAACCTGCATACAAGGAAGAGGAAGAAAGAACATTACAACCTGAAGATGGAAACCTGGATAAATCATTCTGAAGAAAATGTTTATAGCGAAGCCGCTATGATCGGTCGGGGGTAAGTTAGGAACAACCTTGATAGCATGGCAACAAAGCATCCCCATGTGCTCGAAGAGCCCACATTCGCATGTGTACCTAGCACCGCCATCATGGACACTGACCACATGCACTTCACGGCACCACTTCTCTCGCTTCTCAGCTTCAACATGTCGCACGTGGTAGGTGATGCCCCGCTCAACTTCCTCAACATCATACCTACCAGAGCGATACAAAACCTGGCCAAACATCTCGTACATTGTCCGGGTATAGACTTTACTTGCATGCTCCTCCAAAGGGTAATTGTATCGGAGAACTACCCCGCCCTGTTAAAACACACAAACAAATCTGTTAGCGAGGATGCAAAACAGAAAATAGATGATTTATCTAGTTGCGTTAAGTTTTTCTTCAACACACACCAGCCTCGTTCTCTTCTCTTGGAATCCTTCTTCAGCTTCAGTCGAACTGCAATTTGCTATATTGCTTCACAAAAAGGTTCATGGGGCATGCAGGCGGGATGTAACCTTTCAACAAATGGTTTGCACTCTCGCTTCTTTGCGTACTGGTTTGCTTCGCACAGAACCTGCCACTAAAATAAGGCTTCGCCCACTTGTGACGAACCTCGAAAATTTGTATGAGGAAAGTGTTGTTGTGAAGCTTGTATTTGTCAACCCAGGAATAGAGATTGTAGAATTTGTACGCCTTTGCCAGCGAATCAAAAATGGTGCCAAGCACCGGGTTGACGACCACCTCAGTCCCCCTATCAGCGAATCCTCTAATTGCAGCTTCAAGCGGCGGCACACGATCAACTACTACAGATCTCTCATCTGGCGCACGAGGACCTCTTGGCCTGCAGTTAGATTAGCACAGTCCACATAGTTAAGGGAGGAGAAATAATTGTCACAAAGAGCAGAATAAAAAACACAGCCAATAATTCTAACAAATTGGGTTAGACTACATCTAGTCACGATCTCCCCGCATTGAAATTTGTAACTATCCCAACACAAGATAAACTGGTTCAACTTACACTTGCAGACCATACCACATTAGCAACACACAATATACATTCAGACCAGAGAGTGGTATTAGTACCAGACCACGTTTTTAAGTTTTTTGGGTCGATGAAATTTAACCAGGCTACAGAATGCCGGGGCACGCGTATAATCGTAACAGAACACCCAGTCATGATTAAGAAAACGTGTAAGGACCATTTTTATGACAAGCCTGATTCAGTCTATATTGTCTCACCCACTCTACATTCAGACTGCTGCACGAAATTCACTAAACTTCTACAAATGGATTCCACCAAAGTATATATTTCCCTTTGCGATGTTTGAACACTAAAAAAGGTCACCATCCCAACAGAGAATCAGCTACCAGTACAACATTGGTCAGAAAGAACTTAATCACGCAATTACGGTGCTTCTTATTACTAGCAGTTCAAGCTCTTTTTGTCACTGAAAATTAACCAGGGACATACTACAGCAGTGCCACGGGTATTTTTTGCCGACCAACCACTGGTTAGTGCTGAAGCAAAACATCTAAGAACTTGTTGGGAAGGGTTGATTCAGATTTCTGTTGTTTCCTCCACTTTTTACCCAGAGTCCTACCCAAATTCACAAGCCTAATGAATCTTTCAGTAGTTGCTCGCATGACTGAGAACAGGAAAATGAACAGTTGGCCTAAAGGACAGAAAATCAGTACCTACCTGCGCTTCCAGCCAACGCGGATGGTGGTGTTCCCCGAACCCGGCCCGTTTTGGTCTAAGGACTGCACGGCCGAGCTCGAGACGACGGCCGGCGTATTGTCGCAGTCTCGCGCCGACGGCAGGTACACGCCCCCAGAACTGAATGTCGTGCAGGAATCCGACTCGGCACTGCGGCGGCTGGACTCGGCGGATGTCTGCGAGACGACGGCATGAGTCGCGCACCCGGGGTTTGCGGATGACACATCTCCGCCACCAGCACTGAAGCTCTTGCAGGAAGCACCGGACGACTGGACATCAGCCAAGTCCACCACTTGATCCAACAGACGAAAGTCCGGCAAGGGCGCTTCGACGGCCGAATCCGGCGAGACTACGGCCGAATCGGGAGAAGCGTCACCGCCCTCGCCCAAAACGAACGGCGGCTCGCACGCCTCTGGACCCGTTGCCGCTGAGATCGTTCTGCAGCACCGGCGACCGGAACGAGCTCGTTAGATCTATATTTCAACCAAGAACAAATAAAGACAAGGGGGTTCACTCACCCAGAGTCCAACCCCGCCTCCGTCGTCACTCCGAGATTCGGCATGAGCATCGACAGCCGGAACAGGAAGCAGCCCCGGCGCCGGTGCTGTTCTCGCAGCTCACCTTGCTCTTCGCCCACCAAGACGGGAAAAGGAATTCGTGCGAGACGCACCAAATGCGACTAACCACAAGGCCCAGTCCCGTACATAGCTTTCCAGGCAGACGACCGGGGCCAGCCGTGCAGAGAACCGATGGCCCACTCTGCAGTCTGCACCACGCGCGGGGCAGTCTCTTGTCCGCGCCAGACAAGTACCACGGACCGAGCCCACTGCACGGTCCCGACGCAGTGTATCTCTCTGTATTACACTATGTATCACCGCTTTAGCGCTTTTGCAAATCAAACTGCACGCATCACCGCGCGACTCGGGTGCGGCCGGATAGCTGCGTGCAGCTGCCGCTGCGTGCAGGACATCCACTCTCTATAATTACTAGACTAATTTCCTGTTTTATATGAAACATTAATTAAGCAGATCAATGCCGTATTGTATCCAAACAATCACACTCCCTTGATTTCAAAATAATTGAAGCGCTAAATTTATTTTAAGTTAAACTTTTTCAAGTTTTGCCAAGTTTGTAAAAAATATATCAATAATTAAGACACCATAGTTTTATTAAAATCTTTTGAAAATATGAAAACTACGTATAATTAATTTGTAAATCTTGCCCTATTTTTTGTAAACATGATTAAACTTAAATTAGTGTTACTTAGGACAAACATAGAGCTACAATTATTTTAAAACTACTATGTGTGTAATATACATGCATATATTTATCCTACTCACCCGAGATCTAGCCATATTTGATCCGCGTGCGTCGAGCCGTCCGCCCATGCGGACTGCAGGTAATTTTCACAGCATGCAAGTGGATCTTCAACTGTCCAGGGCCACTGGAGGCTGAGCTTGCTGCCTGTGAGGAGGGGCTAAGACTGATCCTTCATTGGTCCGACAGCCGCTCATGGTGGAGTACGACTGTGCTGAGCTCATCTTGTTAATTAGTGCGGGCACGACGGATCGTTCCAGTAACATGTTTCAGGCTGCAGAAATTTTGGAGCTACTCAAGGAACGACAATCACAAATCTAAAAGATTGGTCGGACTCAGAACAAAGCTGCAGATGCCATGGCAGCTATAGGACGTAGACAGCAACGCACAGCATGTTGCCTTGCAAATATCCCTCAGGAGATTAGCATTATCATCATGAATGATTGTAAAATGGTTATCAATTAATTAATGAAATGCTTTTCCCCCCGCAAAAAAAAAGTAGCGGCCAGCGGCAACTGCAAACGCCCTAGACACGCTGCGGCAAGCGGCGGTGCACTGCTGCTTAGGAGTCATGGGCTTGTGTACTTCGATGCTGGTCCAGTTAACTGTTTATCTATGGGCTAATTATGTAATTAGCTGCGGCTGTTAGGCATATACTACGCACTACCTGCTAAAATTTGTTGAGGGGGGCGAGCGATTGGCAGGGGTCTGACCCCTGCTCGCCCCTCCCTGTCTCCGCCCCTGCTCGTGGGTGTGGGAGCTTGAACGGATGGTTGAGATGGCACGCATGCAACGGCTAACTAGGCGGATGTTGTTTCGTTGCATGGCATCCGGATTATATAGCGTATTGGGATGTTTTCGCATTTTGTTACCGGTAAAGCTATTTTCCTGCCGACTTTTCCATGGTTTCGCTTCTCCCGATTTTCTCTCGAGGCCGCACGCCCCACGATTCCCTTCTCCCGATTTTCTCTCGTCCGCTCTCTCCTCTCGTGAGGTAGACTGGTCAAAAAAATTTCCGTGAGAACTAAACACGCCGCATGCATCTCCTAGTTGACGTTTTGCATGCATTAAAAAATCTCCAACGCCAAGATTCGAATTGTGGTCTCCTAACTGCAGCAACGTGTGCATGCCATAATAACCAACTAATCCAACCATAATTACTTTCCAAAGGATGAAAACAAAACTATTTTAACCTACAAGAAGTTTAACTGATCGAGAAAGAGATTCACGGCCCAATACCGCTCCCGTCAATACGGACAGTGCTAACATCAGGATAGTTAATGCAATGTCTAATCTTTTCCGCACCTAAGTAGACTACTTTACCAACTCATCTAGAGTTAATGACACCGTGGTAATTTTGCCAACCAGGGGATACTCCCCAATCACTTTTGTGTGAATATCAGGTTAACTCGCATATCACAGACCTGATAACTTGTATAACTCAGTCGTAGGGGTGGGTGTTGATGAAATATCCCCCGCTAACTTTGGTGTGAATATCATGGTAACTCATACATCGAAGACCTGATAACTTATGCAACCCGGTCCTGGTAACTTTAGCGAATAGAGGTGATAAAATATACCCCAATAACTTTTATGTGAATGTCACGGTAACTCACACATCGCTGATATGATAACTTATGTACCTAGGTCTTGGTCAATTTGGCGACCGGGTGGAGGGAGGCACGTTCATGAAATACCCTCGGTTATTTTTTTGTGCGAATGGCTTGATAACTCACACATCGCACTGATAATTTTTGGGAGAAAAAGATGTTGGAAATAAATGTTGATGCTAGTAGTTTCCATATTCTAGTTTTATAGCCTAAAAAATCATGTTAAAGCTGAGAATTAACTCAAGACTTAAATATTGAGATCTTAACACACTAGCCAACTCACCCACTGCTTGGTTCCTAACAAGTTCAAATAAATTACCACTTTTTTGACCATCCGAGCTGAAAAAGTTGTTAAAATGTACCCCAGTAACTTCTGTGTAAATAAGATGATAACTTACGTACAATTAACCTGATAACTTACATATAAACGCATTGATAACTTTTCACCTTGGGCGAAAAATTCTAGAAATATGCCCTGATAACCTAGTGCAAATAGCTTGGTAGTTTAAGCACCAGACACCCGATAACTTACATACAACACATTGATAACTTTTTACCCATGCTAAAGTTATCATGCTTCTCATGATATAGTCATTAACCTTCTCATATTATAGTTATCAGGCTTATCATAATGCAGTTATCATGTTGCTCAAGCCGTAGTTATCACGCCGGTCATGCCAAAGTTACCAAGCAAAAAAAAATTATCGCTGATATGATAGAAAAAAGAAAGGTTTAAATAACCTTGTTTATATACAATAGACAACAACTAAAGGTGGCTTAGTTGGTTATTGGCCTCAAAGACTAATGAATAGACCAGGGTTCAAGTCCCTTTTCTAGCACTTTTATTTTCTTTTTTGTATTGTGTAGCCAAAAACCAGAAAACCCACTAGCGATTTACTATTGGCGTATAATGTTTTCGAGAGAAGAAAAACAATAGGTGGAATAAAGCGTGCGGGTTGCAAGAGGAAGGTGGGTTACGATCGTGCGGATATGTTGCTTAAAGTCCAGTCGATTGGACGTTAGCACAATCCTTTTGTTAATGACTTCGCAACAAATTGAAAGTAATTTTACATTGCAAGAACCCATAAAAAAAATTCTAGGCAGAGGGAAAAAGAAATTTTCTTCGACACTTTTCTTGTATCAAGAATTTTACATGGTATCTGTATACCTGTTGTTGGGGAACATAGTATTTCAAAAAATTTGCCTACGATCACGCAAGATCTATCTAGGAGACGCATAGCAACGAGCGGGGAGAGTGTGTCCACGTACCCTCGTAGACTGAAAGCGGAAGCGTTTAGTAACGTGGTTGATGTAGTCGAACGTCTTCGCGATCCAACAAATCCAAGTAGCAAATGCACGGCACATCCGCGATCTGCACATGTTCAGCTCGGTGACGTCCCTCGAACTCTTGATCCAGTTGAATCTGAGAGAGAGTTTCGTCAGCACGACGGCGTGGTGACGGTGATGATGAAGTTACCGGCGTAGGGGCTTCGCCTAAGCACTACGGCGATATGACCGAGGTGTGTTTCTGTGGAGGGGGGCACTGCACACGGCTAAAAGATCAACTTGTATGTTCTAGGGTGCCCCCTTGCCCCCGTATATAAAGGATGGGAGGAGGAGGCCGGCCAACAAGGGGCGCGCCAGGGAGAGGGGAGTCCTACTAGGACTCCAGTCCTAGTAGGATTCGGCCCCACCCTGTTTTCCTTCTACCGGAGGGGGAAAAGGGGAAGGAGAGGGAGTAAGAGAAGGAAAGGGGGGTGGCGCCCCCTTCCAAGTCCAATTCGGCCTCCTCCCTTGTGGGGGGCGCACCAGCCCCTTGTGGGCTGGTTAGCCTCCCTCCTATGGCCCATAAGGCCATATCTTTCTCTGGGGGGTTCCGGTAACCCCTCTGGTACTCCGGTATATACCCAATATACTCGGGAACCATTCCAGTGTCTGAATACCACCTTTCAATATATCAATCTTTACTTCTCGACCATTTCGAGACTCCTTGTCATGTCTGTGATCTCATCCGGGACTCCGAACAAACTTCGGTCATCAAATCACATAACTCATAGTACAAATCGTCATCGAACGTTAAGCGTGCGGACCCTACGGGTTCGAGAACTATGTTGACATGACCAAGACACATCTCCGGTCAATAAACAATAGCAAAACCTGGATGCTCATATTGGTTCCTACATATTCTACGAAAATCTTTATCGGTCATACGTTGTTCCCTTTGTCATTGGTATGTTACTTGCCCGAGATTCGATCGTCGGTATCATCATACATAGTTCAATCTTGTTACCGGCAAGTCTCTTTACTCGTTCTGTAATGCATCATCCCGTAACTAACTCATTAGTCACATTACTTGCAAGGCTTATAGTGATGATCATTACCGAGAGGGCTCAGAGATACCTCACTGATACACGAAGTGAAAAATCCTAATCTCGATCTATGCCAACTCAACAAACACCATCGGAGACACCTGTAGAGCATCTTTATAATCACCCAGTTACGTTGTGACGTTTGATAGCACACAAGGTGTTCCTCCGGTATTCGGGAGTTGCATAATCTCGTAGTTAGAGGAACATGTATAAGTCATGAAGAAAGCAATAGCAACAAAACTAAAACGATCATTTATGCGAAGCTAACGGATGGGTGAAAGTGCTAGTTATCGACTAGAGGGGGGTGAATAGGCGATTTTATGAAAGTCTTCAAAACGTGGAAGTTTCGAAGACAAACAATAGAAATGACCTAATTGATATGCAGCGGAAGATAAACTACAACAAGAAAACCATAGTCAAGTATGCAGTAATGTGAAAGTACAAAGACTAATAGCAGCTTAGTAGTAAGGATCAGGATGGAAGATAGTATGAAGCCAACCAACGATAGTAGTCAAGCAATGAAGTCAAACAGTGCGACAAATAGGCAATGACTTCAGGAAGACAAACTCTAAGTAAAGGGAGGAGAGGATAGAACCAGTCACTTGTTGAAGACACGGGATTTGTTGGACCAGTTCGATTCTTTGTAACAAGCTGTCGTGCAGTTAGGGAGGCTGAGATTCAACTCGAGAAGACCGCGTCTTCACCTTATTCCCTTGAGCTAAGGACACACAGTCCTCGCCCAATCACTCGATAAGTCTTCAAGGTAGACTTCCGAACCTTCACAGACTTAGTTCACCGACGATCCACAATGACTCTTGGATGCTCAGAACGCGACGCCTAACCGGGCCGGAGGATTCACAGTCCTCAAGTGTAATAAGTCTTCGTGTCACGCAGATGTAAAGACTTCAAAGGATGCCTAACACTCTTTGGCTATGGGTGTTTGGGATTTGTCCTCGCAAGGATTTCTCTCTCTCAAAGGCTTCGAGGTGGGTTGCTCTCAAACGACAAAAGCCGTGCACTCACTCTGAGCAGCCACCAATTTATGGTGTAGGGGGTGGGCTATTTATAGCCACTAGGCAACCCGACCTGATATGTCCGAAATGACCCCTGGTCACTAAGGAACCGACACGTGTTCCAACGGTCGATTTCAAACACACGGCAACTTTACTTGGGCTACAAGCAAAGTGACTCATCCAAATTTCTAGATAAGATTTGCTCTCATTGTCTTCGCTCGAAGACATAGGATTTGGGTTGAGCATCACTTGAGTCATTCGACTTTGTTCACTTGGACCCCACTTAACAAAGACGGTGGTTCCTATGACTCAACAAAGAAGAAAAAGGAAACAACGAAACGACACTGTCTTCGCGCTCCATGGTCTTCACTCTATGTATTCTCATGTCATAGTCTTCAACATGAATATCTTCACATACCACCATTGTCGTCAATGTCTTCATACATTTTTAGGGGTCATCTTCGGTAGGTAAACCGAATCAATGAGGGACACTACCTGTGTTATCCTGCAATTCTCACAAACGCACCAGTCCCTCAACCAAATTTGTCGTCAATACTCCAAAACCAACTAGGGTTGGCACTAGATGCACTTACAATCTCCCCCTTTTTGGTGATTGATGACAAACTGGTTGAAGTTTTCAACGGGGATAAAGTATTTGAAATTGTAAAGGATAGGGTATTGTCTTCATAAGTGGCAAAGGCTCCCCACAAGATGTGCATATAAGTAATTTGCTTTTGGAATGCAAATGCACATGGCAGGTTGTACTTGTGGAGATCCTCTTCAACTTATGAAGATAATTCATCATGCATGAAATGATATAACTAAGAGAATGACATGCATAATGAAAAATGGACGTCTGCAGAATGATCTCGGTCACGGAAGTTATCATCGCACATGCGGAATTTATCATCGCATCACGTAAAAGCAAATAAGTAGCAGACGACCATCGAGTTTAAGTGTTACAACTCAAATAACCAAATGTATCAAAAGCGAGAGTTGTAAACACTAGGAAGAATATAAAGCAACCGCCCATATGAACCCGCTTGAAGACTATCAAACTCATATGCTTCTCCCCCTTTTGTCAGTAAGGACCAAAAAGGTTTGAAGACATAGAGCATCTACTCGTTCCCATGAGGAGTAGGTGAAGCAGCAGGGTTGTCGTTGTTGTTTGGCGGCGCAGACGAACTTGCTGCAGTGTCGATGTGTGCAGAAGTAGGAGGTGGTGAAGTAGCATCGTCTTCATCATTGATCACTTTGGCATTCACAGTTGCCGTGGAGGAAGAATAGTCAGAGAGTCTTCAAGGGATGGAGTTCGACGTAGGACAGCATTCCGTGGAGGAGTGGAGTCAAACTTGAATCTTTTAGTGAAGCCATCGTCTTGAAGATCTGCTTCAGCACTGAGCAGCGTCAAACTCTTCCATGATCGCCGACGGGTCTCGTGAGTGACAAAAGCATTCTTGGTGGCAAGATTTCGAATGCGATTGACGTCCACCAAGAGGCTTTGCATCTGTCGCTTGAGCTAGAAGTGATGCTTGTCTTGTTTCTGATGCAGTGCCACAAGAAGTTCTCGGTCATTTAGGACGCGAGAGTGCTTCTTAGGCCTTTGGGCAATTGTGCTCTCAGTAGCTTCAGTTTGCGCCTTGCGGTGAGGCGTACGAGTGTTCCCAACCATTGGATAGACACGAAGTTACCGCTTGGACTCCTTCCATGGGTTGAGTGAAGCTTTGGTGATCGACATTTTGAAGACAAAGAGGCTTCTTGGCGGGCTCGGGGTATATGGCTTCAATCGACATATCAACCTCTGGTAGAAAGATCGGATGATTGTGAGCAGAGGGCTGATAGTTGATAGCGAGTGTAGCTTGATGAGGCGCATGACCCATGGAGCATAGAATTTCAGCGAAAAAGGTCGATCCAGACGCAGCCATTGCGAATGAAGAATTCTTGTGTATTGAAGTCGATGCCATTGAGGATGTAAAAGACCAATGTCTTCATGGCTCCTTCAAGTTTTGCAGATGATGAATGCCCTTTGATAGGCCATAGAGTTCGCCGATGATGTGATATATTGTGCGAGGCGGATACTCAAGGTCATCAACAAAGAACTCCTTTGGGTATTCAGCGTCGGTGGCGGAAGGCTTCATCATGCTCAACATCCGGCTCATGTTGGGCTCGCCTTATGGAAGATGCTCTCCAAAGGCATTGTGGTGGAGTTGACAATCGAGTTCGAACAGCTCTCCGGAGTGGGTAGGCTGTAAGTTCAATGACGTCAAGAGCTTTGGCTTCATGATGAACATTTCCTGTCATCCACTCGAGAACCCATGTCTTTGTATCCCCTGTAGTAGCCGCGAATGTGGAGGGTAGCATAGAATTGAAGCAAAAATTCCTCATTCCAATGTTCTTTGTCTGTCACAAAGTGGCAGACCTGCATCACGAAAGCAGTCAAGTGCTTCTTCTAAGCATGGCAGTCCAGCAATGGCTTCAGTGTCGAGGCGCATATGAGGGAAAATGCGCCCTTGATCATACAGAACACATGAGTAATAGCTTTGCTGCTGATAGCTCCAGAAACGATTTGATGATATTCTTGGCCTTGAGTAGGGTTTCTTTGCTCTGTCAAAGAAGGTGTTGTGGGCTTTTAAGCCATTTGCGTTGAAGGACCCTGTAGAGGTGGCAGTACCTGGGAACCTTGGCAGTCTTGGCTTTGGTTTGTGGACCAGAGGCCTATGCTCAACATGATAATCAAACTGAGGACCAGATGCATTAGGCGGAGGGACCAGAACGGGCCATTTGACAGCGATGAGCTGACCATAGTTGTATGCTTGCTCAATTGTATGGGACCTTGGTGGCGGAACAGGAGAAGTGGCAACAATAGAGGCGTCAGGCTGCACAACAGATGCTTCAGGAGCAGTTGCATCATTGGCTTCTGGCACATTGGTTGGTGCAGGCTCCACATTTGCTTCAGCCATGACTACGTCATTGGCTTCATTTGTGTTGGTGGTAGCAGCCTCAAGATTTTCAACCTCCACTTGATGAGTTGGAGGGTCGGGCACTGGCACGTTCACTTCAGGAACAGCTTCTTCAGTAATGGGGGGAGTAGGGACACGTTCTTCTTCTTGGTTGTCATCGGTGATGCGGCCGGATTGTCTTCGCAGCTTTGGCTTCAGACACGGAGACATTCCACAATCGGAGTGGCTTCGAAACACTTGACGTGCAACAGATTGGTGGTGCACTTCTCCTTCTGGAACGCTCGAAAGAGGGACTTGAGGCCTTGGTCCTTTGTGAAGCCTGCGTAATGCTGGCGACACCTTTGGAGATGGAGTTGGCTGGGCCTCAAAGTCAGCCTCTTCTTCTTGCACAGGTGGTGTGACTTGTTGTTGTTGGGGAGTACTGGGAGTCTTGTTGTTATGGGTGATCAGCCCATGATGCATCTGAGCAATTGGCGTCGAGAGGGCGACCAATCTTGATGAGTTCGCTGTTCGTGAGAACAAAGCGATGATACCAAGTTGTGTTCGATCCGAGGAAGAACTACATCATCTTCAACATTGTCATTGTGACCAATGTCTTCAGCAGCGGTGGGATCAACTGCTGGAATGTCTTCAGCTTCATGAGCCTCTGTGGAAGCAGGCTCATGAACTATCATCTGTCATTCTTGGTGTTCATATGCAGGGCGAACCATTGAGATATGTTCAAAATCTAAGGGCTCTGTGGGAGCAGCCCAATCCTTCTTGGTTTTGCGCTTCTTCTTGGAGGGAGCAACATCAGAGGCTTCAAGATTTTTCCTTTTTCTGGCTTTAGCCTCGGCAGTCCTCGTCTTCTTCTGATTACGAGCGGTTGACTGACCTTTGGCTTCGAGCCTGTCATGCTGCTTGGGAAGACTATGCGAGGTTCTTCCCGCCTTGAAGGTGCAGATTGGTCATTGATGGCTTCTTCTTCTTTGCAGCCATTCTGGGGTCAATGCCAGGACGACCAAGAGCCTTGCGCTTCTCAGCCTCATTGTAGGCTTGCACACACTTGTCAGCCAGACTCTTCAAGCGCACACGAGAGCCTTTAGCTTCGTCGTGCTTCTTGAGAAAGGCTTCTTTGAGCTCGTGCAGCATGATCTTGAAGTTTTTGACATCTTGCACGCTGAGCTCTGCCACATGCTTCTTGAACTGAGCTTTCTCATAGTCAATCTTGTGCTTCAGTTCAACGATGCACTAAGCAAGAGCTAGCTCAGAAGCAATGGCGCCATTGAAGGAGACGCTGAGGCCAATGGGAAGTTGCAGATCTTCAAAGCTGAGATTTGGGGTGTCAAACCACTCATCAATGAAGTTATGGATGATTGCTACATCAAAGAGAGGCAAGTCACTGAAGATCTCTGCTTCTTCCTTGCTCTTGATCAGTTGCTCAAGAGCATCATTTGCAAGATCTTCATTGCTGGATAGATCAATGTGCTCTTCTCGTAGAATGGCAGCAGGAGTCAATGTTTGATCAGTATTTTTGACGATTTTCTTTTTCTTCTCCGTCTTCTTGGAGATACGTGATAGATCTTCAGACTGCACACTGTCTTCAGGAGGTGCAGTGGCCAGTGGCTTCGCACGTGAAGCTTTTGGAGGAGGAGCTGATCTTGAAGCCTTAGCCTTCTTTGGCTTCTGCGGCTTTGGAGTAGGAGTTGGGGCTTCATCAGTGTCATTATTATCACCAGAATGATCCACTTTGGCACCTTGGATTGAGATGTGAGTGATGAGGCCATCAAGGTTGTAGAAAGGACCGATGACATTGGGTTCTGCATCATGTGAGCCGTCAGCACGGGGAGCAGAGGGACCAGGGTTGAAGTCTAATCCCAATGACTTCTTGTTTTCCTTGGCCGATGCCTTTGCGTGCTGGAAGTTGCGCTTGAAGAGATTATCGTCACGACACCAGAGCAATGACGATGGGTCGGCATTTTCAGCCGGAGGTCCACGGACCATACAAGGATAGAAACCCTGTGCAATAGCTTCAGCTCTGTTCTTGGGTGGAAGGCCTCGAAAGAGAATATCAACCCAAGGACTTCGATAGCATTCTTCTCGGCGTATTCCTGGGTCACGAACTTGTATTTGAACCATTGTTCAGCCCAATATCGTCAATCCATTGGATTCGTGTCTTCATACCGATTATAATCCTCTTCAGGATCTGCCTTGTAAAGCTCGAGAGGTCATCAGCAAATCTCTTGATGTTCCCCACGACGGCTCCCGCCACCCTTCCTTATCGATTTCTCCGCAGCCATGAACTTCAAACTAAATGGCTTCAACACGTTCGAATGCTTCAAAGGCTTTCGCTTCGGACAAACAGAACCGGCTTCGGAGAGTTAATGTGATGTCAGAAGAATTTCGCAAACGAATGCGCACTATGAGAACCAAGGGATTCTCCCACGGACATGTACCGTGATAGATTAGAGATGCGAGGAAGGGAAGAGGTCATATGCATTCTCAGAAGATTTTGAAGATAAATCAGTTTGAAGACATTGACCTCATGATGCGAATACATTCACTTATATGTTGAGAGTTGGTTCCAGATTTGTACGAATCCGTGAATAAGTACAAGTGAGGAATCTAACTAGATATGAAGCTTAAGTGAATATACTAGGCAGTATGAGATGCACGGAATAGATCTAACATTGTATAGGCGAAACCAATTTTGGTAAATAGGATGAATCTTTGAGGATCAAAACATGGTAAAAATAGAGTTGTATTTACCACACGAAGAACTGCTAGATGGGATAAGTAGGAGACCGAGCAGTTCAATCCACCGTGCCCTAACTTGGCGACGGAGGACACCTACGGCGGCGGCGGAGAGGACGATGTCCGTGGCCAGCGTGAGGACGGCGTCGGAGAAGTCGCAGCAGCTAAGCGCTTCATCGCCGGCGTCGTCGAGAGCTAGCGGTGGCGCTAGGGTTTTGACGAGGTGGAGAGGTGGACGAAGGTTTTCTTTACCGCAGGGGACATGTATTTATAAGGAAGTGTGCGGCACAACGCAATTACGCAGTGCCTCGGCGGTTCATATCTGAGGGGCACGTGGCAAGCATGCAACATACTCGTAGTTGTCCCACGTTCCCACGCCCGCCAGTTTGTTTGATGGTCGCTCCGGCTTCTCCGGATTTCAAACAATAAGGATGGATCATTTAAAACAGACTTAATGTTTGTCTCTATGTCTTCTCACGACAAGGACGCAGAGAAGACATTCGACGATTTAAATAGAATGCATATGATTTGGATGAGATAGAGTTTGAGATAGAAAGCATAGAGAGATTAGGGTCCCATCACATTCACTTAGTTCAAAAGATTCAACTAGGAAGACATAGCTATAAGTGAATCTTTGTAGAGGATAGAACACTAGTATATATATATATATATATATATATATATATATATATATATATATATATATATATATATATCGTAAAGCAATCAAATCAACATAGTGAAGAAAATCATGAAGATAAGTTGAAATTTGAAGACAAACCAAATGCGAAGACATAGCGAAAATAGCGCCATGAGTGAAACACTTCAAACAGAGAAATTTGGTGGTGGCGTTACCCACCGTGATAGGAAGTATTAGACCCGCATACGACGCACAATTATCGTGGCGCTCCAAGTCAAATTCCACATTAATGTATTCACACTCATAATGTAAGTCTTCATTGATTGAAGATATACTTTACTTCGTGTGTTGCACATCTAAGTCATCAACATGCATAAGTGTTAGGATGTGTGCTTGATCACAGGACATTTGAGGATTCCAAGATATTTAGCTCACACCGTAACTTGCAAAACCTTTTCTCATCCAAGGGCTTTGTGAAGATATCTCGCGATTGCTCTTCAAAGGTTGACGTGAATGATGTCAATATCTTTCTTCATGACATGATCTCCGAGAAAGTGATGACGAATTTCAATGTGCTTTGTCTTCGAAAGTGCCGGACTGGATTGTTGGCAATCTTGATGGCGCTTTCGTTGTCGCAGAAGAGAGGTACTTGTTTCAGATTGATGCCATAGTCCTTGAGAGTTTGCTTCATCCATAGAAGCCGAGCGCAAAGAAGATCCAAAGAAGAATGTATTCAGATTCAGCAGCTTGAGAGTGATACGCTCGCTTCTTTGAAGACCAACAGACAAGTGATCGTGGCGTAAAGTGACATGTGCCTGATGTAGACTTGCGATCCACCTTGTCACCAGCATAATCAAGATCCGAGAATCCAACCAGATCAAATTCTCGAGCCCTTTGGATACCATAATCCGAGTGTTGGGGTGTGAGCCAAATATCGAAGAATTCGCTTCACGCCTAAGTGATGCGATTCCTTTGGTGCCGCTTGAGTCGAGCACACATGCAAACACTAAGCATAATATCCGCCTAGATGCACATAGGTAAAGTAAGGAACCAATCATGGAGCGGTATACCTTTTGATCAAATTCTTTACCATTGTCGTCGGGACCCGTGATGGTGTTTGGTCGGCATTGGCGTCGTGTAACCTTTGCAATCTTGCATTCCAAACTTCTTCGCACAATCTTTGAGGTATTTTTCTTGAGATATGAAGATTCCATTCCTTTGCTGGCGAATTTGAAGACCAAGGAAGAACTTCAGCTCACCCATCATGGACATCTGATATTGCTATTGCATCATGTATCCAAACTAATCACTAAACTTCTGGTTGGTGCGGTAGAAGATAATGTCATCCACATATATTTGGCACAAACAGTTCACCATCATATGTCTTCGTGAAGAGTGTGGGATCGAGGATCCAGGTTTGAAGCCTTTGCTCTTCAGAAGTCTTTGATCGTATCATACCAAGCGCGAGGAGCTTGTTTGAGGCCATACAAAGGCTTTGTTTAGCTTGTACACCATATCTGGATGTTTTGGATCTTCAAAGCCCGGTGGTTGAGGGACGTATACTTCTTCTTCAATCTTGCCGTTGAGAAATGCACTCTTCACATCCATTTGATATAGCAAGATGTTGTGGTGGTTAGCATAGGCTAGCAAAGATGCGAATAGCTTCAAGCCTAGCCACGAGGAGCAAATGTTTCATCAAGTCAATTCCTTCAACTTGAGTATATCCTTGAGCCACAAGGCGTGCTTTGTTTAATTTACTTGACCATGCTCATCTTGCTTGTTTCGATATATCCATTTTGTGCCAATAATGTTATGCTTGCGAGGGTCAGGACGCTTGACAAGTTCCCAAACATTGTTCAGCTTGAACTGTTGAAGTTCTTCTTGCATAGCTTGTATCCATTCAGGTTCCATAAAGGCTTCAACTACTTTCTTGGGTTCTGATATTGACACAAAAGAAAAGTGCCCACAGAAATTTGCTAACTGTGTTGCTCTTGAGCGAGTAAGTGGACCAGGTGCATTGATGCTATTAATTATCTTCTCAGTCTGTACTTCATTTGCAACTCGAGGATGCACTGGACGAAGACCTTGCTCTTGATGATCATTGTAATCATTGGGAGGATTGTCTTCAGTCTGAGCATTGTCTTCAGGTTGGTTACACTACTAGAAAAAGGGCTATAGATGGGATTGACACTAATGGCGCACCAGAAAGCTGGTGCGCCATTAGTATATACTAATGGCGCACCACCATCTGATGCGCCATTAGAGTTTAAACTACTAATGGCGCACCGCAAAGGGTGCGCCATTAGTATCAAAATTTTTAACTAGTGCGCTTTGTCCAAACATACTAATGGCGCATCCTGCCCAAGTCGCCATTAGTAGTTGTAACTACTAATGGCGCACTGCGGGTGCGCCATTAGTATAGAATTTTTTTTTTGAACTAGTGCGCCTATCCAAACATACTAATGGCGCATCCTGCCAAAGTGCGCCATTAGTAGTTGTAACTACTAATGGCGCACCAGGCAGCGGGTGCGCCATTAGTATAGAAATTTTTTTTGAACTAGTGCGCCTATCCAAACATACTAATGGCGCATCCTGCCCAAGTGCGCCATTAGTAGTTGTAACTACTAATGGCGCACTGCAGCTGCAGTGCGCCATTAGTATAGAATTTTTTTTTGAACTAGTGCACCTATCCAAACATACTAATGGCGCATCCTGCTTAAGTGCGCCATTAGTAGTTGTAACTACTAATGGCGCACCATGCAAGAGGTGCGCCATTAGTAAGTGGGCAACAACAAGATATTTGGGACAGCCTCTCCTACCCACACACTCACTTTCTCCCCACTTCATTCTCTCCACCTCCTCCTTGTCTCGGTGCCTCCTCTTTTTCACCTCATTTCCACCATAGATTCATTCAAATTAAGTGGTTAAATTACCTTGTTTTAATGGTAAGTAAGGGAGGAAGCTATATTTAGGTTGTTCTCCCAACAAAAATGTGCACATGCACTTTTTACGGCCTAGCTAGATCTATGTATGTACGTGGTGTTGCATATGTTTGTGGTGTTGCATATGTGTTTGTGTTTGGAGTTGTACCGTATTTGAAATGCGATAGTTGCCAATATTTTGCGGAATGTTGATTCATTTCCGTTTAGCAGAATTTTGGCATTAAGCATTCTTTTGGTCCTATTTTTAGGGAAAGTCATGCCAAATTTTTGTTTGGTTCTAAAATATCGCTTTTGCTCTACCCATGAGCGACCATGGTCCGCACGATGACCGGAAGGCATCGTGAATAGGTTTTTGAGGTCCGCGAAGGCCGAGATGCTTCAAAAGAACGAGACGGAGATAAGATGTCCGTGTCGAAGATGCAAGTCAAGAGCCTTATTGCGGACCCGGATTCCGGCAGGTGCTTGGGACCACCTGCTGTTGCGTGGTTTCATGGATGGCTATCGGTGGCAAGGTGATGAAGATGACTACGAAGTCGCCCATGCGGGCCGCAAGAAATGAGGAAGGGCAGCAAGACAACCACCGCGGCTCGGGCGGGCGAGAAGACGAAGAATCCTCAGGAGATGATCACGATCGTGATGTTGTACCACAGTCATCATGTAGAAGATGCAGGACATGATGATGAGGAAGATGCCGAGCAGGCGACGGGCATGATCATGAAGATGATGATGCGGCGGAGCGACGACGCCGACCATCGATCGGCTGGGTGCAGGACCCTCATATTCAAGAGCTGCTTCTCAAGCAGACAGATAACGCAAGAGCTGCCGCCCGAGAGAAAGCCAAGATGGATCAACTTGAGTTAGACGCGGTTACTCCATTGTATGAAGGATGCAGGCCCGAGGATACCCGCCTGAAAGTAACGCTCATGGTTGTGGAGATGAAGGTAAAACACAAAATGACCGACGCATGCTTCGACGAGAACATGTCATTCTAGCACGAACGTCTTCCCAAGGGGAACAAGTGCCCGACCAGTTTGGAGGAGGCGAAGAAAATCGTGTGTCCTCTCAATTTACCGCACGTGAAATACCATGTGTGCATGAACAATTGCATCATTTATCGGGACGAGCACGCGGAGTCTACCATATGTCCGTGTGCGTCACTCGATACAAGAAGAGGAAGAAAGCTCCTCAAAAAGTGGTGTGGTACTTTCCGATCACTCCTCGTCTGCGGCGCTATTTCATGGACCCTAAGGTAGCAAAGCTCCTGCGTTAGCACGCCGGATAGGGAGGAGAAGAAGCGGAAGATGACGCAAATGATCCGGAGATAGATAAAAAGACAAGATGCCGAGTCACCCTAAGGATGCGAGCCGGTGGCAAGCGTTGAACTTCAAGACTGGAATTTGGGAACGATCCAAGGAACATCGTCTTTGCGAGCACCGATGGAGTCAATCCGTTTGGCAGCAGAGAAGCACACATAGCACCGGCCTGTGTTTGTGTGGATGTACAACCTTCCCCCGGTTGTGCATGAAGAGGAAGTACATTCACATGAGTATGCTAATTGAAGGGCCGAAACAACCGAGGAACGACATCAATCAGACCGGGCTGCCGAAGAGGAGCTTGACACGCTGTGGAAAACGCCAGCCAATACGTGGGACGCCGCAGAAAGAATATTTCCCTATGAGAGCCGCATCGCTCACGATGGTGCACGACTATCTCGATTACG
Organism: Aegilops bicornis; assembly: GCA_021605145.1. Classification (NCBI taxonomy): domain Eukaryota; kingdom Viridiplantae; phylum Streptophyta; class Magnoliopsida; order Poales; family Poaceae; genus Aegilops; species Aegilops bicornis. The sequence goes on from CM038674.1 coordinate 191,096,565, forward strand.
GATATCTCATGAGGCAGTAGTCCACGGATTTTCTGGATGCGTAAGGTGCATGGATGACACAACGTATCGCCAGCTAGATAGAGATCCCGGGTCTTCGAAAACCGTGTTCATGGGACATCGAAGGTGGCTTCGCGACGATGACCCATGGAGGAAACGCAAGGATCTGTTCGATGGTGAAACCGAACCCCGAAAACGCCTGTCACGAGGAGCGGCGAGGAAATAGACAAGCTGTTGAAAAATTGGATAGACCGCCCTTACGCCGGAAAGAAGCAAAAAGGCGCCAGAGCCGAAAGAAGCGAAAGGCGCCAGAGTCATTGGCCAAGGTATGGAAAACGAGGTCTGCTTTTCCGGGACTTGCCGTCTCAGAAGATCCACCGTGTGCCTCACAGCCTTGATGTCATGCATATCACGAAGAACGTGTGCGAGTCTCGCTTGGTACCCTGCTCAACATGCCGAGAGGACCAAAGATGGGCCGAAAGCAAGGCGGACTTGAAATCAATGGGCATCGTGCAGAGCTTCACGCTATATATGATGATGATGATGATGATGATGATGATGATGATGAGGCGAAGCAGACACGTAAAGTCGCCAAAAGGCAAAAAGGCCAAGAAGACCGAAATGACTACCCTCCCGCCGTGCTTCACTCTAAGTCGAGGAGGAGATCGAGCAGTTTTTCACCTGCCTCCTAGGAGTAAAACTTCCTTACGATTACGCTGGGAAGATAAGCAGATACCTAGACCCAACAAGCGAAGTTCAATGGATGAAGTCTCCACGGATCACGCGTCTTGATGACGCAGATACTTCCAGTTGCAATCCGTGGGATCATGGACGCGCACGTCCGTGAAACGTTATTTGGCCTATGCAACTTCTTCGACGTCATCTCTCGGAAGTCGATTGGCGTGAGAAGCCAAGTTGCAACAGGCGCCGTCTGGCGTTCAGCTCTCAGGAGACGCCTCCAGCTGCCGACTTCACCGAGCCTCAGATAGGAGAGGTGCGAAATATTATCAGCCCCAACACACTCAAGAAGGCGGTCTGTGAGCAAAACTCGGTCCCATTACAGGAGAAGAAGAAGGCACGCAAAAGAAAGACTAAGAAGGGTGCCGGTAAGCACCGAGTACGATCCGTGCTCAGACGGGCCACCTTCACCGCAGGATATCTCGAGGAGGGTGCATGTGGCGGGTAGGGCGATGCTACCGACAAATATGCTCAATGCTGCAACCGTGCTATGCGGAGTCTGCATGATGTTGTTCTTTCTTTGGAGAAGCTGCGTCTCGTGGAGAAGGATGTGGCATACCCGGTTTCGCAGCCAAGGTGCCGGAGGGCAAGGGCTTTGTGGATAACTCCATCGGGCGTACGATCGTCTTGCGTTTTGATGACATCCACGCTATGTTGAACCTTCATCCGCTGCACTACACCTTCGTTCGGCTATTTTCGCTGAGTATGGAGATGCGGATCATTCGCGACAAGACCCTAGACATCGTGATAGTTGACCCCTTCTACATGCGTGCCAAGATCTTGGGCAGCGCTGGGGACCGGCAAGTCGCGAAGTTCTTACCTCAAGGCGCCATTCGGCAAACCAAGATAAGGATAACTTCCTCGTGCCTTACTTTCCCGAGTAAGTCCTCCCCTCAACCGCCCGTAACATATGAATTCTTACATTTCGATCGTTTTCTTTTTAACATTCCGTGTTTTCTGCGGTGACACACGTTGCACGCTCATCCTCCTAAGCCCCAAATATTCCATGGCGGCGTATTTCGACCGGACCGTCGATCGAACGTAGACTACACAAATGTCAAGAAGGTTCTTGATGATGTTCTCCCGGCTCGCCAAATCTAGAGGCACCTTCACCGTGCCTATTCGTAAGTACAGCAAGCACGTGTTCTCCCACAATCTGACGTTACGCTGCGTCAAGCGGCACCGCGGTCGGAAGGGTGCCTACTACGCCATCCATCACATGCGAGGCGATCGTGCGGGACCATCATCAACTTCGCTGCGAGTAAACTCCAAGATTGGGCCGCGGCGTGTCGGCAATCCAGACGCGGACCTCCGACAAGAATTCTTTCGCATCCAATGGAGTTTGCGGAAATCATCCATCAAGATGTCCTTCGCACTCGGGCAGTTCTACCTCGTAAATCAACCGTCCAACGGTGACATCGACACAATGCTACAAATGCAGGATGACAACGCCGTTCTTTCATGACTCCCACAATAGACGGCGGCTTCATCCACGCTCCGGTCCCTTGAGTCGAGTTGTCTAGTTCCGAAACATCGATTGGCTCATGTTGTAATTAAACTTTAATGAACTTGTAGTATGTCTCTTTGGTTTCTAGAGTCGTTCAACTTAGATGTAATCGATGCTATTAATGTCTTGCTTTTCTCTTCCGATTGTTACTTGCATACTTATATATTGCTTATGTATTGTCTGTGAATTGGTACTAACGTTTCGTTTGGCTAGTGCATAGCGATGCCGGCGTATGTCGTGTACAAGGGTAAGGTTCCCGGAGTCTACGATGATCGGGAGGAGTGTCGGAGACAGGTTCACCGATTCAGCGGTAATGATTACAAAGGGTACACCACTAGGGCCGAGGCCGAATCTAGATACGCCCGCTATCTAGCAGGAGAGGGGAGGGAGCGTTGGAGGAACCGGATGAAGACGAGTTTCATCGTGATGATGCTCATCGTGATGACCACAGCTCTCTTCTATGTGACGGTAGTTTAGATGATCGATATCGACTTGTAATGTGAAGACAAACTCGCTACTCGCGGTCTCGAGACTTGTAATATAATGTTCTATCTTTGTTCGGTCTTTTCAATTCGAGACTAATATGATGAATTGTATTCGGAGACTAATATGATGAATTGTATTCAAAGACTAATCTTCTATTGTATCCGATGAATCTATTGTTGATGTGTGCTGTCTATATTTTGTCAAATTATACATTTTGTAACCTGTGCAAAAAACAGAAAATAAAAAAATAAAAAACCTAATATTCATACTAATGGCGCATCACATGATAAAGGCGCCATTAGTATGATAAGGTATACTAATGGCGCATCATCGGTAGTGCGCCATTAGTATGCCGCGATTACTAATGGCGCATCCGCAGGTGGTGCGCCATTAGTATGCCAAAGCACTGGTATACATGCCCCGGAGGCATACTAATGGCGCACCCTCGCATATACTAATGGCGCACCAGGTGGTGCGCCATTAGTATACAGATACTAATGGCGCACTGTGGTGCGCCATTAGTAAAATTACTAATGGCGTCGTTAATGGCGCACTACGATGCGCCATTAATAGCCAAATTAGGTGCGCCATTAGTAGTGGTTTTTCTAGTAGTGTTAGGTGCAGAAATGATAAGTTCCTCTTCAGGCTGTGCTTCAGAAGGCATGATTTTACCAGTTCCCATCAGCTTGACAGATTCGCTGGGCGGAGCTTCGTCTAGTGTACTTGGCAGGAGCTCTCTTTGTGCACCATTGGTTTCATCAAATCGCACGTCCACAGTTTCGACGATTTTGTAGAGATAGAGGTTGAAGACTTTGTAAGAGTGCGAGTCCTTTCCGTAACCGAGCATGAAGCCTTCGTGAGCTTTAGGTGCAAATTTTGACTTGTGATGGGTATCCTTGATCCAGCACCTAGCTCCAAATACTCTGAAGTAGCTGACATTTGGCTTCTTGCCAAGAAGGAGCTCATAGGATGTTTTGTTCGTAAGCTTATGGATGTAAACACGGTTGATGACGTGACATGTTGTATCAATAGCTTCAGCCGTAACTTTCTTGGTGTCTTGTACTCGTCGAGCATTGTTCGAGCCATCTCAATGAGGGTTCTGTTCTTGCGCTCTCGATGCCATTTTGCCGAGGTGTGTATGGAGCAGAGAACTCATGAGTGATTCCCATTGTATCCAGATAAAGATCAAGTCCGTGTTCTTGAACTCAAAGGTCGCTTTTCACTTACGATATGCTTGATCTTGACACCATAATTGTTCATGGCTCGATTGGCGAAACGTCTGAAGACATCTTGCACTTCAGTCTTGTAGAGAATTATGTGCACCCATGTATATCTTGAGTAGTCATCAACAATGACGAAGCCATAGAGACAAGCAGTTGTTGTGAGGGTAGAGTAGTGAGTAGGGCCAAATAAGTCCATGTGTAACAACTCGAAAGGTTGAGATGTCATCATGATTGTCTTCGAGGGGTGCTTTGCCCTAGTCATCTTTCCAAATTTCGCAGGCACCACACAAATGATCCTTCTTGAACGTGACACCCTTGATGCCTATGACATGCTTCTTCTTGGCGAGTGTGTGTAAGTTCCTCATGCCAGCATGCCCCAGCCTCCAATGCCAGAGCCAGCATTCTGAAGCTTTTGCAAGAAGACATACGGCAAGCTATGGACCTGCTGAGAAATCTACCATGTATAGATCATCTTTCCGATACCCTTCAAAGACTAGAGACTTGTCAGATTCCATTAGTACAAGGCAACGATATTTTCCGAATAGCACAATCATGTTCAAGTCACAAAGCATCGAGACAGACATTAAGTTGAAACCAAGGGATTCAACAAGCATCACTTTATCCAGGTGTTGATCCTTTGAGATTGCAACTCTACCTAGACCCAATACCTTGCTTTTACCAAAGGTGTCAAGAAATGTGATGTGACTCTTGTCCGATGGACGTAAGGTTGAGTCCATGAGAAGACTTCGATCACCGGTCATATGATTAGTGCATCCGCTGTCCATAATCCATTCTCAAGCATGAGGTGTCATACCCTCTGATGCAGTTAGGGGATAGGCTTCACCAAGAGTATTGTGAAGCATAAACATTTGACGGGCAAGAGGATTATTGAAGCTCAGATCAAGATTAGGACTGATAGGATGAATGGCAAACAATTCAGGAACAAAATACATAGTGAGACCATTTGAGCATTTGATCTTGCGCCCTATAAGATGTTTTAGGTCCCCAGAAATAGCATCAGACGCCTTTGATTTTCGGCTGGAGACCCTTCCCTGCAAACGAAAGTTAATTCTTCTTAACCACCCACATCTTCAGGGGTGGCTTAGAAGCAATGAGTCTAAGTGCATCATCTGAGAACTTCGGCTTTGGAGCCCTAGCAAATAGCCTTGCAGGAGATGAATGATACTCATATGAATAAGCAGAAAAGTTCTTAGTTCTATGAACATAGCGGTTTGAAGACACACGCTCATATTCACAAGTTTGAGTACGGTGTCCCTGCAAAACATTGGCGTTAGGGTGACTCAGGTGAGTCCTCTGTCTGTTTGAAGCCTTTGGACCATATGACGCCTTAGGTCTGGGGTTTGTCTTCATCCCAGGTGGTGTCATGATCACATTTACTGGAAGATTCTTAAGACAACTTTTGGGAACCCAAATCTTCTTCATAGGTGGTCCATTCATGCAGTTAGTACCAATATACCTGGCAAACACTTCACCATTCTGATTCTTGAACAGCTTATAGTTTGCATCAAGGGATTCATCAATGATAATAGGATTAGCACAGGTAAAGCCAAATAAGGTGGATGGATCCACTGAAGTGTTGGAAATATGCCCTAGAGGCAATAATAAAAGGATTATTATTATATTTCCTTGTTCATGATAATTGTCTTTTATTCATGCTATAATTGTATTATCCGGAAATCGTAATACACGTGTGAATACATAGAACACAATACGTCCCTAGTAAGCCTCTAGTTGACTAGCTCGTTGGTCAACATATAGTCATGGTTTCCTGACTATGGACATTAGATGTCGTTGACAACGGGATCACATCATTAGGAGAATAATGTGATGGACAAGACCCAATCCTAAGCATAGCACAAGATCGTGTAGTTCGTTTTGCTAGAGCTTTTCCAATGTCAAGTATCTCTTCCTTAGACCAGAGATCGTGTAACTCCCGTGATACCGTAGGAGTGCTTTGGGTGTACCAAACGTCACAACGTAATCGGGTGACTATAAAGGTGCACTAAAGGTATCTCCGAAAGTGTCTCATTGGGTTGACACGGATCGAGATCGGATTTGTCACTCCGTATTACGGAGAGGTATCATCGGGCCCACTCGGTAGTGCATCATCATAATAAGCTCAATGTGACCAAGTGTCCGTCACGAGATCATGCATTACGGTATGAGTAAAGTGACTTGCTTGCGGTAACAAGATTGAACGAGGTATTGGGATACCGACGATCGAATCTCGCAAGTAACATACCGTCTCGACAAAGGGAATAGTATACGGGTTGCTTGAATCCTCGACATCGTGGTTCATCCGATGAGATCATCGAGGAGTATGTGGGAGCCAACATGGGTATCCAGATCCTGCTGTTGGTTATTGGACCGGAGAGTCGTCTCATCATGTCTCAGATGTCTCCGAACCCGTAGGGTCTACACACTTAAGGTTCGGTGACGCTAGGGTTATTAGGAAGACTTGTATGTGATTACCGAATGTTGTTCGGAGTCCCGGATGAGATCCCGGACGTCATGAGGAGTTCCGGAATGGTCCGGAGCTGAAGATTTATATATGGGAAGTTGTCATACGGACACCGGAAAGTTCGGGGGCATATCGGTATTGTACCGGGGCCACCGGAGAGGTTCCGGGGGTCCACCGGGAGGGGCCACCTCTCGGAGGGCCTCATGGGCCACAGGTGGAACCAGCCCCTAGAGGGCTGGGCGCCCCCTGGGCCCATGCGCCTAGGGTTGGGGGGATCCTAGTGGGGCGCCTTTGCTTGGGGGCAAGCCCCCTCCCCGCCGCCCCTCTAGATCTCATCTAGAGGGGCCGCCCCTTCCCTTCCCTTATAAATAGAGGCGAGGGAGGCTGGAACACACATCCAAGGCGCAGCCCTCCCTCCCCAACACCTCTCCTCCTCCGCTGAGTGCTTGGCGAAGCCCTGCCGTATCGCCTCTCCACCATCATCACGCTGTCGTCTTCTTCTGGAGCCTTCTTCCTCAACCTCTCCTTCCCCTTGCTGGATCAAGAAGGAGGAGACGCCGTCCGTTTACACGTGTGTTGAACGCGGAGGTGCTGTCCGTTCGGCACTTGGTCATCGGTGATTTGAATCACGGCGAGTACGACTCCATCATCACCGCTCCTTGAACGCTTCCGCACGCGATCTACAAGTGGTATGTAGATGCAATATCTCTCCCATGACTCGTTGCTTAGATGAACTTATAGATGGATCTTGGTGAAACCGTAGGAAAAATTTTAATTTTCTGCAACGTTCCCCAATAGTGGCATCATGAGCTAGGTCTATGCGTAGTTCTCTGTTGCACGAGTAGAACACAATTTTGTTGTGGGCGTAGATCTTGTCAACTTGCTTGCCGCTACTAGTCTTTTCTTGCTTCAGCGGTATTGTGGGATGAAGCGGCCCGGACCGACCTTACACACGCACGCTTACGTGAGACAGGTTCCACCGACTGACATGCACTAGTTGCATAAGGTGGCTAGCGGGTGTCTGTCTCTCCTACTTTAGTTGGAGCGGATTTGATGAAAAGGGTCCTTATGAAGGGTAAATAGAAGTTGACAAAATCACGTTGTGGTTATTCGTAGGTAAGAAAACGTTCTTGCTAGAACCCAATTGCAGCCACGTAAAAGATGTGACAACAATTAGAGGACGCCTAACTTGTTTTTGCAGCAATTGTCATGTGATGTGATATGGCGGAAGTTGTGATGAATGATGAATGATATATTGTGATGTATGATATCATGTTCTTGTAATAGGAATCACGACTTGCATGTCGATGAGTATGACAACCGCAGGAGCCATAGGAGTTGTCTTTATTTTTGTATGACTGCGTGTCATTGAAGAACGCCATGTAAATTACTTTACTTTATTGCTAAACGCGTTAGCCATAGAAGTAGAAGTAGTCGTTGGCGTGACAACTTCATGAAGACACGATGATGGAGACCATGATGATGGATATCATGGTGTCATGCCGGTGACGAAGATGATCATGGAGCCCCGAAGATGGAGATCGAAGGAGCTATATGATATTGGTCATATCATGTCACTACTTTATATAATTGCATGTGATGTTTATTATGTTTATGCATCTTGTTTACTTAGAACGACGGTACTAAATAAGATGATCCCTTATAATAATTTCAAGAAAGTGTTCCCCTAATCGTGCACCGCTGCTAAAGTTCGTTGTTTCAAGCACCACGTGATGATCGGGTGTGATAGATCCTTACGCTCACATACAACGGTGTAAGACAGTTTTACACATGCATAAACACTTAGGGCTAACTTGACGAGCCTAGCATGTATGCATATGGCCGCGGAACACAAGAGACCGAAAGGTCGAACATGAGTCGTATGGAAGATACGATCAACATGGAGATGTTCACCGATGATGACTAGTTCGTCTCACATGATGATCGGACACGGCCTAGTCGACTCGGATCGTGTAACACTTAGATGACTAGAGGGATGTCAATCTGAGTGGGAGTTCATTAAATATTTGATTAGATGAACTTAATTATCATGAACTTAGTCTAAAGTCTTTGCAAAATATGTCTTGTAGATCAAATGGCCAACGCTCATGTCACCATGAACTTCAATGCGTTCCTAGAGAAAACCAAGTCGAAAGATGATGGCAGCAACTATTCGGACTGGGTCCTAACCCGAGGATCATCCTCATAGCAGCCAAGAAACAATATGTCCTAGAAGCTCCGCTTAGGTGAAGCACCCATCCTGCAGGAACCAAGACATTATGAATGCTTGGCAGTCTCGTCTTGATGATTACTCCCTCGTTCAAGGCGGCATGCTTTACAGACTTAGAACCGGGCTCCAAAAGCGTTTGAGCAACACGGAGCATATGAGATGTTCGAGGAGCTGAAAATGGTTTTCCAAGCTCATGCCCGGTCGAGAGATATGAAGTCTCCGACAAGTTCTATAGTTGTAAGATGGAGGAAAACAGTTTTGTCAAGGAGCACATACTCAAAATGTCTGGGTTGCACAACCGCCTTTGTCGGTGGACATTAACCTCCGGACGAGGCGGTCATTGACAGAATCCTTCTCGCTCCCACCAAGCTACAAGAGCTTTGTGATGAACTAAAATATGCAGGGGATGGTGAAGACCATTCTGAAGTATTCTCAATGCCGAAAGTCGCCAGAGGTTGAAATCAAGAAAGAACATCAAGTGTTGATGGTCAATAAAACCACTAAGTTCAAAAAGGGCAAGGGTAAGAAGAACTTCAAGAAGGACGGCAAAGATGTTGCCGCCGTGCAAGCAAGTTGTCGGAAGAAGTCAAAGAATGGACCCAAGCCCGTGATGACAGAGTGCTTTTATTGCAAAGGAAAGGGCCACTAGAAGCGGAACTGCCCCAAATACTTAGCGGACAAGAAGGCCGGCAACACTAAAGGTATATTTGATATACATGTAATTGATGTGTACCTTACCAGTACTCGTAGTAACTCCTGGGTATTTGATACCGGTGCCGTTGCTCATATTTGTAACTCACAGCAGGAGCTGCAGAATAAACGGAGACTGGCAAAGGACAAGGTGACGATGCGCGTCGGGAATGGTTCCAAGGTCGATGTGATCGCCGTCGGCACGCTACCTCTACATTTACCTACGGGATTAGTTTTAAACCTCAATAATTGTTATTTAGTGCCAAGTTTGAGCATGAACATTGTATCGTGATCTTGTTTAATGCGAGATGGCTACTCATTTAAATCCGAGAATAATGGTTGTTCTATTTATGTGAGAGATATGTTTTATGGTCATGCTCCGATGGTCAATGGTTTATTCTTAATGAATCTCGAACGTAATATTACACATATTCATAGTGTGAATACCAAAAGATTTAAAGTTGATAACGATAGTCCCACATACTTGTGGTAATCGCCGCCTTGGTCACATTGGTGTCAAGCGCATGAAGAAGCTCCATTCTCGATGGACTTTTAGAGTCTCTCGATTATGAATCATTTGACACATGCGAACCATGCCTCATGGGCAAAATGACCAAGACTCCATTCTCGGAACAATGGAGCGAGCAACCAACTTATTGGAAATCATACATACCGATGTGTGCGGTCCAATGAGCGTTGAGGCTCGCGGAGGATATCGTTATGTTCTCACTCTCACTGATGAATTGAGTAGATATGGGTATGTCTACTTGATGAAACACAAGTCTGAGACCTTTGAAAAGTTCAAGGAATTTCAGAATGAGGTAGAGAATCAACGTGACCGAAAAATAAAGTTCTTACGATCAGATCGTGGAGGAGAATATTTAAGTCACAAATTTGGTACACACTTAAGGAAATGTGAAATCGTTTCACAACTCACGCCGCCTGGAACACCTCAGTGTAACGGTGTGTCCGAACGTCGTAATCGCACTCTATTGGATATAGTGCGATGTATGATGTCTCTTACCGATTTACCGCTATCATTTTGGGGATACGCTCTAGAGACAGCTACATTCACTTTAAATAGGTCATCGTCTAAATCTGTTGAGACGACACCGTATGAATTATGGTTTGGGAAGAAACCTAAGCTGTCGTTTCTAAAAGTTTGGGGATGCGATGCTTATGTCAAGAAGCTACAACCTGAAAAGCTCGAACCCAAGTCAGAAAAATGCGTCTTCATAGGATACCCTAAGGAAACCATTGGGTATACCTTCTACCTTAGATCCGAAGGCAAGATCTTTGTTGCCAAGAACAGATCCTTTATGGAAAAAGAGTTTCTCTCGAAAGGAGTAAGTGGGAGGAAAGTAGAACTCGATGAAGTACTACCTCTTGAACCGAAAAGTAGTGCAGCTCAGGAAAATGTTCCTGTGGTGCCTACACCTACTGGAGAGGAAATTAATGATGATGATCAAGGTACTTCGGATCAAGTTACTCTTTGTGCCATTAGGTCCACAAGGACACGCTCCACACCAGAGTGGTATGGCAACCCTGTCACGGAAATCATGTTGTTAGACAACGGTGAACCTTCGAACTATGAAGAAGCGATGGCGGGCCCAGATTCCAACAAATGGCTTGAAGCCATGCAATCCGAGATAGGATCCATGTATGAAAATAAAGTATGGACTTTGACAGACTTGCCCGATGATCGGCCAGCGATAGAAAACAAATGGATCTTTAAGAAGAAGATGGACGCGGATGGTAATGTTACCATCTATAAAGCTCGACTTGTCGCTAAAGGTTATCGGCAAGTTCAAGGGGTTGACTACGATGAGACTTTCTCTCCCGTAGCGAAGCTGAAGTCCGTCCGAATCATGTTAGCAATTGCCGCATACTATGATTATGAGATATGGCGAATGGACGTCAAAAGGCATTCCTTAACGGCTATCTTAAGGAAGAACTGTATATGATGCAGCCGGAAGGTTTTGTCGACCCTAAGAACGCTAACAAGGTGTGCAAGCTCCAGCGATCCATTTATGGGCTGGTGCAAGCATCTCGGAGTTGGAACATTCGCTTTGATGAGATGATCAAAGCGTTTGGGTTTATGTAGACTTATGGAGAAGCTTGCGTTTACAAGAAAGTGAGTGGGAGCTCAGTAGCATTTCTCATATTATATGTAGATGACATACTTTTGATGGGAAATGATATAGAACTCTTGGACAACATTAAGGCCTACTTGAATAAAAGTTTTTCAATGAAGGACCTTGGAGAAGCTGCTTACATATTAGGCATCAAGATCTATAGGGATAGATCGAGACGCCTCATAGGTCTTTCACAAAGCACATACCTTGATAAGATTTTGAAGAAGTTCAAAATGGATCAGTCCAAGAAAGGGTTCTTGCACAGACATAAGGTGTGAAATTGAGCACGGCTCAATGTCCCACCACGACAAAAGATAAAGAAGAGATGAGTGTCATCCCCTATGCCTCAGCCATAGGATCTATTATGTATGCCATGTCGTGTACTGCATCGATGTAAACCTTGCCGTAAGTTTGGTAGGTAGGTACCAAAGTAATCCCGGCAAGGAACACCGGACAGCGGTCAAGAATATCCTGAAGTACACGAAAAGGACGAAGGACATGTTTCGTTTATGGAAGTGACGGCGTCGTCAGAAGGGTTACGCCGACGCTAGCTTCGACACGCATCCGATGACTCTAAGTCACAAACCGGATACGTGTATATGTTGAATGGTGGAAGCGAAGCTGGTGCAGCTACAAGCTGAGCGTCGTGGCGGGATCTACATGTGAAGCGGAGTACATGGCAGCCTCGGAGGCAGCGCATGAAGCAATTTGGGTGAAGGAGTTCATCACCGACCTAGGAGTCATACCCAATGCGTCGGGCCGATCAAACTCTTTCCGTGACAACACTGAGCTATTTCCCTTGCCAAGGAGCCGTGTTTCACAAGAAGACCAGGCACATCAAGCGTCGTTTCAACTCCATCCGTGAAAATGTTCAAGATGGAGACATAGATATTTGCAAAGTACATACGGATCTGAATGTCACAGATCCGTTGACTAAACCTCTTCCGCGAGCAAAACATGATCAACACCAGAACTCTATGGGTGTTCAATTCATCACAATGTAACTAGATTATTGACTCTAGTGCAAGTGGGAGACTGTTGGAAATATGTCATAGAGGCAATAATAAAAGGATTATTATTATATTTCCTTGTTCATGATAATTGTCTTTTATTCATGCTATAATTGTATTATCCGGAAATCGTAATACACGTGTGAATACATAGAACACAATACGTCCCTAGTAAGCCTCTAGTTGACTAGCTCGTTGGTCAACAGATAGTCATGGTTTCCTGACTATGGATATTAGATGTCGTTGACAACGGGATCACATCATTAGGAGAATGATGTGATGGACAAGACCCAATCCTAAGCATAGCACAAGATCGTGTAGTTCGTTTTGCTAGAGCTTTTCCAATGTCAAGTATCTCTTCCTTAGACTATGAGATCGTGTAACTCCCGGATACCGTAGGAGTGCTTTGGGTGTACCAAACGTCACAATGTAACTGGGTGACTATAAAGGTGCACACAGGTATCTCCGAAAGTGTTTGTTGGGTTGACACGGATAGAGACTGGGATTTGTCACTCCGTATTACGGAGAGGTATCACTGGGCCCACTCGGTAGTGCATCATCATAATGAGCTCAATGTGACCAAGTGTCTGGTCACGGGATCATGCATTACGGTGCAGTAAAGTGACTTGCCGGAAACGAGATTGAACGAGGTATTGGGATACCGACGATCGAATCTCGGGCAAGTAACATACCGTCTGACAAAGGTAATAGTATACGGGGTTGCTTGAATCCTCGACATCGTGGTTCATCCGATGAGATCATCGAGGAGTATGTGGGAGCCAACATGGGTATCCAGATCCCGCTGTTGGTTATTGACCGGAGAGTCGTCTCGGTCATGTTTGCGTGTCTCCCGAACCCGTAGGGTCTACACACTTAAGGTTCGGTGACGCTAGGGTTATTAGGAAGACTTGTATGTGATTACCGAATGTTATTCGGAGTCCCGGATGAGATCCTGGACGCCACGAGGAGTTCCGACATGGTCCGGAGGTGAAGATTTATATATGGGAAGTTGTCATACGGACACCGGAAAGTTCGGGGGCATATCGGTATTGTACCGGGGCCACCGGAGAGGTTCCGGGGGTCCACCGGGAGGGGCCACCCCTCTCGGAGGGCCTCATGGGCCACAAGGGGCAGGGAACCAGCCCCTGGAGGGCTGGGCGCTCCCCCCTTGGGCCCATGCGCATAGGGTTGTGGGAGAACCCTAGTGGGGGCGCCCCCTTTGCTTGGGGGGCAAGCCCCCCTCCCTGGTCGCCGCCCCCCCTCTAGATCTCATCTAGAGGGGGCCGGCCCCCTTCCCCCTTCCCCTATAAATAGAGGGGCGAGGGGAGAGCTGCAACACACATCCAAGGCGCAACCCTTCCCTCCCCAACACCTCTCCTCCTCCGCTGAGTGCTTGGCGAAGCCTCGCCGAGTATCTTGCCTCTCCACCATCATCATGCCGTCGTCTTCTTCTTTGGAGCCTTCTTCCTCAACCTCTCCTTCCCCTTGCTGGATCAAGAAGGAGGAGACGTCGTCCGTTCCGCACGTGTGTTGAACGCGGAGGTGCTGTCCGTTCGGCACTTGGTCATCGGTGATTTGAATCACGGCAGTACGACTCCATCATCACCGTTCCTTGAACGCTTCCGCACGCGATCTACAAGTGGTATGTAGATGCAATCTCTCTCCCATGACTCGTTGCTTAGATGAACTCATAGATGGATCTTGGTGAAACCATAGGAAAATTTTTAATTTTCTGCAACGTTCCCCAACATGAAGGTCCCTTTGCAGCAACCCATGTGGTTTTGGGATACTGCTCAGGCTTCCAGTAGGAACCATCAACATTCATTTTCCTCTCGAACCCAACACCCTCTTTCCTAGGGTTTCGGTTCAGAATATGCTTTTTGAGGACATTGCAAAGTGTCTGATGTCCTTTTAGACTTTTATACATCCCTGTTTCAAGCAATGTCTTCAACCTAGCATTTTCATCAGCAATAGTAGTGGTATCCTCCGCATAGGGGTTAGTTACCACATCAGTAGTTGAAGATAATGCAACAGTAGTAGCAGTGGAACATTCAACAACAGAGGTAGCGTTATCACGCTCAAGGCATTTTAGACATGGTGGTTCAAATCCATCCTGAGCGGGACTGATCTGTTGAGCGCGAAGTGACTCATTCTCTTTTTGAAGATCTTCATGAGCTGCTCTCAATTTCTCAAGCTCTTGCTTCCTTTGAAGATAATCATAGGAGAGCTTTTCATGAGTGGTTGAGAGCGTTTCATGACGACTTTCAAGTTCTTGGTACTTAGCATGAAGATTTTTTATGTCTTCAACTAAGGATCGTGAACGTGTCATTTCCGGCCCAATGTGTCATCGCTTTTGTCTAACAATTTTTGAGTATGTTCCATAGCTTTTTGTTGTTCGGTTGCAATTTTAGCAAGTGTTTTGTAGTTGGGCTTGGATTCACAATCGAGTCATCTTCACTTGATGTTTGAAAGTAAGCATCACGTGATTTTACCTTGGCACCACGTGCCATGAAGCGATAGGTGGGAGCAGGGTCGTCCTTGTCATCGCCTTCATCGTTGGTGTGGAAGTCATTGTCTTCGATGTTGAAGATGGACTTGGCAACATAGGCTGTGGCTAGAGCCGGACTTGCAACGCCTGTGGTCGGACTCCTCTTCGCACTCCACCTCCGCCTCCTCGTATGCAGACTCCTCCTCTGAATCCATTTCCTTGCCAACAAAAGCACGAGCCTTGCCGGATGAGCTCTTCTTATGAGATGAAGACTTTCATGAGGACTTGGAAGAAGACTTTGAAGATTTCTTCTTCTTCTTGTCATCGTAATCATATTCCTTGCTCTTCTTCTTCTTCTTCTCATTGTCCCACTGTGGACACTCGGAGATATAGTGTCCGTGTTTCTTGCACTTGTGACACGTTCTCTTCTTGTAGTCATGAGTGGAAGCTTCATCATTTCTTGAGCTAGATCGTGAAGACTTTCTTAAGCCCTTCTTCTTAGTGAACTTCTAGAACTTCTTCACAAGCATAGCAAGTTCCTTTCCAATGTCTTCAGGATCATAAGAACTGCAATGATTCTTCTTCGATGAGGAAACAACTTTTGCCTTCAAAGCGCGAGTTCGGCCATAGTTGGGACCATAGATATCTCTTTTCTCGTAAAGTCGAACTCATGTGTGTTAAGCCTCTCAATTATATTAGACGGATCGAGTGTCTTGAAGTCAGGGTGTTCTTGTATCATGAGGGCAAGGGTGTCAAAGGAGCTGTCAAGTGATCTCAGTAGTGTCTTGACGATTTCATGCTTGGTAATCTCAGTGGCGCCGAGAGCACGAAGCTCATTTGTGATGTCGGTGAGGCGATCAAACGTGAGCTGGACATTTTCATTGTCGCTTTCTCTTGAAGCGGTTGAAGAGGTTGCGAAGAACACCGATCCTTTGATCTCTCTCGGGTTGAGACGCCTTCGTTGACCTTGGATAGCCAGTCCTGCATTAGCTTTGATGTTTCCAGAGCACTCACACGGCCATACCGTCCTTTGGTCGATGACCACAGATGATGTTCTTGGCGGTAGAGTCCATTGAATGAACTTCTTGACATCGCTAGGGTGACACCTTCACCAGCTTTTGGGAACGCCGTTCTTGACGACATACCGTAGGTCGACATCATCGGCTTCAAGATGCATGCGCATCTTATTCTTCCAAAGAGGGATATTCAGTTCCATCGAACACGGGCAAGCAGCGGAGACTTTGATTATCCCTGCAATCGACATAGCTAAAACTCCTGTGGTTAAACCGAATCACACAGAACAAGGGAGTACCTTGCTCTGATACCAATTGAAAGTGCTAGTTATCGACTAGAGGGGGGTGAATAGGCGATTTTTATGAAAGTCTTCAAAACGTGGAAGTTTTGAAGACAAACAATAGAAATGACCTAATTGATATGCAGCGGAAGATAAACTACAACAAGCAAACCATAGTCAAGTATGCAAAGAATGTGAAAGTACAAAGACTAATAGCAGCTTAGTAGTAAGGATCAGGATGGAAGATAGTATGAAGCCAACCAACGATAGTAGTCAAGCAATGGAGTCAAACAGGTACGACAAATAGGCAATGACTTCACGAAGATAAACTCTAAGTAAAGGGAGGGAGAGGATAGAACCAGTCACTTGTTGAAGACACATGATTTGTTGGACCGGTTCCAGCTTGTCAGAATAACCAGCATGTCCGGGTTAGGGAGGCTAAGATTCAACTCAAGACCGGCGTCTTCACCTTATTCCCCTTGAGCTAAGGACACACAGCCCTCGCCCAATCACTCGATAAGTCTTCAAGGTAGACTTCCGAACCTTCACAGACTTCGTTCACCGCGATCCACAATGACTCTTGAATGCTCAGAACACGGCGCCTAACCGGCCGGAGGATTCACAAGATTCAAGTGTAATAAGTCTTCGTGTCACGCATGTAAAGACTTCAATGATGCCTCACACTCTTTGGCTCTGGGTGTTTGGGCTTTGTCCTCGCAAGGATTTCTCTCTCTCAAAGGCTTCGAGGTGGGTTGCTCTCAAACGACAAAATCCGTGCACTCACTCTGAGCAGCCACCAATTTATGGTGTAGGGGTGGGCTATTTATAGCCACTAGGCAACCCGACCTGATATGTCCGAAATGACCCCTGGGTCACTAAGGAACCGACACGTGTTCCAACGGTCAGATTTCAAACACACACGGCAACTTTACTTGGGCTACAAGCAAAGTCGACTCATCCAGCTCTGGATAAGATTTGCTCTTATTGTCTTCGTCAAGACATAGGATTTGGGTTGAGCATCACTTGATCATTCTCGACTTTGTTCACTTGGACCCCACTTAACAAGACGGTGGTTCCTATGACTCAACAAAGAAGAAAAAGGAAACAACGAACGACACGCCTTCAAGGCCCATAGTCTTCACTCAATGTCTTCTCATGTCATAGTCTTCAATATGAATATCTTCACATACCACCATTGTGGTCAATGTCTTCATACATTTTAGGGGTCATCTCCGTGAGGTAAACCGAATCAATGAGGGACACTACCTGTGTTATCCTGCAATTCTCACAAACACATCAGTCCCTCAACCAAATTTGTCGTCAATACTCCAAAACCAACTAGGGGTGGCACTAGATGCACTTACAATGGGTCTTGTCCATCACATCATTCTCTAATGTTGTGATCCCGTTCATCAAATGACAACATATGTCTATGGCTAGGAAACTTAACCATCTTTGATTAACGAGCTAGTCAAGTAGAGGCATACTAGGGACACTCTGTTTGTCTATGTGTTCACACATGTATTAAGTTTCCGGTTAATACAATTCTAGCATGAATAATAAACATTTATCATGATATAAGGGAATATAAATAACAACTTTATGATTGCCTCTAGGGCATATTTCCTTCACCTGTATCTGTATGTGGCAGATCGATGTAGTATTCATTCCCATACCCTGCTCCGAGGATTGAAGGCGACACTCAAGGGCGACCAACTATTTCATCCAGTCTGCCAGGAACAGGAACAGACCAAAAGTTAAAGCTATCATCACGACGGGATAGAGATCTTTTCTCACCGTGGTTATCGGTCAGCAGATCGAAGACGCCGTAGACCTGCAGGAAGCAGCGCGACATACTGTTCCGGCTCGCCGGAGGGTGCTTTGGAGTCGTCGTACGGCGGTACCCACATATTTCGGGGGCGACGGTGCGATACCTGACCCGTGCAGCAACAAGCCAACAACCGAGGAAAATCTAGGAGACGACGACGCACACAGGAGAGAATATCACATGATACCACCATTCAAGTGATACATCTACTAAAATATTGATAATTATCTGATGGTATCATGTGATATTGTCCCATGGTATGCACATGATATCACTTAAATGGTGGTATCATGTGATATTCTCCCATGATACGCACATGCCATCTACTAAATTCTTTTGGAGAGAAAACATCCCATAATGCACCGGGCCATAAGTTAAAATATTGATAATTAACTAAATCTGCAACTATTTCACTATGCATGTTAAACTTTGCTCTGTTTCTCTCTCTGCTTTTTTGAGGAACTTTCCTTTGTTTCTTCACTTGGAATGCTAGTAAAAGTTCTCTAGGATTGAGGATTCTTGCCGCAACGCGCGGGGTATCTTCTAGTTGATTCAAAATGTGTGCTGCAGATTTCTCTTCCCCTTTTCCGTTCCTCTTCACAATTTGTACCGTCATCGGCCCATCACCAAAGAAAATCTCACATCTAGTACACATCATATGTGGCCCTATGAAAGTGTCAGTTTCTTTGCTGGATTTTGCAACAACAACAACAACAACAACAGTTGAAGAACGCTTAACCAAAAGGATTTTACCACAGCACGATGTGGCCAAAGGGCTGGGGTGGTGGTGGTCTCTTTGGGTGCTCAGGATGATTCTCTTTCATGTGAGTATATATCCGGCCACTGAAATTTCACGCATGGGTAGTACCAACAACGATAGTAGGTCGCGCAATTGGTACTACTCCTTCTGGCTATGAAAACTGGTGGGTGTGCGTGCAACTAGCTCATGAGATAAAGCGATGCCGGTGACACTGGCCACTTAGTAAGCGGTTGGATTTTCATGCCTTGGTCACATGTAATCTTGCAAGAGCGATCTCGGACTTGATGATTGATACGTCCATTTTGCATCATGCTTTTATATCGATATTTATCGCATTATGGGCTGTTATTACACGTTATGTCACAATACTTATGCCTATTCTCTCTTATTTTACAAGGTTTACATAAAGAGGGAGAATGCCGGCAGCTGGAATTTTGGGCTGGAAAAGGAGCAAATATTAGAGACCTATTCTGCTCAACTCCGAAAGTCCTGAAACTCCACGGAAGTTATTATTGTAAATAATAAAAAATACTGAGCGAAGAAAATACCAAAGGGGACCCACACCCTGGGCACGAGGGGGGCGCGCCCTACCCCATGGGCGCGCCCCCTGCCTCGTGGGCCCCCTGGTGGCCCTCTGGTGCCCATCTTTTGCTATATGAAGTCTTTCGTCCGAAGAAAAATAATAAGCAAGCTTTCGGGACGAGACTCCGCCGCCACGAGGCAGAACCAATCTAGGGCTCCCATGAGCTGCTCACTGGGAAACTTCCCTCCGGGAGGGAGAAATCATCGCCATCGTCATCACCAACGCTCCTCTCACCGAGAGGGGGCCAATCTCCATCAACATCTTCACCAGCACCATCTCCTCTCAAACCCTAGTTCATCTCTTGTATCCCATTCTTGTCTTTAAGTCTGAGATTGGTACTTGTAGGTTGCTGGTAGTATTGATTACTCCTTGTAGTTGATGCTAGTTGGTTTATTTGGTGGAAGATCATATGTTCAGATCCTATATGCATATTAATACTCCTCCGATTATGAACATGAATATGGGTTGTGAGTAGTTATGTTTATTCCTGAGGACATGGGAGAAGTCTTGCTATTAGTAGTCATGTGAATTTGGTATTCGTTCGATATTTTGATGAGATGTATGTTGTCTCTCCTCTAGTGGTGTTATGTGAACGTCGACTACATGACACTTCATCATTACTTGGGCCTAGAGGAAGGCATTGGGAAGTAATAAGTAGATGATGGGTTGCTAGAGTGATGTGCTTAAACCCTAGTTTATGCGTTGTTTCGTAAGGGGCTGATTTGGATCCATATGTTTCATGCTATGGTTAGGTTTACCTTAATACTTCTTTTGTAGTTGCGGATGCTTGCAATAGGAGTTAATCATAAGTGGGATGCTTGTCCAAGTAAGGACAGCACCCAAGCACCGGTCCACCCACATATCAAATTATCAAAGTACCGAACGCGAATCATATGAACGCGATGAAGACTAGCTTGATGATAATTCCCATGTGTCCTCGGGAGCGCTTTTCTCTATATAATAATTTGTCCAGGCTTGTTCTTTGCTACAAAAAGGATTGGGCTACCTTGTCGCACTTTATTTACTTTTGTTACTTGTTGCTCGTTACAAATTATCTTATCACAAAACTATCTGTTACCTATAATTTCAGTGCTTGCAGAGAATACCTTGGTGAAAACCGCTTATAATTTCCTTCTGCTCCTCGTTGGGTTCGACACTCTTACTTATCGAAAGGACTACGATAGATCCTCTATACTTGTGGGTCATCAATGATAACAGTGTGGCCACTACCGGATAGGTCGCTATTGGTTGACACGGGCAACGAGTGAATTTTGAACGTGCTGGCAGGCTGTATGGAGAATGTGGGGGATATGATCATTCTGCTCGTTTTGGCGGCTTGGGTAATTTGCGATCGGATATAGTTCATGGGAAGGACATCCCTCCTCCTGAAGTCATAGCCGATTTTCCTACAGAGCTATACGATCTTGCTAAATCTTGCAAGGATGTTTAGCATTGAGGAAATTATCAAAGGGAAAATGCCTATGGTGGCCAATGGTCAAGTTCCACAAATAAGATAATTGAGTCTGCTTTGTCATGTCCTCTACCGCTATCAAATAGAGTAGCCCTCTGAGTGGATAGTGCCTTCTTGGCTGCTCATGGTACCGCGACACGTGCTCATGATCCTTAGGAGGCACAATGAAAGTGTGATATTTTCTGCATACTTGTCCTTATTTAACTGCAATGATGCTTTGAAGACGGAAATTCTTGATCCGATGTAGGGCATGATGTTGGCGATACAACATAGTGAAAGGCCCAATCATTGTCCATGCTGACTCCTCAGAGGCGTTGGCGACACTCTCCAGGGAGGGCTTGACACGTTCAACATATGGTCATATCATTGTTGGGTTACTATCGAGAGGTAGAAGCTCCTCAATACATGGCCATCCTCTATGTAGCCATACAACAATGTTACATTCATTGTGACTGAATAAACTCTCTCTCTCTCTCTCTCTCTCTCTCTCTCTCTCTCTCTTCCATCAAGTACTTTATGGAAGAAAATAGTCCATTTTACTCCCCTGAATGGGTGGTTCGCATAACCCCCTGAACTTTTTTCAGCTCACTTAACCCCATAGTCTAACCAACCCCCTTTGAAAATCATCATTAGTGGTTTTGCACACATAGTTTTGCTCACATGGACACGGTCAAAATGATTTGTTGACTACTGGGGCCATTACTCCCGTGCCACCATTGTTGCTGCCACGATGACACATGGAATGGCCATCCAGGCGTCTGTTTGGACTAGGACTTGGCCCTATGGGATCAATAAGTAGTGCGGCGTCCGACTAAGGAGTTGAGCATGCTCAAGAGGATCCAGAGCATTGCGTACAAGGACCTCCAATGGGTATGGGTGACAGACTGCGCGTGTAGGCTACAGAGATGAGAAAGGAACGGAGAGGCTGTGGAGGAGTAGGGGGCTCACCTAGGGGGTGCTGGCGCAGGAAGGGAGACTGAGGGTGCTCTACAGCGAAGCCATGAACGCTGAAGGCGGTAGCCGTAGCGCCGACTTGCTGGGAACATGCTCGGGGTTGCGGGCCTCACCGAGAAGCTATCTAGAAGGTGTGTGAGGTGGCCCGGGTCAAGAAAGGGGTTGTGGAGGCCGGGGGCGTGCCGGTGATCATGTATTTTGGCGAGGTGGCTGGCAGCAATGGCGAGGAAGACTATGATGCCATGCCCAATTGGGGTGGCTCGGCACAATGAATTTGGCAGAGTTAAAGAGGGCAACGAGGCAGATGTTTCGAATATCTTGGTGTGTCTATATGCTTCCTCCGGCCACGTGCACGGTGACGGTGGTCGTTGACCGAAGCTCGGACGTTCTCTGGTGGCTACAGATGTGGCAGGTATGGGAGGGAGAAGAGAGAGCAGGCCCCACTGGTCAACAAACCGCTTTGACCTCATCCATGTCAGCAAACCTCCTGTGCAAACCCACCAATGATGATTTTGGAACGAGATGGGTTGGATTAGGAGGATAAGTGAACTGGAAAAAAGTTTAAGGCGTTATGCAAACCGCCCATTTTCTTTACATGAGTAAAATGGACATTTTTCTTTATGGAATAAATTACTTTCAGGAGTCCCTCCAGATTACAACTTTTTTTGAGACACCCGCCAGATTACAACTAGATGGGAATTAATCAGTTCTCATCTAAATGTTGTCACAGATGTGATGAGGCCCATTTGCCCCACCAACCCCGTTTTTGTGTTCGTCTGATTGATGGTGTGCATGTACAAACCTCCTATGCAACGCTGCCCAAGAACATGGGCTGGTGCTGGTCAGTCTCTGTTTCGTTCGCTGGTTGTTTGGTCGGTCCTCTCCTCCCTTGTTCGCTCGGTCCATGGTTGACTGGCCAAGTTGACTTTCGAAACAACCTTAGATCTATTTTTTTGCAAATATAAACAGCTCATGAAATTGGAAATTTTTGCAAATTCCAAAAAAGTTCATGACTTTTTTTTAAATCACGAGTTTGGAAAATATGTGGATTTGAAAAAAAAAATCATGTACTTTAAAAAGGTTCACGGATTTGAGAACAAGTTCTCAAAATTGAAAAAAAAATCAAAAAATTGTGCATGAATTTGAAAAATATTCACGAATTCTTAAAAGTTCACAAATAAGAGAAATATTCAGTAGTTCCATGGATTCAAATAAAGTTCATGGGTTTGAAAAAAAGGTTCACTTATTCCCAAAAAGAGTTCACAAAACTTAAAAAGTTTTGGAATTTGAAAATAAGTTCACGAATTTAACAAAAAGGTATGTAAAATTCAGAAAATCACAATTTTCTCTTCAATATATAAAATGGTGATGAATTTCATAAAAAAGTTCATAAATTTGAAAACAAATTGTTCGTTCCAAAGATTAACAAAAATCATAGGTTGAAAAAGGTCCATAAAATTGGAAAAATCATGCATTCGTAAAAATTTCGAAAATCAAAAAATCTTCATGAACTTTTAAGAAGTTCAAAAATATGATGATAAAAATTGTGAATTTATATAAAAAAAGACTATAAAAACATAAAAATAAATGGAAGAGAAAAAAAGTAAAAAAAAAAACAAAAGCCAGCTCATAGAAACCAGAAAAAACCCGGACCCAGTAAACCATGGAACCATCTAGAAGCTTCCCCAAATAGGGCTGCACCAGCAACTCGCGGATGCGGCTGGACCGTTGTGTGTGTACAGGCGCCCCAATGTCTTGCTTATAATGAGACCTAGAGAACCGTCGCGTCAAACAGTGCATGAGATAGGCTGGCCCAGGCGCAGGAAACGAGAGCCACGTTTTTGTTTCATGTTTTTTGTTTCGTTTGTTGCTTCTTATACTTTAGTTTATACTTCCAAATATTATAAATAAATAAATTTAAAAATTTACATAAAACATTAAAAAATATATATTAACCAAGCATTTGAAAAATGTTAATTGTGTATAGAAAAAACGTTTCTCATGTACACAAAAAATATACGATGCTTGTGAAAAAAGTCGATCATGTATTTATAAGATGTTAGACAAGTAAAATCCAAGCATTTGGAAAAATGTTAAACAAGTATTTGAAAAATGAGAATCAGGCATTCGAAAAATGTTAAATGTGCATTGAAAAAATGTTGACCGTGTATTAAAATAATATTAAATTTGTGTTTGAAAAATGTTAATCAAGCATTTGAAAAAAATGTGAAATGTGTATAAAAAAATTGTTGACCATATATTAAAAAATTGCAAATCTAGTTTTTGGAAAATCTTAATCATGCGTTTGAAAAAATGTTAAATGTGTAAAAAGTTGAACATGTACTAAAACAATTTAAACTTGTATTATATTTTTTAATTTCTAATTCGGAAAAATGTTCAGTGTTTATAGAAAAGAGGCTGTCCATATGCTAAAAAATGTTAATAAAGCATTTTAAAAATGTTAAATACGTATAGAAAAAATATTGCCCGTGTATTAAATTAATGTTAATCTTGTATTTCAAAAATGTTAAACATGTACTAGAAAAATGTATTACATATATACCAAAAGTGTATAAACAAAGAGTGAAAACCCGAGAGAAAATAAAAGAAAACCGATGAAAAACAAGGAAAAGCAAGCAAAAGAAAATAAAAAATAAATAAAAGGAAAACCCAGTGAAAAACAAAGAAAAACCGGTTAAAACAAGAAATAAATAAAAACTCAGAAAACCAATGAAAAACCTGCTCTTTGCCTTCAAGTTTATCTCGACCTACTAATTTAGCACCAACCGGGCAGTGACTTAGTGGCTAGCAGGGCTACCCCGCGAGCTCCCTTTTTCTTCTTGAAGAAGAGAAAACACGGGCTAAGCCCAGGACGGAGGAGAGTGTGGGCTAAGTTGGAGGTTTTCGGCCTTTGTTTTTGTGTGAGCAAGCCCAATTGAGTCGGGCCATTGTGTTGTCTGTGTTTTTTCTATTGTCCAAACCTTCAGTTGCTCGAGAACGCCTCCTAAAACAAAAGTTGATCGAGAACGATGGAAGGTACAAATTGATTGTGATATTTCTTTAAATAATATTATCAAATACTCCATCCGTTCACAAATATAAAATATTCTAACATTTTTGTCAGATATATATAGACACGCTTTGTTGTGTTAATTCTTTCATTTCATTTTTTTTGCAAGAATTCTTTCATTTCATTCCGTATGTAGTCCATCATAAAATATTCAAAAAAATGTTATATTTGTGAATGGAGGGAGTATACAACTGCATCGGTCCAACGCGGACCCTTCAAACAGACACCATATCTGTCTGTAGAGCGGTCCAGGCCGGTGTCCGGACACTGATACGGGAGTCGCTTATTCAAAGCTAGCTGCAAACGTCAGGTACATTTCAAACGGAATTTAACCAAAACAAACAAATTTGTTGCAAGTTTAAATAAACTGGACGACTTTCACTGAAACTTAAATGATTTTCATCTAAACCATAGCAAATTCATTATGTTTTTTTACATATATCTACGGAGACGATCTAGGTTATTCTAACCTAGTCTAAATGATTGTTGACTGCGGCGGCAACTGTTTCCTACGACATGGTCCGGCAGCAAGCTTGTCAGCCATCCATGAGGCCTGGGATGTGAAACTTCAGGAGGAAGGAAAGAATAGCCTCCGCCTCCGCGAAGCGGGCAAGCTCACCGGCTGTGAGAGCCGGCAAGACGGTGGTGGTGGCCTTCTTGGGACCCAAGCGGCGGTGGTCTTCCATGTTCTACTCTTCCTTGCTATCGGTGACAGCCTCGTCATTTATGTCACATTTAATATGGATCGGAGGTTGCATAATTTATAACCGTGTTTTTGTGCGTGAAGTGTGACATTTATGCCAATTGAAATACAATGGATCAAATGAAAGCTTTCAAGGTGGCTGCAATTTTGATAGAAGTTTCTTTGCAAACAAAGAGTATGATTGGACATAATTAACACTTTGTTCGGCGCCATGGTACTGGGGTTTGTGATTCAAATGCAATTGCAAAAAAAATTGACAGTAAACTTGCAGTGGTCAACCACAAAAAAAATTGCTGTGATATTTCTGATGATGTAATTAACATTACATCATAAGTCTCGACATTCGACAAAGGACTGGTATATGAGAATTTATGACCACAAACTATTGAAGTGCAAATCAAACAGGCGACACACGGACGATGGCGTGCAGGTACAAGTCGTTCTTCCTCCGGACGGTGATGCCCATGTCCTCCACCATGTCGACCTCACCTGGCTTCAGCCCCGACGGGAGCTCCCAGTCGAAGTGGTAGAGAAGTGCGGCGAGAACAATCTCCATGCTGGCCTGTGCAAATGTCATACCAGGACACATCCTTCTCCCCGCCCCAAATGGTATGTACTCGAAGTCCGTGCCTTTGAAGTCGATGATGCTAGACTCGAACCTCTCTGGCTTAAATTCCTCGGGGTTGTCCCAGTGCTTAGGGTCCCTACCGATCGCCCACGCATTCACAAGCACGGTTGTGCCCTTTTGCACGTCATACCCGAGGATTTTACAGGATTCCATGGCCTCCCGTGGAATAAGCAGCGGGGCCGGTGGATGCAGCCTCAAGGTCTCCTTGATGACAAGTCTGAGGTATTTCAGGTCGGCCAAGTCATCCTCGGTCACCGTGGGCTTTTCTCTGAGGCAATCACGTACTTCGGCTTGCGCTTTCTGCATCACGTTCGGGTACCTCATGAGCTCCGACATGGCCCATTGAAGTGTCGTTGCTGACGTCTCACTCCCGGCACTAAAGAGGTCCTACAATAATAATACCAATGTTTGCAATTTATAGAACAGGTAAACATAGAAATTACCAATTGAAAAGTTGATGATTTCCACCCGATGTCTTATTGACACGTGGACCCTAGAACTAGAACTAGAACCACATGCCAGCAAGAGATGGAGTCGCCATCCTAAGTTTTCAACGAAGTAACCATGGAATGGTAAATCTTGAGTTCAAAGTCACGCGGAAACGAAAAGATATGCTATGCTTGCTGCTTCTCGCAAGTAGAACCTATAGTAGGAACTGAAAGTAGCTGGGGAGCTGTTGCACTCACCAGGATACTTGCTTTGATGATTCCCATGGTGAGAGGCACCTCGAGGCCACCTTCCTTCTGTATCCTCAAGAGCACGTCCACCAGGTCCTCTCCATCCCCCACGGCCCTCTTTTCCTCGTGTTGCTTGATCGCATACTCCATGAGCTCGAAGCTCTTCCGGTGAACCTCCTCGGCCATCCGCGCCGTGCCGCTTATGAAGTTGGCGAGCCACGACGACGGGAACAGGTCGCCGAGGCTGAACCCGGTGACGAGCTTGACCCCCTCCTCGAGGACCTGCAAGAACTCCTCCCTCCTCTCAAACCTGTCCCCGATCATGGTGCGCACGGCCGAGTCGGTGATGAGCACGGCAATCCGCTCGCTGACGTTCACGGGCTGGCCAGGCGGCGTCGCCGCGATGGCGGCGACGAGGCGGCCGACCTCGTCCTCCCGGATCCGGCGGAACGACTGCACGCGGCGCGCGCTGAGCAGCTCCAGGATGCATATCTTCCGGAGCTGCCGCCAGAGGGCGCCGTAGCGGCCGAAGACGAGCCCTTGCCCGTCCGACATCATGATCTTGATGGTCGGGTTCCAGGGCCGGCTCGCCAGGGCGACGTCGTGCGTCTTCATGACCTCGCGCGCGGCCTCCGGGGACGAGGCGACGACGACGGAGACCTCGCCGAGCTTGAGGTACATGAGCGGCGCGTCCAGCCGGCGCGCGAGGTCGGCCATGACGCGGTGCGCGAGCGGGCTGCTGGCGAGGTGGTGCAGGCTGCCGATGACCGGCAGCCGCCACGGGCCGGGCGGCAGGCGCACGGCGCCGCCACGCTTTCTGCTCAGCTTGAGGAGCAGGAGCGGGAGGAGTAGAGCCAGGAGGAGGCACAGGTAGTAAGTAGCTTGCTCCATGGTGGGCAGTGGGCAGTGTGAGTGTGTGTGACCACGGCGCGTCAGGCAGGTCTTATAATGACAGAGGCGGGTTACTATCTTGAGCGGTGAGCACGCAGCGACGCGCGTGAACAAACAAATTTCCGTAGCTTTCGGTGTGCGTCACACACGCAGCTTGTCCAAGCGTTTCCCGATGTGAACATGGTGGGCATCGGCGTGGCAGGCCCGGCATGTAATTTTGTATGCAGTGACACAGCTTGTCATAAGGAGTGGTAGCATGGTCTGTAAGTACTTGTAACTGACAGTAACACGTGAGAACGATTCTCAAGCTTGATCAGCCTGCCTATTGAGAGCACACACATGAAAAACTGCCACGTCACACACACCATCGACTGGTGACAGCTGATTGCATGCATCCTGTAATTCTTAGACAGTCCTGTTTGCGATTGACGCCTCAACAATGGTCAGGGGATTTGGGTGAAGGGCGCAATCTTTCTGGAATGCGCGATAGGATAGGAATGCTGAGGCGCTCGTCCGTCTTCCTTCGCGTCTAGACTCCAGATCAGATCAGACGACGCACCGAGTGCACAACCGGAGGCCGCCTTTCCATACAAGGGAAGGGGTGGTCCGTTTTGGCTTCAGTCCCGTTTGCATCCACACACATGTAATTTGCGCGGGAAGCTCAATTGGCCGGATGCATGCATGCAGCCAACCGAATGGATCGCGCGACGTCGACCGGTGCCGGCCAGGCCGCCGCTTTCGGAAGGCCGGCGCAGAGACCCGGTCCTCTATCTAGCTAGCCAAAACTCCCGATCGAGCTTGACAACTACGTAGTGATCGATGCCCAAGGAAAAGAAAAAGACAAGTAGGTAGCAGCGACTCGGTCGGGCACCAGCGACTGATGAGTTCTCTAGTCTGTACATCCACACTCATCGATCGATGGATCTGGCTAGCGGCTTAGCACTGCACAACAACGTTAGATGGGATCGTGTGAATCTTTTGGTGCACGATCGACTCGGTTTGATCCGTCCTGAGGCTACCGTTTCCTGGGTGCTTTTTTTAGCTTCCTGAATCCTCATTTGTCTACATCGGTACTTGCTCCAAAACCAAATTAATTGCAACAATCTTTGTTTCCGGCAATGTAGCCAGATATTATGTACTATCTCCGTCCCTAAATATAAATATAAGTCCTTTTAGAGATTACAATATAGACTACTACTCCCTCTGTAAACTAATATAAAAGCTTTTAGATCACTAAAGTAGTAATCTAAACGCTCTTATATTAGTTTACGGAGGGAGTACATATGAAGCAAAATAAATGAATATACACTCTAAAATATGTCTATATATATTTGTATGTAGTCTATATTGAAAT
Source organism: Aegilops bicornis (assembly GCA_021605145.1). Classification (NCBI taxonomy): domain Eukaryota; kingdom Viridiplantae; phylum Streptophyta; class Magnoliopsida; order Poales; family Poaceae; genus Aegilops; species Aegilops bicornis. The sequence goes on from CM038674.1 coordinate 191,125,764, forward strand.
CTCTAAAAAGACTTATATTTAGAAACAGAGGATACTAATATAATGACTATCACTTGGGTAGTACTTTTTTTTGAGCTGGAAACCACTTTTCCATAACTTAAACACGCACAGCAGACTCGCTGGCGACCAAATCAAATACAAAACCTGGGGCATGGTCCTTCCACCAGGCGCAGGGCACACCCGCCTTATAGCCAAAGTCTGCTAATTCATGGGCTACCCTATTACAATCACGTTTAGCAAAACGGAAACTGAAGACATCAAAGGACGCATGGCACAAGCTGCGTGCTTCTCTTATCAGGACACCGATGTTTGACAGGTCATAGTCGCCAGAGTTCAGGCCATTGACAAGCTGCAACGAGTCTGACTCGAAAATTACTCTGTTGACGGCCATCTCACTTGCTGCCTCAATGGCCTTCGTACATGCAGTAGCTTCAGCAAGCAGGGGGGAGGACAGATGCTCCAGTTTGCCTGCACACGCAGCAATGAACTCCCCATGGGCCGAGCGAGCAACACAGCCCCAGGCTCCATTCCCCTGATCCATGTAGAAAGCAGCATCGAAATTTATTTTGACGAAGCCCTCACTTGGCCTGCACCAGATTTTAGTTTCAGGTGGTGTTACCTGTGCTGGCGGTCGCTCGTCCGCAACGCAAAATTCACCATAGAGCTTCCTGATAAAGAAGCATACCTCCTCCGCAGACTTGATTTTCTCTCCTGCGTTCGCCTTGTTACGCACATTCCACCATTCCCACATCAGGATCAGAGAGAGATCTCGCCTCTCAACCTTCAAAGACCACAGGTGATCAAACATCTCAGAGGGATTTACACACTGGATTAGTGCCAAACGGACATCCTCAAGCTGTAGTTCACGCCATACCTGTTTTACCCGCTTGCACTTTAAGAAAAGATGCCCTCCATCCTCGTCCAGCCTAAGACAGATTGGGCATCTTATGTCCAACTCCACATGTTTCCGTTTAATGTTCATTCGTAGCGGCAGGCTATCATGTGACAGCCTCCATAGGAACATTCTAGTCTTTGGTGGAAGTTTTAGACTCCAGAACCTGTTCCACTTACCTGACATGTCCGGTGCTGGGACAGAAGTGCTCGCAACCCTATGGCGCTTTGAATCCCTCAGCTTGACTCCAAGATGATAGGCTGATTTAACTGAAAATTTTCCTTTCGCATCAAAGTGCCATGCCACCTGATCATCCATTCCGCTCCTCACAGGAATAGCTAAGATCTCCCTCGCGTCTTCTGCACAGAACAGCTCCCTGACCAGCTCATTGTCCCAAGATTCAGTTACGGGGTCCATTAGGTCAGAAACCTTATCTATCAGGATGCTACCTCGGCAAGTGCGAGGTCTGTGGGTGTCACCCCATGGGATCCAAGGGTCGGTCCAAATACTCACATTTTCTCCGGAACCAATCCTCCAGACAACTCCTTCTTTTAGCAACTCTATACCTTTGAGAATACTTTGCCACGAGTAGGACATCTCACCCTCCATGCTTGCCTCCAAAACCGAGCAATTCGGAAAGTACTTTGCTTTTAGAACATGCGCCCACAAAGTGTCAGGAGCCTGCAGAAGGCGCCACCCCTGCCTTGCCAACATTGCCATATTGAAAATATGAAGATCCTGGAAGCCCAGACCGCCCTCTTTCTTCGATCTTGTCAACCTCTCCCAGCCAATCCAATGACATCGATCCCACTTATCTTGCTGGCTCCACCAATACCGGTTTATGAGTGTACCAATCTCCTCACATAGCTTCTTAGTAAGGTCAAAGCAAGACATAGCGTAGGTAGGAATCGCTTGGGCCACCGCCTTAATCAAGATTTCTTTGCCCGGTTTGGATAGCAGTTTCTCCACCCAACCCTGCATCATTTGCCAAATGAGTTGTTTAATATACTCAAACTGCTTGCTTCTTGCAACCCCAACAAAAACAGGGAGGCCGAGGTAGCGATGGCCCTGTGACTCGTTTGGAATCCCCAAGACTTGCAACACTGCAGATTTTGTTTCTGCACTAGTACCTTTGCTGAAACTGGCCGACGATTGCTTTATTAATCATTTGCCCCGATTGCTCCTCATACAGAGCAAGGATAGATTGCAACTTTGCCGCCCCCTGGATATTTGCCTTCATTACTATGAGTGAATCATCCGCAAAAAACAGGTGGTTTATCCTCGGAGCACCGTCACAAATCCTAACACCTTGCATAGATCCTTCAATTTCAGCATGTTGCAGCATAGCCGAGAAACCTTCCGCACACAATATAAAGAGGTATGGAGAGAGCAGATCGCCCTGTCGCAGCCCCCTCTCTGGGATGATAATCTCGGTTAGGTTCCTGTTCACTTTTACCCTGTACTTAACTGTTTTCACACATTTCATGACTGTGGTTATCCACTGCTCCGCAAATCCCATCCTTCTCATCATACCCTCCAAAAAACTCCACTCTACCCGGTCATACGCCTTGCTTATGTCCAGCTTGACGGCAACCAGACCATCACGGCCCCCTTTCCTATTGTGCATCAAATGTGTTATCTCATATGCCAAGAGAACATTGTCCGTAATCATCCTGCCAGGGACAAAGGCTGACTGATTTGGCGATATTATTTCCGGCAAGATCTCCTTTAGCCTAGCCACCACCTTCGAGATCAGCTTATACAACACATTGCACAAGCTGATAGGGCAATACTCTGTTACTTTCTCCGGGCTCTTGTTTTTGGGGATTAGGACTATAGTGGTCTCATTCCATGCTATTGGCATTGGGTTACCATTGAGCACCCCAAGCACCTCTTCCTGGACCCTATTCCCAACCACCTCCCAAAATTTCTTGTAAAACACAGTCGGCATGCCATCTGGCCCCGGCGCCTTTAAGTCTCCAATAGAATCAAGAGCTTTTCTAACTTCTTCTCCCGTATATTGCCGTGTCAGCCTTGCATTCATCTCATGGGTAACGGAGGGAGTGACACAGGATAAGAACTCATCATTTGTAACACCTGCAGAAGACATAAACAGATTTCTGTAGTGGTTAGCGATAAATTGCTTCAACTCCTCTTCTCCTTCCACAGCACTCCCATCCTCCCTTTTCAGCCTCTTGATCATATTCCTCCTCCTTTCCGAAGCATGAGCATGAAAGAATTGTGTGTTCCGGTCACCTTCCTTCAACCAATTAGCATGTGCACGCTAACGCCAATACATATTATATTGCTCCTCCAGTCTACTCAGCTTGTACCTGAGAAGATGTTCCCGGTTTACTTGGCTCTGGCTCAAGTGGCTTCGCCTACACACCTCAAGCTCCTTCTTTGCTCGACGTATCCGCCCCCTTAACTCCCCCAGGACTTCCCTATCCCACCGCTTCAACTCACTGCCTACCCTCCTAATGCCTTCCATTACCGTCTGAGCCCCCTCCCCAAATGCACTATTCCACGCCTCCTCGACAATTTGACCACACTGCTCCTCCTGCAGCCACCGGGCCTCAAACCGGAAAACATTCGATCCTCCTCCCTCCTGCTTCCACTTTGACAGACCACTCAACTCCGCAATAATTGGGCGGTGATCCGAATGACGGGGGTCTACATTAATATTTTGTACAAGGGATATAGCTCCCGCCACCTCACATTTGCGACCGCCCTATCCAGCCTTTCGCGGGTGTATCCATCCACCATATGCCAATTATTCCTCCACGTGAAGGGGTCACCCACAAACCCCAAATCCTCCAGACCACAGTCCTCCAAAGTGCTCCTGAAAGCATCCATGCCCACTTGGGCCCGAGCAGGCCCTCCTTCCTTTTCATTTGCGAACAAGATCTCATTAAAATCGCCGAAACAAAACCAAGGCATGTCTGCCCGAGCATGGAGCTCGTGTAACGCCCGCCACGTGTTCTCTTTCTCCCTCCACTTCGACTCCCCATACATACCAGTCAGCCCCAAAGATTATATATGGCTGACGGATGACAGGGGAGGTGGTCTTGGCGAACGATATGTTCGCACTAGGAGGAGCAATCGAGCAAACTGAATCGTTCGTTGAGCGAAACCCTCCTAGCGACCCCCTTCCCCTCCATAATGAAAAGCAGTCGCTAAGGCGAACCAATCTGTGGTTGCATGGATGTAAATATAACAAACAGAGAATAGAAAATGCCACCACAAAGGCAAATTGTTGGGAAAAAATCATAAATGATCACATGGCAACTTGTTGGAAAAAGTATTACTTATCACAAGGATGAATTTTGCAATCATCGTGTTTGGAAAACAAATCTACAATTTGCCATGGGACATTTTCAAAACATTCCTAAAAATATCCATAGGGATAATTATTTACAATTTGTCATGGGAAATTATTTTTGGAAAAAAATGCCATGTGTACAAACACAAAAAATCTTTAAAAGTTGCCATGAACCATATGGAACATTCGCCATGGATATTTGTTCTTTATTTTTTCCATGGACCAATACAAAAATGCCATGTGACAGTACCAAAAAATGGTAAACTAGCACAAATCTAAAATCACCATACATCATAGAAATAAAAAAAGTTATAAGACAAAGAAAATAGGGCATTAATAATTAATAAAATGGCCATACCCTAAAGAACAAAAAATGCCATGCTACATAAAATAAAACTGCCATGTTCTACTTAATAAAAATGTCATGGTCTGTTCAATAAAAATGCCATGCTCTGAAGAAATAAAAATGACATGCTACCTAAATAAGTATGCCATGGTCTACTTAAATAAAAATTTCATGGTCTAATTACTAAAATTTCCATGGTAGCTCAAAAAAATCACCATAGTCTAATTAGTAAAATTGACATGTTCTAAAGAATATAAATGCCATGCCGCACAAAATTGAAATCGTCATGGTCTAGTGAATAAAAATGCCATGGTGTAATTAGTAAAAATGCCAAAGTACCTATAATAAAATTGCACATGTCAAGATAATAATAATGAACATCATAAAATCCGATTAACGTTCTAGCAATCCATCACCACTATCTACACTACAAGACGTGGTCACAGATCGGCACTCTGCAATACTACCACTGCTCATAGATCTATCCTTAGTACATGCTCATATACGTAAGCTACAATGAGTAGAGAGGGGGGTGATAGAACTTAGAGCCATCGGAGAGCAGGGAGTTGATGCAGAACTCATTGGAGAAGAGGAGGATTCGAAGCACCGTCGTCATCTACTATCGACCAGAGAAGATGTGTTGCTTACCTGCTAGTCGTTGATGAACTTGCTCTAGACGGAGAGCGCGAAAGGGTGGAATGGTGGTGTGGAAATTGGTGGTAAGCCGGCCGGCTGGAGGTGACCCAATTCCTCTCGCCATTTTTTGCAAACGCGCGCGAACTCGGCGTCGTGTTCCACTCCTATGCACGCGCGAGTCTGGATGGGAGGAACTGCTGAATCGTGGGTTTGGGTATGAGGTGTTTTAAAGTCCGTGCGATGCGGGTGAAACTATTGGGGAATGTAGTAATTTCAAAAAAATTCCTACGCACACGCAAGATTATGGTGATGCATAGCAACGAGAGGGTAGAGTGTTGTCCACGTACCCTCGTAGACCGAAAGCGGAAGCGTTATGACAACGCGGTTGATGTAGTCGTACATCTTCACGATCGACCGATCCTAGTACCGAACATACGGCACCTCCGCGATCTGCACACGTTCAGCTCGGTGACGTCCCACAAACGCACGATCCAGCAGAGTGTCGAGGGAGAGCTTCGTCAGCACGACGGTGTGATGACGGTGATGACGAAGCTACCGCCGCAGGGCTTTGCCTAAGCACTACGACGATATGATCGAGGTGGATTATGGTGGAGGGGGGCACCGCACACGGCTAAGAGATCAATGGTCAACTTGTGTGTCTATGGGGTGCCCCCTCCCCCGTATATAAAGGAGTGGAGGAGGGGGAGGGGCGGCCCTCTACTATGGCGCGCCCTGGGGAGTCCTACTCCCACCGGGAGTAGGATTCCCCCTTCCAAGTAGTAGGAGTAGGAGAGAAGGAATGGGAAGAGAGAAGAGAAGGAAGGAGAGGGCGCCGCCCCTCCCCCCTAGTCCAATTCGGACTAGGCCTTGGGGGGCGCGGCCTGCCCTAGGCAGCCCCCCTCTCTCTCTCCCCTAAAGCCCAATAAGGCCCATATACTCCCCGGGGGGTTCCGGTAACCCCCCGGTACTCTGGTTAATGCCCGAACTCATCCGGAACCAATCCGATGTCCAAACATAGTCATCCAATATATCGATCTTTATGTCTCGACCATTTCGAGACTCCTCGTCATGTCCGTGATCATATTCAGGGCTCCGAACAACCTTCGGTACATCAAAACACATAAACTCATAATACCGATCGTCACCTGGATGCTCATATTGACTCCCACGTTTTTACAAAGATCTTTATCAGTCAAACCGCATAACAACATACGTTGTTCCCTTTGTCATTGGTATGTTACTTGCTCGAGATTCGATCGTCGGTATCTCAATACCTAGTTCAATCTCGTTACCGGCAAGTCTCTTTACTCGTTCCGTAATGCAGCATCCCGCAACTAACTCATTAGTCACATTGCTTGCAAGGCTTATAGTGATGTGTATTACCGAGAGGGCCCAAAGATACCTACCTGATACTCGGAGTGGAAAATCCTAATCTCGATCTATGCCAACCCAACAAACACCTTCGGAGACACCTGTAGAGCATCTTTATAATCACCCAGTTACGTTGTGATGTTTGATAGCACACAAGGTGTTCCTCCGGTATTCGGGAGTTGCATAATCTCATAGTCATAGGAACATGTATAAGTCATGAAGAAAGCAATAGCAATATACTAAACGATCAAGTGCTAAGCTAACGGAGTGGGTCAAGTCAATCACATCATTCTCTAATGATGTGATCCCGTTAATCAAATGACAACTCATGTCTATGGCTAGGAAATTTAACCATCTTTGATTCAACGAGCTAGTCAAGTAGAGGCATACTAGTGGCACTCTGTTTGTCTATGTATTCACACATGTACTAAATTTTCGGTTAATACAATTCTAGCATGAATAATAAACATTTATCATGATATAAAAAAATATAAATAACAGCTTTATTATTGTCTTTAGGGCATATTTCCTTCAGAAACTACGAAAACAAACAACCAAACGGGCAAATTTCCATCCATCAGACCTAGATGAGGGTAGTGTAGGAAACCAAACAGGCCGTAACCCACCTCATGCACTCATTGGTGCATGCAATACGTTAGCACTTGAGTTTTGGAACAAGACCGGCCAGCAAGCTCAAGTCACATGTGGTTAACACTCAACCCCTATCTCCTAATAGGCGTTAGCCGCCAGGGAAATCATGCAGTTGACGTGTGAGACGGATCCCATGTGTCGTCCGCGGGCAGTAAATAGAGGAATCACCGCTCACAAGCAGGAAAGGTGGGCACACCCATTTTGTCGCACGCTGTCGTTCCTTCACTACAGGTTTTTCCTTTCTGTCATTTCTATTTTTTTCTTTTGTTTTTATTTCCAGTTCTTTCATGCCTTTTCTCTTTCTTTTTTTATTTCCCTTTGGGTTTTTATTTTTCTTTATTTTTTAATTTTTATAATACATGATGAATAATTTCATAATACACAACAACTCTTTAATATAGGGATAATTGATCTTATGCCCCTAGTTAGGTCACACTCGGCAGGTTTAACTTAGTTTTTGAAAGCACTCATTCACGCCCAAACCACTTTGTTCGTCTTATACTTTGATTTTTTTTTAACTATGACGTATTTTATAGCAAATTCGGAAACTATTGCACGATGTGGATAAAAATCAAAAATAGCACCCTGTCGGCCACCCGTTGGCCGAAATGGTTGTTTTCGGCCACCCCTAGGCCGAAGTAGGCTTTTCGTCCTTGCCTTGGCCGAAATGGTGGGTGCCTGGCCGAAATGGCTGTTTTCGACCACCACTTGGCCGAAATACTCTTTTTAGTCAAATGTAGGCCGAAAAATACGTTTTGGTCTATTGTAGGCCGAAAAGTCCTTTTTGGTCTAGTGTAGGCCGAAGTTGCATGGTTTAGGCCGAAATGTATTTTCCCGCCACCCATTTCCCGCCAACCCCTTCCCGCCACCCGTTTCTCGCCATATTTTCCCGCCAACCCCTTCCCGCCACCCGTTTCTCGCCATATTTTCCCGCCAACCCCTTCCCGCCACCCGTTTCCCGCCATATTTTCCCGCCAACCCCCTTTCCCGCCATACGGCAGTCATTCTTTCCCGCCATTTTCTCCTCTCAGATCTATAAAACCCCTTCAAAGCGAAGGTGGATAAGCATTCCAAGGTGTCAGAGTCGAGATGTCCCATTATCCATTCGATCGTAGTTTTCATCCTGGGATGAGCAGCACTCTTCTGAGTCTAGCTACCGATTTTAGGATGGACAATAGGATAGTTTCATGGGACGAACTGACCTAGTGACACCATAATGAATGAGTTGGCTCACCAATTACGTAGGTCTGGGTGGCCTGAAAGGACCTATGAGGAGGTACGTAAAGAACTTCTTAGGTTGCATGAAAGGTGGAAGAAGGTAGTGGAGCCGAAGAGTGAAACTTTCAGAAGGACTGCAGCAAAGAATACATTTTTATGGACTGAGTAGAGCGAGGACGACGATGATATCTTCATGTCGCCGCTTCCGGGTTCTGCATCGTCAAAGGGCAAGAGTTCTGCATCATCCAAAGGCAAGAGTTATGCATCCTCGAAGGGCAAGAGTTTTGCATCGACCAAGGGCAAGAGTTCTGCATCGACGGAGGGCAAGAGGACCGCATCGTCGAAGGGCAAGAGGGCTGCATCAACGGAGGATGACGATGATGACTTCATGTAGTATGTAAGATGTATTCCAGTTGTACTGTATTATTATAGGGCATTATGTTTTATCTGAATTTCATTTTGTAGTATGTAAGATGTATTGCACAAGTTCAGCCGCACTGTTTAATTCAGATGTAGTTGTATCTTAATTATGGTTGTAGTCTCTTTGGAAATGTAACTGGAATAAGAATGTGAATTAATAGTAATATGTCTCTCGCATACATAAAACAATATATGTCTCCTGATCAGATAGAAGCAAGTGCGATAGTAACACATACATGAAGCATGTCTCATACATAAATACTGACACACAGCTGCGAATAGTCTGAAACTAACATAGATAATGAGTCATACATAGATAGATAAGCATATCACTGCGGGGGACGACTATGAGTCTGGGTCTTCCTCGGGCGAGGACCGGAAGGCGATAAGCGCTGAGGCGGTGAACGAGGCTCGCGATAACCACGACCATAGTTAACCTCGTCTGTCACGGTCTGTGTCTCCTGCGTCGGTGGTGGTGGTGGAGTGTGAAACACTGTCTGCGAGAAGCCATAAATGTTTGTAGCTTGGTCATCATCCTCGCCGTCGCCCTCAAAGTACGAAGCACCACCACTAAGGATCGGTGACTGCTCTGAATGCATGAACGGTTATGATCGTTGCCGCTGCGGTAAAGTAAAACATGTAAAATGATACAAATGCATGAACGAAGCACCACCAGTAAGCATCAGTGACTGTTGAGAATGCAGGAACGATTACTACACTGTTGAAAAGAATGTAGTGAGTAGTGTTACCTAGTTTCATCTGCTGATGCTAGTAAGCGCTCCCTAGCTGTGAAGGAGGTGGCTGATGCCAGGAAGAGCTCCCTGGCTGTGAAGGTGGTGGCTGATGCCAGGAAGAGCTCCCTGGCTGTGAAGGAGGTGGCTCATGCCAGGAAGAGCTCCCTGGATGTGAAGGATGAGGTTACGCACGGTGCACGAGGGTCGTGGTTACGAACGGTGCACGAGGGTCGTGGTTCAATGCCGTCTGCAGGGACGTGGCGGACGATGTGCTGGAGTAGGAAGTGCAACATCTGAAGACCGTCTACACGTAACAGCTGTGTAAATCCCGCGTAGCTTGCCATCAAGACGCCTCAACCATGAGACGCCCTCTCGCGATGGGATAGTTTCTCCCCTATGAAAGCGCCGCATTAAAGCGGAAACCTCCTCTCGCGCCTGTACTGTCAAGTCACCCTGTACACGAAGAGTTAACCAATTATATCCTCGTTGTATGATAGACACCACGAATAGATAACCAAGCGAATATGTCCAGATTAACAAAAGACTTAACATATGAGAACCAAGGCATGTACCGCGTGGTGTTTGGTTCCCACAACAGAGGCATTTGGGTACATATCGCTGGTGAGAGGAGCTTCGATCTGATCAGGAGTAGCTGATGGAACCAAGTAGATCCTCGTTGTATGCCGGTAACGCTACAGATACAACCCGAACATTTCCCAGTTAAAGGGCCGAACCTCACCCCAGATATTCGTCGCAGCGGTAGTCCATTCGTCAATGTAAGGGGTAATGCTCTTAAGCCAATAAGCCATGGACTTGTTTCCTCCTAGGCGATCGTCCACAGATTGACATGCGCGATACATGATTAGGTATATTATGAATGCAGAGCTGACAACTAAAATAGTATTAGTACTTACTTGTGCACGTGTTTTGGCAAGTGTGGAATATCTGGAATCTCGGGCTCTTGATATAGACCGAACTGTCTCATCACCCTATGAAGAGACATCTCCTCAACCGTCACGTCGAACACCAACTTGGCCTTGGTCATCCAAAAGTGCTGATCTCTAGTGCACAATCCAGAAATCCCAATTGGGTACCTCGATGATATAGCCTGATGCGAGTATGGCTCCCAGATAACTTGATCCTCGTGCAAACTATCGAACTGCGCCGTGAAGGACGGGTAGCATCCCCTAACCCGACTATGCTAAACTGTCTCTATGCATGACAACAAATAAGCATTAGTAATACTATTGAATGGCAAGAAATAATTGAATTAATTGTTACTTAATATAAAAGTACCTCTCTCCGTGCCCAAACAGATCCCATAGTAGGCAAGTCGCCGATAGCAGGCACATAAGCCCCAACTAAGTCCTTCAAACCAAAAGGTTTATCAACGTAGACATAGGGTCGTCCAATAAGGAATCTCTCGTATGACCAGAGCTACAACAATAATGGACATCCAACAAGACTAGATTTTCTAGACTTCCCTTCTTTCTCTTAGTATCAGGAGGGTCAATTGCTGGCAAGTCACAAAGACCTACTGGCTCCTCTAGCTCCGCGATGAGTGCTGCTAATTTAACCTGATCTTGTTTCATTTTCTTCCTCGCACGGACCTGCTTCTTAGTAAACTCATCTAGTTTTGAGCAAATAAATACGTATTTGTGCTGCTGGCTCTGCTTGCATAATTTTTTAAACAAGTTCATCAACCGCTTGTTCTTGAATTGTGAGAAAAAATTAGCCCCAAGATGGTGCATGCACCACCGGCTCTGCAAGTCCCTCCAAGGTGTTGGTTCGTCAACTGTTGGATTACGTAGTGTCTTCACGGCCTTCAATATACCAGTATGTCTGTCATGAATGACACACACATTTGGTCGGTCCTTCACAATGGCAACTTTCACTTGCCGGAGGAACCATACCCAGCTGGGAAAGTTCTCACCCTCCACAAATGCCATGGCAAGTGGGATGATTTGATTGTTCCCGTCCACACCAATAGCAGTCAGGATTTGCCCTCTATACTGACCGGTCAGGAATGATCCACAAACATAACAGGAGGACAATGCCGAAAAGCTTCGATGCACATAGCGAAAGAGAAGAACACTCGTTTCAACACCTTGTAATCTGGTATACTCAGCAACCTCATGTGTTGTACGTTCACATAAGTGCCAGGATTCATGTCCTTCAGTATGGCAAGGAGACGGACAACATTATCATATGAGTCGAAGAACGTCCCAAACCTTTCCTCCATAGCCTTCTGCTTAGCCCTCCAAGACTTCCCATAAGGAATGACATAATTCCATCTGACCTTCACTGCTGTCTGGATGTGTTTTGCTTCTATATCTTTCTTCTCTACTATCTCAAGATACCGAGTTGGCAAGAATGAGACTTGAAGTCGTGTTCGGATGCTTCACCAAAGAGTTCTTCCTCACACAATTATGTGGGACGACAATGGTGACAACCCGGTGGATGTCATACTTGACGCGTGCCGTGCACCTTCCTCAGACAACCTGTTTCAACACATTTCACAAAGATAGTTTGTTGGACTTGATATGTGTGTCCGAAAACCCTCTACGTAGACATAGCCCACTTTAACACCGCATACTTCAATTTTTTCTTTGTATCAAACATAGCCCCTATCTCATTTCTTGGTTTAGATTATACGCCATGGAGTCTCATGGCCATCGTTGACCGTAAGGCGGTGGATATGTCTTACTCCCATGCGTATGAATCGGTACCTTCACTTCATCCTCGAATTTTCGTAATCCAGTTCCTCCACCAATCCATCCTCGTCCTCTTCATCCAACACCCTATGCTTTTCATCCCCTTCCTCATCCCAATCAGAAAAACCTTAACATGCTAATATTATCGACTGGCTACTCTGCCCAGTATCAGGACCACAAGCATTGTGTGGCACGTAGTCTGACTCTTTCTCGGGTTGGCTAGCATCCACATCTTGTGGGTGTGACCCGGATAAAACAATCTCGATAGCCACTTCACTGCCTTGGCCGGGTTCATACCCCCTGTGGAGTTGTACGGTATTCTCCTCCTTCGGCACAGGTTGCACAAGTTCATATGGGTGGATTCTTCGGTCTCGGCGGCGTCTTAACAGGGACAACCAATGTTGGCTCCTATCTACCGGCATCAACTCCCACTTGACATTTTTACAAGATTTGGTCCACAATGCATGAATACTGACGGAACATACTTCAGGATCCAACCCGAAACTAGTTGTCAACCAAGATTTCAACCGCCTAATGTCCACCGTCCGGGTTCTGCTAGTGTCATGACGCCATTTTTAAACTCGCTAAGATCAACCCCCAACTCATTATATCGAACATTACCAGCGTCGTAGTAAACATTTAGATTTACTGATTCAGACATTTTCACCTGTCAGACATTGTCATCTTCTTATTAATCACAGCGAACACTAATATTATCCGCTACACGAACTATGCGCAAAAAAGCCTCCAAAATATATTAACACTAAAATTCACAATATGACTTATATACACTAACTAAACTATATAATTTAGATAAAATTTGTGATGACGTGATTATACCTTCGAAGCGTGTGTCCCTAGCTTCTTGCTTCTCTCTTCGACTCAGCGGCACCGGCCACCTCGCGAAGTACTTGCACCACCGGAGAACGACAGCACCGCCCCCGACGACCGGAGGTTCAACTCCGGTCAGCCCCCAACCTGCTCCTCCTCACCACCTCCTCCTCCACAGCTGCTGCTACTACTCACCACCACATACTACCCGTCCTCCTCTCCACCATGGCTCCTCCTCCCCACCATGGCTCTTCCTCCCCAAACACATCAAAAACTATCCCATAGCAAAAAATAACACCGTAGGTCAAGGGATTGCTATGATCTACCGATTCTGTAATGGATATGCAAATGGGTGGCAAATGGAGGAGATCGGCGCGGGGTGGCGAGGTACAGAGAAGAACTAAGAGAGAGAAAGGGAAAACAGAAAGGAAGAACAGAGGCAGCGAGAGGAAGGGGACGGTGCTTATCCGCACCTTTTCGGCCGACGCATGGCCGAAAACTACTTCGGCCGAAGCCTGGCCAAAAAGGCCCACTTCGGTCGCTGGTTGGCCGAAAACGGCCCGCTTCGGCCGCCGGGTAGCCGAAGCTACTACTTTCGGCCGGGCCCCCGCCGACACCTACTTTTCGGCCTAGGTGCGCATGTCTTCGGCCCAAGCGCGGCCGAAAAGCCCTCTTCGGCCTTAGCCTGGCCGAAAACTACCTTTTCGGCCCACTCGAGGCCGACAGGGTCATAGTTTTGCATTTTTTTCATTCTGCGCTATAGTTTCCAAAATTGCTACAAAAAACATGATAGTTTTGAAAAAAGATCTTATACTTTTTCCCTTTGAACATTTGACCATGAATTCAAAAAATTCATAACAAATTCATACTAACTCGGAAAAATGTGAATAAGGTATCAAAATGTTAAGAAATAAAAATCACTTATATGTGCATGTTATTTACACTCATGAAAAAAATGTTGGGAAGTCCCCATCTTACTTTGAGCTTGTATGATCTCAACACGAACAGTAATTCTAAAAAATTGAAAAACAAATCAAAAATTTCTTAATTTTTTGTGGCAAACATTGGCCAATGTTTTGAGTGCTTGCCAACTTTCATCGGGGAATGACAGTCATGGAAGTCGTGGCCAAAAAATAAAATTAGCACTCCAAAATGCTTTTGTTTTCGAGCAACGGTTTTGTTTTTTTCACCACTACTTCCATGAATGTTATTCCCTTATGAAACTTGGCAAGAACTCAAAACATTGGTCAATGTTTTCCACCTAAAATATTTAGAAATTTTAGAATTATTTTTCAATTTTTTCATATTTTACTGTTCAAGCTGAGGTCATGGGAGCTCAATCTGAGATGGGGACCTCCTAACACATTTTTCATGAATGCAAATGACATGCACATATTAGTGATGTTTTTATGAACATTTTGATATCTTATTCACATTTTTCTGAGAAAGTTTGAATTTGTTATGATTTTTTCAAAGTAGTTCAAATGGTTAAAGGGGCAAATGCATAAGACGAGTAAAGTGGTTTGGGCAGGAACGGGTGTTTTCGGAAACCAGGGGTAAACCTGCCGAGGGGGACACAACTAAGGGCACATAATTAATTATAATATATGTTGAATTGTTTTTGAATGTACACTAAAAATTTATATTATATGATGAACATTTTTGAAAAAAAATTTTAATTTCTTGTTGAGCATTTTTTCAATACACACTGAACATTTTTAATATACAGTAATTTTTAATATATGATGATCACATTTTCAGTATACACCAAACGTTTTTAAACAAGTACTGGATTATATCTTGAATTATTTATATATATTTTTAATAGGATTTAAACGTTTATCTCAGCAAAATCCCCGGTAATTTTTAGGAAATAATAATAAAAATCATGGAGCAAAAAATAAAATCCCTCGGTCCAGAATGGGCCTCGCATACCCTGCCTGGGCGTCCAACAGGAGGGGAGCTCCTAACCGGCGCATTTAGCGCCGCCAAGTGAAACCGGCGCTCACGCGCTCGCTTGCCTGGGCTGGCCCATCTACGCTGCCATGCTACACGAGCTGGTTCGTTTGATAAAAGCTTCTCGCTCGAAAAAAAAAAGTGCTCCCGCCGTTAAGATCCTGTGCTTGTTGCCTAACTACTTGAGCTACTAGGAGCTAGTGAATGTTTATAGCAGAAAATAATTAAAACGTACCCGGGCTATTTCTTGCACACACATTTCAGAAAACAAATACGTGATTATTTTTTGGAAAAAAATGCAAAAAAATTATTAAAACAATCACGACTTAGAAAAAAGATCATGTACTCAAAACAATTCACGAATTAGGAAAAGTTCATCTATTTTTGGAAAAGTGCACAAAATTTTAAAAAGTTCATTGATTTTGAGAAAAAAATCATCAATTTTCAAAAAATGTCCAGAAATAAAAAAAAAGTTCATCGTTTTTGGAAAGAATTCCTTGAATTTTATAAAAAGGTCACAAATTCTAAGCAAATGTCATCGATTTTGAAAGAAGAATCGATACGAAAAGAAGTTCATTGATTTTGAAAAAGGTTCAACGAGTTTGGAAAAAAGTGCAGAAATTTGGAAAACAATTCAACAAATTCAGAAAAAAAAACATTGATTTCAAAAAAGGTTCACCGATTTTCAAAAAAGTTTGTTTTGAATTTTTTGTCAATTTCTTGAAAAGTTCATCAATTCTAGAAAAAAATATAAATTCAGAAACAAAGTTCATCGAGTTAGAAAATAAACAGCAGGACTTAAAAAAGGTTCACAGATTTTTATAAAGTTCACAGATTAAGGAAAGGACAAAAAGGAAGGAAAGGACGAATTTATCACATGAGGCGTCGTGAGCGTGTGGTTACTGCAGTGTATCTACTACATGGAGGTCTTGGGTTTGAATCACAAGGATCACACCTGGCGCACGATGTTTTGCAGGGAATCTAAGCAGAACAGGCATGCCCGGCTAGTATGGGGTGTGTGCATTGGTTTGCGTTTAACTCTTTAACGAGGGCAGCGGGGCGCCATCTAGGATTTACCCCCAACAGAAGGTGACCTCCTAATCAGCGCTTCAGGCGCCTGATCCAGAAACTGGCTCACTTGGGCGGGTCCACTAAAACAATTCGCACACTGGTCACTGCTTCCTTCTCGTTCGCTCCTCACTGGCCAGATGACACGGACCATTTGACAAGTTGACTTCTACACAAAAAAATTATGGAATTCAAAAAAGTTCAAAGATTCGAAGAAAATCATGAACTGGATTTTGAAACAAAATCGGAAAAAATCCTGAAATTAAAAATATGCCCAATTTTGAAAATGTTCAGAGTTTTTAACAAAATTCATCGATTTTGAAAAAAAGTTCATCAAATTTCAAATACTTAAATTATTTTAAGAAAGTTCATCGATTTGAAGAAAAGTCATCAAAATTGAAAAAAGATCAGATTTTGAAAATTGGTTCATAAAATTTAGAAAAAATCAGCAATTTTGGATAAAAATGTTCATGAATTTTGAAAAAAGTTCATCAATTTTTTTAAACCATCAATTTGAAAAAAGGTTCACATATTTTGAAACAAGTAATCAAATTCGAAAGATGAAAAAAAGAAAAAACAACAAACAAAATAGGAAAAAGGAAAAATGGGAAAAAAGAATAAAAGAAAGAAAAGCTGAAGTTTACCATATTCCTCTGGGTGGCGTGGTGGTTCGATTCACAAATAGCTCTATTTTTTTGATTAAAACGCAGAAAAAATATGTTTGATGGGTCGGCCCAGCACGGGGGCCCTTCTGGCGCCTGTTTGCAAAAACACTAGTAAAGGGACGCCTGAAGTGCCAAACAAGAGGCACAATATATATATATATATATATATATATATATATATATATATATATATATATATATATATATATATATATATATATATATATATATAATGTTATATATATATATATATATATATATATATATATATATATAATGTTTGGGGCACCTAGGTGTCCAAGCACCTAAGCACCATGCAGGTAAGTCCCATGCGATTGATCACTTTCCAAATATTGTTGCATGCCATACATGCCATAATAATGCATGTTATTATAATACCTTGCAATTTATTTTCATCTGTAAAATGACATCCTAGTTTCCTTATAAATATGTACGCATTATAATACCTTGTGTATGCTCTCTTGTTTTTGTCTTGTATTTGTAACCAAAATACAACGCGCACACACATATGCTGCACCCATCTTTATATTTTGACTACTAAAAATAAAAAGATACTGCCATGCCTATCGTAAGATTTTTGTCCTAGGTATCATATACCTAACACTAAGAATTTGTGTACATATAATAGTATGTATCTAACAGCAACATATAAATAATATACCCAAGGTACTATAGAGAGAAATGATATACCTAACAAATATATGTCCCAAAAGTGATATACCTCTGAATGGTAATTAAAGTATGATAATAAAAAAATAATTTTAAGTGCATACCTAAGTCCTCGTAATATATATATGTGCAAAAAATGTATATAACCATAAGTTCCATACTCTTTTTTTGCGGGTACCATAAGTGCATACTCAACTCTCCGT
This sequence comes from Aegilops bicornis, assembly GCA_021605145.1. Lineage (NCBI taxonomy): Eukaryota > Viridiplantae > Streptophyta > Magnoliopsida > Poales > Poaceae > Aegilops > Aegilops bicornis. The sequence goes on from CM038674.1 coordinate 191,143,481, forward strand.
AAAATATTTTTAAGTGTTTATATCCATAAATGTACGTACCCCAACGTGAAATTTATGTGTATATACTCAAGTGTAAAATTTATTTGTACATACCCTAACATGAAATATATGTGTACATATCCCGATGTAAAATTTATACGCATATACATAACAGAGATGTATCCGAGGTATGATACTCGATAAATTATTGTACCATGAATTTTTGTTTAAATATTAATAGGCCAATAATTATTAAGTATTTCTCACATACCTTAGTAGACGTACATGCTTTGAAATTAGTAAGATTTAATGCATTGATGGCTATCTATTAATAAACCATAAATAGTCGTCATGCATGCACGCATGCATATTAATAATGCCATATATAATCACATTAATGGTTTACCATATCAACACCAACGTCAACATCTAACGGCTATAAAAGCAACGTGTCCAGGCACCTAGGTGTCCCATATATATATATATCACTTACTCTGAGCAGTAATTGTTGTTCTCTAATCAAGACCACCGACTTGGGCCGACCCACAACACATTTGTTTTCCCCTTTCTTTGAGGTGTTTTCCTCTCGGGAATAGTACAGATTGGTTTCCACGCTCGCTTGCCCAACTCATAACAGCACCTATTTCTTTTTCAGGGTTTTTCTCGTGTTTTTGAATTATGTTTTTCCTTTTCCATTTTTTTCTGGGTTTCAACTTCATGAACATTTTCAAATTCAAGATTTTTTTGAACTTGTGCTTTTTTTAATCTGAAATAGTTTTAAACCCGTGAACATTTGTATCCTTGAATATTTATAGAAAGGTTCCATTGGTTTTCGCAAACATACTTGGAAACACGTTTGGGGCCGGTTACGGAACTTTCTTGTTGTTATAGAAAGGTTCCATTGGTTTTTGTTGTTCCTCCCATCGATTTTCTATTCTATTTTTTCTACTGGTTTTTCTCTTGCTTCATTGTTTCTTTTTTATCTGTTCGTACTTGATTACTTTATCTTCTAATTTTTTTTGAATGATTCATGAACATTTTCAAAATAATTAATATTTTTCAAAATAATCATGTGCGAGGGCATTCGAACTCCAACCGTGATGTTTAGTACGAGACACATTAACCAACTGGGACAAGCTAACACCATGTGCCCAATTGCTTCTCTTTCCGCGTTTGTGTGTATGTGTGATCTGGTTTTATTTTTATGTTTATTTATTTTGTCTGGCCAGTTTTTCCTGTTCTTCTTTATCCTTTTCCTTTTTTCTACTAGTTTTTTCTTTTCTTAATTCACAAAAATTCTCAAATTCTCGACCCTTTCTAAAAATTGGTAAACTTTGTTAGAACTCACAAACTTTTTACAATTTATGAGCATCTATCAAAAGTCGTGAACTTTTTTTTGAATTCTCGATTTTTTCCAAACCCGTGAACCGTTTTCAAATCCACGAACCCTTTTGTCTCCTTTTTAGTTCCCTTTACATCTTTCCTTTTTGTTTTATTTTTCATTTTAATTTTATCTCATTCATTTCAAATTTAGTTCACCTAAGATATATATTTTGTGCACCCATTTTAAGATTTAGTTCGCTAAATACATTTCTTTCCACCATTTTTCAAAAACTTTGTTTACTCACAATTATTTCACTAAATACAAATATAGCTCACACAATTCAATGTATTTCACAGATTTTCAAATTTGGTCACTTATTTAAAATTTAGTTAAACCATTTTCTAATTTAGTTAACCCAATTCAGAATTAATTACCTGATTTTAAAAATTAGTCAGCGAATTCAAATCTGGTTCACCCCTTTTAAAAATTAGTCACCAAGGCACCGTAATGCAAATTTTGTTCACCCATTTCAAAATTAGTTCACCAAATACAAATTTGTTCACCCCTTTTCGATTTTAGTTCACAAATACACACATAGTTCACCCATTTTTAAGTTTGTGAACTTTTCTTCAAATTCGGAACTCTTTTCGGTTTCATTTTTTAATTTCTCAACTTTTTTTGAATTCGTGTACTTTTTTCATATTCATGGGCTTTTTCAAATCCCTTGTTTTTTTGTTCCAGAAAACTAGGTGTCTCTCCAAGAATTTTGTTAAATTCTCAACTTTTTCTGAAAACCTGGTGTCTTGACTTTTCCTTCTACTTCTTTTTTTAAAACGAGAACCCAACAAGTATACAAAAATAAATTGTTGTGGACTAACTAAAAAAAAATCTTGGTCTTATCTTTCTTCAATGTTATTTTTTCATTAGTTGCAATTCAAAAACATTATATACAAAATTGTTCAGACAATACTCTCAAAAGTATTTTCAAATATATTACAAGGATTTTTTTTTCAAAAGTTCAATGAATAAAAAATTCCCAACCAAAACTCAAGTTTTTTCCATTTTGCAAAAATTATAAGGAAAGTTCACGAAAAGCACAAAATTGTTTTAATTGTATGGTAGGAACAACAATATGTGATTAAGGAGGGAGAGGATGAAAGTAAATTGCTCTTGTCTGACTACTTGTAAACCAAATATATAAAAGATGATGTTGTTCATGCTTATAGAAAAACAAAATTAAGAAAGCAAATACAAGGGAACAGAGAATGCGAGTATGCATCAAATACCATTTTCTAGGAGTGCAAATAGAAACTCACACCATCCTTTGAAAAACAATGATGCCACTGATGTGATCTATGTTAGTAGAAGATCAAAATTCAGTCCAAACATCATCAAATAGTTTTAACCTTCTATAACTTGTTCTACAGTTAGTCCAAGTCTTTTTTTCAATTCACAGGAAGAAGTTTTACTTTTTTCCTTATTAATTATCTATTTTCTAAACAAAACAGTGAGCTAAAATGAAACAGGAAACTGAAGAAACTAAACAGCCGGCTGCTAGTGCGATCTAGTGAGCTTGTTGGGAAGGCAGCTCACTTGAAAACGTAGCAGGCGCTAAATCGATGAACTGTCGCTGATGGCGCCAAATAGGACCATTGGAAAAACAATGTCCATTGCAAGCTAGTGTTTGCCTGTTTGGGCCTCTGTGATGGATAAGGCCTCGTGCTGTGATGCTGAAAGGCTATTGGAGGAGGAACTAAGGCCAATACAAGTACGAGTTCTCAAGTGGGCTGCGCTGTTGTTACTTCGGTAGAAACCGAGCATTTTTGGGTTTTCTTTAATTGAACATTTTATTTATTTATTTTTTACACAGTACAGACGCAAGCGCTTATATACACGCGTATACACTCATTTCTATGAACGCACAGACGCACACCCTATCCCTATGAACACCTCCGAACGACTGAGCCGATATATCATCTTGAAATTTACGAAGTCATCGCACCTCGTCATCGACGGGAACGTCTCCTTCCACTGAATGCGAATCGTCGGAAATCCTTAAATAAATCTACAAATAAATGCAAACACCAGAATTTGAACCCTAATAGACTGAGAATATCACAGTTCCTCTAACCATCAAACCACACGTTGATTCGCAACATTTTCGATTATTAACCGATGTAACCAACGGCTGGGCTCATACCAATAACCGAGTACCAGACTAACCGAGGTTTTAGGTTCAGTCTCGTGCGGTTCTTATTTGGTTTTCGGTTCGGTAACCCAACACCCAAGGCTAAAAGCGAAGGACACGATAATAAGGGTGGCGCCCGCGCCCGAGCGACCGGAGTGGCCCACGGCGCAGGGTTTAGGCCAACTCCACCGCGTGATCCCAAACAGACGTCCGTTTTGTCCAGATTCTGTCCGTTTGGGTAGGAATTTGGGGTCGTGTCCGGCCCTGTCCTGGGATGCGGTGGTCATAAGGCCCAAATACATGTCAAGGCCCATTTGCCCCATCCTCGTCTGTCTGGCCAAAAATGCCCATATATTCTTATGAAAACTAGTTTGCACGCTTAAATATTAATTGTCTGAAAATAAAAATAGTTTTACAACCCAATCAAAATTGTCTCTAATAAAATAGTTTTACAACTAAATCGAAATTGTCTTCAACGAACATAAAATGAACCAATACATCTATTGGTTGCCAATGTGATCCCAGACGTGCTCAACCAAGTCATTTTGAAGATCCACATGAGTGTGCCAATCACGCAGCTCACGGTGGAATTAGACAAACTGTTTAAATGTGGCCGGATCTTGGTGCAGGGGCTCAATATTGACATCAGCCTGGCAAAACTTATACATTGACATCAGACATGTTGTCTCACTCATACGCACATACTCGTCCACCAGATCGCCTGGAATACCATATGCAAGCATGCGGATGGCCGCGGTGCATTTCTGGTAAGAGGAGAATCCAAGCTTGCAAAGGGCATCCGTCTTGCACTCGAAGTATGGGTCATGAGCAACCACTCCCTCTCGGATACGATTGAACACATGCCTTGCCATACTAAAACGGGCGACGGAATTTATCCGGCTTGAAGAGCGGGTGTTGGCAAAGTAATCGGCATAGAGCGGTATGGCCTCTCTCCCTGCTATGCGATTCAGTTGGGAGCACGGCCAGGAGTGACCTGCATCGAGGAAGTCGCCGTTGAATATGGTCGTGAACGACCAAAGGCAGCCACCATAAGATCTTCATCATCCGACGACGAATCGTCCGATGAACAAAGGAAGTGATGAAAGAAAACTTCGTCTCCACCGCCCATACCTTTGATGGCAAAAGGTCGAACACCTTGCGGTCGTGGTGGCGAAGAGGCCGCGATGATCACCTCGGCGCGGGGTGGTTGCCGGCCGCCACTCGCCGCTCTGGAGCTCTCCTTGGAATCGCCTCGGCCTCCGTGGTCCGTCGCGGCGATCGTGTCCCCTCCGCCACCGGCAAGGGCGGCGGCAGCCAAACCTCCTCGATAGACGCACCAAAACTACGGCGAAAGCGCAGCGTGGTGGCGGCCATGTCGAGACGTGGTTTGGTATGGACGGCGAGGGCTGCTGCGCGGTGAGGCGGCCAAAGAATAGGGGCGAGGCCAAGGCGGGCGGGCGGGAGAAAGGGTGAAGCGTTGGGAGCGGAGGATCGTAGTGTCCCGACAGCGGTGCCATGGGGGAGAATGGCGGCGTCATGTTGCTCACACAAGGTCTGCTTTCACCCCAAACCGAAGCGCAACTTTGGGCCGGATGGGTCAGCAGACGAAATCCGGATATTTAATACATTTAAAGCGCGTAGACTGGTTTTTTTTGTCCCTTTTACCTTAAACGGACGGGGGCGGACAGGACAGGGGCGTAGTGGAGTTGGCCTTAGCACTCGAGCGAGACATTTCGAAATACGCCAACAAGACAACAACAGCCATCGTGACATAATCTTGGCAGTTAACGCTGAGTAATCTACAGAGTGTGCTTATCCGATGCCAAATTTAGTGATGTACCAACCTGCATTAATTAGTCCATTATTGGCAGAAATAGCTTACCCTTTTGTTTGTTTGCACCAGTCGCTTGCCCTGGAATCTACTATCGGTAGATGCTTACATCTCTGCTCTCACTATTTAGACTGTGTCCAAAGTTCCAAACTTATTGACACGGCGCGCGCGGCATGCATAGAATCTTGATGGCCGGGTTCATGGATCAACTCACGTACGTACGCATCTTTTTTGCTCTGTTCCTCCCTCTTCTCTTGCTCCTCAAGGCGTGGAGGCGCCGAAGCAGCGGCGATGGCGGGAGGCTGCCGCCCGGCCCGTGGCGGCTGCCAGTGATCGGCAGCCTGCACCACATTATGTGCAGCCGGCTGCCGTACCGCGCCATGGCTGACCTCTCGCGCAGGCTTGACGCGCCGCTCATGTACCTCCGGCTCGGCGAGGTACCCGTTGTGGTCGCCTCGTCGCCAGAGGCCGCCCGTGAGATCATGAAGACACACGACGTCAACTTCGCGACCCGGCCGTGGAGCCCCACCATGCGCGTCCTGTTGACCGACGGGGAGGGACTCGTGTTCGCGCCCTACGGCCCGCTGTGGCGGCAACTCCGCAGGATCAGCATCCTGGAGCTGCTCAGCGCGCGCCGCGTCCAGTCGTTCCGCCGTGTCCGGGAGGAGGAGGTCGGCCGCCTCGTCGCCGCGGTCGCGGCGGCCACGCCCGGTGAAGCCGTGAACGTCAGCCAGCGGATCTACGAGACCACCATGGACATGACGATGCGGAGCATTATGGGTGACCGCTTCGAGAAGCGGGACGACTTCCTGGAGGTGTTCGCCGAGGGGGTGAAGATCACCTCCGGGTTTAACCTCGGCGACTTGTTCCCGTCGTCGAGGCTCGCCAGCTTCCTCAGCGGCACCGCACGCCGAGCAGAGGCCAACCACCGCAAGAACGGCGAGCTGGTTGACTGCGTCATCAGGCAGCACGAGGAGAAGAAGGCCGCGGCGGCTGACGGCGCCGTCGACGAGGAGGACCTCGTGGATGTGCTCATGAGGATACACAAGGAAGGTGGTCTCGAGGTGCCCGTGACAATGGGAATCATCAGGGCCTTTATTCTTGTAAATATCCATACACTGGTTTCGTTTCAAAACATGAAGAGAAAACGCATTGCCATTACAGTAGGATTTTTAGTACTACTACCATGCTAGCTGACCCATAATTAGCCCATGATTTTCTTGGCCTTTTGCATGTTCATGAGTTAACACCTTCATTTATATGTAGGACCTTTTCGCCGCGAGGGGCGAAACAACGGCGAACGCACTCCAATGGGCCATATCAGAGCTGATGAGGAATCCAGAAGCAATGCACAAAGCACAAGCCGAGCTGCATCACAGCCTCCAAGGGAAAACGACGGTGACAGAGGAGGACCTCGCCGACCTAAAGTACCTGAAGCTGGTCACCATGGAGACCCTGAGGCTGCACCCCGTGGTGCCGTTGCTGCTTCCAAGGGAGTGCCGGGAGACATGCAAGGTGATGGGGTACGACGTGCTCGAGGGCACCACCGTGCTCGTGAATGCGTGGGCCATCGGCAGGGACCCAAAGTACTGGGCCGACCCTGAAGAGTTTAGACCAGAGCGGTTCGAGAGTGGCACGCTCGACTTCAAGGGCGCGCACCTGGAGTTCATACCGTTCGGGGCAGGACGAAGGATGTGCCCTGGAGTGGCGTTTGCGCAAGCGAACATTGAGCTCGCGCTTGCCTCGCTGCTCTATCACTTCCGTTGGAAGCTCCCCGCCGGGGTCTCATCTGGAGAGCTGGACATGACGGAGAAGATGGGCGTCACCGTCGGAAGGAAGAACGACCTTTTCCTGCACCCCATGGTTTATGTTCCGTCGCCGGCTGTGCTATAGTTATTGCACACTACACCATCAACCTGTCATTGGTGCGTATAGGAAATAAAAATTGGCATGCCCTATGAAACGAAGCAATCTGCAGAAGTAACCTGGTTATGAGGGAGAAGAACGTTATGTTTCTCTAGAGTCCTGTGTACGTGGTCCATCCATTTCAAATTATCGGCATTACAGTATGTCACAATTTAAACTTCCTTAAATTTGTTAAAGGTCTATAAAATATTTTAACATGCGTGATTATAGGTCATCAAAATTGTTATAGCCATTAGATATACTAGCCAGATCCACTAGCATCCGTCTTATCTATGCATGAGAATCATATACCGTCGCCTAGCTCTGGCGGCTTGGGGGAAATCCTAACCTCCCGCCGCCGCTGCTCGTCGCTGCCTTTATATATATTCAAGTAAGATTGGTGTATTCATTATACAGGTTCTTGCTAATACAGGATGCAATCGCTAGCTGAACAATGGTGATAATTTTGTTCAAATTTAGAGACATGACAATACTCACCTTCAGTCGTTTCGTCCCAATGAATTAAAATTCAAACAGCTGCATATATTACAATCTGCATATTTTGGTCTTGATCTGTTTGAACTCTTGTTCCTGTAAACGCAATAGACTAAAATAGACACTTTGCACAGACGGAAGCATATTGACCGCTTAGAGAAAAAGATGTTACAGAGCCATAATTTAGTACACTTGGAAGCATAACTTAGCCCACATGGACGGATAACTTAGTACACATGGAACAGCAAAGCATAACTACTACTCTGCTGTAACATCTTCACCATCACTGAAGGGCTCATCGGCAAACTGACCTAATTCCATTGGCACAAGGCATTCATCGAAATTTGAGATGCTTTTGCCTTTTGACAGAAGTAATCTGACCTTTTCTTTTTTTCAACATCATCTATGACAGTTCTATAAGCGTTAGTGGTGTCAAGCAGACACAGCGAATTGCATGCAATTTGGTTTGCCGCAAGCACAAAGAATTTATGTGATGGATGGATTCCTAGCCCTAACTATGAAAAAAAAGGTGGGATTGGTTTACCTATCAAGAAGAGCTCGTAATCGGTGCGGGAGTTCTCCAAGGGGGGCGAGCGGGGAGCGTGGTCGCAGGGCTTCGTGCGAGTTGGGCGGGGAGCTATGACGCCTGACGCGGCGGCCTCACGCGCTGAGCGGGAGGCTGCCGCAGGGGCGCGAGATGTGGCTGCCGCATCGGCGCGAAATGGGAGGGATTCCTCACGGCCACACGCTGAGCGGGAGGACATCGCGGCGGCGCGAGATGCGGCTGCCGCAGCGGTGCGAGCGCGGGATGCGTCACGGGCCATCCGCAGGAGCTTCGATGCCATGGCGAGAGACGATGCCTGTTGTGTTCCTCCCTTTCTTTCGGTGTTCTTGTAGATCAGAAAACCCTAGGCCCAACCCCGGGTTAGATAGAAAGTAGCCTGCTAATGGGCTGGGCTAGAATCGGATTAAATGACTTGGATTTTACGTCTGACCTTCCATAGACCTAAATGGGCCGGCCCATCGAAAGCATTATGCGAGCGGAAGCTCACGGGAGCTCCTACTTAAGTCGTTTAATTCCCTTTTAAAAAAACTTAAGTCATTTAATTCCCCCTAAAAAAACTTAAGTCGTTTAATTTTGCTCCAAAAAAAACTGAAGTCATTTAATTATGTCAGCGTGTCTAGATTTTATGTTGGTTTGATTCTTTGTGAAGATGAAATATTTCATCGACATCATGGTGAAGATATCGTGATCCGACGACCTGCACTTCTAGAAGATCATCTCCGGCCAAAGTATGTTTATCGATCAAGGCTTTCCATCTTTTCGGATGGGCGACTTAAGGTGCTTTCAAGAACCATTATTGGTAATATTCGTGCCGGTGAAAGAGGGACAACACCGTTTGCTCCAGTCCAATTGCAACCTATTTATTAAAGTCTTTCAAGTATTTCTTCTAGCAATGATTAATAACGTGAAGAAGGTGTTTCTAAGAGATTTTATTGTAATTTTTAGTTATAGGAATTATTTTGTACTTTCTTGGATCTTAGATGCAAATCAGTATACGTATAATTGTTATGGGGATGAATAAAATTACAAATGTTTCTCAGGAGAAAAAAATGTATGTCGTTTTGTTCGTTTGTAACTCCCTATCCCCAATCGATTGTATTTCCCTCAAACGGGTTTCTCCCATCCCTACCACAAAAAAATAAGGGCAGTGAGCTGCTTCCTTTCTCTCCTGGCACGAGTCGCTCCTGCCCTAGATGCCCTCACACGTGCTGGAAATATTTTTAAAATTGTCGAACATTTTTTTAAAGGTCAACATTTTCGAAATCATACATTTAAAAAATAGAAAAAATTTCGATTTTTAGGAGGATTTTTGCAAATTCACCATTTTTTAAATCCGAGAATGTTTTTAAAATCCTGAACATTTTTCAGATTCATGAACATTTTTTTTCAAATTGGGAACATTTTTATCGAATCCTTCAACATTTTTTGTATTCATCAATACCTTTTAAAAATCATGAACATTTTTTTAAATAATGAATATTTTCGAATTTTGCGTATATATTTTCAAATTCATGAATTTTTTGAAATCTGTGAATTTTTTGTTTTTCAAATTCTTGAACATTTTTTGAAAATCAAGAACATTTTTCAAATTTGTGAACAATTTTTAAATTTTAAGATCATTTTGTAAAATCGTGAACATTTTTTCAAAAGCGTCGACATTTTTTATTTTTTGGATCCTTTTTTTAAATCCTTTTTTCCAAATGTGGGATTCGTGATCATTTCTCGAAGTAAAAAAACAAAACGGAAAAAAAGAAAAAAGAAAAGGGAAAAACGTAGGGGCCCGCCCGCCTCGCACTTGGGCTGACCCAAAGCACGCGCACCCCGTGCGCGATTGGTGCCTTTCTTCCACGATGTGTGGGGAATAGAAGGTCCCATTACGACTAGTTAAGGGGTATCAAGCAAAGGTCACTTGGGGTCAAGTGCCCACGCGATTAGTGTCGTGACATCATGACTCAAGAGACTTTTCCATGATCCTCATCGTTCGACAATTATTGCGATGGGAAGATACCGCATGTGTTTTCTGGTGTTTGGTTTTCACTTTGTTTGTTTCTAGTTTTTCCTTTTACACTTTGGTCCTTAAACATTTTAGGTTTTGTAATGTACCTTTTCTTATATTCCTCCACCCTTCTTCCTCCCCCGTGTCGTTGTTGTTGCCTGGCTTGTTTCCTCTTGTGTGGATCCTCATGTCGGGTTTGGCTCCATGTCCTAGTGTTTCAAGTCTAGTTATTGGTTATCCACCACTGGTCCTCAACGATCGTCTTCTCAGTTGCTGTTGCTTTGAGGTGAACATGTTCTCATACGGTTAGGGTTGACCGTGTTCAACTTTTCACTTTGATTTTTCCATTATATTTCTAGGTAATGGGGGTATTTATGGGTGGGGGCCTAAAACACTATCAAATGATAGCTGCCAACTCAATCATACAACATATTATTGAATCGGTTCTTACTAATCTATAATTATAAATTATATTTATTTAATCAACATATTTCTTTGCATCTATAGCTTGCCCTTCTTGCAGTAGACCAAGTGGCCCTTGACCTCCTCCTGATGCTTCTCCAGATCAATTCACTATGGTGTTGGATGGGCGATGTACGAGGCGTGTTGTAAGTCCGGGAATTTCTTTTGTTAGAAATGTTGGTAAAAAGTGTTGTAGTGCATAGTTATTTCTAGTTTTGTTAATCCCGTGTTATTGTGTTTTTTTGTTGTATTATCCATGAAATGTTATGGTTCCTCTTGCTCAATACATTGAGCATTGCAGGGTTTTAGCCATCACTACTAAGGGAAAAGCTTATAGGCAGGCGCTTACTAGTAGCAAGGGTTTATACCCCTCGCTACTGCTACTTACTAGTAGCGCGGGTTTTTACCTCTCGCTACTGCTACTTACTAGTAGCGCGGGTTTTTACCCCTCGCTACTACTAAGTTGATAGTAGTAGCGCGGGTTTATACCCCTTGCTACTACTAAGTGATTTCCACCATGCCTCCCGGGACCAGCCGTAGTAGTAGCGCAGGTTATAAACCCACGCTACTACTAAGTTGATAGTAGTAGCGCGGGTTATAAACCCCACGCTACTACTAAGTGGTCTCCACTGTGCACCCCGGGACATGCCATACTAGTAGAGTTGGTATAAATCCAGCGCTACTATTATCAACCCACCGACACATGTTTAAACATAGCACATGGATGCCCAATCCCAGACCCACACTCTCTCGATTTCACTTCCCCCTCCCACCTGCGACACCCTTCCTCGCCCACCGCAACTACCGGCCTCGCACCTCGACGTCTCCCTCAAATCCGGTGACCCCCTCTTCCACCGTAGCCCCTCCTTCCTCCTCCTCCTCCTCCTCCTCCTCCTCCTCCTCCTCCTCCGCTGCTGGAAGGAGAGGAACATCCAGCAAAGCGCCGCCCATGACGATGGCCAGATCTCTGATGGACGCAACCCATGGCGTCATCTAGGGTTTCGGCTCCAACTCCGGCGGCCACCGGTGAGTTGCTGCACCTACTCCTTTCTATCCCTCTCTTCCTGTTCTAATCCTTGTCTCTTTGTTTGTAGCAGCAGCAAAGGAGAGGTGTGGAGAAGAGTTGGATGGGGAAGCACCATCACCATGGACGACTTCATCCCCTCTAGGATCAGGATCGGCCATGGATGAACAGGACGATGACGCCTAGCAGCAGCAGCCATGGCTAGAATTTATTTTTTTTAATTCCTAATTAGTTAGCAGTAGTGGAGAGATCCATCAGAACGTGCCTACACTTCCAGCATTCTTTTTCTGAGAGAGAACCACCTACTCATGTGTTGAGATCAAGATATTCCAATACAACCACAAGAATCTTGATCTCTAGCCTTCCCCAAGTTGCTTTCCACTCAAATCATCTTTCCACCAAATCCAAATCTGTGAGAGAGAGTTGAGTGTTGGGGAGACTATCATTGGAAGCACAAGAGCAAGGAGTTCATCATCAATACACCATATATTACCTTTTGGAGAGTGGTGTCTCCTAGATTGATTAGGTGTCACTTGGGAGCCTCTGTCAAGATTGTGGAGTTGAACCAAGGAGTTTGTACGGGCAAGGAGATCGCCTACTTCGTGAAGATCTACCCTAGTGAGGCAAGTCCTTCATGGGCGATGGCCATGGTGGGATAGACAAGGTTGCTTCTTCATGGACCCTTCGTGGGTGGAGCCCTCCGTGGACTCACGCAACAGTTACCCTTCGTGGGTTGAAGTCTCCATCAACGTGGATGTATGATAGCACCACCTATCGGAACCACGCCAAAATCTTCGTGTCTCCAATTGCGTTTGCACACTCCAATCCCATCCCTTTACTTTCTTGAAAATTGCATGCTTTACTTTCCGCTGCTCGTATACACGCTACTACTAACGAATGTAGTAGTAGCGCGGGTGGCACCCGCGCTACTACTACCAGTTAGCTGTAGCGCCGTGCCCGTGCTACTGATATACCTAAAACCCGCGCTACTGCTAGGCTTTTCCCTAGTAGTGCATTTGTATGGGGCAAGGATAAAGAACTTACCCTTCACACTAATGAGGGCGTATTATATGGGGTTCTGTTCAGGCAGGGTGAGGTCAGCACGAAGCTCCATGGTCCCACTTGCTATATATTTTACGCATTTTTAGAGCTCATTTGTTGCATGTTCTCTTCATATATATGTCATGTTGAACCAAATATGTGTCCATTATACATGATTATCGATTTCTACACTTTTCCTTGTGAGCATTGCATATTTCGTGTTTTATTTGGTTTTTATTAGTTTTCTTTATTTTCTTATGTCTACAGGCGTTTTGGAGCAACCTAGGACCAAGCACGATGAAAGGATGTGTTCAATACGGAGACACCCAGGGCAGACTTAGCCATTCCGAAGATCGGAAAATGTGCTTTTTTCTTGAAAGTGCTCCAAATCAATGTCTAAGACCAGGGATGGATCGGTGTTGTTCATACGAATACAATGAGCACAATAACGTCAAATTCCGAGTTCATATGAAGAAATGGCGGCTGTTTCACCGGAGGAGGACGGAATGAAAGACGGCGTTTCATGCGCCCGTGACTGGTCGCATGGCCGGTCATATGACCTCAAGACAGCTCCGAAAATTGCCTCTTGAGACGGGATTCTTCACCGATTTTCGTCCCCAATTGTTCACACGGGATCCTTGGCTCAAAAGGAAGGGTTTGTGAGAGGATAAGGCTCATCTAGAGCCCTTGGATGACCACATCAACGGAGGATATACCGAGAGGCCTTCATATAAGCACCATCAACCCTAGGCACCTCCCATCTCTCATCTCTCATTCATTCATCCACGTGGTCGTCATCCATCTCCATTGTTGCTCCAAGACCACTTCCATAGAGAAGAGAAGGGCCAAGGCAAGAGGAAGAAGAAGGGGCGCCTCCACCACATTCACCAGCCTTCGGGTCGGTGCGGTCTTCACCGTCGGCACCGCCGTCATCACCACCACCGGTGTCGCCATGCCCCTCTCCTCCACCGGCTTGTAACTTTCCCTCTCCCTATATGATGTTTGAGTAGTTATGTTAGTTCTTGAGGAATTGGATGAACCCTTGCATGATTAGTACTTGTTTGAATGAGCGATCCAATCATTCTCTTTATATGTATTGCATTTATTGTCTCATGGTGTTGTGAAGAGCGCTGGCGCAGCATTAGTCCCTTGTGTACTTGAGGCAAGTCATGTTGGTGAGCAGGCTGGTTGCGGAGGTAGGTAGTGACAGCCTTATTCTCCCTTCGTCCCTGGTCATTGCAATAGGGATTAGTGGAGAACCCATGTACTTAAGGTCGTGACCACGGGGAGTTCACTCCCCTTAATCATTGATGTGATAACCAGAGTGGGAAGCACGGTGGTGGCACGAGTGTACATGGTAACTCGAGTGGGATGCGTACTTTATTGGCTCCGCCCACACGAGATCATATACAAGTGGATTAGTGATACAAATGGAGAGCCATGTCTATCATGTGTTATCAGCATCTTACTTGTGGTGATGACTCCAATTCCCTCGAGAATGTTTACTACTCAAGCACTTTTTCCCTTAGTTTAGTCTTTTTTACTTTTCTATCTTTTATTTCTTGTTTGTAGTCTAGATAAACACCATCCTTTTATTTGTCTTCCTAGCAACTTACTTTAATAAGCTATTGCCAAACTACGGTTGGGGTGCATACATATGTAAGTGATAGCATAGTTGTGGGGTTTGTAATTCCTTCCTACTTGCTCCATCGGGGTTCGAAAATTCATTTATCACAAAAGTGCTACAACAACCTTGTGCACTTGCAGGTCATCAGGTCCTACCTGGGAGGAACTAATGACTGATTATGGTATCCGTCGTCATGATCCAATGACTGTTAGACTTGAGAACTATGGAAAGTTGCTTGGTTTTGATTTTTATCGTGGTGAAGATTAGTTGCTCCCTTTACCCCAGATTGGTAAGTTGTTGGTTTTCTTTTCAAAAAAAAATTATTACCATAGCTGATATTTTTCACGTGACATTTTTCCTCCCATTGGAATATCTTTTTGTAGCTCTCGAGGATTTGAGTGAATCTTAAAGGGACCTTATTGGCACCTAGTTTTACACTGGTGGGGTCGATCTCAATTATTGATAGTTGTTTTCCATGTCAAGTTCTCTCTTCATTCACAACTACATATATGTTGTCTTTTTGTGCACATGCTTACTTCTTATAATGTCACTAGTCATTTCATGGTCAGTTTGATTTTTCTTTACTATTTTTAAATTTCTATTCCTTTGTTTATTTTTAATTTGTTTTTCGTCTGTAAATTTATGTTTCTCGGATAAATGCAAACCATGTTGTGTTAAGTGTGAAGTTGTTTTTCTGCATACTGTCAAGTGTGAAGTTGTGATTGTTCCTAGTTCTAGTTTTTCAACTATGGAAGTTAAATCCGAATATTATGAGGATAATGTGTATGTGTGAGCATTCCTTCTGACTACTTCATCGGCTTGGGTGGAAGAATGGTGTTCAACAAGGAAAGTTTCAGCGATTTTCTTCAAGCAACATATCTAAAAGAAAATACCTTGGTGCTTATAATCTTCAAAGAACATGTTGGCTTGTTGGCAGCTTTTTTCAGCCTCCTATCATAGTGATATGACCTGTAGTTTTACTTGTAGTTGTGTATCAGTGATGTTGGTGTTTGTCCCTATAGTTACCTCAGATGTTGTTGGAGATGACCAAACAGAGTTGTGGTTGTCTTTTGGTTATAGAATCCTCACCAAGTCAGTTGAAGAATTTTAGACCATGTTGCATCTCTATTTATATTTGGTGTGTTGTTATAATTTTTTTCGTCGATTGTTTTCAAACGTGAAAGCTCAAAGTTGTTCTTTTGATCCCCCCTGAACTAGGGGTATTTAACCTTAAAATTCATAAGCACACTTGCGCCTGGGTTAGGGGTGCTCGGCATTTCGGTTACTGGTTCTTTGGGTTGGGTTCGAGGAGCCCCCTAATCCCGTCCACTAGTGGCCACGTTCGTCTAGTCCAGGAACATTAAGAAGGAATCACGCGAAGACTTGACGCATACTCCAAAGCGTCGAGGTAGTCCCTGATACGCTCGCCTCTAGATGCAACCGATTTATGTGTGCCCCTAGGATCCCCTGGTATCTATATAAACTGGGGTGTTAGGGCTGTAGGGAGACATATTCATTCACATACAATCTTGTGGTAGATCACATGTACCTTTTACCCCGTCACATCAATACAATCATAGCGGCAGCATCACTCTCCACAGGAATGCGACTGGCTACCTCGGCCAGATTGATACGTTCACTCTAGGTCGGATTATTAGATTCAAGAACTTAGAATAAACCATGGATTTTCGTGGTGAACTCGTATTCTCGGCCTGGGTATCAGATCAGGCCGAAGATCGCACTAACATACCCATTTAGGCCTCGGAATCAATCTCAGACCAGGATGATGGCATAAAATCAACCACGGACCCGACTTTGAGTCTAGAGCCGAGCACTACCATTGCGAATCCGGGTATCAGACCTGGTCAGGGAAGAGCCTGAGGTCATGCCAGATAGGATCTCAGATAGACTCCTGTTGGACCCGGCCTTCGATCGGGCCATGAATGAAAGTGAGAAGACTCTCCTGAATGAGATGTTAGATCGAATTCATAAGCTCACAATCTTGGACGATCGAAACTCGGTTTACGATCATATCAACCCACCCACCACCCATCTAGACGCTAATGTTGAGGAATTTTGACCCCCTCTTCCACCTATACATATGTTGAGAGAGAACCATGACCCCCTCTGCAGACACACCAATTCTAAGGGGGTCTCTTCCACATAGCTCCACACTCAACCCGATCTAGTTGAACTAAAGTTTAGACTCCTAATGACAGAGCAAAATACTGTCGGATCCCTTGGTAGGGTTCATGACGAGATCGGAAGTACCAAAACGGAGTCTGCACACACAGTTTACCCAGGTTCGGGCCTCCGAAGAGTATTACCCAGCATCCTGCTTCTTCTTGTTATTCATGGTGAGGGGATACCTCGTGCAGAGGATTAGAATGGTGTACGGGATTGCTACTGAGAGTTTGGATCTGAGATTGAATGATGAATGAGGTCCTAGACCTTCCTTTATATAGATAGGAGATGTCTAGGGTTTACACAGAGGGTAGGTCAGATCAGTTATGCCGCCATTTCCTTGACTTGAAGAGCATGAAGGTCGCGCATGCTTCTTTAGGGCTTCCTCCCCATCTTGGGCCTACTGGGCAAGTCCAGGCTCCCTTACATCAGGTACCCCAGGTACAGGACCCCATCACCTAATTAGATGGGTTCCAGTCTCGATCTAATAGAATTAGACTCCTAATTATACGGGACGCTGCTAGGCTCTCTCTCTCTCTCTCTCTCTTTCTCTCTCTCTCTCTCTCTCTCTCTCTCTCTCTCTCTCTCTCTAGTTTTCTCGGACCTCTTCCTTCTTGCACGTTGAAGTGTTGTCGGATTACTACTTCGAAATGTGTGGATACCTCAGAGAGGTCGTCTACTTTGACTCTCGATTGGCAAATCGTCTAGAAGAAATTCTCACGGCTGGGAGGTATAACCTAGTTGCTTTGCTACTATGCTCGCCGGTGAGATTATCGTTACCTGCCATCCTCACAGTGTTATTTGGTGTGATCGTGTAGCATATATTTTTTGTTGTGCAACACTTTCTCTTGGGGATATAACTATTAGGTATAACCCGCCCAGGAGGGGCCGGGTTATACCATTGACGACTTTTAAAATGAAGATGGCAGATCATGGCAAACCTATTGACGGCCCAAGACCCAGAGGCGACTTGAGGCCCAAGAGGATGGATCACCATATGTATAACTTATGTTGTAAGGCAAGTTTAGTTAGTCACCGAGCCGGACACGTTATGTATGAGCAGGCCGGGATTCTGTAAGCTGCCGGGCATCAACCTGTGTATATAAAGGGGTGACTCGGCGGCGAGTTAACTCAAGAAACAACAAGTTGAGAACTAGGTTAAGCGGATTCGCTCCCTGGTAATCGAAACCCTAGCAATACAATCCCAAACTGGAGTAAGCCTTTATCTCATCGCGAGGGGCCGAACTAGTATAAACTCCCCGTGCCCTTTGTCCCGATTAACCCCTTTAAGCTAACCTAGTTGCGATGGCTCCACACCTAAGTCCTTTTGCCAGGACATCTGCCGTGTTAAGTCCACGACAGTTGGCGCCCACCGTGGGGCCAGCGCACGGTGGTTTCGACTTCTTGAAGGGCAGCTTCGCAGGGATCAAGGGATACGCTGTGGGCCGGATGACCAAGAGTCGTCGCGACAAGCTCTACATTGACGACGCTGGATGGGGCCCCGAGGCCGGCTCAATTGAGTACGAGTGCCGGGTTCCCTTCGATGGAATCCAATCTCTTCATCGGCAAGATCACCGAGTCAGGACCTGAGCCGGACATCTGCACCGACCTCGTCGAGGCGGCTCAGCGTGCATGACCTGCCAATGTTCAAGCCACTGTGAAGCGTGCCTTTGTTGGTTTCATCCATGGGGCTGAACTTGAGGAAGGATCTGTGTCTGGTGGTGAGACGGCCATCTAGTCTGATGGTGAGTCGTCGACCGGTGAGACCAATTCAATGTATCAACTACAGGACAGCCGGCTTGGGGCTGTTCCGATTGTGATAGCATTCCAGATCCCTATGAGCCGCTAAATAGGGTGGCAATCTTCATGGCCGGTACACAACCAGTGCTCGGTTTGACAACCGCTGCAGCTATGACCTCCAGCTCAACGGCTGCGGCGACGGCTGCGGCTAGCGGTTCTGCGTGACCGCCGGCTCAGGTTCTGACCGAATTACTAGATGCTTTGGCGGTTTTTATGGGGGTGGAGGTGACCCCCGACACTCAAGAACAACATAAAGTGGATGTTGCGAAGCTACGAGATGAGATAGCACATGCCAAGGAGGAGCTGGCGGCTGAGAACGCTAGGATGGCCATGGAGCGAGCTGCTTTGGACACTCAGGCACAAAGGATTCATGTAGACTCTTTCCGGCTTACGTTGTATCAAAACGCTTCAAATGCCATCATGAGAAGGAGGCACCAGAGTCGCTTTACCTCCGGTTTACGATGCTAGAAATGTTTTCAACACACCTGGGGCAGGGACCAGTGACCCGCTGATACGTCCATTTTGCATCATGCTTTTATATCGATATTTATTGCATTATGGGCTGTTACTATACATTATGTCACAATACTTATGCCTATTCTCTCTTATTTTACAAGGTTTACATAAGGAGGGAGAATGCCTATTTGGAATTCTAGGCTGGAAAAGGAGCAAATATTAGAGACCTATTCTGCACAACTCCAAAGGTCCTGAAACTCCACGAAAGTTAGTTTTGGAAATAATAAAAAACATTGAGTGGAAGAAGTATGTCAGGGGGCCCCACCTGACGAGGGTGGGGGCGCGCCCTACCCCCCTGGGCGCGCCCCCTGCCTCGTGGGCCCCCTGTTGGCCCTCCGGTGCCCATCTTCTGCTATATGAAGTCTTTCGTCCGAAGAAAAATCATAAGCAAGCTGACGAGACTCACGCCACGAGGCGGAACCTTGGCGGAACCAATCTAGGGCTCCGTGAGCTGCTCATTGGGACACTTCCTTCCGGAGGGGGAAATAATCGCCATCGTCATCACCAACGCTCCTCTCATCGGGAGAGGGAAATCTCCATCAACATCTTCACCAGCACCATCTCCTCTCAAACCCTAGTTCATCTCTTGTATCCAATTCTTGTCTCTAAGTCTGAGATTGGTACCCGAAGGTTCCTAGTAGTGTTGATTACTCCTTGTAGTTGATGCTAGTTGGTTTATTTGGTGGAAGATCATATGTTCAGATCCTATATGCATATTAATACCCCTCTGATTATGAACATGAATATGCTTTGTGAGTAGTTACGCTTGTTACTGAGGACATGGGAGAAGTCTTGCTATTAGTAGTCACGTGAATTTGGTATTCGTTCGATATTTTGATGAGATGTATGTTGTCTATCCTCTAGTGGTGTTATGTGAACGTCGACTACATAACACTTCACCATTATTTGGGCATAGAGGAAGGCATTGGGAAGTAATAAGTAGATGATGGGTTGCTAGAGTGACGTAATCTTAAACCCTAGTTTATGCGTTGTTTCGTAAGGGGCTGATTTGGATCCATATGTTTCATGCTATGGTTAGTTTTACCTTAATACTTTTGTTGTAGTTGCGGATGCTTGCAATAGAGGTTAATCATAAGTGGGATGCTTGTCCAAGTAAGGGCAGCACCCAAGCACCGGTCCACCCACATATCAAATTATCAAAGTACCGAACGTGAATCATATGAACGTGATGAAAACTAGCTTGACGATAAGTCCCATGTGTCCTCGGAGCGCTTTTATCTATATAAGAGTTTGTCCAGGCTTGTCCTTTGCTACAAAAAGGATTGGGCCACCTTGCTGCACTTTATTTACTTTTGTTACTTGTTGCTCGTTACAAATTATCCTATCACAAAACTATCTGTTACCTATTATTTTAGTGCTTGCAGAGAATACCTTGCTGAAAACCGCTTATCATTTCCTTCTACTCCTCGTTGGGTTCAACACTCCTTACTTATCGAAATGACTACGATATATCCCCTATACTTGTGGGTCATCACCCGCCTGTGGTGAACCGGGCGATTGAGGAACCCGTGACTGTAGCGCCAGTTCAGCGTGCACTGTGGATCCGCCTCATTTGGATATGATTCCGCCTCAGCATGTTCCGACACCGCCGGGTGATTATTCTAACCCTCTGGACAATATGATTGCTGCGGCGACACGATTGGCGGCTCCCCCGGTTGAAAGCGAGTCTCCGGCGGCAATGGAGACGCGGAGGGCCAGAGAGCTTCTTCAGACAACAGTGGCTCAACAGGCGGCTTACTCGTATAGCCGCGAACGGATTCACTCAACCCCTCGTCCAAGCCGGAGTTATTGCAGGCATATTGACTCGCCGACAATTTCGAGCAGCGAACAACGTCTTAATCAGCCTCGTGGGCATGATCCGCCACGCGCTGGCAATGATGTGCAGGCTTTGGTGGACTAGGGTAGGGTGCAGCGTGAGGCCGAGCTGGCGGCTTAGTTAGCGGCTCAACAGCAACCTCCAGTTTACCTGTCAATGTCTATTGGGGCAGGAGTGACTTCTAGAATGTTGGGTGTGCCATCTTTAGTGCCTGCTTTATGCAACGAGCGCTTGCCTAAGGATTTCGAGGGTCCCCGTAAGGTGCCTAACTACACAGCAGATCAACCTCCAGAAGCTTGGATTGAGAGCTATGAGATGGCTATGGAGATGTTGGATGTTAGTGAGGCTGCATGTGCTAAGTATTTCACCATGATGTTGGATGGGCTGGCTCGTAACTGGTTGAAAGGGTTGCCTGCTAACTCCATTGGTTCGTGGGCTGAATTGAAGTCCCGTTTCATTCAGAATTTCAAGGATACATGCAAGCAGCCCATGTCGATTCTTGATTTAGACACTTGTGTCCAGGGCGAAGGAGAATCAATGACCCATTGGGTGCACCGGATTTCAACCATTATTCACTCTTCGAACAGTATTAACGCCGGCTCAGCTGTCCTCATGTTAGAGAAAAGCTGTCGTTTCCTTCCCCTCAAACAGAAGCTGGGGCGACTTAAGCGCCACTGTAATGATATGGGGGAGCTCATGGTGGCTCTCGTCAAATACGCCCACTCAGATAGTACCAAGGATCCGGAATCTGATGAGGAGAAGGCTGGAAAGGGGAAGAAAAACGGCAAGGGGCAGGCACATAATACAGCGGGTCAAGGTAACAATGGTAAGCGCAAGCATATGGACGGCGGCTCTGATTTTGTGGCTAACAGTAATGTGCAGAACATGATCGTCGCCGCAAGGGGAGGTTCCCGCCCCAATCTGCAGGGTCAAGGTCTAGTGTAGAGGCGATGTTGAATGAACCATGTCCAAAGCATAGCCGGCCTGATAAACTGGCAACGCACCTGTGGAAGGATTGTAGCATCATGAGGGAGTACAGGAATTACAACCTCAACCAAAACCACAATAATGGTAATGGCCCGCACGGCGGGCAGGCTCCGGTTCTCACGGACCTGGCTTTGGTGTCGGCGGTTCAAATTCTGGCTTTCAAGGACAAGGTGGTCAGGGGGCTTTAACCAGCAGTCCAACCAGGGTAATTAGCAGCAGCAGTCAGGATATCAGAGCAACCCGAAATAGTTGAATAGTGGATAGTATCATGTGTTTACCACGAGTCTATGCAAACGAGACCAGAAGATTCATAAAAGGGTGGTGAACGCAGTTGAGCCGACGATACCTTGTTACTTGCGATGGTCGGAACATCCTATTCTTTGGAGCCGTGAGGATCACCCACCCCGGGTTGACAATCCGGGGCAGTTGGCTTTGGTGGTTGCACCGCAGGTTGGGGGGTACAAGTTTACTAAAGTACTCATGGATGGAGGCAGCAACATCAATATCCTTTACTATGATACTTTTCATCGTATGAGTTTGACTAATAAGGATCTTAAGCCGTCTAATACTGTCTTTCATGGTGTGGTGCCTGGTAAGTCGGCATATCTAGTGGGCAAGATAGCTCTGGAAGTGGCTTTCGGTGATGCATGATTCCAGAGCTGAGACATTGACCTTTGAGGTGGTTAAGATCAAGAGCCCTTATCATGCCTTGTTTGGGCGGCCGGCTTATGCCAAGTTTATGGCAAGGCCTTGTTATGTTTATCTGCAGCTTAAGACGCCGGGTCATAAGGGTACCATCACCGTACACGGCAACATGAAGATAACCTTGGAATGTGAAGAAGGCGATGCTGCTTATGTTGAGTCTGTTTGTGTGACAGAAGAGTTGAAGTTTTACAAAGATAATGTTGACCCGGCAGATATGACACCTTTGAAGAAGCTAACCACGGAGCATGACCCGTTGTTGAAGTTTAAGTTGGCAGATGATACTAAGCTGGTTAACTTTGTTTCAGGAGGCTCAACCAAACAGTTCAATATTAGTGCTAATATGGATCCGAAATAGGAAAGCACGCTCATGGAATTCGTCCGTGAGAACCGGGACATCTTTGCATGAAAACCTTCTGACATGCCAGGTGTAACGAGGGAACTCGCTGAGCACACTCTCAATACTGATCCAAAGTATAAACCGTTCAAGCAATTCCTTCGTCGTGTCAATGAAGAGAGGCGCAAGGCCATTGGTGAACAAGTAGCCCCGCTCTTGGCGGCTGGGTTTATTGTGGAAGTTTTTCATCCCGAGTGGTTGGCTAGCCCGGTGCTGGTACTCAAGAAGAACGGTACTTGGCGGATGTGTGTGGATTACACAGACCTTAACAAGGCCTATCCGACTGATCCTTTTGCTCTCCCTCGTATTGATCAGATTATTGATGCTACGACGGGTTGCGAGCATTTGAGTTTTCTGGATGCTTACTCTGGATATCATCAGATCAAGATGGCAGTTAAGGATCAGGAGAAGACAGCTTCTATTACTCCCTTTGGAGCCTTCTGCTATGTGTCTATGCCTTTTGGGCTCAAGAGTGCCCAGGTGACTTATCAACGATGTGTACAGAATTGCCTCCATAACTAGATTGGGCGCAATGTTCATGCTTATGTGGATGATATTGTTGTGAAATCCAGGAAGAAGGAGACCTTGATAGATGATTTGAAAGAGACCTTTGACAACCTCCGGGTCTACAAGATGATGCTTAACCCAACCATGTTTGTCTTTGGTGTGCCAGCAGGCAAGCTCTTGGGTTTTTTGGTTTCTGAAATGGGCATTGAAGCTAACCCGGAGAAAATCAAGGCTATCGATATGTCTCCAACGTATCTATAATTTTTGATTGCTCCATGCTATATTATCTACTGTTTTGGGCAATATTGGGCTTTATTATCCACTTTTATATTTTTTTGGGACTAACCTATTAACCGAAGGCCCAAATTGATTTGTTGTTTTATGCCTATTTCAAAGTGTTTCGAGGAAAAGTAATATCGCACGGAGTCAAAACGGAACGAAATCAATCAAGAAGTTATTTTGGAAGGAAACCTACCAGATAGACTTGGACCCTACGTCAGAGATGAGGGAGGTGCTCACGAGGGTGGCGCGCCCACCCCTAGGGCGTGCCCCCGCCTCGTGGGGGCCTGTAAGCTCCACCGACGCACTTTGCACCCATATATACCTACGTATCATAAAACTTCCGTAACAGAGATTAGATCGGGAGTTCCGCCGCCAAAACCTCCAGAGCCACCAAAACCAGTCGGGACCCTGTTCAAGCACCTGCCGGAGGGGGAACCCTCACCGGTGGCCATCTTCATCATCCCGGCGCTCTCCATGACGCATTTAGGAGTAGTTCACCCTCGGGGCTGAGGGTATGTACCAGTAGCTATGTGTTTGATCTCTCTCTCTCTCTCTCTCTCTCTCTCTCTCTCTCGTGTTCTTGATTTGGCATGATCTTGATGTATCGCAATCTTTGCTATTATAGTTGGATCCTATGTTTCTTCTCCCCATCTCCTTTCTTGTAATGAATTGAGTTTTCCCCTTGAAGTAATCTTATCAGATTGAGTCTTTAAAGATTTTAGAACACTTGATGTATGTCTTGCCGTGCGTATCTATGGTGACAATGGGATATCACGTGATTCACATGATTTATGTTTTGGTGATCAACTTGCCGGTTCCGCCCATGAACCTATGCATAGGGGTTGGCACACGTTTTCGTCGTGATTCTCCGGTAGAAACTTTGGGGCACTCTTTGAGGTTCTATGTGTTGGTTGAGTAGATGAATTGAGATTGTGTGATGCATATCGTATAATCATACCCACGGATACTTGAGGTGACATTGGAGTATCTAGGTGACATTAGGGTTTTGGTTGATTTGTGTCTTAAGGTGTTATTCTAGTACGAACTCTAGGCTGTTTGTGACACTTATAGGAATAGCCCAATGGATTGATTGGAAAGAATAACTTTGAGGTGGTTTCGTACCCTACCATAATCTCTTCGTTTGTTCTCCGCTATTAGTGACTTTGGAGTGACTCTTTGTTGCATGTTGAGGGATAGTTATGTGATCCAATTATGTTATTATTGTTGAGAGAACTTGCACTAGTGAAAGTATGAACCCTAGGCCTTGTTTCCTAGCATTGCAATACCGTTTACGCTCACTTTTATCGCTTGCTACCTTGCTGTTTTTATATTTTCAGTTTACAAAAACCTATATCTACCATCCATATTGCACTTGTATCACCATCTCTTCGCCGAACTAGTGCACCTATACAATTTACCATTGTATTGGGTGTGTTGGGGACACAAGAGACTCTTTGCTATTTGGTTGCAGGGTTGTTTGAGAGAGACCATCTTCACTCTACACCTCCCGCGGATTGATAAACCTTAGGTCATCCACTTGAGGGAAATTTGCTACTGTCCTACAAACCTCTGCACTTGGAGGCCCAACAACGTCTACAAGAAGAAGGTTGTGTAGTAGACATCAAACTCTTTTCTGGCGCCGTTGCCGGGGAGGCTAGGTAAGTGAAGGTATATCTTTAGATCTTGCAATCGAATCTTTTTGTTTCTTGTTTTAGCACTAGTCTCGTTTATAAAACAAAACTACAAAAAAATGGAATTGAGTTTGTCTCATACGCTTCATCTTTTTAATATCTTTCGTGAGTATGATGGAAAGGAAAATTGTGCCAAAGTGTTAGAAGAAGAATGCATTAAAATGTTTGGCACTAAATCTTTGAATGATGAGCATAATTGCAATGTTGTTAGTATGAACTCCTTGAATATCCATAGTACTAATGATGATTGCACTAGTTATGATGAAAATGCCTCCTATAAACATGTCAATTTTTGTGGAGTGCATTGGGTTTGTAAGTACACACCAAATAGGGAAGATAGATATTGTAAGAGGCATAAGTACTTAGAAACCAAATTGTTGCAAGAAGAGCTAGATGAATGTGCTGAAATATTCAATATTTTTCGCGCCCCTTATGAACTTTGCAATGAACATGGTCATTTAAAGCTCCAATGCTATTTGTTTCATGATCAAGTCGTGTCCAAATATTGTGATAATTTGATTACCCTTGAGCATCATAAAGAGCTTAGTCTTCTTTTGGGTTATGAAGAAATGAAACGTATAACTGAGGGTATTCCAAAATTTAATCTCAATAAATTTCTTGATTTTGATCTACAGAAGATTTATATGTATTGTGCGGTGAATTGCATTGAAAATCCTTATATTTCCAATTACATAAAGAAAATAAAACAAATAGAAGATGAAAAAAATGCTAACGAAAGGGAAGAGACTTCACAATATCCTCCTATTATTTCTTATGATGAATCAGGTAACTAGGAGGAGCCTTCTATTCAACCAATCTCATTAATAAGGAGCTCCAAAAAGAGGATTGAACCCACACATGATGTGGTGAAGAAGAAGAAAATAAAAAGGAAGAGAGGTAAAAAGGTATCTCTGCCAAATAAAGTTGCTCCTATTATTGTTGTGCCTCATGAAAATGAAGATGATACACTTGATGATGATCTCGTTATGCCTATTGCTTGTTGTGATGATTATGATTGGGAAGATAATGATACTTCTTATGATCTTGAAAATCTTTTTGGCACTTTCTTGGAAGACTATGATAATTGCTATACTATTGGTGCTATCTATACTATTAATGATGAGAGTGATTATGCTTATGATATGAAAAGGCCCAAGCTTGGGGAAGCTATGTTTGATGAGGATGGCATATTTGAGAATATATTTGCTGTAATTAATGTTTGTCCCAAGCTTGGGGATGCTATGCTTAATAATGATAATATTTTTAGCCTCTCAAGTTTTGATATGCAAAGTAGTTATGATAATAGCATGCCTTCTACCTATGATGATTATATTTATGAAAGTGGGTTTGGAAGAGTGTCAACTTTAGGAAGTAGTGATCCCACAATATTGGAGGATGTTGAATCTTATAATATTTATGAAAGTGGATTTGGAGAGGTCATGACTTTATTTAGTGATGTATCCACTATCTTGGAAGAGGTTTCAATCGATTATGATGAGTACAAAGTTGCTACTTATGATGATTATTGTGATAAAACTTATGTTATAAAGAGTAGCGATGATTATATTTATAAAACTTGTCATGATTATGAGTACCCTTTCTCTGAACATTACTCTTTTAATGTGGAAACAATTTATAGTATTCAAGTCTCTTATGATACTCCCACTATTCCGAATGAGAAGAATTTTGCTTATGTGGAGAGTAATAAATTTTCTATGCTTGTAGATCATGAAAAGAATGCTTTAGGTGCTGGTTATATTGTTGAATTCATTCATGATGCTACTGAAAATTATTATGAGGGAGGAACATATGCTTGTAGGAATTACAATAATATCAAGTTTCCTCTCTATGTGCTTAAAGTTTTGAAGTTATGCTTGTTTTGCCTTCCTATGCTAGTTGATTATTTTTCCCATAAGTTGTTTGATAACAAAATCCCTATGCATAGGAAGTGGGTTAGACTTAAATGTGCTAGTCATATTCTTCATGATGCTCTCTTTATGTTTCAATTCTTATGTTTTATGTGAGCATCATTGAAATCATCATGCCTAGCTAGGGGCGTTAAACGCGCTTGTTGGGAGGAAACCCAATTTTATTTTAGTTTCTTGCTTTTGGGTCCTGTTTAGTAATAAATAATCCATCTCGCTTCTGTTTAGATGTGGTTTTGTGTTTTAATTAGTGTTTGTGCCAAGTAGAACCTTTGGGAAGACTTGGGTGAAGTCTTTATGATCATGCTGTAAAAACAGAAACTTTAGCGCTCACGAGATTAGCTAGAACTTTTTACTGGAGAGTGATATTTAGTTGATTCTTTTTGCAGATGATTACTATACAAATTACACAGGTACACCAATTTATTTTAGAATTTTTGGAGTTCCAGAAGTTTGCCTTAGTTACAGATTACTACAGACTGTTCTGTTTTTGACAGATTCTGTTTTTCGTGTGTTGTTTGCTTATTTTGATGACTCTATGGCTAGTAAAATAGTTTATAAACCATAGAGAAGTTGGAATACAGTAGGTCTAACACCAATATAAATAAATAATGAGTTCATTACAGTAACTTGAAGTGGTGTTTTCTTTTCTTTCGCTAACGGAGCTCACGAGTTTTCTGTTAAGTTTTGTGTTGTGAAGTTTTCAAGTTTTGGGTAAAGATTCGATGGACTATGGAATAAGGAGTGGCAAGAGCCTAAGCTTGGGGATGCCCAAGGCACCCAAAGGTAATATTCAAGGATAACCAAGTGTCTAAGCTTGGGGATGCCCCGGAAGGCATCCCCTCTTCGCCTTCGCTCATCGGTAACTTTACTTGGAGCTATATTTTTATTCACCACATGATATGTGTTTTGCTTGGAGCGTCATGTCATTTTATTTTGTTTTGCTTGCTGTTTGAATAAAGTATCAAGATATGAAATTCTTAAATGTTAGAGAGTCTTCACATAGTTGCGTAATCATCCGACTACTCATTGATCTTCACTTATATCTTTCGGAGTAGTTTGTCATTTGCTCTAGTGCTTCACTTATATCTTTTAGAGCATGGTGGTAGTTTTATTTTGAAGAAATAGATGAAATCTCATACTTCACCTATATTATTTTGAGAGTCTTAAATAGCATGGTAATTTTCTTAAATAATCCTAATATGCTAAGCATACAAGATTTGTAAGAATTCTTATGAGTGTGTTAAATACTAAGAGAATTTTGGTGCTTGATGATTGTTTTGAGATATGAAGATGGTGATATTAAAGTCATGCTAGTTGAGTAGTTGTGAATTTGAGAGATACTTGTGTTGAAGTTAGCAAGTCCCGTAGCATGCACTTATGGTTAAAGTTGTATAACAAATTTGAAACATGAAGTGTACCTGGCTTGTGCATCCTTATGAGTGGCGGTCGGGGACGAGCGATGGTCTTTTCCTACCAATATATCCCCCTAGGAGCATGCGCGTAGTACTTGGTTTTTGATGAATTCTAAATTTTTGCAATAAGTATATGAGTTCTTTTGACTAATGTTGAGTCCATGGATTATACGCACTTTTACCTTTCCGCCTTTGCTAGCCTCTTGATGCGTGCATTGCCCTTTCTCACCTTGAGAGTTGGTGCAAACTTCGTCGGTGCATCCAAACCCCGTGATACGATACACTCTATCACACATAAACCTCCCTATATCTTCCTCAAAACAGCCACCATACCTATCTATTATGACATTTCCATAGCCATTCCGAGATATATTGCCATGCAACTTTCCACCGCTCGTTTCATCATCATCATGACATACTTTACTTTTGTCATATTGCCATTGCATGATCATGTAGTTGACATCGTATTTGTGGCAAAGCCACCATGCATTATTTTTCATACATGTCACTCTTGATTCATTGCACCATCCTGCACACCGCCGGAGGCATTCATATAGAGTCATATCTTGTTCTAGTTTCGAGTTGTAATTCATTTGTTGTAATCAATAGAAGTGTGATGATCATCATTATTAGAGCATTGCCCAAATAAAAAAAGAAAGGCCAAAAAAAGGCCCAAAAAAAAGAAAAAAAAGAAGAAAATAAAAAATAAAAATAAAAAGGGCAATGTTACTATCTCTTTTTCCACACTTGTGCTTCAAAGTAGCACCTTCTTCTTCATGTAGAGAGTCTCATATATTGTGCTTCAAAGTAGCACCATGTTTTTCATATAGTGAGTCTCATAAGTTGTCTTTTTCATACTAGTGGGACTTTTTCATTATAGAACTGGGCTTGTATATTCCTACGATGGGCTTCCTCAAATGCCCTAGGTCTTCGTGAGCAAGCAAGTTGGATGCACACCCACTAGTTTTCTTTTGTTGAGCATTCATTTATAGCTCTAGTGCATCCGTTGCATGGCAATACCTGTGACATATCATGTGAGATGTTGTGACCCACCCTGACAAAAACCGCCAGGGTGTTTTTTCTTCCGTATGTGCAGATGCAATATGAGATAACATGATCTACTTTCCATAATTTTTCATGGCAAAATAACAAGTACCATCAGTTTTCCAGAGGATAAAAACGTGCACGATGGCACGATAGATCATTGTTTTACTACTCTATTACATGGCTCCCCGAGCCTAAATGATTAAGTGTATTTCAGGCAACGTATGATGACGCAGATTATGAGCCGGCCAGCGGATCAATCTTCCTGCTCTTGACGGGTTGAGCCTTCTGGGTCATCCCGTGCCGCTTCTTCTTCTTCTTCCTCCGCTGTCTGGAAGTTAGGTGATGCCCAATTGATGCCAGTTAAAGCTTGAAATTCAGCTTCGTCATCAATAATCTTAGACGGATCAATTTCAAGAGCGAAAGTATGCTTACGGAATGGAGGGATAAGATCCACAATTTTATAAGCCGGGTTTGGCATTTTCTGATTGTCCGCTGCGTAAGCCGGCTGATATCTTGACAGATCTGTTTCTTCAGCAAGTTTGCTCGCCAACGGACGTATCTCTTTCACACAAGCAGCAAAATCCTTCTTATCAAAGGGAGACCCGTCCTCTTTGAAACTAGGGCAGCCAATAGCTAGCTCGGCCGGATCTAATTCTGCCTGCGACGCCTTCGCCCGGCTTAAAGCCGTAATGGCACCGGCTCTCGCGGGCAACCGCTTGATTTCATCAATTCTTGCGGGCAGGATAGAAAGCTTTCTTAAAACATCGCTGAGAAGGGATGGTGCTTGATTGGTTGGAGAGATGGTGGCTATTGTGCGCTGAGCACCGGTATACAATTGCTCCACTAATGTGTAAACCGCCTTGAGCTTTATCAGCATCTCTTTGCCAAGGTTGCTACTCCTGGGGCCTGTATAACATAATGTGGTTAAGTCACCAAGCGGCTTACAAAGTGGAGTGTGGAAATTTGTTATGATATTTAAGTCTTACTTACCAAAAATGGCAGAGATCATCTGTGTGATATGGCGTTTTAAACCGGTAAGTTCCATGGTGACCTCCTGCAAAGAGGCTTCAGCTTTTTCAGCTCTCTGTATTAGGGCAGTTTTTTCTTCAGCCCAGGCGGCTTTCTGAGTCTTGAACCCATTTTTAAGCTTCTCTGCTTCATCCAAGCTAAACTTGAACTTGGAGTCGGCCTTTCGGGTCTCAGCTTCTTGCAGTTCAAGTCGGTTTTTTACATCAGCCAATTGAGATTGAAATTGAGCCGAGGCTTCCTGTAAATGAAAAAGTTTGAATAATTATCAACAGTTATGTCACAGTATAAATTCAGAAAAAGACCCAAGCCCTTTGCAAGCAATAGCACTTGGCACTTGGGGGCTAATGCATGGGTGCAGAAAGCTTCTTTTATGAAGCAGTGACAGACAAATCCGGTTCGTCTTTTTCCAAGATAACCCAGTCTGTGAGGGCGGCAAGGTGAGATTTGTATTGATAGTGATAATTCCCGCCTTATTCATGTTGATTAAACTGACCCTTGGGGGCTACAGGTGCAAAGTTGATCACTACTATCTAAAGCCCCGGTTTAACTTGATATGTTTAAGCCGGCCCTTGGGGGCTACTAGTTTTGATATATATATATATATATCTAAGTCTATCTAAAATTCTACATCATATTCAGTTCTATCATATTCAGTAGACTTGGGGGCTGAAGAGATATATCTTACAGACAAGGTAGAAGTTGATACCGCATATTTCTGGTGCATGTGTTTAACCATGTCAATCTCCAAATCACGGTTACTGTGCACTTGGCTGAGATAGCCGGAGATTACTTCACTGATGCTCAGATGAGAATAATTGGCCATGTAAAATTTGACTTTGCGTTTCTCAATCAATTCTTCTTTGGCAGAGTGTTTCGCTAGGGCGGTGGGATTCCTCGGTTCTTGAAAACCAGTGCCGGTGATCAGAACTTCTTCAGTATTTGGTTCTGAAGGCTTCACTGGGCTTGGTGGTTCAGCACTCAAAGGGTCAATAATTGTATGGTCAGTGGATGCGCCAGGATTCTTTGGTGGCGGGTCATCAGCAAGCTCCTCTGGGTGTTGCATAGAAGCCTCAGATATCAGTGCTTGTTTCTCCGGTTCACGAACTTTTGGGTCTTCGACCGGTTTATTAATTTTTGACTTCTTGCTAGGCTTTGCTATTCCACTGAGGAAAAAAAGACAAGGTTAGCATATGTGCAGAGATGTGGAAAAACAAACATAGTCTTTACCAAGGGGCAGTCTTGAAAGCCAGAAGCTAGGTCTGAGATGAATCGCCAGAAGAAGAGCCGGAAGTCCCCTGATAATTTAAGTCGAAAGGATTAAGTGGTTGGCGAATAAGACCCGCCTTGGGATAAAAAGAGTTGGAATTCTAAAGCACCTCGTTTCGGCGTTTGTGTGGGACTGGTGTGTTGGGTAACCCGGAGGAAAGCTCTCCGCCTCCGCTGGTCCGAGTTCTGCGTCGGTTCTCATGTTGTTGTTGCTTCAAAATAAAGTTGGGATCCAGGTAAGCTAAGGTGTGAGAAAATATTACTTTCCGGATTACTTGTCGAGTTTTCTGTCTTGGCAAAGGCTCTGAGTCGGAGGAAATAATAGTTACCTCTTCATCACCCGCCTGGCTGGTCTCTGCATCATCCTGATGGCAATCAGTGTCAATAAGATAATTGAAAAAAGAGCCAAGAGAATCAAGGACTACCTCCGACTCGTCATCTTCACTCAAGTTCAGCATATCAGAGGCGGTTGATTTCTTCTTATTCTTCTTCAGGGCTTTAGCCTTAGCCCTGACTTTCTTGGCTGCCTTCTCATCATACTTCTTGTTCCAAAAAGCGGATCCACCCTTCACAGATTACAGGAAAGTTGGAGATATGCAGAGCATATGAACAATAAAGTAAAATAAATGGACCGGAGAGACTTACATCCGGGGGCGGGTTAAGTGTACAGAAGGGATTCAACCCCACTTTGCTGCAGTTCTCCAAGCTTTCGTTGAGAAGGGTTTTGGTCATCTCATTGATCACATTGTCAGTTAAACGCGTTTGGCAGTAGCGCAACGGATCTTTGGTATCACCCGTGTAGGTACACATTAACTCGGGTCGGTGGCTCAAAGGTATAATCCTCCGTGCTACCCAAAGAATGGACCAAGTCAACACCAACAACCTGCTTCCCAGCAAGGTTTCTAACCTTTGAAAAAGGTAGGCATAAGTTTGGCTCGTTCAGCAGTGGTAAGCCGTTCGGGGAGATGGTGCCTTGGGCTGAGCCGGTGATCACGATAACACGGCAAGGGGTTCTCGTCGGCAGGAGAAGTGTCTTGACAGTAGAAACATGTTTGATTCCAATCCTTGGGATAACTTGGAAGCCGGACATAAGGAAAAATAGCATCTCTCCGCCGTTGAATTAAGACCCCGCCAAGCTCTAAGTTGGGTCCATCAGTGAACTCGTTCTGGCGGTTCAGATAAAAATATTCCCTGAAGAGTTCAACGTTGGGCTCCTCTTGAAGATATACTTCACAGAAGACTTGGAAATTGCATATATTTGAGACGGAATTGGGTCCGATATCTTGAGGATGAAGTTGAAAGAAATGCAGAACGTCACGGAAGAATTTTGACCCGGGCGGTGAGAAACCCCGGTTCAGGTGGTCAGTAAAAACAATAACCTCGCTATCCTGTGGCTGAGGTCTGGCTTCATTTGGTTTTGGAACACGCTAGTGAATGACATTTTTTGCTGGTAAGAAGCCAATTTTGACATATTCTTGAAGCCTTTCCTCTGTGACGATAGAAGGGACCCAGTTGCATGATGTAACTGTCTTAGTCATGATTGGGGTGCACGGCCTAGACAGGACGATTTAAGATATGATTAAACTGGTAAAGTATAACTGGGTTATATCAACATGGAATTGGTGATTTAAAAAGCGGTGTGGAGTTAAACCGGCAGGCACCTGGCGGGTTACAAATTATTTATTAAGCCGCCGTGAAGGGCTAATGACTATGGGTCTACAGCAATGCAGAAAATGAAGTAAAGTCTAAATCGGAGAACTAAATTATGAGGATGAATAAGCAAGCATGGTTAAGCCAGAGAATATTGCCAGGTTATATAAGTTATAAAGCACATGCTGTCGGCTCAATGGGGCCTAATGGTATATGGTGAGTCACGGTTTATGGTATAAGCCGCCATGACAATTATGATACTTCTGGTCTATCAGTAAATATTTGGCTAAGTGCTGGACAAACAAGATTCTGCAGATTGATTCTATAATTTTAGATCTGCCGTAGTTTGGAAAAGGAAAATAAATTCTAAACCTAAAGGTTGTGACAGCGTAGGAACATGTTTGCTTGGGGATTCTCTGTATAAAAAAGACGGTTCCTATGATTGAGAGGGGGTATCAAACAACTTCCGCGCGCCTTCAACAGTATTTTCAGATTAAAGTGAGCGTGCTACGGAAGAACACCGAAGAACGGCGAAGAACACCGAAGAACTAAGCAAACCCTAGTGCAGATCTGAAGCATGGGAAGATGAGCACTTACGGATGCTGATGGACAGCGGTGGCTCGCGAGCGTTTTCTGGTCCAGTCAGGTTGATGCGGCGGCCTGAGTTGGTGCAGCAGACGGAGGTCGGCGGCAACGGAGTTTGGTCTGTAGAGGAGTTGCGAGAGGAAGACGAAGACGAGGAGGCAAGGGGGGGGGATGAAAAGGACCCCGTCCCTATTTATAAGAGGATGGATACAAGGCATGCGCGGGAATCGAGGAGGCCGGAATCATCATGTGGCTATGTGGACGCCTCGATTTTTGGGGTATTCATTAAAAGATAAGGATTTGTTAAGATATTCTGGGCCTCGTGCGAAATTAATGTGAAATGACGTGATGAGGACATGACTACCTTGGATAAGACCAAAAATATTGCATACATGCATATTTTTCAGGTGATTTCTAGTGCAAACTATTCAATAATCTATTTATGTTATCCAGAACAAAAATACTTCACATACTTTTGTGTTTTGTCTAATTGCAGGTGTATGGGACATTTATACAATACACATATGAAGATAAGGGAAAATGAGAAGTTTAGGTGCTGTTCAAAAAGTTCTCTCACGTCACTTTTGGCCCAAGAGAAGATAGAGTCCAAGTCTCTCACGTTCTGGATTCAGATTCGGACTGCACAGACATACTTGACTCAAAACGGCAACAACTTTTTCATACTGTCTCCGAATTGGGTGATTCTTTTTTTGTTTGAAAGTAGATTTCATGATTTTTCCAACCCAATTGGAATCACCTTAAAATCCGTCCGGGGCGTTGAGTTATGGACGAAACAATCTGACACTGCACCAGAATCCGAGTCAAACTACAAGTCCAAAGGTGTTACGTCACCTCCACTTGGGCCCATTGGCCTTGTACGACCTAGGGTTAGTTTTAGGCTGCCTTGGGACATCCTCCCACCTCCTTGGCCGCCACCCCTTGCTCCTATATAAGTAGATCCATCTAGTAGCTTTTTCCTTGGGTTTTGTTTAGATTAAAAGTTAGCCATTGCAACTTCGTGTACTTCGTTTGTGTCCAACGACCAGACCAAGGCCGCTTACGGATCCCCACCATTATAAATACTTCATATATATTCGCAATATTCAGATTGCTTTATCATATTCTTGCTCGTTCTTCGATTGCGTGCAGGAATAGACCTTTGTGGTCAGGCTGATTGTGCTTCCAGCATCCTCGGGAGATTGGTTTAGCGATTGCTAAGGCACAACGTCGTGCATGTTTGTAGTCGGATCGTCAAAGTCGACTCCACCAAATCGATAATTATCATCTCATCGAAAGAGCGGGACACCCTCGCCTCTATCAAGTGGTACACAGAATCATCACCAAGATTAGAGGTCATATCAAAATGATTAAACATTGATTCTTTTGCATCAATAGTTAATTCAATGGATGCACTCAAAATTGTTGGTATTTCAGTTTTTTGATCACATGACGCATTCATGACAGTATCAAGATTCTCTAAAATAGGTGATGTGCTCAAATCACGTGTAACTCAACACATGATGCATTCAAGTTAACTAGGGATGCATCATTCTCATGTGAAGTTATATCATTAATATATTTACTGTTACCTTGTCGCACAGACGTAGCTGATGTAGGTACGGGCGTTGACAATGCACCATACACTTGAGATGATGTCGCGCTCACCATCTGGGGTGGGGCTGCTCTAGTAGGTGCAATGGTGGAGGAACCAACCAGCGATGGTGAGCATGAACTGGAATAGTAGTTGTTGTAGTCACCCAATGCATCCTCCTCAGATCATCTCTCAAAGGTACAAGCGAACATACATACCAAGAATGCAACGAGGAATATAGTGAAATCTTGCACGGATATCATGGTTCAAACCACCAAAAAATCTATTCATTGTATCATCCTCAGATTCTTCTATGTCACAATTATGCATATAAGATTTGAACTCTTGGTAGTAAGCATGAACAGTGTTACTGCCTTGTTTTAATTGTTCCAATTTATGAAGCAATTCACGATTTATAGTAAGGAGGGAAAATTGTTGTCTCATTACATCTTTCAAATCTTTCCAAGTTGTGGGTTGGTTATCAATGTTTTTTACAATGCACACTCCACCAAATGTAAGCAAAATCAGTAAATGCTCTAGTGACAACTCGTACTCGCTCAAGTTCAGAAAAGTCATGGTGACTAAAAACTTGTTCTACTTCAAGCTCCCAAGCTAGATAAATAGCAGGATTAAATCTACCCTCAAATGACGGTAAAGAGATAACCTGACCATGTGCTTGTGTGTGTTGTCCCAACTCTCGTGATGGGGAAGATGTATCCGTCGTCCAAGAACGTCTATCTCCGGAACCTATCATGATTAGTAGAAACAAGAAACAAAATTCGATAATAATGTTTCTATGAACTACTAGGATCTGGTTGTAAAGTGCTCACAGTAAAGCAAATATCAATATCTTACAAGTACTTACCATGCGGCGGTGGTGACAGCAACCAGCGGTGTCAAATAACTCCAAGATTGTGTAAAGCAATTGCCAGGGGAACGTACATATATACGGTGTAGAAATATGTGGAGCTGGGTTGGCTATATATGGTAGCAAAAGATTAGCAATAATCAATTCAGAGATGCAATATTGAATAAACGCTCAACGACGGTATCAGGCCGGGTCCTAGGCTAGACCGGACTAGAGACGCGAGCCTAGAACACTAATGAGGTCACGGCGTAGCACAACTAGCATCAATGAAGGATAATAAGTAGCTCCGGACAGCAAGATATAAGTGAAGATCACAACGGCAGTAAAGATAATGATGAAAAAACAACTGCAAAGCAGGATATACAACAACTCTCTCTCCAATTTTCCTCTTGAAAAGTTTGAGCCAATTTTCTGATAACTTTTTTTAAAGAATGCTACTAACTCAAGCTTTCCAATGCAAAAAGAATCACTCAATTCCGAGTTGATATGAGGAGTCAACAAATTCTAAAACTGGTTTGAAAAACTGGAATAAGCTGTGTTCACGAACTTCGGAAGACAAAAAGACCTATTTAGAAGCCGATTTTGAGATGCCAAATCGTGAAATAGCTTCTGCAACTATTTAGATGCGGCTCGTCTCTAGCTTTAATTTGAGTACTCGCGGAGCCAAAACGGACTTCGTATGAGGAAGTTATGCCTGTTTTCTTGAAAGGCACAAAACAGATTCCAATCCGAATTCAGCTACGAGATTGAGTCTAGATAGATCCGAACTTTGTTTTTTTTCTTCTCTCTTTTTTTTTCTCACACTTTTTTCCCTTTTTCTTTCTCTCTTTTTTTCTCTGACTTTTTTTTACTTTTTTCTCTTCTTTTTTTTCTCTCTCCCTCTTTCCAAACAAACTAGATAAGATGTAGATTGGATCAAGTGAAGATGTGAACGATCTCAACTATGATTATGACAATGAATGATGGGTAGCACGTGGTGGAAATTGATGGATGGATGGTGGTCAAGGAAGGGATAACGATGCAGCGGCGGTGTGACTAATATGAATGTAACTCGAAACTCTAAACGAACTAGACACTAAGACCAGAACTCGACCCATTTATGCAAACGATAATTCAATAATGCAAACAATGAAAAGAAAACTGCAAAGGCTCAGACTGGCTTGGACAAA
This sequence comes from Aegilops bicornis, assembly GCA_021605145.1. Lineage (NCBI taxonomy): Eukaryota > Viridiplantae > Streptophyta > Magnoliopsida > Poales > Poaceae > Aegilops > Aegilops bicornis. The sequence goes on from CM038674.1 coordinate 191,181,366, forward strand.
GGATGAATAGATCTAACTTTTTTATGGCTTTTTCTTGGACAATAGGTAAGAAAATAAATCTAATCTAGGGATAATTGGAAATTCTCACCGAGCAACCCGAAAACCGATACCACTTGATAGAGGCGAGGGTGTCCCGATCTTTCGATGAGATGATAACTATCGATTTGGTGGAGTCGACTTTGACGATCCGACTACAAACGCGCACGACGTTGTGCCTTAGCAATCGCTAAACCAATCTCCCGAGGTTACTGACGATGCTGGAAGCACAATCAGCCTGACCACGAAGGTCTATTCCTGCACGCAATCGAAGAACGAGCAAGAATATGATAAAGCAATCTGAATATTGCGAATATATATGAAGTATTTATAATGGTGGGGATCCGTGGCGGCCTTGGTCTGTCGTTGGACACAAACGAAGTACGAAGTTGCAATGGCTAACTTTTAATCTAAACAAAACCCAAGGAAAAAGCTACTAGATGGATCTACTTATATAGGAGCAAGGGGTGGCGGCCAAGGAGGTGGGAGGACGTCCCAAGGCAGCCTAAAACTAACCTTAGGTCGTACAAGGCCAATGGGCCCAAGTGGAGGTGACGTAACATCTTTGGACTTGTAGTTTGACTCGGATTCTGGTGCAGCGTCAGATTGTTTCGTCCATAACTCAACGCCCCGGACGGATTTTAAGGTGATTCCAATTGGGTTGGAAAAATCATGAAATCTACTTTCCAACAAAAAAAGAATCACCCAATTCGGAGTCCGTATGAAAAAGTTGTTGCCGTTTTGAGTCAAGTATGTCTGTGCAGTCCGAATCTGAATCCAGAACGTGAGAGACTTGGACTCTATCTTCTCTTGGGCCAAAAGTGACGTGAGAGAACTTTTTGAACAGCACCTAAACTTCTCATTTTCCCTTATCTTCATATGTGTATTGTATAAATGTCCCATACACCTGCAATTAGACAAAACACAAAAGTATGTGAAGTATTTTTGTTCTGGATAACATAAATAGATTATTGAATAGTTTGCAGTAGAAATCACCTGACAAATATGCATGTATGCAATATTTTTGGTCTTATCCAAGGTAGTCATGTCCTCATCATCTTGATAGAGGCGAGGGTGTCCCGATCTTTCGATGAGATGATAATTATTGATTTGGTGGAGTCGACTTTGATGATCCGACTACAAACGTGCACGACATTGTGCCTTAGCAATCGCTAAACCAATCTCCCGAGGTTACTGACGATGCTGGAAGCACAATCAGCCTGACCACGAAGGTCTATTCCTGCACGCAATCGAAGAACGAGCAAGAATATGATAAAGCAATCTGAATATTGCGAATATATATGAAGTATTGATAATAGTGGGGATCCGTAAGCGGCCTTGGTCTGGTCGTTGGACACAAACAAAGTACACGAAGTTGCAATGGCTAACTTTTAATCTAAACAAAACTCAAGGAAAAAGCTACTAGATGGATCTACTTATATAGGAGCAAGGGGTGGCAGCCAAGGAGGTGGGAGGATGTCCCAAGGCAATCTAAAACTAACCCTAGGTCGTACAAGGCCAATGGGCCCAAGTGGAGGTGACGTAACACCTTTGGACTTGTAGTTTGACTCGGATTCTGGTGCAGCGTCAGATTGTTTCGTCCATAACTCAACGCTCCGGACGGATTTTAAGGTGATTCCAATTGGGTTGGAAAAAGCATAAAATCTACTTTCCAACAAAAAAAGAATCACCCAATTCGGAGTCCGTATGAAAAAGTTGTTGCCGTTTTGAGTCAAGTATGTCTGTGCAGTCCGAATCTGAATCCAGAACGTGAGAGACTTGGACTCTATCATTCTCTTTGGCCAAAAGTGACGTGAGAAAACTTTTTGAACAGCACCTAAACTTCTCATTTTCCCTTATCTTCATATGTGTATTGTATAAATGTCACATACACCTGCAATTAGACAAAACACAAAAGTATGTGAAGTATTTTTGTTCTGGATAACATAAATAGATTATTGAATAGTTTGCACTTGCAATATTTTTGGTCTTATCCAAGGTAGTCATGTCCTCATCATGACGTCATGGCAGGTTAAGGTGGTTCTATGAGCTGACGTCATGGCGGGTTACAACGAGTTTCTAAAATGGACGATGCAAGATTTTGACAAGTCAAGTACTGAAGATTGATGTGAACAAGTTCAAATCAACCTGGGACCAAATGTTGGGGATATAACTATTAGGTATAACCCGCCTAGGAGGGGCCGGGTCATACCATTGACGACTTGTAAAATGAAGATGGCGGACCATGGCAAACCTATTGACGGCCCAAGATTCAGAGGCGACTTGAGGCCCAAGAGTATGAACCGCCATATGTATAACTTAAGTTGTAAGGCAAGTTTAGTTAGTCACCGAGCCGGACACATTATGTATGAGCCGGCCGGGACTCTGTAAGCCGTCGGGCATCAACTTGTGTATATAAAGGGGTGACCCGGTGGCGGGTTAACTCAAGAAACAACAAGTCGAGAACTAGGTTAAGTGGATTTGCTCCCTGGTAATCGAAACCCTAGCAATACAATCCCAAAATGGAGTAAGCCTTTACCTCATCACGAGGGGCCGAACCAGTATAAACTCCATGTGTCCTTTGTCCCGATTGACCCCTTTAAACTAACCTAGTTGCGATGGCTCCACACCTAAGTCTTTTTTCCAGGACATCTGCCGTGTTAAGTCCACGACACTTTCCCCTATAGGTGAAGAGGCAAATGCATGTGAAATATTGTATTCTAGTAGATAAGATATGTATGATGTTATAGTGAGCCCTGGCCATGGGAATGGAAGACGCTTCGCAAATGCTCATCAACTGCAAGGTGATATATAGAATTAGGACCATGGAATCGCCATCTTTGTTCTTTCTTGGACCAGACATAATGTAACCCATTTGACTATGGTGGCCTAATATCATTGGCCTTCATGAGATGGACAATTAATTTGGATCGATGGGAATAGAAAAGATACTTCAAAGAGTCGACCAGTGTTGGATGTATGATGAGAGAGACAGATCAAGATATATTTTTATTAAATGAGAGCAACCCTTTATTAATTACATACACATCTTGTAATCTTTAGGGGTATACTTTATTTTTGAAGATTCAATGATTGCAAATCCTCCAATTCATTTTTCTTCCTCTTCATGTTCCTTCTGTGCATGTGCTGAAAGTATACTATTCCCGTGATATATGTATGTCGCTTTCACGCCAAGTGTGGGAAAATACAGGCTAGAGCTAAGTGTAATCATCTGCTTTCTTTTTGAAGTAAAAATAAAGACATATTATAATAGCTTTTTCTATCAACTCATGCCAAATACATACTCCCTTCGATCCATTGTACTAAATCAGCAGCAAGTAATATGGAATGGAGGACGTAATAAATCCATTTAAGTTGAGCTTTCATCATCCAAAGGAGGCCGGAGGAACCAGGTTCAGAGAAGCCAGGGTAGCACTGGTGTTGATCCATGCCAACGCCATCGTCAGCAAAAATATCGCTCCAAGGCCATTGCTGCTGCTGGCCAATGTCATCTTCTCCTCCTCCGATCAGCCCTGTCCCCTCCTCCGACCGTTGGCCGTTGGCAATGGCGAAGTTCTCGGAGGTGGGCATGTTATTGCTTCCGTTGGCGCTGCTGTTGCTGGGGCTGCCGACTGTGGCGCCAGTGACATCACTGATATGGTCCTGATCAACACCGACGCGGACGCCGGTGATGAGGAATCGGCGGTGGGTGGAAGCATGGGGAGTCGCGGTGTGGATGGCGATGTCGCAGCTTCGGCACAGGAGGGCTCTGTCCTCCACACAAAAGAAGTAACCCGTTTTCTCCTGTAATGTAATATATAAGTACATAGTACATATTTATGAATGAAAAACTCATATCAGTTAGAATTTTAGGAGATTCTTTTGAAAATCCTTTTGACAATAAAGACTTACAGATGTACGTTTTTCTTGTATTTTAATAAGAATTTTAGAAATTACAATCCCCAAATAAATAAAGTTGGCTGCACACCATGTCACTTTAGAAGAAAGAAAAGGATTATACAAATAAGGGTAATTTCCTCTTTGACCCCCATAATCCTCGTATTTTGATAGTTTTACCCTATTTAAAATATCTTGCTAAGTTTTAAAAACTCTCATAGTTTCAGGGGGTTTTCAAACATTTTATTCCAAAGCCACAATTGAGACAATCAGTTTACCAAACCACAACACTGCTCACAACAGCTTTTCCATAGCTCACATCCCATAACCAGCTCCGTTTCAAAAAAAAAAACCATCCCACAACCAGTTTTTTGAAGGCCACATCCCAACTAGACAGACAGCCAACCGAAAAGGCGGAAAGGAGAGGCGTCGCAGAGGCATCACAACCAGTAGAGCGTCAGGGACCGGAACTCCGGGAGAGTATCCTGTGATACGGGAGCATAGGTGCTCCCATGATACGGACTTCTGGACCCTCAGATCTCAGATCCAACGGCATACGAGGAGCTGCTGTAGCTGTTGTACTTGCGCGCATTTTTTAGATTCTACAAGGGCTGTTTTGCAAAAAGGTGTATCATTTCACAGGAGCTTTTGGATCTGAGATCCAACGGCCGAGCTCGCACGGGAGCACCTAAGCTTAGGTGCTCCCGGAGCACTAGATATTTTCTCCCGGAACTCCGTCGAGGGGAAGCCACTGGGCAAGGGCGTGTGTGTCTGGCACCTACATGCCACCCTGCGAGCACCAGGGTGAGACAATTACGGTAGGCTTTCGGTAGCCCGAGTCAAATGAATAACAAGAGCGACCTTTATATCCGACCTCCATATCCGTATGAGAGAACAGGATGGGGTCGGCGACGCACAATGCCCGGTCGAGGAGCCACAAGTCAATGTAGAAGACCTTGTGGTGCCTGTTGTTGACGAGAGCGACAAAGATGGACCGGTAAGCAGCAACAGGGAGCACATTTATCCAAGTATTAGAATAATGGAGGGAAGACATTCACGCCCTCTGTTTTAGACTAATGGAAATCAGAATTCACCATTGAATCCTGTGGATCAGCTCCCTTACATAATAATATTTCACTGTATCAGCTACGAGGGGAAAATCTGAAAGACAGAGCTTTAGCTTTGCCATAGAGTGACAGTCGGGGGGGAGCAGGAGAGAGGGAAAGAGGCAAATGAGAAAGAAGAAGGAGCAGGGTCGAGTGAAAGAATTGGGGCCAACCTAATTCCCCTCCCAGTTGTACCCTTGTGCATCCCCTTCGTAAACGATTTCCACTGGATCTGGAGATTCCCCGGGTCCCCCCGAATCGTCATCTTCGGCCACCAAATTCAAAAGAAGAGGTGAGATCACCCTGAAAAAATCCTTTGTAGCTCTTAAAATATGGGCCAACCTCTCCATTAATATTGATGGGAGTATCACCAAGAACAACCAGTGCGGAGCTGGCACGCCACAAGATTAGAGTAAAATGCTTATTATTTTGGCTACTACTCCCTTCATTCCAAAATAGATGTAGTATAAAGTTAGGTCATCTATTTTAGAACGGAGGAAGCAACGTACTAATCATGACCAGTTTGGAGTAGTACTACGGATTTTGGCACTGAATGCCTAAGAATCACATGTTCAATTTTGTCATCAAATTACCTTCAGAACACGTTTTTATTTTTATCACAATCTGGGAGCTCAAATAGAAATGAATGGTCAAATATGCATCAGCCAGCGTATAAAATGGCAACTTTAGAGAACCTGAGGCAGAACATTGATATTATACTCACCCGTTTAACAAATATCATGAATTAAATTTACAATTGCATAATGCTGAACTTGTTTCATACTACTCTCTTCGTCTCATAATGTAAGACGTTTTTTGATAGGATCGATGTGTTAAAAAATGTCTTACACTAGATTATAGTAGGACGGAGGGAGTAGTTCGCTACAAGAAAACAGCTAAATAGTAAAGGAAAGTCGGAAGAACAGGTAAACCAACTGTCAAATAAGCAAGAAAAACATAATTATCCACCACAACAATCAAATGGAGCATACGTCAAGCATAACTCTCCTTCTTTGCATGAAAGCTCAAGCTTAAGTACCTGGCAGATGTCGCAGGCGGGGTGGGTCCCACCGTCGTCGCCGGCGCCGGGCGATGACGAGCCGGCCGGCGCGGAGGAGAGGAGCGCCACGCGGTGGTGCCTGCCGGCGAGCTTGTTGGCGGAGTGCACGGCGGCGTCGCAGCGGCGGCACAGCGCGGCCTCGTCGGCGCAGCACAGCACCGCGGCCTCCGCCTGCCCGCACGCGTCGCACCCGATCTTCATGAGCATGTACGGGTACGGCCGTGCCGTGTCAGGGTGTGCGTGAGGGGGAAGGAAAAATCTAAAATGAAGGATGGATACTGAGACTCTGAGAGGGTGCGAGCCGGGAGGGAGAGGGAAATGGTATTAGTAGCATCGCGGACACTTGCCAGTTTTGGTAGGTGGAGGTCGCTGTCCGAGAAAATATCTTGATGCCCTGCGCAGGCTGCACTACATGCCACGTCGGTAATTCTAGTACGGAGTACCAGCTTCCCTTTTTTGACAAGTTTTAATTTTCTTGCTAGCCACGGCTGGAGCGTTGTGCGGTTGATAGACCGACGCATGAGGCTCCGGTTAGCCGTAGAAGAGGTTTATGTTGTGTCAAAGAGCCACGTAGGTCTACCGGAAAGTCCATCTCAGTCACAGCTATAGGAGAAAATCCCGAGATCTTTAGTCGAGTCCACCGCGCATTTTTCTCAATTTCAACTTCTTTGTATATTTTATAAAGATAGTACCCCCTCCGTATAAAATAATAAATGACGTGGTTTTATATTGTCTGACCAAAGGGCCGCTTTTCTTCTTCTCAAGGCCAAGTTCACTAGTAGAAAAACAAGCATTAGCAACAGACGGCTAGGAACACAAAACCTCCTGCGGCGAAGATTGAAAACGCTTGGTAATTAGCAACCACCTCCATTTTCGCAGCACCGCAAGCGGTTCCTTCTTAGAATCCACCTAGGGCTAGTGATTAGCTCGGGGTGCCCACATTCCCTTCTTTTCGTCCATGGGTTATGATGCATGATACGTCTTAAATGTATCTATTTTTATGAACACTTTTGATTAACTTTTAACCCAAATATTGCTGCAGTGAATAAAATCTAACTGTCACTGACGCTGTTGTCAGCAAATTTTTACATGGTGTTATCTTTCTGTGCAGAAAAGTGTTGGGAAAAATAAAACAACAATAGAAGGCGAAGTATTTCAACATATAAGGGACATGGGGTGGACTTTGACCAAACAGAGGCCTATAGTGCCTAGGCACCCACGGCCCTGAGGCAACTCCACCATGTTCCTAGGATGTGGGTGCCTCTGGCTAGCCTGCAGTGCCGTTGGCTTTATATTCATGAGAAATCTCTTTGTGATTTATCCTTGTTTGTTGCGCGACACTGAGACGCCACCACCATAATTCTTCATCCCGGGGGCTACTTGAAGCTGTATTTTTTTTCGGAGAGGGGGAATGTTCACCATGAACTCCGTCAACCCCTTCTCCAACACTATCAACATGCTCTCCCAACCATGTGTGAGTAATCTGATATAGCCACATGGGATGGATGAGAACTGAGATTGATTATGTATTAGAATTAGACCTCAGATTGATGCGGGAATGATCCATAGTGTAATGGTTGTTCAAGAATTGATATTGCTATGACTTTGCTTTGCCCAATGCTTATTACTAGGGCCCGAGTAACACTTGTCATCAAGCCACAACCCCTCTCATTTTTCGTCCATCTTCCTTCCCCTTCCCTGATCCATGGCCAAACCCTACCTAGTCAAAATCCTCGTTCACCTGGACAAGCATGGAAGTGTAGTGGCAGTTCTGCTGCCACCGCAGCGGCGTGGTGGCAAATCCACCCATCCACGTTGGCACGGTGGTACGTCAACGCCACCGACCTCCACCGAGGCCTCCCTAGGCAAACTCCATCACATGGGAGCACCCCTTTTGATGTTGTCTCATATCTCTGGCACGGTGAGCTCTGAAGTGTGGCCGACCTTCGCGTTGATGGCCTTTGAACTTGCCTACTGAACACTGATGAAACTTGTATCTTTTTCTGTACATTTCGTCGAAATATGTACATATGTGTAATGAAACCCGACTAGGTCTAAATAAATATGTACAGATGTGTAATTATACCCAACGAGGTCCATTGAAATATGTCTCTTGCAAGTGCTTTATTATTTCGATGACACCGTACAAAATTATAACTTAGTTGTTTTGGACTACCACATTTTCTCTTCTTGAAAGGCTTGATTTATTTAGGTGGCTATACTTAGTTGTATGTCCAAACATGAACAAGTTTTTTCCTTGTTGTTAATAGGGATATCGATGGGGACATGTTATCATCGATGTTGTGACATTTTAGTTGCATAGCATAAGTATTTAGTATATAAGAGGAAGGGTCGGGAGGAAGCACTAGCTACTCCGGACGATGAATCTTCTCTTCTTGCGTAATAAGTTTGCCTTCAGGACATATTGTTGCCTTGTGGATTTATATCAACTTCTTGTCCAGAAGCGGTTATGATCCTGGGAGCAGGTATAATTGTTCTGGTTAAATTTCACTTAGGTCAATACATATGTTATTACTATAAGTTATAATTTCCTTGTGAATTGGTTTTTGATCAAATTAGATTTTAGGCACACTACACGGGATGGCAAAGTCTTAGCTCGTCTACCATACATCTCCATTAATGTGCATATTTTATGCATATCACAAAAGGCATATATGGAAATGTAGAGGGGACGTCATGAAGAGGCGAGAAGGGTAATTACATGGGACGCTGCCGTAGTAGTATAAGCACATCACAATAGACTTATGTTTCTAGATTTTACAAATATGTCCATATGTTGGCTGTGAAGTGTTTAATTCTACATCGTAGCTTCGAAACCCCAGTTATATGCATGTGTGTTACGAAAAGCAAAGTGTTGGTGCAATGAATGATGTATGCATGTATATTGTGCTTGTATGTTTTTGTCAATTTTATTTGCAAGGCTAGTAATAAAATAGAAATAATTCTCAACCCTGAAAAGGGTAATGGAGACAATTCTGCAGAGGAAACCGCCTTGGGGCTCAAAGCATTGGAACCGCGATCTCGAAGAACCGCATGCGCTTACAAAAATGGGAGATGTTTGCTAAAATGCCAATGATCCTCCAACTATTAGCGGCACAAGCTTTGAGACAGAATAAGAAACCACCGCTCGCCCATGTACGAAACCACCTCCAAAGCCCGATCATGTACTCAAATTAGAAGCGGTACAACATCACCATGAAATTTGCGACTATGTGTCATGGATGCTCCGCCGTCCAAGTGGTATCGTCCCCGGCGACGACGGAGTTTTGTCTGTGATGAGGATGTTTAGGGCCCAATTGTGTTTCCATATGTGTTGGGGGTCTCGTTGTAAAAGTCAAAGATAAGTTTGCAATTTACATTTACTAATTGGTCCATCTATAACTTGTTATGTACCACTATTGGTTCAAAAAAATTATGATACTAACTTATTTTCCTATGCCGATATCTAACCACAAGGAATTACCTAATTGTACGCACATGTAGATGTTCTTCCATTTTTCCCCCACCGCAAGATTTGCATGCCTAGAACACAACGAGTGGTTCAGGGCGAGTGGTGCTGCGAGTAGTGCAATTTTTTTTTGCGCAATCTAACGACACATGACAACATGAGCCATCGGTGAGAAGAAAAACGATATGCACACACAGCAAGGTGATATCTCTACCATAAAAGGAGAGTTTGTAGTCACATCTGTTTCGTTCATGTCGTACGCAGTCGGGATGAAAACGACGCGGAAACGGACGAAACTGGGTGCTATCATATTTGGTTTCATATTTATTTTGCGAAAGCGGTAACGAATACAGAAACCCCAAAAATGAATATGGAGACAGATAATATCGAAAACAGACATGGAGCGAATACAGAGTGGACACGAAAGCAAAACTGTGTGTTGACCGGAACTTAAAACCCCCTTGAATCATAAAGAAATACAGACAAAAAACAAAAAAATTATGAAATTGTTAACATGGCTATAAAATAATATGGTTGTGTTAGCAACATAGGTTAGTATTGTAGTATTTGTTTTGAGCCGAAAAATAAAAGACTGGTCCCGATGGGGACAATTCCGTATAGGTCTAGTTGAGTACGTGTGTGGTAGTAAAAATTAGTCCTCAAATGATCCATACGACTCATTCTACTCATCGTGTCTTTGTGCATTGTTTGGTAGTTGGTCTACAAAGTAGCCATGGACCTATAGTAGAAACGGAAATTCCATATTCATAGAAACAAAAAGTTTCGTTTCCACGTCTCTTCCACCGGAAAACACCATTCCGTTTTTGTTTCCGTTTCTACATAAAAATTCCATTTTCATTTCCGTTTTGCAAATTCCCGTTTCCTTTTTCATATTTCCTCTCCGTTTTCATTTTTCCTTCGGAAAAGCGGAAAATTTCCACTTCATTTTCATTCCTACTCTTTTCATTCCAAAATAGATGACTTAAGTTAGTACAAAGTTGAGACATCTATTTTGGAACGGATGAAGTAGTACGCAGTCATTCATCTCCAAAAATTGTTCTAGTTATCTCTTGCCCAACCTTGCAACTAATTAGTCCGGTTAATTACGCAAGTTAATTAGTCATGCTTTAGTTTATGGAAAATAGTACGGACCTTTAGAGGTGAGGGTCACATTAGTTATGAAGAGTTTCATTCTTTAAACTGGAAGATCACATTAATTGTGTAAAATATTGCCGTGCATCGGACGTGAAAATCACGTTAGTTAAGGAAAGTATTATCTAGAATATGCTTATCCCCGTTGCAACACAGAGCAATTAGCTAGTCTAACTAGAGGGTGAGTATAACTTCTTTTGTTTGGTTTTGAATACGGATGAGGACAACGCCTGTCTGGCACTGGAAATAAGACAAGGGAGTCATGGCTACCAAATCCAGCTCGTCAAAATATCCATCCAAGAGATCTCGATGGGCCAAAAGATCTGTGGCCTTGTCCCGACTCAGGATGGGTCCGTGGCTCCATGTCAACGTCGCCACGAGATTGAGATGCACTTGCAGGGGCGGGAAGGACCACGGTCCATCAGTATGCTGAAGCCTTGTGTGGCCACTAGGTTGCCACGGTGAAATGAGAATGGATATACCGACCCGTACCCGTAGACCGTAGCTAGCTACCTAGCCGTATCTGGTGTGTCCGTTCTTTCTCTGCTCGACCGACTTCTCTTGTCCACACAATGTGATATCCAAAATGTATGCAAGTGAACAGAGGAAGGTGACGCGTGCATACCTGCATGGATCAGGGGCAGCCTCAGGTTTTTAGGATATCTCCAACTACGTTTCTCAAACACATGCCAAAAAAAAAGTTTCTCAAACGGACATCCTCATATGTGAACGAACAAGTAATGTTCATGGACTCCTTAAAAAGTAATGTTCTTGGACATTCAGGCGGAGAGACGTCATACAATGCTATCTCTCAAAAAATTTCCAGTTCAAATATTTCAAACACAAAGTTTTGATCAAATTTACCGAATTCGATATATTACATGCAAACTAGACTAAATTTAAGCTAATTTGATATATTATAACCAAACTTAACTTAAACTAAACCTAAACTAGATTAATGTCGGATTGTGACCTCGTCGGCATGACCTTTGAGGCCACTAGGACCGTCGTCATCGTTGTTAACATTGTCGTCATTGTCACCACAGTTGCAGAAGCGTCCCAGGCAGTGGTGGAGCTTGACAGAAAAAGTTGGGCGGGCCAGACTGACAAAGAGCACAATTTTTTTTGAAAATTTTAATCATATAAACAATACACACAATTTTAGTCCTCTGAGTACTCTAGCCATGAGGAGGAAAGACCAAACCAACTGTAATGGAATCGGTGCCGATGCCCTCGTGCACCTGAAAGTTTATAATTCTGTATACCTAACATCAAATATGCCCTCTCATATTATCTCTTTGTTCCGGTGGATATTGCCAAATTTGAGAGCAGAATCTAGGGTCTTCCTACAAGAGCTCAATACCTTGGGAAAATCATTTGCTAAATTCCTTCATTCTGGTTATGTTGTTGTTCCAATTCTAAGCAAGGGCAATACATGATCTTCCTCAACTTTAATTATATCATCACTTTTTCTTTTAAAATACAAATCAATCATTCTCTTAGTCTGATTTTTATTGCCCATAAGGCCAACTCCACCGCGCGACCCTATCCTGTCCGCCGCCGTCCGTTTGAGGTAAAAGGGACAAACGAGACGGCCCAGTACAAGCGAAAGAACGGACTTTGTCCGCTTTGTGTCCGCTGACCCATCCGCGCCCAAGTTTGTGCCGCTTTTTGGGGTGAAACGGACAGACGCGGACGCTGCTGGTCGTCTGTCGTGTCCTCCTCGCCCGCCTGCGGTGGTACAGACGGGCCTTTTTCTATCCGCCCTCCCTCCTCCGGCCGCATCCACTCCACTCTTCCCTCTCTTCCTCGCCGTCGCCAAATGACCACGCCATTGCAGCCATGCAACTCGGATGCGCGCTTGCTCTTCCTTCCTCGTCGCCGCCGAAGCTACCCAAGCACGACCACCTTGTTTGCGCACCGCCCGCCGGATTTGGGGCGGATCCGGTCGATCTTGAGCTCGCCCATTTGTGGGAGGTCGGGCAGCGCCATGGATCGGCCGGGAACCTCGCCGGAAGGCCCGGCAGTCGCAAGGCCACATCTGACGATGGCTCGTCCTCTAGCCGCTCGGATCTGCACCGTCGGTGGCCCGGCGAGATCTTGTGAATGGCGGCCAACCGGGCTTGGTGCTTGCCCAAAAGCTCGTCGGCGCACCGTTGCCCCTCATCAAGTGCGACCATCGCCTAAGGGTGGTCGTGGCGCCGGTTCACAACGCCGGAGCATTCCGGATGGGTGTTCATCAAGTGCTTAAACGATTGGGTATGTGCTTTTTTAGCATCGGTTTGTGTTCTTGGATTAGACTAGTGGTGCTAACTTTAAGTTTTATTGTGTAGAACGGATGCAAGTTTGATATTGGGAAGAAGAGTACATCGATATGTTGATAGAGCGAAATGTATTCCATGTTCGTGCACTTTTAGCTAGCCTAGATGCTTTAGATGAGACAAATGCACTTGTTGCTAGATTAGAGGCTAGGCACGATACTACGTGCAAAGAAGCAACAAGGCACGATACTACGTGTGAGAAAGCAACATCGACTTCTGGCTTGAAGAAGAAAGGAGGGTGCAACGTCGTGCCTCCTCCACAGATCAACAATGAGTGCATCGAGAAGGCCGTAACCCAACTCAAGGGAGCAGTTATGGAAGTTGGGTATCTTCTTAAATGTATTCTTGTGGTTCTTGTTTTCTTTGACCTTGTTTTACTAGTCAAAATATGATGATGTATTGTCATGTATCAAAAATGAATGATAAAAAAAGTTTAAGGACTTGCAAAGAAATATACGCGGACAGGATGGGGCAAATGGATGTAGCCGTGCGACGGGCGCATGGCCACCGCATCTCAGGACAGGCCCGGACACGACCCCAAATCCCTATCCAAACGAACAGAATCCGGACAAAACGACGTTCGTTTGGGGTCGTGCGGTGAAGTTGGCCTAACTACCTACTGTACGTTGCAATGTAGAACATCAGGACTGTATAAGATGTAAGGAACTGAAAAAGTCAGGCTATTAATTATCAAATGGGGAATTGGGGGAAGATATTAGTTTACGTGATGTTGCGCATGTGTGTCTATACAGGTAGCTGTTGCTTCAGACTGGGCTGGCACGAACGGCGCGGCGCGCCATGCCGTCGTTCGCTCACTGCAGGCACGAACGGGGGGCGGGCGGCTGGCCCCTGGTTGCGCGATGCGAGAGATCCGCGAGGCGACGACATATTCCAGCGGGCGGCGGTTGCTTCTGCTCGGCAGCGCGGCCAAATGCTTCGCCAAGTTACTGGACTGCGGCTGGACTGGGCTAGGAAGATGCATAGGTATGAAAAGTTGTTTTTTTTTTTTTTTTTGAAACGGAGGCAAAAGCCTTGCCTCATCCATTAAATAAGAGAGAATAGAGTTTGTTACACGCCACCGAAATACACCACATGCGGATTACTCGCGTGCGATAAAAGACCCTAATTTCTTAGCTCCGTGATGACCCAAAGGTTTGCCTCGGTAGAGATGGACGAAAGCAAGATTGGCGGTGGGGCACTCTTATGCTTAAAAACTCTTGCTTTCCGCTCGTTTCAAATTGTCAATGATACTAGCATAGTGATGGAGGCCTTGGCTTGACGATCCGGCATTCCTTCGACGCAAGTGCTTGCCCACCGGTGTTGAACGGTTTCAAACAAGGGCCAAGCGGAAGTGTCGAGCCCAAGCATGGGGAATTTCCCAATGACCAGAGACCAAAGGCGCCGGTGTAGCGGCACTTGTAGAAGAGATGAGGTTCAAGACTTGCACTCTCTTGCGAGAGGGCAAACATCACAATTGGCCATCCTCGCTTTGCCAATCTATCCGCCGTCCAGATTCTATCTTGAAGAGCTAGCCAAGCAAAAATTTTACTTTTGAGGCGCCAAACCTTCCAAACCATCCTGTCCATGGGCGACAAGACCATCCCTAGAAATTGCGCTCAGATATGGAAGTCGCCGAAATCTTGCCCATTGCTCGTATGCTTCCAAATAATTTCATCCTCGGTGAGCTCGTCAAGGTGGACCTCATTAAGAAGCATCCAAAGAGTGAAGAACTGTGTGATGTGGTCGTGATTACGTTGGTGGGGTTTTGATCTTGAGGATCCACGCGTTGTGCTTGAGGGCCTCTGACCTTCCAACTTTTTCTCTTGGAGGCTTTGAAGATGAGAGGGCAATGTCTTTTGGCGAACGCCCAAGAAGCCAAGGAGAGTCCCAAAAGGGTGTTCTCGCTCCGTTACCAACGGTGATGGTGGTTGAGGCATAGAAAAGTTGAGGTCCTCCGCATCACATGGGTTTCCCATCCCCACCCACATCTTGTTGGGCTCTTTCCATTCGTACCACGGCCATCGTAATCGGAGAGCCCTCGTAAACTTGGAGGTGTTCAGACCCCAAGCCCTCCGTCTGAAAGAGGCCGACAAACTGCCTCCCCGATTCACTTTGCATTTGGCCCCCGATGTCTTTTCTGAGCCGGACCATAGGAAGGCTCGTTCAAGCTTGTTGACGTTGTGGAGGATGGTTGGCGGTATGACCAAAGGGGTGGCGGGGTAGACCACTTGGGAAGTGATCACGGACTTGACTAGGGTCGTTCGCCCGATGGTGGTGATGTTTCGGCCATCATACGTTGGCAACTTGCTTGCCACTTTATCCACGAGGAATTGGAAGTCCACTAATTTCAGCTTCCACACGGAGAGGGGGAGACCCAAGTATCGCAAAGGAAAAGACGCCCAAGTAGCGGCAAGCTTTGAGTTAGGAAATCCAAATCGAGGTGGTTGCAACGAATGGGCACCACCGAGCTCTTTTGAAAGTTGGTGCAAAGACCGTGACATCCCCAAATCCCCTCAAAATGCTAGCAAAGTTGTCAACATCCCGCTTGATCGGTGCCAGAAGACGGCTGCATCGTCCGTAGAGAGGTCCTCATCATGGCCCCCTTCCCCGAATTTTATGGAGGAGCCCTTCTTTGTTGCCACATCAAGGATTTTGTAGCGGGTCAATGGCGATGACAAAGAGAAGCGGAAATAGGGTCTCCTGCCGAAGCCCCTTCCCATGCTTTATTGGACAGCCGGCAATACCATTCGTGATGATCCTCGAGGATGAAGAGCTAAGGAGGGCTGCGATCCAATCCCTGAATTTACTTGGGAATCCTCGCCGCTGGAGGAGATCAAGCAAGTACTCCCACTTCACGGAGTCAAAGGCCTTGCGGATGTCGAGCTTGAAAAGGAGGGATGGGGTCTTCCTCTTGTGAAGGCGACGGGCAAGGTTGCGGACATACAAGTAATTGTCATGAATGCTTCTTGTTTTGATGAAGGCGCTTTGGGCATTAGAGACGAGATTTTTCATGTGTGGGCCTAGTCTCATGGATAGCACCTTCGCAATAATCTTTGCGATCAGCGTGAATGAGGCCGATGGGTCTATAGTCGGCGATCCCTCCGCCCCTTCCTTCTTGGGCAAGAGCACCACATTTATGAGTTGAGCCCTTTGAAGGTTTGAGGTGTGTAGGCGGTCAAAATGTGTGATCACCCTCATGAGATCAGGCTTAATGATGTCCCAACACCTCTTAAAGAAGATGCCGTGAACCCATCTCGGCCCGGCGCCTTGTCACTTGGCATGTCGTTGATCGCATCCAGGACCTCACTCTCGGCCGTTGGGGAGCCAAGGTCATGCAAGTCAAGAGGCTCCAAATTTAGCTCATCCCAATTGAAATCTTTGTGGCATCGGGGGCCTCTCTTCATGACATTGGAAAAATGGTCATGGATTATCTTTTCCTTGGCGTCGTGCTCGGTGACCCAACCATGCTCATTTTTTATTCTATGGATATGATTTTTTCTCCGCCTTGCATTGACTCGGCGATGGAAGAATTTTGTATTAGCATCCCCATCTCTAAGGTTGGCAATTCTACTTTGCTTGCTTCTTGCGATCTTTCGAAAGCGCCGCCAAGGCGATGACCCTTCTCTTGAGTCCGCCCGAGCTCAATTTCCTCGGTGGAGAGGAGCCTATCCTCTTGGGCGATGTCGAGGCGAAATATCACCAAGAGCGCGGCCTGGTGGTGAATTTTAGCCTTGGAGAAAAGACCTCTACTCCATTCAGAGAGGCGGAGAGCCGTCTTCTTGAGCTTGTGGTAAAGTATGAGGTTTGTCAAATTTCTGGGCGGGCAGTTTGGCCCCTAGAAAGCTCCGCCCTTGCCAGGCACTGCTGCATCCATCGCTAGTCGTGGCGTCGCGTTTGCACCATAGTCATTGCGCCTCCTCCTTAACGCAGAGGTCACACTCTAACTCGGCGACCGTGATCTGGAGGAGGTCCTGGATGCTCCTGTAAAACTTTATGGAAAGTGTAAAACCCTTTGTCTTAAGCCGAATGTATATTAAGGACAGTATGATCGTACCTAATCCCTGCCCTCACAGCGATTTGCATTTTCGACCGTCCGCTTTTGTGACCTGTTAGTTTCTGGCCGTCAGATTTAATGTGAAAAGCGATATGTCTCGCAATGTGGCTAATCTGGCCCAGCTGTCCTGTGGGCTGCTACTCCACAGGCCGAAACGGACGCCTTTGGTAAGCTGGGCCTTTTCTGGCAGCCCAATTAACCCATCCGATCGGTCGCACATACAACCCGAGAGCCCAGTCCAGCCCGACTCTCTCCTGTCGCCTCCGCACCCCCTTTCTCGTAGGGTTTCTCGAGCAGACGGCATCGCACCGCCGCCGGCCATCCCTCCTCTGCCCCCTCCCACCGCCTTCTGGCCGTACCGCGCATCCGCTCGCCAGTCCCGGCTCTCCTTTACCGCGAAGCCGAAAGCCATCGCCGCAGCCCGACCACGAAGCCGGCGCCCGATCCACTCGCTCCGACCTTGACAGCGCCGCCGGACACCGTCCATCGACCCCGTCGCTCGTACCTTGACTGAGTCACCGGAAGCAGCCGCTCGACCCCTACCCCGTCGCTCCTATAACAATGCCGTACGCCCTCCCTATCGACCCTGACGCCGCTGCTTCACCCTACCTCGACCTCGCATCCGGACGTCGTCGCTCTACCTCGGTGAGCTTTTGTATGCCTTGTGGATTGTTGCTGGTAAGACTGAATTGCTGCTGCTGTGAATATTTGCTAATTCTACAGTTATACCAGTTGGTATTGACTATACAATCTGCTAATGTGTGGTAATTGTAATGTGAGATTGTTGATTTTAATGTGTGCATAGATGGTGTCAAAGATGCGTATTTTATGATTGTTAATGTGTGTGGTGGCGAACAGTGTTCTGTCTTCCAGTAGCGGCTTTGTCAAGATGGTTAGTTGCTGAGATGGTCTGTTGTGGGAAGGCGGTCGACGCCGGCGGCCAAGAAGGAAACATCGAGTAGCTCCAAGGTCGGGCTGCAGTTCCACGTTGGCAGGATCGCCAGATTCCTCAAGGCTGGCAAGTACGCCGAGCCGCTTAGGCGCTGGTGCCCCCATCTACCTCGCCGCCGTTCCCCAAGTACCTCGCCGCTGATGTGCGTTTCTACCAGATCTCATCCTTGCCCTTGTTCTTTGAGATTTCTATTCCTCGACCTGGTTATTCTTAGATCTTTTTTCGACCGAGTAGTAGCAATGCCTGAATATTTGTGCTATTCTTGTCGTTCTTCCCCATTGATGCAGGCCCTGGAGCTGGCTGGCAACCCTGCCAGTGCCAGGGACAACAAGAAGACCCATATCATGCACCGCCACATCCAGCTCGCCGTGCGCAATGGCGAGGAGCTATATATCTCATGTTGGTTGTAGCGAGCACAAGACAGACAGGAGCTTTGGCGCAAGTCCGTCCATGTCGGACCCTTTTCATTTATTTATTTCGCGAATTCCTTTTCATTTATTCGTGAGCGTACTTATGCTACTATTCTTGTCTGAAATTCCTTTTATGTTTGCATGATCGGAGCCATGAGGATTGCTACTCCGTAAGCAGCAGCGTTCTCCTAGATGACAACTTGCCCGAATGAGCTGATGATGGTTTCTTGGAAATATATAGACCCATATGATTTATTATTGGGACAGGTAGTGTAGGCATATTAGCCTATGGCATTGTTACTGCAGATTCCAGTGTTCACATTTTCCACCTTGATTTCCTTTTCATATGGATTTAGTAAGACCATCACATGGGTTGTTTGCATTTGCCACCTTGATTTCCTTCTTGTATGGTTTTAATAAGACCATAACATGGGTTAATTGGTCAGGAGGGGGCCAGCATCCAGCAAGATATGGTGCTGCAAAATGAATGTGGGGTTTGTCTAGCTAATCAGGTCAGTGTGGTGCAGTACCCTCTGCTATTCATATCTTCTTTTTTTGTTGTAATTCTGACGTCCTGATTCAGTTGCTTAGTTATATAGATTTCCATTCACTTGGTCTATAGATATCCAGAAACCTGTGATGAAACATGTTGCTTGAATTGTCAACTCCATCGCTGGCTATATATAGACTTACTACACTTTTTGCATTATCTTCTTCGGTGAAAATTTGTTATATGCTAGGAAACAAGCAGCTTCAAATATAATTTAGAACAGACCTAAATACATTCTTAGTCCAATAGTTAATTAGTATAACTATGGCACCACCTAGCTTGCTATTTTTGACCTTCAAGCCATCCATTAGTCCTATGTCGCTGCCCCAATGCACTTGCTTCTTAGTACTGTATTTTGCCTACCATCCTATCGATTGTTTTGGGCAATATCTCTAGATGTGTGGTTCATCTACTTACTGCATGAGACATCTTTCCATATTTATCTGAACCATGTAAGTCACACCAAAGATGTATTCTGACACATCCATCTTAATCAGCACTATGTCTATCTGGCTCTAGCTTGTTGTCTTTGTCAGGTTTGACTTTAATATCCTTAATGATAAAACCCTTAGTTGATTCATCCACGTTTTATATTATTTATTTAGTAGTATGAAATTTTGATGAAAGTAAGCGTATTTACATAGTACATGTATGTGTAATCAGTTTCCTGTCATTTTCAATACTCGCTTCACCTGTCAAGAGGGGGGAAAAGATTATCTATCTTAAGTGACAATCCATGGTCCTCGAGTGTGTTCTTATTTCACTGTTACTTGTTATGTTTGTTGAATATCAATGCATTTTGTTTTCAGAATCAAGTTTGACCTCTTTCCTGCTCATGTGTAGTTTAGGGGGGGAAATAGGTCTTGCAAAAAAAACATGCTTGAGATCTCAATAGTATAATATTTTTTTTACTGTGTTTGTGCTAAAAACATGCTCTAATCATTTCGGA
The DNA here is from genome assembly GCA_021605145.1 of Aegilops bicornis. NCBI lineage: Eukaryota > Viridiplantae > Streptophyta > Magnoliopsida > Poales > Poaceae > Aegilops > Aegilops bicornis. The sequence goes on from CM038674.1 coordinate 191,201,322, forward strand.
GGCTGTGCAACAGAGGACCTGTTTTCAGAGAATATCATGTATGCAGAGCCAGTAGATTATGAAGATTTACTTGCATCCTTACCGTAGCTATTTCATTTTTTGTTTATTCATCCTTATAGTTGGGTGCAAAACAGCAAGTATTCCAGCTGCCTGTCGATGTTTAAGGTTATTGTTGCCATTCGTTCACCGAGTCACCGAGTGAAAGATCTGTTGCTTTGTTATTTCAAAAGAAAACAGAAACTTTCGTGATACATTTTATTTGAGTTTATTATCCTTTTTGAGAAGTTGTCTTACATGGATTCACATCTTATAGAAAAATTCAAAATAGACGGGCGCGGCAACGCGCGCCATCGATGATCTAGTATTGAGTATTAGCCTTGGCATACAAGTTACAAGAGATCGACCAGGATGGTCGTTACAAAGAGATCGGGTGAGAAAAGGAGATAGAGATGAAGTAGAATTTAAACAAACTTCTATCCCTATACAACTCCTATACGTCTATTCCAACACTCCCTCTCAATCTAAACCTGAAGGAGCTTTGCCAAGGTTAAGATTGTACTTAAATTCATTCAACCTTCTCTTGGTAAGGGGCTTCGTAAACCCATCCGCGAGTTGATCTCCTGTGGGAATAAACTGAATCTCAAGAAGCTTTCGAGCTACTCTTTCTCTGACAAAGTGAAAGTCAACTTCAATGTGTTCTGTTCGTGCATGAAAAAAGGGATTTGCTGAGAGATAAGTTGCACCAATATTGTCACACCGTAACCTCGCAGCCTGTGGAGCCTTAATTCCAAGCTCATAGAGTAATGGTTGTATCCACATCACTTCAGTTGTAGCATTAGCCAAGGCCTTATATTCAGTGCTTGACCTAGAAATAGTTGCCTGTTTTCTTGCGCTTCATGGCACAAGATTAGTTCCCAGAAACATAGCAAAACCACCTGTAGACCTTCTATCATCAGCACATCCTGCCTAGTCAAAGATCGTAGTATGCAAGAATAAGCATAGAAGAGGACTTGGTAATTTCAAGTCCAAGACCTTCCGAGAACCCGAGATACCTTAGAATTCTTTTGACCGCAAATTCAATGAGTAGTTCTAGGTGCATGTAAGTACTGACATACCTTGTTTACTGAATAAGATATATCATGACGAGTGAGTGTTAAATACTGCAAAGCACCTACAACACTCCTACAATTTGTTGCATCCTCTGGTCCAAGAACTTCTCCATTTTCCACTTTAAGTTTTTCTGAAGTAGAAATTGGTGTATTGACTGGCTTACAATTCTTCAATCCTACTCTCTTGAGAATATCAGTTGTATATTTTTCCTGTGAGAGAAGTATGCCATCTTTAACTTGCTTTACCTCTATACCAAGAAAATAGTGAAGATCACCCAAATCCTTGAGAGCAAATTCCAACTTGAGGTCCTTAAGCAAGCAAGTAGTGGCATCTGAACTTGAACTAGCAACAATTATATCATCAACATAAACAAACACAAAGATAGTGACATTGCCTTTATTAAAGAAGAACAATGAGGTATCTGCCTTGGATGGTATGAACCCAAGATGTTGCAACTGCATACTCAATCTAGAATACTAGGCTCTTGGGGCCTGCTTCAAACCATACAAAGCTTTATCCAACTTACAGACATGTTGTGGTGTGCTGGGATTCTCATAACCTGGTGGTTGTCGCATGAACAATTCTTCCTCAAGAACACCATGAAGAAACGCGTTCTGAACATCCAGCTGTCTTAAACTCCATCCTCTGGAAACAACAATAGACAAGATAAGGCGAATAGTAGTTGACTTAACAACAGGACTAAAGCTATCTTCATAATCAATTCCAAACCTTTGTTTAAATCCTTTGGCAACTAATCTAGCCTTATATTTGTCTATGCTTCCATCTGACTTCCTTTTTATCTTATATACCCATTTGCAATCAATAACATTGTCTCCATACTTTGGCGGAACCAAGTGCCAAGTCTTATTTTTCATAAGTGCATTATATTCATTATCCATAGCTTCCTTCCAATCCTTATTAGCAAGAGCATCATGCAAATGAATTGGTTCACCGGTAGTGGTAAGAAAGGCACGTTTGATTTTGTCATACCTTATCGTACCATCATTGTATTGTTTTTCCTTGACAATACCTGACCGAGACCGTGTTTGCCGAAGGGAAGATGTAGGGGGCACAGGAGCAGTCACTGCCACAGACGATCCAGCCGTCTCCCGATCCGATGCGGGCTATAGCCCAGCCGGCTCCTGATCCGAGGCGGATCCATGCAGCGAATCAGCCGAGGGACCGGGCGCGCACCCGTGACCAGCTGCTGTGGGGTCAGGCACACACCCACGGTCGGGCGCTGTGAAGGCCCGTGCAGACATGGCGATAGGCGATTCACCCCCCCCCCCGCACATGGGCTGGCAGACGGCTCGGCGCGTGTAGACGTGGCGGGACTGGCTCGAGGCGACGCTGCGGGACCGGTGGGCGCCACCCGGTCAGTGCGGTCGGCCACCAGGCCACGTGAGTCCAGGCGCACGGGAGGGTCCTCCTGGGATCGCGCGCCGCCAGAGACAGCAGGCTGGGCGGGCGAATCTGCTTGGTATCACGCGCTGTCATCCGGATCAGCAGCAGTTTCCGTGCCCATCTTGTTTGTTTCCTCACACATAAAATGACAACGTGAATTAGCACAAACATCAACAGAATCAGAATTTCCTTGGGATTTTGTACATGATCAAGTTCATTTAATTCACCCCCATGATCAAGTAGAGTGGCAGAGTCTGAAAGGAGTGCAATTTCTGCATGAACCAAGGCTCCCGCATTGTGGTGTAATTTGGCAAAAGGAAAGAGAGTCTCATCAAAAACAACATCACAGAAATATAGATGCGTCCGGTAGAAATTTCAAGGCATTTATAACCTTTATGAAGATTACTATAGCCAAGAAATACACATTGAGTGGATCTAAACTCAAGTTTATGAGCAAATTGGGATAACAAGCACACCCAGATATTTTAAAATAGTTGTAATCAGGTTTTTGATGATAGAGACGCTCTAACAGAGTAGTGTTGCCAATAACTTTGCTAGGAAGCCTATTGATAAGATAGGTGGCAGTAATAAATGCTTCATCCCAGTACTTGAGAGGCATGGAAGCATGAGCTAAAAGAGAAAGGCCAACTTCAACAATGTGGCGATGTTTGCGCTCAACGGAGCCATTCTGTTGGTGAGCATGAGGACAAGATAGATGATGGACTATCCCAATGCTATGGAAAAAGGAGTTGAGTTTCGCATACTCCCCTCCCCAGTCACTTTGGACTGCAAGGATTTTTCTATCAAACTGGCGCTCAACAAGTTTCTGAAATTCTTGGAAAATAGAGAAAACCTCAGATTTATATCGAAGCAAATATATCCAAGTGAACTTGCTATAATCATCTATAAAACTGACATAGTATTTTTTTTCTACCAAAAGAATCTCGGGCATGGCCATACATCACTGAGAATAAGTTCTAACGGAGCATGAGACACACTAGTGGACTTGGGATAAGGAAGCTGATGGCTCTTGGCACATTGACAAGCTTCACAGTCAGACTCACAAACTGGACTATGAGACAAAGAAAGTTTGTCTTTATTGACTATTTGTTTGACAATGATCGAAGATGGATGCCCTAATCATTGATGCCACCGTGCCAAAGAGGGCTTGATGACGGAGTAGACATGACGACGCTTGCGACCTAGTGCTCCGGATGGAATGGGGTAGAGCCCTCCAATGCATCTACCGTGATGAAGGAGTTCCCTCGTTGCCCGATCCTTAATGAAAAAATAACGAGGGTGAGTTTCAAAGAAGACATTATTATCGGTGGCTAAACGAGACATGGATGCAAGGTTTTTGTCAGCTTGTGGCACATGAAGCACATATCTAAGAACAAGATCACGTTTAAGTGTAGGGGAATTAATAGAACCTTGACCGATGTGACAAATATCCATACCTCCACCGCTGGCGGTGTGAATCTGGCCGTTGCCATGGTACCGCTCACGAAGCGCGAGTTGCTCGAGCTCATTGGTCACGTGGTCCGTAGCGCCAGAGTCCACGTACCAGACATTGTCACCGCCCTGTTCGCGCATTGCAGCAGCAACATGGCGGGCGTCGGGCACATAGTCCTTGTCGAACTAATGCCAGCAGTCAATCACCTCATGCCCAGACTTTTTGCAAAGCTGGCAGCAAGGGCGACCACGGGAAGGAGGGCGACGGCCGTTGTTGTTGTTGAAGCCTGAAAGATCGTGGATGTCGCCTAGATGTGGGGTGAATAGGCGCTTTAAAAATAATTACGGTTTAGGCTTGAACAAATGCGGAATAAACCTAGCGGTTAATTTGTCAAGTACAAAACCTACAACAACTAGGCTCACCTATGTGCACCACAACTTATGCTAAGCAAGATAAACTACTAGGTGATAGCAAGATATATGACAAGAAACAATATGGCTATCACAAAGTAAAGTGCATAAGTAAAGAGCTCGGGTAAGAGATAACCGAGGCACGCGGAGACGACGATGTATCCCGAAGTTCACACCCTTGCGGATGCTAATCTCTGTTTGGAGCGGTGTGGAGGCACAATGCTCCCCAAGAAGCCACTAGGGCCACCATAATCTCCTCACGCCCTCGCACAATGCAAGATGTCGTGATTCCACTAAGGGACCCTTGAGGCGGTCACCGAACCCGTACAAATGGCAACCCTTGGGGCGGTCACCGAACCCGTACACTTTGGCAACCCTTGGGGCGGTCATCGGTACCCGTCAAATTGCTCCGGGCGATCTCCACAACCTAATTGGAGACCCCGACGCTTGCCCGGAGCTTTACACCACAATGATTGAGCTCCGAACACCACCAAGGTTGGGGCTACCTCCACAGCTTAATTGGAGGCTCCCAACGACACCACGAAGCTTCACTACAATGGAATATGGCTCCGCGGTGACCTCAACCGTCTAGGGCGCCCAAGCACCCAAGAGGAACAATCACAAGGGTACCAAGCACCCAAGAGTAATAAGCTTCTCAACTTGTAACTTCCACGTATCACCGTGGAGAACTCAAATCGATGCACCAAATGCAATGGCAAGGGCACACGGAGTGCCCAAGTCCTTCTCTCTCAAATTCCACCAAAGCAACTAATGCTAGGGAGGGAAAAGAGAGGAAGAACAAGAAGGAGAACACCAATAACTCCAAGATCTAGATCCAAGGGGTTCCCCTCACATAGAGGAGAAAGTGATTGGTGGAAATGTGGATCTAGATCTCCTCTCTTTTCCCTCAAAAACTAGCAAGAATCCATGGAGGGATTGAGAGTTAGCAAGCTTGAAGAAGGTCAACAATGGGGGGAGAACACGAGCTCAAAGGATAAGGTTCATTGGGGAAGAAGACCCCTTTTTATAGGAGGGGAAAAATCCAACCATTATGTGCTCAGCCTGCACACGAGCGGTACTACCGCTCGGGCGGAAGAAGCAGGGAAAAGGAGCAACAAAACATGAACCTTGGGGCGGTAGTACCGCTTATAAGTGGTACTACCGCTCACCCCAGCAGTACCACCGCTGGAGGAGCAGAACACGGGACCAAAAGAGGCAGGACAGAGCAGAGTATGGTGGCAGTAGTGCAGTAGCGGTACTACCGCCCGACCGGAGTGGTACTACCGCTTATAGGTTGAACTGTCGTGCCTTACTTCTGCACGACTACTGCTGAACCCGACACGAAAAGAGCAGACCCAAAATCAAGGCGGTAGTAGAGCGGTACTAGAGCGGTACTACCGCTTGACGCTACAAGCGGTACTACCGCTGCCACCGCGGTACTACCGCAGGGAGAAAAACAGAACTGCCATAACTTCTTCATATGAGCTCTGAATCGAGCAAACTCAAGCTTGTTGGAAACAAGACAACGAGTAGCATCAAAACAAATAGAGGAGTGAAACCTCCAACCGAGAAGAACCGACATAACCTCCAACATCGAAAACCTCATAGAAGATGCATGAGTGAACTCCGTTTTCGATGAACTCGAGCTTGTCATCAAGATGACCATAAGCTCCAAATCTCACAAGGAGAGGAACCAAGCAAGAACCAATAAAGAATATGCAAGGATGCAATGGTTTGAGCTCTCTACGAACGATACGATCAAGCTACTCATCGAGAGCCCCCCTTGATAGTACGGCAATCGATCCTATAACCCGGTCCCCCACAACTACCATGAGACCGGTAAAATAGAAAACCTATCAAGGGAAAACCTTTGCCTTGCACATAGTCCACTTGAGCTGGATCATGACGATCTTGACTCCATCAAGCTGGACCACCTTTCTTGATTGCGTTGGCTCGGTGAAGACTAGTAGATTGCTCCCTCATACTCCACTATGGGTGAGCCACTCTTTGGCACATCTTCACAAGTCCATTGCCACCACAACGGACGGCAAGCTTCAAGCATATGATCTCTTTGTGATGATCCTACTTGAACTTGCACACCACAACCTAACCCCACAAAGAACTCTCACGAAGACCATGGGTTAGTACACAAAGCGTAATTGACAATGCTTACCATACCATGGGATCGTTTGATCCCTCTCGGTACATCTTCTATGCTTTGTGTGTTGATCAACTTGATTCACTCTTTGACTTAGTCTTGACCAACCTTGAACCTTTCCAACTCTCTTCATTTGGATGATGTCTTGAAGGTAAACATGAATGATCACACACTCTTCTTCTTCAAGACATGCTTGCAATAAGCTCAACCCTCACAAGACCAAACTTTGGATAATTCCTTAATAGCACCTTGGTCATCACGAACTCTCCTTGAAACCAACAAATCGACTCCAAGAAAAGCCTATGGACAAACCCTTCAAATATAACTCAAGGCAACCATTAGTCCATAGAGATTGTCATTAATTACCAAAACCAAACATGGGGGCATCGCATGTTCTTTCAAAGCCGCCGCCGCCGCTGGTGTTGTAGCCGCCCCCGCCGTTGGAGCCAGAACCCCCACCAGAGCGGGCGCCATCGCCCGGAGGAGCGCTGCGTCCGCGCCCACCACCGCATTTCTCCTGGTGACCGCGCCCACGGCCGTGGCCACGGGAGGCAGAGTTGACGGAGGACTGCCGAAGGTCGCCGCCATGGAGGAGGGTGAGGCGGGCATCAAAACTGAACCGCTGGCTGTAGAGCTCTTGGAAGATGATGGGCTCTACCCTGGCGACAAGCGCAGAAACCACCGGGTTGTACTCCATGTCCAGGACGGCGAGAATTTTGGAGACGATCTCCGGATCAGAGAGCGCCGCAGCCGTGCTTGCGACCTCATCGGTGAGGCTTTTGATCTTACCAAGGTAGTCAGCCATGGACATATTTACCTTTCTTGAGGTTGGTGAGCTTGATGCGAGTGTTGATCGCTTGGGCTTGACTTTGAGCAACGAACATGGCGTGGGTGGTGCGCCACACCTCGGCCGGCGTCTGGAGCGTGGCGACCTGGGCAAGAATCTCACGGGAAAATGAACCCATCAAGTATCTTTGAAGTTGTTGCTGTTGTGCATACCAGAGGGATCTCGCAAAGTTGACGACTTGTTCTTCTTTGCCGTCCTTGGTGATGGTGAGGGTGGCCGGCGGTGGCGGGCTCTTCTCGTCGAGGTGGTGCTCCATCTGTGCGCCTCTGATCTGCGGGAGCACGATGACCTTACAGAGCAGGAAGTTGCCCCTCGTAAGCTTCTCTTGTGGTGGCGATCCGAGGGAGGTGGTGTTGGTGGAGGTGGAAGATGAGGCAAAGGTGGAAGATGAGGTGGTGGAGAGCGCACCCATGGTGCTTGGCATCATGGCAGCAGCGGTGGTGGACATGATCTCGGTCGCGGAGGTAGCTAGATGCGATCTCTTTCAATCTAATAAGGAAGAGGCTCTGTTACCATGTAAAACTCTATGGGAAGCGTAGAACCCTTTGTCTCGGGCCGCATGTATATATTGGGCATTAGCCTTGGCATACAAGTTACAGAGAAGATCGAGAGATCGACCAGGATGGTCGTTACAAAGAGATCGGGAGAGAAAAGGAGATAGAGATGAAGTACAAAATTTAAACAAACTTCTATCCCTATACAACTCCTATACGTCTATTCCAACAGCTCCACCTCTATCGGCGAGGTGTGGATCTCCTTGGTGGTCTTGGATAGGTACAAGGTTCACGCCTCCGCAAGCTACGGGTCGGCGAGGACCCAACCCGGCGGCACTTGTATCTTGGCCAAGGACGCCGAGCGCCACACCTGACACCGCTTTGTCGTGGTGGGTACGCCTCTCACGTGACGAGGTAGTCAGCTCCTGCTTGACGGCAGCCAGGCGCCACTAGGTGCCGATGCGGTGAGGCAGCGAGGACGGTTGGCGCCTGATGCGACATTTGATTTGGACGTCATGGTTTCTCGGCGAGGATGGCGCCTGTTTGAAGCCCATCGAGGAGGGATGCCCAGAGCCCCTCACGAGCTGCTCTTGTTCCTCCTCAATGGTTTTTGGTGCCCCGGGTGGTGGGGTGTCCAACTGCAATGACTCCACCACCTTGTGTTAATCGATGTCGTCGTCGGAGGAGGCAAGCTCCTCCTTCACGACAGAGGGCGCAGTACGGGAGGATGGGGCCGATGAGTGCGGTAGCGAGGTGCATTGCTCGGGGCAGCACGCGGGGACAACTTAACTTCGTGCCGCCGCGAATTGAAGCACGAGCTCCCGCTGTCGGGTCTATCGTTGTGGCAGGGCGACGACACCTCGGAGTGGCACCCTTTGAGGTACCACGTCACTTGGGGACCAAGAAGCTCCTTCGACGTCACATTTTTCTTTCTCATAGAGATGGGACGGCGGCCGAAAGCGGTGTGGTGGGCGATGGCTACGGTTTTTTGAGGGTGTGTGTGTGGAGTGAGTGATAGTGAGGGGTTGATACGTCTATTTGCATCACTATTTATTATTATAACTTCCTTTTAATTATCAATATTTTGCACATTGTAGTTCAATGCTAATGTATTTTTCCTCTAAAATTACGTGATTTAATGGAGGAGAGGAATTACCGAAAATCTGCAGTGCAAGAGCAAAAAAGGGGGTGCTGACCTGTGCGGGACGGGGCGCGTGCAACTGGCTCGAACCGAGGAGAAGAGAGACCGCCACCACCTCACCGCGTCACCTGACGGCACCCGCAACCAGCACTGCACCACCCCAAAGACACCACAGGCCTGCACACCCTACCGCCGCGTGAAAGTGCTCCTAATCTCTTTGGTGGTTTTGGAAATTCATTCCAACATACATGGCTTTGAACTAATAAGTACAACATGGGAAGTGAGGGTGAACCCCTCCAGAACTAAAGACAAGTGTTGGATCAAGCCTCAAGACTCTTAGTTTTGTGTTTAAGTGATCAAAGATCACATTAAGTCCATATATATATATATATATATATATATATATATATATATATATATATATATATATATATATATATATATATATATATATATATATATATATATATATATATATATGCCAATAGTATCAAAAGGGATGAGGTTGAGAAGATGAGTTCATTGCTCAAAGTGCTTAGAGATCAAACTCCAAAGACCTTAGCTACTTTACAAGTTCACACTATATCGAACCATAAATGCAACTCCGACGCACCGAACTGATTTCTATCAGAGTCACCGAATCACACGGATATAGCCATTTTCCTAAACCCTACTTGCATCGGTCGCACCGAGAAACCCATCCGGACTCACCGAAGCACATGTACAGACATTCTATAACCTTCTACGTTCGTAATTTCCGAACGGTTTCACTCTGTGACACCGAAGCGTGTAAAATGCTTTGGTCAACACTTCTTAGAGCCATCGATCAGTTTCCCACCGTGTGACCAAGCAATCCAACTGTTGCCTCTGGGCCATTCCACTCGGACTCACTGATGTGTGCAAAAGTGTGTGTAACAGTCAGATTTTTTGTCCAACCTATATATACCCCCACCCACTCCATCAGTGCCTCTCGAAGCAAACACAAGTCCTATCACTTTTCTAGGAGAGAGCTCCCACTCCTTGTGCTGATTTCAAGGAATTCTATTCCAACTATTGGCCCTTTGATCTCTAGTGACCTCATTGCTTTTTTATCCAAACTACTCCAACCAAAAGCCCAAAAATATGTGAACCAACCATTGTGAGGGCCGTGATCGTGGTCCTCGTCACGTGCCGTTTGGAGGATGAGTATGCCGTCCTCAAGCTCCCCACGTGCATCGGATGCAGGGGAGAAAACTCTCAAATGGGGGTAAACATACCCCCATAAGCCGAGCCCGCCAAAGTCGCATGCGGTCGTTGAGCCCAAGATGAGGAGGCCCAACACCGGTGGTGGAGCGGAAGTGCGCGGCGGCGGCGGTGCATTGGCCCGTGGCAGCAGCATGGTGTAGAAACGGGACGACGCCCGGAGAACCGCTGCGAGATCGTGGCCGGGAGAGGGGAGGCCGGCAATCCACCTCCGCCGGATGGGGTTGCTACTGACGATGATGGGGTGGGGGTGGCGTGACGGTGGCTCTCCCCTCGAAGACATCGAAGGGACAGTGAGGGTAGAGAGAGCGAGTGGGTGTGAACTAGCTCGGATGGTGACCGAAGAGAGCGTGAGAAGTTATGAGACGTTCCATCGTCTTCCGTGCTTCCCCACGTGTGGCTCAAGCGGGCTTGACTCATGAAAATTGCCGATTCAACCGTTCTACTCGATGCAGGCTCAGAGCTGCTTCAAGTTTCATACGAAGCAGGAAATAGATGTAGCCCACGCAATCAAATAGGCTGATTTTATTCGGCGCGGGGCTGGCTGAGGGTACCAAGCCCGACCGCGCGATGGGGGGCTGGTACGCGGGTCCGGTTGTAGACGCTCTTACAGCTCTCCCCCGCGCGCGCGCGAAAAGAAGCCCAATTCATCAACAAGCAAATGCGCGCGGGCGCGGCCATGTCGGCGGACCCCCAGCTCCTTGCGGCGGCGGTGGAGGCCGCGATCGCGTCGCGCTCCCCGCGGCTCGGCCGTGCCGCGCACGCGCGCGCCCTCAGGCTGCTGTCGCCGGGCATCCCGCCCTTCATCTGCGCGCACCTTGTCAACCTCTATTCCAAGCTTGACCTCCCCGCGGCCGCCGCCTCCGCCCTCGCCTCCGACCCCAGCCCCACCGTCGTGTCATTCACGGCCTTCATCTCCGGCGCCGCGCAGCACGCGCGCCCGCTCCCCGCCCTCTCTGCCTTCGCCGCCATGCTCCGCCTCGGCCTCCGCCCCAACGACTTCACCTTCCCCTCCGCGTTCAAGGCCGCCGCCTCCGCGCCCCCTCGCTCCGCCGTCGGCCCGCAGATACACGCGCTCGCCATTAGGTTCGGCTACCTCCCTGCCGACGCCTTCGTCTCATGCGCCGCGCTGGACATGTACTTCAAGACCGGCCGCCTTGGCCTGGCTCGCCGCCTGTTCGAGGAAATGCCGAACAGAAACGTGGTGGCGTGGAACGCAGTGATGACCAACGCCGTGCTCGACGGCCGGCCCCTCGAGACGGTCCAGGCTTACTTTGGGCTTCGGGAGGCTGGCGGGATGCCGAATGTCGTCTCGGTCTGTGCGTTCTTCAACGCGTGTGCCGGGGCGCTGCTCCTGTTGCCTGGGGCCCAGTTCCATGGGTTCGTGGTGAAGTGTGGTTTTGACATGGATGTCTCAGTGTCGAATGCGATGGTTGATTTCTATGGGAAGTGCCGGCGCGCGGAGAAGGCAAAGATGGTGTTTGATGTGATGAGAGTCAGGAACAGTGTATCATGGTGTTCCATGGTTGTTGCATATGCACAGAACGGGGCAGAGGAGGATGCTTTTGCTGTGTACCTGGGTGCGAGGAGGGCGGGGGAAGAGCCGACTGACTTCATGGTCTCCAGCGTGCTCACTACATGCGCAGGCCTGCTAGGCCTTGACCTTGGGCGTGCTCTGCATGCAGTTGCTGTACGCTCTTGCATCGATGCAAACATCTTTGTTGCAAGTGCATTGGTTGACATGTACGGCAAGTGCGGGGGTGTTGAAGATGCTCAGCATGTCTTTTTTGATATGCCACAGCGGAATCTTGTCACATGGAATGCGATGATTGGAGGGCATGCTAACATTGGTGATGCTATAAACGCACTTGCGGTGTTCGGTGATATGATAGCGAGTGGAGAGACAGCACCTAACTACATCACACTTGTAAATGTGATCACAGCCTGCAGTAGAGGAGGTTTGACCAAGGAAGGCTATGAGCTGTTTGAGACAATGAGGGAGAGGTTTGGGATAGAACCACGGACTGAGCACTATGCTTGTGTGGTTGACTTGCTTGGGCGTGCAGGAATGGAAGAGCGAGCTTATGAGATTATACAGAGGATGCCAATGAGACCTTCCATTTCTCTCTGGGGAGCACTACTTGGGGCATGCAAGATGCATGGGAAGACAGAGCTGGGAAGGATTGCAGCTGAGAAGTTGTTTGAACTTGACCCTCAGGACTCTGGCAATCACGTGCTGCTCTCGAACATGCTCGCATCTGCTGGCAGGTAAGAGTAACTCCCTTACTCATACTGAATTTCTCTTACGGGTTCATGGTGATATTGACGCTTTGAGAAATACTGCCATATATCAATGCCTAAAAGAGTTCGCCTCAAAACTAACAATCCCACATATCAGTGTGGAGTGTCGTAACTTGTCAGTAGATCACATGTATTCTTCATTCCATTAACTCTGGAACATATTAGTTATTAAACTATCTGCTCTTATCTCTTGGCCTATTCGAGCATCCACAATATATGCAAATGTATGCATGCCTCTAAGCTCTCCCTGTCTATCTCCTCTTGGATCCAGCCTCTATACACTGCAGATTGCTGCATCTAACCAAATAACGCTAGCATCGCCTCCTAGCTTGCAGGCTGCCTTCATCAACTGAAATAATAGAGCTGGCCCTGTTTTATTACTGGGAGAGAACATCTGCACACTATGTTGCATAAATAACAAAACAATATTTTAATACCTGTTTAAACATTTGATGAGATATCTGCCAGATTATGCCATTATTTGGAACTTAATTTAGCCTTAGAATCAATGCACCAGCACACAATCCATACTGTTGATTTAGTGTATCTTCTGAACTTGTGCAGGTGGGCAGAAGCAACTTATGTAAGGAAGGAGATGAAAGATGTCGGAATCAAGAAAGACCCAGGGTGTAGCTGGATCACTTGGAAAAATGGTGTGCATGTTTTCCATGCCAAGGACACCAAACATGAGATGAATAGCGAGATCCGGGCATTACTGGCCAAGCTTAAAAAACAAATGCAAGCTTCTGGGTACATGCCAGACACACAATATTCACTTTATGATCTTGAGGAAGAAGAGAAAGAATCAGAGGTGTTTCAACATAGTGAGAAGCTTGCCCTGGCCTATGGACTCATTCACATTCCGCCTGGTGTACCTATAAGGATCACAAAGAACTTGAGAATATGTGTGGATTGTCACCGAGCTTTCAAGTTTATATCTGGTATTGTTGATAGGGAGATAATTGTGAGGGACAATAATAGGTTTCATCACTTTAAACAATATGAATGTTCATGCAAGGATTACTGGTGAAAACTCTGTCCATGTGATACAGAAAAGGTATGCAACATCTTTCCTGTAGGATAGTTGCATGAGATTATAAATTATTTCTCCAGAACGATGATGTTTTAGCTCACTTCTTTATGTATTGTATATCACTCCCTTTATTTGAACTTTCAAAGAAGTATTCCCTCCGTCCGAAAAAGCTTGGGACAAGCTTGGGACAAGCTTTTTCGGAGCTTTTTCGGACGGAGGGAGTAGAAGTATAGTGGTCAATTGAGGAATAGATCTCAGTGTTACTACAAATATCCAGCATAACTACAGTAGGAAACTCTCAAGTTACCAATGCATGTTTTTGTATTACTATTATAGTTGCAGCATCGAGAGAACTACTTGGACAAATTCTTCAAACAGGAGGTAATTATTATGTTTCTTATTCAAAAACAAGGACAAGCGCTCCTTTTCTCAATTTGAAAACTAATGCTCACCTATATTGGTGGTTCATTAAAAGTGTCACCTACTGTATTAAAGGATGACATCAACGTTGTTGTGATTCCATTTTGTTGATCCAGTTTTGTTGTCTGAACATGGTTGTGAAGTACCGCTCTCCCTTGCTTTATCTGACGAAAATGGCCTATGAATGTTTTTTTCTCTGATTTGGTTTACTGTAACTAATTTATGAAGCAAGAAGAAACAGCGGAGAAGATCAAGAGCTGGGTGAGGATGGCCACGAAAAATCTCATCGGCTCCATCATCTCTGGCGGCACCGACCTCGACCTCGTGCTTGCCCACGCGGTCTACTTCAAGGCCAAGTGGTGTGGTGCAGTACGTTTGAGACACCGGATGAGGCTGGGCACTTTCACTGGCTGGATGCCTTGATGGCAGCCGCGTTTGATGCACAGGTCATGTGGAAGCCCATGTACGACGCGCATCCATGAACAGGTTCAAGGTCCTGAAGCTCCCTTACAGGCATGACTGAGACGACGAACCCATGTTCCCATACCAGTACAGCCAAGGCACTGCGGCCGGCGAGGCTTCATCTGACGCGGACAACACGCATTACTCAGTGTACCGCAAGGCTGGAGTACCTGTACAGCATCACACCCAAGACGGCAGCCGCCAACAGTTGGTCTGCCCTAATTCGAGGTAAACTTGAAATGGGACCTCCATCTGCTTGGGCTCACGCTACCGAGACGACCTGCCGAGCATGTGCCAATGTGCCTGGACCACGACAGGCGGCCGACATTACTGAGAAAGAGTGCACCAAGCAGTCGTCAATGTGGACGAAGAAGGAACTGAGGCGGCCATGATCATAATTGGGGTCATACAATGTACTGGGAAGCCACCAAGCAACGAGTTCGTCTCCGACCATCCCTTCACTTTCTTCATGATGGAGTAGAGGGTGATTGTGTTTGCCGGCAGGACCTAGATTTTAGAAACTTCAGGCATTGGCTATCTGCTTCTTTTACTTTTGCATCTAGCTGTCTCTGATGTTTTCAGAACGATCAAGCAAAACCAGAATGCAAACATTTCAGTTCCATGTATTTTTACAATCAACTGTGGGATATGGTACTTGGGAATTTTGATGAAAAGATCAGCGGCATGTATCTGTAAAATAATGCACTATGTAGTAGCAGACTCCAGAAATATAAACTGGCAAGCCAAATCAATTTAAGAAAGTCAAGTAATTGCTTCAGCACAGGAACACAACACTTTATAAGCACATCACAGGCGCAAAATCAACAAGCATAATCAAGGGTTTGCTGTCATACAAAGATTAATGACTGCAAAATAATTAGGCCAGCTAACCACCACTACTGTGGTAGAAACAATGCAATAACTTAAACAGTAGGAATACCTACAGACATCAAGTGGGGACTAGACCAACATAATCCTCAGAACTGTCTTCTATCCTAATTAACACAGCGATGATTGCGACAACGATAATGATTATGCTCGAAAGACAACCGAATATTGTCTTGAACTTCCTGGTCTTCCCTCTGCTTCTTTTCACACAAATATCTAGCTCCTTGAACTCAACCTCAGAGGATTCTTCGCGGGTTGTATTCTCAACTTCAGTACTAGACAGACCTGATTTATCTTCATTGCAGATAATCTCCATAGTACCCTTAGCGCTAGGCCTATCAGCAGTTTCAGTTTCTTTGTTCCCCACTTCGGTCTTGCTCTCAGAATGCTCAGATTGCATATCCTCAGATGACTCCGTTAGTTCCTTATGTTCCTGATCTGATGGTGGTGATGATGATGATGATGACGATGATGACGATGATGAGCAGTTCAGCTTCATAATTGATTTTTCCTTGTGGCGATCAGAGTCGAAGTCGTATGAACTCTGGAGAGATCGGAGAAGCTTTCTCGGTGTCGTGTATAGCTTCACATCATCAATGCTGATTGGCCTTTCAGAAGCCTAGAACAACAGTAAATAACAGAGTCAGTTAACAGGTCAATTGATGTACACACACACACACACACACACAATATTTTCGAATCAAAACTAAAGCAGCATAGGCATTTCGTTATGTGTACCTGCGGACTGGGGGTCTCATCTCTTGGTAAGGTGTTGTTGGGGCTGGCTGAAACAAATCCTGTGAATGTGCCAGTGCACTCAAAATCGGCATCGGTAACTTCGCTGTCACAAACCTCCCCCAGGTCATCTTCAAGGCACTTGCCGTTTGAGCAGAACCTAATGAACAGGCCATCCTTGAGAGAAACATCCACACCATCATTGCTCCATAACCTCCTGTTTGCGCGCCGACTCTGATCGAAATTGCAAGAAGACTGCCCGATCGAGATGGGCGATTCGGTGAGGGTACTACTGCCATACATGATGGTTGAGTCTACCACCTGTGATTCAGGGGACTGGAAATGAACCGGCGAAGCAGACATGGTGGAGCTTGCAGGGCTGCTGCCCTTGGCACTCCAGAGGCTCCTGCATGGGCTTTTCTCTCTTCTCCTCTGGAAGTTGGAGCCTACCATCGGGCTGGTGGTGACCTCATGCCTCGACCCCTTCTGCGCGGCAATGTTCTTGGCAGTCTGCGACGTCTCAAACGCGGCGCCTCGGACGAACGGCATGCGGTCGTTCTGGCATTGCTCCATGACATCCACCACCTTGCCAAGCTCCGAGGATATGCTCCTAGGGTCAACAAACTTCATGAAGAAATTGATCATCTGGATCGCCGAGAGCCGCTTCTGGGAGCTGCTCTCCGCGGCGTCGCCGTCAAGAACCTGCAGGGCAGACCGCACAAGGGACCTCGCATACGCCTCTGCAATCAGGCCGTTGTGCTTGACGAGCGCCATTGCCAGGCCCATGTGAGCATTGGACCGGGTCGACCTGTCGTGCATCGCCCCGGCGACCTTCAGGCAGACCTCGTTGACGGCCTCACCGGACGCAAACCTCCAGTTGCTCGACTCGACGAGCGCCTTGAGGCAGAGCGCGGCGCCCGACGCCGCGCCGTCCTGGTCGCTCATGAGTGCGCCGCAGAGGGGCTTGCAGAGGGAGGCGATGATGCGCGCCTTCTCCTCCTCGGGCACCGAGGGGTCGATGCCGTACCGCGCTATGGCCGGCACCACCTTGGAGCACGCCTGGTGCAGCGGGAAGGAGCCGCCGCTCGAGGACAGCGTGCGCGTGATGGTGGACATGATGTTGCCGATCTGCGGCACGATGTTCCGGCCGTGGACCCTGGCGAGGACCTCGTAGAGCGAGATGGTGAACTCGCCGGAGGGCAGGCCGGGGGGCTTGTTGTCGGAGACCTCAGCGAGGAAGTGCGGGATGGACTTGGAGTCGAGCTGCTTGGCGTAGGACTTGAGCGTCTTCATGGCGTTTCGGCGGCTGTCGGCGTCTTTGTCCAGGTTCTCCAGCTCCTGCCGGAGCAGCGGGCTCAGGCTCCGGCCCATCGGATTGGTGGTCCTCGCCTTCTCGGGACAAGAAAATGCAGTAGCTTCCGGCGCGCTGGTCCTGTGATTCAAACCCAAGATTCAGGCGAAAAATTTGGCATCTTTCCCTCATATATCTAGCATACTTAAACATTCTATAATAGCAAATCAGCTCTAGTAATTTAGTAGTAATAAATCGTATATCCATAAAGTAGTGCGATAAATAGCAGATAATGGAATAAATGTCAGATTTTCAGAAACAAGAAACAATCTTTTCAGGGGGCTCGTTGTTCCGCCCCACTTTCACATGGTCGCATCAGGATTCAGCACTCCAATCGCACCTAAACTACGCAGCGCGCACTGTTCTACCCCCCGAACCCCTTCCCTTTTCAATCAAGAAAGAGTTCAGAGTATAAGAGTGAGGAATCGATGCAGAACAAGACCAGCAAAGAGAGGAGCAGCATGGTCCAGCATTGAACTGACCTGGATCGAAGAACTTGCAATGCCTCGCAGTGAATCTGCAAAGACCCAAACCTCTCTCTCTCACACACTCTCTCCCTCTCCCTCTCCCTCTCTCTCTCTCTCTCTCGATTTGAAATTTGAACTGGGAGCGTGTGTCGCAGGAAGATGACAGATGTTATGAGTGGGTCTCGACAGATGCGGAGGCTAAAATGGGGAAGGGTGTTAAGATTGGGATTCCCCGGGCAGGGGTGAGCCTCCTACTTTTCTCACACCTGGCCTGTCAGACCCAGTGGAGGAGAAATCAGGAGTGCACCATCCGGTCCCGTTTTTCAGTGACTGGTTTGGCAACAAGTGCTGGTGCGTCAACAGTTCATCGCCGGGCGTTTCGAACGGACGGTGCGCAGCACCCGCGGAAGGTGCGGGAATTTTGAAATTTGGGGGCGTGGAAATTACAGTCCTAGCCATGGCGGAGCCTATTGACTGACTGTACGTGGGCCGGGCTCACGGGCTCCAGCGTCCGGACGGGCGACCGGCAAACTGCTTCTATTCTACTCTCATTTTTTCTTTTTGCGGGTATATTATATTCTACTCTCATGGTCGACAAAATTTAGTACATGAAAAAGCATACATATTGTCGAAAGTGTCCTTCTCAGCTCGAGCTCATAATCTCCGGAGTGAACAGTAAAATTCGAATTTTTTGAAGGAAAAAAATAAAAAAATCTGTATTTTTTGGTAACAAACTTTGACCAATGTTTTCAATGCTTGTAAAGTTTTATCATGAAATGACATTCGTGGAGTGCTGATTTTATTTTTTTACCACAACTTCCACAAATGTCATTCTATGATAAAACTTTGCAAGCATTGAAATTATTTGGCAAATTGTGGTAATCCGTGTCCACATATCCATTTTTTCAGTTTTTTCGGATTTTATTGTTCATCCGAGCTCATATAAGCTCAACTTCAGTTAATCCGTGTCCACATATTCTTTACTTGTTACCCAAGGACCAGTAATCGTGTTCGTGCAGTGCGTGTATTCCTCATTGAATAAATTTTTTAATTACAAATTAAAGTAACAACAAATTTTTAAATGACCTTACTGTATTATCTCAATAGTAAGTCTTTTAGTAATTCGAGTCTGAGCCCGGGCTAATCTACAATAGATGAACAATAAATTCTAAAAAAAATTGTAAAAAAATATGTTCTTATTTTGCATCGAAGATGATCGATCGAGGATGCAAGCTTCGTAATGTTTGCCACGACCTCCTCGAATGTACAAACATCATGAATTTTTGCACGCACATCGCTCAATCAAGCATCTTAGATGAGAAAAAAAGTTTTATTATTATTATTTTAAATGATTTTACTATTCACTCGGGCCAGTTCTTTTAAGCGGCTTAAAAAATAAGCCGTCTCTCCCTAGCTTAAAAAATAAGCCACTTCCAAAATTTGTTGAGACTTCTAGATTACTAATCCCATAACTAGTTCAGAAGCCCCAATGAATGAGGGAGTCGACTTATGGGAAAAACTGAGGAGGAGGCGGCTTATTTTTTAAGCCGTCAAAAGAACCGGCCCGCCCCGAATCGCAGCTTCTGTAGCCTTGCCCATGAAAGCTTAAACGCCTCCCTATGTACTCCCAGGCTCAATGACCAGGGATACTTAGCGTCAATCATAATCGAAGTGGGGGCCAAACTGGATCACAGAGTAGATATAGCTACCGAGATTAGAGGAAGAGATTAACACCTTGGTTTGCTTGTGTTCCTCTCTCGGTTGTGTGCTATAACACCTTGTGAGCTACTTGCTTCTCACTCTCACATATGTAGGATTTCATGGCAGATCGAGCTAGGGACTCGATTTCTAGGTAGAGGATTTCACCCAACCTCCCTCACCTCTATCCAGATATATTCCAATCCAGCCTCGACCTCAGCCATTCAAATCCTAGCCAAGAGAGAAGAGTCGTCGCCTACAACTATTTAAACGGTACACCCACTTAGCGGTCCCAGTTTGGGCTAGCAAGTCACTGGGAAATCTTTTGGGCCGCATGGGCCTGGGCCTTTGTTCCTCCAATGCTCCAGTCATGCTCTTGTCAACAAAGCCGTTACCATGAACAATGCTCCGTTTTGCATCTAATGGCCGCATCTTGAAAGATAGTGGCTTGTGGTCGCCGACATTCCCTCGATGAAAACGGCTTGCCCCAAGCCGTAGAACGCGGGAGCTGGTGTTTGAGAGACTCCAAGGGTGTGTTTGGTTCCTAGAATGGACTGGAACGTCACGGGTCGGACCCGTTCCTAGGCCTAGTTCTCGTGTTTGGTTCATAGATGGGATGGTAACCAACTCGTTCCCGCAGACTGAATATTCGGCCTAGATGCAGAACCGAGTGGAACCTCCAAATCGAGCGGACGACAGGAACCATCTCCCTCGTCTCACTCCCACAAAGGCGCAAACCCTCACCTTGTGCCACCTTCCCTCGTCTCTTCCCTCCCTCGAGCTGCTACACCGCCCCGATTCCTTCCAATCCTTGCCGCCGTTAGATTATTCTTTCCTCTCTCGATCTACAGCAATCACAAGGGAGTCACGGATGGGGCAGAAGACCATTCGCTCTCGATCTGCAGGTACGTGCAACATTCTTGCAGCGGGGCGGTGGTCTAGGTGGGATTCCGGCATGCTAGCAGCGGCGACAGAGGCGCGACACACCCTCCTCTCCTCAAGGTACGAGCCTCTTTCAGTTCCCCCTTGTATATGTTGTAGGTAGTACTTCTTTCACTCATGGAGATTGTCCAGCTGAGAAAGAGAGATGGGCTCGTGGTTGCTTTTTGATTCATTGTTGTTTTTTGATCCAATTTCTACTCAAATTCACTTGTAGATGGTCAAGAAGATGAAGAGAAGAGAAATGATGTTTAGGGGAGCCTTGCTAAAATAAGGAAGAGAAGACTTGATTACCTGCGGAATTGGGTTGTGTCAGCCAATTTTTTGTGTCCTGTCCAACTTGTCAACAGATATTGTTGTGTTGTCTTTATTGAAAATACAAGTGAAATGCTGCCGAAATTTTGAACTATATGTCGTTCCATTTTTCATTCCGAGTTTCCAACCAAACACCAAAACGGAACCTACCTGTTCTACTTTCTTGCTCATACCAAACACAAGAATGGAACAGATATGTTCCTCTGGAATGGAAGCATTCCATTCCATGACAGTTGGTTCCCCAACCAAACACACCCCAAGTCTTCCCAGGTAGCTTCCTCTAGGGACGAGTTGCTCCACTAAATCAAGCCCTGGGTAACAGTGTGCTTGTCGTGCTGACGCACATGTTGCTGGAGGACACACATGGGTACCTGAAGACAAGCATGGGAAGATGGAAGCCTACTGTGAATAGGACAGTCGGGAAACACCACCTTCTTAAGCTAGGACACATGAAAAACGGGATGACTTCTGCTCCCAGGAGGTAGTTCCAATTTGTAAGCAATATCTCCAATTTTGCCCAGGATAGTGTAAGGTCCAAAGTACTTTAATGCCAATTTATGATTGGCTCCGTGCACCACTGATGACTGCACATAAGGTTGCAGTTTCAGAAAAACTTGCTCTCCCACTTCAAATGATCTCCCACTTCTATTTTTTCAGCCTTCTGTTTCACTCTTTGCTGAGCTCGAAGCAAATGTTGCCTGACACATGCCACGGCAACTTCCTTGTCCTGCAACCACTGCTGGATATCCACACGAGCAATAGTAGCAGCAATACCAAAATACCTTAGAGAATGCCCATAGAGTGCTTCAAAAGGTGATTTATCCATTGCAGAATGCCAATTGGTGTTGTACCAGAATTCACAAATAGACAGCCACTTACTCCACTTGGAAGGATGAGAACTGGTAAAGCTTCTGAGATAACATTATATCTGTTGGTTAATGATGTCCCACAAGTATAGGGGATCAATCGTAGTCCTTACGATAAGTAAGAGTATCGAACCCAACGAGGAGCAGAAGGAAATGACAGGCGATTTTCAGCAAGGTATTCTCTGCAAGTGTTGTAAGTAACAGTGATAGATAGTTTTGTAGAAAGGTAATTTGTAACGGGTAACAAGTAACAATAGTAGCAAAGGTGCAGCAAGGTAGCCCAATCCTTTTTATAGCAAAGGATAGGCCGGAACGTTCTCTTATAAGAAGCAAAACGTTCTTGAAGACACATGAGAATTATCATCTAGTCACTTCCATCATGTTTATTTGATTTGCATTCGCTACTTTGATAATTTGATATGTGGGTGGACTAGTGCTTGGGTGTTGTTCTTACTTAAACAAGCAACCCACTTATGATTACCCCCTCTCGCAAGTATCCGCAACTACGAAAGAAGAATTAAGATAAATCTAACTGTTATGACCGGCATATACTATAGCCTAGACAGTTAGGGGCCTGACCAGTTATCTTATCGTTATTAGGGGCTTAGCCCAGTTATTGTATTTGGAGATTATATAAACTCATGTAAGGACCCGTTTTGAGATTAAGCAGAAGCAATCATATTTGCTCGGCTTCCTGAAGGGAGCCGGGAGACCTAACCCTAGCCGCCGCACCCTTCTCTCCCTCTCTATCGCACACGTCACGACGGCGCCCCAGCGCTGGCGACCTCGCCTTCCTCCTCGCCAAGCCCCCTTCCACCCCTACAACCTACGAGCTAGACCTGGTAGGATCCCAGCTCCTATCAATCTGGTATCAGGTGTCTCAGACTCGATCATGTCTGCGCCACCGCCCACACCCCTCCCTCCCGCTGGCGATCGCCTCTTCGTCGCCGATGACCACCACGGTCAGCACACCGTCCCTGACCGGGCAGGTCTCCTCCGCCGCCTGCCACCCGTGCCCGCCCCCGCCGTGCTCACCCCAGAGGAGATGATGGCGGCTGAAAGGATCGATATAGTTGACTAGAGGGGGGGGGGGAGGGTGAATAAGCAACTAACATTTTTTAGCTTTCTTTACCAATTTAAACTTTGCATCAAAGTAGGTTGTCTAGATATGCAACTAGGTGGGCAACCTATATGATGCAACAACAACAAGCACACAAGCAAGAAGGGATATAACACAAATAAGCTAACACAAGTAAAGGCACGAGATAACCAAGAGTGGAGCCGGTGAAGACGAGGATGTGTTACCAAAGTTCCTTCCTTTTGAAGGGAAGTACGTCTCTGTTGGAGCGGTGTGGAGGCACAATGCTCCCCAAGAAGCCACTAGGGCCACCGTATTCTCCTCACGCCCTCAGACAATGCGAGATGCCGTGATTCCACTATTGGTGCCCTTGAAGGCGGCGGCGGACCTTTACAAACAAGGTTGGGGCAATCTCCACAACTTAATTGGAGGCTCCCAACGACACCACGAAGCTTCACCACAATGGAATATGGCTCCGCAGTGACCTCAACCGTCTAGGGTGCTCAAAGACCCAAGAGTAACAAGATCCGCAAGGGGTTAGTGGGGGGAATCAAATTTATCTTGGTGGAAGTGTAGATCAGGGCCTTCTCAACCAATCCCTAGAAAATCAACAAGTTTGATTGGCTAGGGAGAGAGATCGGGCAAAAATGGAGCTTGGAGCAACAATGGAGCTTAGGAATGGAAGAGGTGGTCAACTCGGGGAAGAAGACACCCCTTATATAGTGGAGGGACAAATCCAACCGTTATCCACCAACTCAGCATGCGTAGCACGGTACTACCACGCCAGGGCCGCGGTACTACCGCAAGGGCATGCGGTACTACCGCAGGGCCCCGCGGTACTATCGCCCTAGCAGCACAAACCAGGACCGCCCAAATGCACTGAAACAGAGGGCGGTAGAACCGCTTGCGCGGTACTACCGCTCCCCCTTGCGGTACTACCGCAAGGTAGGGATGTTCCAGATTTTGGGAAGGCACGGACATATAAAAATAAATCCGTGGCAACTTCCGCTGAGTTGGAGCCAAAGCAAAAATCTGACACGGTAGTACTGTACGTCAGGAGAGGTACTACCGTGCGGCTGCTGAGCCAGATCGGAACACACGATACTACCGCGCACAGGGAGCGGATGTAAAAAATTACATCCGCCCCTACTACTGCTTCCGTAGCAGCACTTGGCCTGGGGACCATGGTACTACAGCTCCAACAGAGCAGTACTACCGTGGGTTCTTGCGGTACTACCGCACCAGGGTCCGTGTTGGGGAACGTAGTAATTTAAAAAAAATTCTACACAAACATAGGATCATGGTGATGCATAGCAACGAGAGGGGAGAGTGTGTCCACGTACCCTCGTAGACCGAAAGCGGAAGCGTTAGCACAACGCGGTTGATGTAGTCGTACGTCTTCACGATCCGACCGATCCAAGTACCAAACGCACGGCACCTCCGAGTTCAGCACACGTCAACTCGATGACGTCCCGCGAGATCCGATCCAGCAAAGCTTTGCCGGAGAGTTTCGTCAGCACGACGGCGTGATGACGGTGATGATGATGCTACCGACGCAGGGCTACGCCTAAGCACCGCTACGATATGATCGAGATGGATTATGATGGAGGGGGGCACCGCACACGACTGGGAGAGATCAACAGATCAACTTGTGTGTTCTAGGGTGCCCCCTGCCCTCGTTTATAAAGGAGCAAGGGGGAAGGCCGGCCGGCCCCTGTAGGGCGCGCCAGGAGGAGTCCTCCTCCTAGTAGAAGTAGGACTCCCCTTTCCTACTCCTACTAGGAGGAGGAAAGGAAGGAGGAGAGGGAGAAGGAAGGAGAGGGAGGAAAAGGAGGAAAGGGCGGCCGCCCCCCTAGTCCAATTCGGTTTGGGCTAGGGGGGGCGCGTGCCCTGCCTCCTCTCTTCCACCACTCGGCCCATGAGGCCCAATACTTCTTCCCCGTATTCCCGTAACTCCCGGGTACTCTGAAAAATACCCGAATCACCCGGAACCTTTCCGATGTCCGAATATAGTCGTCCAATATATCAATCTTTACGTCTTGACCATTTCGAGACTCCTCGTCATGTCCCCGATCTCATCCGGGACTCCGAACTACCTTCGGTACATCAAATCACATAAACTCATAATACCGATCGTCACAGAACTTTAAGCGTGCGGACCCTACAGGTTCGAGAACTATGTAGACATGACCGAGACATGTCTCTGGTCAATAACCAATAGCGGAACCTGGATGCTCATATTGGTTCCTACATATTCTATGAAGATCTTTATCGGTCAAACCGCATAACAACATACGTTGTTCCCTTTGTCATCGGTATGTTACTTGCCCGAGATTCGATCGTCGGTATCTTAATACCTAGGTCAATCTCGTTACCGGCAAGTCTCTTTACTCGTTCCATAATGCACCATACCGCAACTAACTCATTAGTCACATTGCTTGCAAGGCTTATTGTGATGTGCATTACTGAGAGGGCCCAGAGATACCTCTTTGAAAATCGGAGTGACAAATCCTAATCTCGATCTATGCCAACTCAACAAACACCATCAGAGACACTTGTAGAGCACCTTTATAATCACCCAGTTACGTTGTGACGTTTGGTAGCACACAAACTGTTCCTCCGGTATTCGGGAGTTGCATTATCTCATAGTCATAGGAATATGTATAAGTCATGAAGAAAGCAATAGCAATATACTAAACGATCAAATGCTAAGCTAACAGAATGGGTCAAGTCAATCACATCATTCTCTAATGATGTGATCCCGTTAATCAAATGACAACTCATGTCTATGGCTAGGAAACTTAACCATCTTTGATTCAACGAGCTAGTCAAGTAGAGGCATACTAGTGACACTCTGTTTGTCTATGTATTCCCACTTGCACTAGAGTCAATAATCTAGTTCACATCGCCATGTGATTTAACACCAATAGTTCACATCACCATGTGATTAATGTCCATAGTTCACATCGTCATGTGGCCAACACTCAAAGGGTTTACTAGAGTCAGTAATCTAGTTCACATTGTCATGTGATTAACACCCAAAGAGTACTAAGGTGTGATCATGTTTTGCTTGTGAGAGAAGTTTAGTCAACGGGTCTGCCAAATTCAGATCCGTATGTATTTTGCAAATTTCTATGTCTACAATGCTCTCCATGGAGCTACTTTAGCTAATTGCTCCCACTTTCAATATGTATCCAGATTGAGAGTTAGAGTCATCTGGATCAGTGTCAAAACTTGGATCGACGTAACCCTTTACGACGAACCTTTTGTCACCTCCATAATTAAGAAACATATACTTATTCCACTAAGGATAATTTTGACCGTTGTTCAGTGATCTACTCCTAGATCACTATTGTACTCCCTTGCCAAACTCAGTGTAGGGTATACAATAGATCTGGTACACAGCATGGCATACTTTATATAACCTATGGCTGAGGCATAGGGAATGACTTTCATTCTATTTCTGTCTTCTGCCGTGGTCGGGCTTTGGGTCTTACTCAATTTCGCACCTTGTAACAAAGGCAAGAACTCTTTCTTTGACTGTTCCACTTTGAACTACTTCAAAATATTATCAAGGTATGTACTCATTGAAAAACTTATCAAGCGTCTTGATCTATCTCTATAGATCTTGATGCTCAATATATGCTTGACTTAAATGAGGTCTTTCTTTGAAAAACTCCTTTCAAATACTCCTTTATGCTTTCCAAAAAATTCTACATTATTTCTGATCAATAATATGCCATTCACATATACTTATCAGAAACGTTGTAGTGCTCCCACTCACTTTCTTGTAAATACAGGCTTCACCGCAAGTCCGTATAAAACTATATGCTTTGATCAACTCATCAAAGCGTATATTCCAACTCCGATATGCTTGCACCAGTCCATAAATGGATCGCTGGAGCTTGCACTTTTTGTTAACATCTTTAGGATCGACAAAACCTTCTGGTTGCATCATATACAACTCTTCTTTAAGAAAACCATTAACGAATGTAGTTTTGACATCCATTTGCCATATTTCATAAAATGTGGCAATTTGCTAACATGATTTGGACAGACTTAAGCATCGCTACGAGTGAGAAAATCTCATCGTTAGTCAACACCTTGAACCTTGTCAAAACCTTTTTCAACAAGTCTAGCTTTGTAGATAGTAACACTATTATCAGCGTCCGTCTTCCTCTTGAAGATCCATTTATTTTCTATGGCTTGCCAATCATCGGGCAAGTCAACCAAAGTCCACACTTTGTTCTCATACATGGATCCCATCTCAGATTTCATGGCCTCAAGCCATTTTGCGGAATCTGGGCTCATCATCGCTTCCTAATAGTTCGTAGGTTCTTTAAGTGCATCTAGTGCCCCTTAGTGATTTTGGTGTATTGAAGACTTATATGTTAAGGGACTAATGTGTTTGTGAGTGTACACAGGTCTATAAGTCTATGAGGAGTTTGATATTTATAGAGAAAGTCGACCCCTAAAAATGAAGTTCTTCGATCAAGACTTTGATATTCAAGACTTTACGAAGACTTTGAAAGTGAAGAAATTGGTGTGACCTTGAAGACTTGGTATTCATTTGAGGAACATGAAGCGTGAAGACTTTTGTTTTCGTAGTTTCGTTTTTGGAAATACTAAGGAAAAATTTCCATGTGATGCTCAACTCAAAATCCTACACCTACCAATCCCTTCAAGTGAAGCCATTGGAAATCTCATACAGTTCAGTCAATTTCTTGATGGATGAGACAAAGTTCTTACAGTCATTTGAGAATTTGTTCGGCGAGGAATTAGAAATTCGCCATGCGGATTGCCTACGATGAGGAACATGATAGCCACGAGGAATTTGAGAATCAAATTTCCGACCGTTGTTATCTTCTTGGCCGCTGTCCCAAAATATCTTATCCACGTAGCTTGGTCATATCATTGAAGAGCATTTATGTCTTATCATGTCGGGCTGCTCCCTAGGCTATAAATAGCCGCCCCCTACAACCACTAGCTGGTTGGCTGCTCCGAGAGAACTTGACACATGTCATTTGAGAGCAACCCATCCTCCGAGGACTTTGAGCGAAAATTATCAAGTGAGGAAAAACCCAAAAACCAAACCCCGACAAACCCAAAGTGATTGAGCATCACTGAAGAGATTGATCCTGCGTGGATCCGACGCTTGTTACCTTTGAAGACTGTGCTTCTTCCAGACGGTTAGGCGTCATGGTCTAGAAGCATCCAAGAGGAATTGTGGATCGCCGAGTGACCAAGTCTATGAAGGTTTGGAAGTCGCTGAAGACTTACCACGAGTGATTGGACGAGGTCATCGACCTAAGTTCAAGGAGAATACGGTGAGGACTTGGTGTCCTGAGCTGCGTGCTTTCGGCCCGGGTGTCCGGACTGTGTGTCCTCGAGTTTAAATACCGGCCCGCTCCAACAGACGTACAACTGAGACAGCAGTTGGAACTGGTCTACCAAATCATTGTCTTCACCAACCTAACTGGTTCTATTTCCTCAACCCTTTCATTTCCTCATTATTATGTTGAGTGTTTGTTCATATCTGTGTTTGAAGACTTTGACTGAAGACTTTGACTGAAAAGGCAAGAGAGATCAAGAAAGCTCAATACAGAAAGGAGAAGTTCTTGAAGAAAAACATTGTCAAAATGACACCTGAGGAACTTCTCAAGGTCCAGAATGAAATCCAAGCCCTCAGCAAAAACTTCGATGCTTATTATCTTTGATTGGCAAGGAGCCAAAGGTCAAATTCACAACTTTGACGAAGAAGTTCTAAATGTTGCTGCCCCACGCAACATGAAATTCCTCATTTGGAGCCTCATTTCAGCCGATCGAAGAACATGCCAAAGACCACGATGAAGTTCAAAGCTCTTGAAGAAAATGCTAGTTCCGGGCTAACAATCCCATTCCAAATTGAAGAAATTGCCGGGGCATCCACTAGTGGTGCGCTGAAGAAAGCCCGAACAAGACAGAGCAAGCTGCATCGATTGCGCTGAGGAAATTCATCCAGATTCCTCGGCTCCTCCTGCACCAACACCAACTCCAATTCTTCCATACGCCTCGATGTGAAGAAGACCAAAGGCTGAACGAGCTGTAGTGAAGAAAGCGGAAAGCATCAATTTCGTCAAATTCTTGGTGCGAAGAAAATGAAGCCAATGACCAGCTCCTTTGAAAATCCAATTGATCTTTGTTCCAATTTCCTCAATTCCATCAAGGGACCTTGTTCCTTTTGATGAAGATTATGTGATCCCAAGCGGATCGATGAAGAAAATCATTCTCTTTTGCCCGTCGAGCAGATTGATGAAGAAATTGAAGTGGAAGCAATCCCTTCAACCCCGGTCATTTCCTCACCTATGCCTCGGTTCCACGGTGAAGAGGCGGTGTTGAGGAACTTGAAGAAGATGTGGATATTGGAAGCACAAGCGCCGGTGATGAATGATGACTTTTGGGAAAGTCGACATCCAAATTCTCCACTCTTCACCCCAATCCAACAGATACCTCGGTCCACTGCTCCCTCTTTGTTCAAATGGGCTCTGAAGAAACTCATCCCACTTCATACATCCTGAAGAAATTCCAGCCACTAAGCTGATGAACTTTCTTCTTCTTGATCCTCGGTACTTTTGTTGAGGAACAAGAAATTCCTCGGCTGAAGAACTGAGATTACGATTCCGGAGGTCGTGATGCAACTTCGACACTCCTTTGCCAAAGCCAAAGGATCCCTTCTCAACAAAGCAAAAGTTCAAGGCTGAAGACTTCTTCAGCGAGCACGTATTCTTCACTGGTTACAATCCATATGATTCTTCTCGCATAAGGAAGAGGCGTTTCTGGACTGCCAGCCAAGCCAATTTCTATTCCTCAGTGCTTTTCAATAAAGACAAAGTCTTCGATCATGCTCATATTCCTCATGTGGACATGGAGTCTCTGCCAGGCTTCGAGCCAGTCCTCAGTGTTCTTCATGACGCAGGACTTCGAGATTTCTGCCGATATCTATGATCGGAATGAAGAACTCATTCTTCAATTCTATGTACTGTGCACTTCACCGGAGACGTCAAGACGTGAACTCATGGGTATTAGGCGGATGTCTGAAAATACTCACTACAAGGCACCGACAAGAATCGAACCGCCGTGCTCTACCACTCGATCCTCCACTTGGCGGTGCTCGTTGTATCTACAATGAACCGTAACTTTCAAATCACTATATGCAAGTCTTGATGAAGCCTTTGAAGCCAAGGCAGGCCCCAAGAACCAAATTCCTCGTCAAGGAATTATTGTATGTGCCTCGGATCGTCTATCGGATTCTCGACGAAGACAATGAGTCCTATCAAAGGCCACGACTCAAATGATGAAGAAGTCGTTGGCATCATGAAGAATATGCTTTTCAATATCATTCATGGCGTTCCCGTCAACTTCCATGATTTCTTCATGAGGACTCTGGAAAACATTGCTATGTCACCATTTGAGTGCGCCTTGGATAATGAGATTCATCAGGACAAGGTCTTCACTCAATTACAAAGCTGATACTCTGAACCACTGCAACTACTTGCCTCCGATTGAAGTCCTCAAACGGACATTTACCTCAGCTGATGACAAGGGCAAGGCTACTGCTGTGATCGATCAAGGCATTCGTCCATTGGATGGACAGTTTCGCAAAGCAGCATCCTACTCCACCAATGATGACTCGCCACACATGACTCTGCCGCAAATACCTCGGTCAAGCAAAGTCCTCAAGCTCGCACCTGTGGTGATGACTGATCGTGAGATACTCCTCAGTCTTCATCAGAAGGTTGATCGCAATCATAAATGGGTCAAGTGTCAGTTTGGTTCAATTCTTCACAACATGACCTCAACACACAATGCAATGAAGAAAAACTACTACTACCTCCATGAAACCTTCAAACGCACTGGCTGTTCTTTCACATGTCTACGATTCGGAAGAACTGGCGACAATGGGACTCAAGGAAGAATTTGACTGATGCACCTCCTCCGAAGAAATACAAGAAGGTCAAAGTTCCTTCCTTGGTGGCCAGCTCCTATTCTTCATCGCGCGACACTGATGAAAATGAAGACTTGGACGACACCGCGGCATGCCCTACAACAACAACCGACCCCAACAACGCTGGCGCTCCTTCTTCAACTTGAAATTCTTCAGGGGCGTTAGTCCTCAGTTTCGATCCTTTTGGTCATTCGATGACAAAGGGGGAGAAATTTGAGTTAGTCTTCAAGCGGGTCTATTATATGGGCAAATTTTTTGTTAAGTTACAACTCTCGTTCTTCTGAAACTTTTATTGGATCGAGTTGTAATCTTAAACCCGATGGTGCTTTGATACTTTTGATGCACTATGCTCTGATTCTCTTGAGCTTCTTGAGCTCTGATACTCTTGATGCGTTATTTTGCATGCTTGTTCCTCATTAGTGTTATCGCTCGCATGCTGAATTACATCAAGCACCATATCTCATCATGCATTTCAAATTCTTCATATTATATGTCAAATGCGTGTATGAATTACAAGATATAGGGGGAGATCTCCATGATTCAACTCTTCAAATGTGCATTGCCTCAAAAGCAAATTCCTCACTATGCACATCTTCGTGGGGAGTTCTTCTATATCTTGCAATCAAATTCCTCAATATCGGTATTTACACTTAATATGTTTATCCCGTTGAAAACTTAACCTATATTGTCATCAATCACCAAAAAGGGGGAGATTGTAAATGCATCTAGTGCCCCTTAGTGATTTTGGTGTATTGAAGACTTATAGGTTAAGGGACTAATGTGTTTGTGAGTGTACACAGGTCTATAAGTCTATGAGGAGTTTGATATTTACAAAGAAAGTCGACCCCTAAAAATGAAGTTCTTCGACTGAAGACTTTCTGAAGACTTAGAAAGTGAAGAAATTGGTGTGACCTTGAAGACTTGATATTCATTTGAGGAACATGAAGCGTGAAGACTTTTGTTTTTCGTAGTTTCGCTTTTCTCTTTCTTGAGTCATAGGAAACACCGTCTTTGTTAAAGGGGTCGAGGAAATACTAAGGAAAAATTTCCATGTGATGCTCAACTCAAAATCCTACACCTACCAATCCCTTGAGTGAAGCCTTTGGAAATCTCATACGATTCGATCAATTTCTTCAAAGGATGTGAGACGAAGTTCTTCCGGTCAGCCGAGGAATTTGTTCTGACCGAGGAGTTAGGAATTCGCCGGTCAGATTGCCTACACAAGTGAGGAACATGATAGCCACGAGGAATTTGAGAATCAAATTTCCGACCGTTCTTTGTCTTCTTGGCCAGCTGTCCCAAAATCTCTTATCCACCTAACGGTCATATCATTGAAGGGCATTTATGTCTTATCATGTCGGGCTGCTCCCTAGGCTATAAATAGCCGCCCCCTACAACCACTAGCTGGTTGGCTGCTCCGAGAGAACTTGACACTTGTCATTTAAGACCAACCCATCCTCTGAGGACTTTGAGCGAAAATCATCGAGTGAGGAAAAACCCAAAAACCAAACCCCTACAAACCCAAAGTGATTGAGCATCACTGAAGAGATTGATCTTGCGTGGATCCGACGGTTGTTACCTTTGAAGACTGTGCTTCTTTCAGACGGTTAGGCGTCATGGTCTAGAGCATCCAAGAGGAATTGTGGATCGCCGAGTGACCAAGTCTGTGAAGGTTTGGAAGTCGCTGAAGACTTACCACGAGTGATTGGACGAGGTCCGTCGACCTAAGTTCAAGGAGAATCTGGTGAGGACTTGGTGTCTGAGCTGCGTGCTCGGCGGGTGTCCGGGACTGTGTGTCCTCGAGTTTAAATACTCGGCCGCTCCAACCAGACGTACAACCGAGACAGCGGTTGGAACTGGTCTACCAAATCATTGTCTTCACCAACCTAATCGGTTCTATTTCCTCAACTCTTTCATTTCCTCATTCTTGTGTTGAGTGTTCGTTCATATCTGTGTTTGAAGACTTTGGTGAAGACTTTCTCAATTTCCTCAGTTCAATTTCTTCAGTCTGTTTGTCTTCATCTTGTGCTATATTGTGTTTACGCTTTCTGTACTCTTTGATTGTCTTCATTTCATCATGATGACCATGCCCGCATTCTCTTATGCTTACTTCTGAGTACTTATTCCGTTGCAAGTAGTTCTTCACTTAGGAATTTCCTCACCGGCAAATTCCTCATTGAAGAATTCTTAAAAATCGTCTATTCACCCCCCTCTAGTCGATATAACGCACTTTCAGGTTCGTCATGGTCAAGTAACATGACCTCTAGAACAGGATTACCGTACCACTCTGGTGTGGATCTCACTCTGGTTGACCTACGAGGTTCGGTAGTAACTTGATCTCAAGGTTCATGATCATCATCATTAGCTTCCTCACTAATTGGTGTAGGATTCACACGAACAGATTTCTGTGATGAACTACTTTCCAATAAGGGAGCAGGCACAGTTAGCTCATCAAGTTCTAGTTTCCTCCCACTCACTTCTTTCGAGAGAAACTCCTTCTCTAGAAAGGATCCATTCTTAGCAACGAATGTCTTGCCTTCGGATCTGTGATAGAAGGTGTACCCAACTGTCTCCTTTGTGTATCCTATGAAGACACATTTCTCTGATTTGGGTTTGAGCTTATCAGGATGAAACTTTTTCACATAAGCATCGCAACCCCAAACTTTAAGAAACGACAACTTTGGTTTCTTGCCAAACCAAAGTTCATATGGTGTCGTCTCAACGGATTTAGATGGTGCCCTATTTAACATGAATGCAGCTGTCTCTAATGCATAACCCCAAAACGATAGTGGTAGATCGGTAAGAGACATCATAGATTGCACCATATCTAATAAAGAAATGCAGATTACGATGTTCGGACACACCATTACCTTGTGGTGTTCGGTGGGCGTGAGTTCTTGAAACTATTCCACATTGTTTCAAATGAAGACCAAACTCGTAACTCAAATATTCTCCTCCACGATCAGATCATAGAAATTTTATTTTCTTGTTATGATGATTTTCCACTTCACTCTGAAATTATATGAACTTTTCAAATGTTTCAGACTTATGTTTCATAAAGTAGATATACCCATATCTGCTCAAATCATCTGTGAAGGTCAAAAAATAATGATACCCGCAGCGAGCCTCAACACTCATCGGATCGCATACATCAGTATTCATTATTTCCAATAAGTCAAGTGTTCGCTCCAATGTTCCGGAGAATGGAGTTTTAATCATCTTGCCCATAAGGCATGGTTCGCAAGCATCAAGTGATTCATAATCAAGTGATTCCAAAATCCAATCAACATGGAGTTTCTTCATGCGCTGTACACCAATATCACCTAAAGGCCAGTGCCACAAATAACTTGCACTATCATTATTAACTTTGCATCTTTTGGCTTCAATATTATGAATATGTGTATCACTATGATCGAGATTCAGTAAACCATTCACCTTGGGTGTATGACTGTAAGTGCATCTAGTGCCCCTTAGTGATTTTGGTGTATTGAAGACTTATAGGTTAAGGAACTAATGCGTTTGTGAGTGTACACAGGTCTATAAGTCTATGAGGAGTTTGATATTTACAGAGAAAGTCGACCCTGAAAATGAAGTTCTTCGACTAAAGACTTTGATATTCTGAAGACTTTTTGAAGACTTTGAAAGTGAAGAAATTGGTGTGACCTTGAAGACTTGGTATTCATTTGAGGAACATGAAGCGTGAAGACTTTTGTTTTCGTAGTTTCATTTTCTCTTTCTTGAGTCATAGGAAACACCGTCTTTGTTAAAGGGGTCGAGGAAATACTAAGGAAAAAATTCCATGTGATGCTCAACTCAAAATCCTACACCTACCAATCCCTTGAGTGAAGCCTTTAGAAATCTCATACAGATTCGATCAATTTCTTGATGTAGACGAAGTTCTTCCGGTCGCTACGGAATTTGTTCTCGACCGAGGAGTTAGGAATTCGCCAAAGGCGGATTGCCTACGATGAGGAACATGATAGCCCCGAGGAATTTGAGATTCAAATTTCCGACCGTTCTTTGTCTTCTTGGCCAGCTGTCCCAAAATATCTTATCCACCTAACGGTCATATCATTGAAGGGCATTTATGTCTTATCATGTCGGGCTGCTCCCTAGGCTATAAATAGCCGCCCCCTACAACCACTAGCTGGTTGGCTGCTCCGAGAGAACTTGACACATGTCATTTGAGAGCAACCCATCCTCCGAGGACTTTGAGCGGAAAAATCATCAAGTGAGGAAAAACCCAAAAACCAAACCCCTACAAACCCAAAGTGATTGAGCATCACTAAAGAGATTGATCCTGCGTGGATCCGACGCTTGTTACCTTTGAAGACTGTGCTTCTTCCAGACGGTTAGGCGTCATGGTCTAGAAGCATCCAAGAGGAATTGTGGATCGCCGAGTGACCAAGTCTGTGAAGGTTTAGAAGTCGCTGAAGACTTACCACGAGTGATTGGACGAGGTCCTGTGTGACCTTAGTTCAAGGAGAATCTGGTGAGGACTTGGTGTCCTGAGCTGCGTGCTCGGCCCAGGTGTCCGGATCGTGTGTCCTCGAGTTTAAATACTCGGCCCGCTCCAACCAGACGTACAAGCCGAGACAACAGCTTGGGCTGTTCTACCAAATCAGTGTCTTCACAAACCTACCTGGTTCTTTTTCCTCAAACCTTTCATTTCCTCATTATTATGTTGAGTGTTTTTTCTTATCTTTTTTTGATGACTTTGACTGATGACTTCTCAATTTACTCAGTTCAATTTCTTGATCTGTTTGTCTTCATCTTGTGCTATCCTGTGTTTACGCTTTCTGTACTCTTTGTTTGTCTTCATTTCATCATGATGACCATGCCCGCATTCTCTTTTGCTTGCTTCTGAGTACTTATTCCGCTGCAAGTAGTTCTTCGCTAAGGAATTTCCTCACCGGCAAATTCCTCAGTGAAGAATTCATAAAAATAGCCTATTCTCCCCCCTCTAGTCGATATAACGCACTTTCGATGACCTTTGAAGGTTTTATTCATGTAAATAGAACAACAATTACTCTCTGACTTTAAATGAAGAAACGTATTGCAATAAACATGATCAAATCATATTCATGCTTAACGCAAACACCAAATAGCATTTATTTAGGTTCAACACTAATCCCGAAAGTATAAGGAGTGTGCGATGATGATCATATCAATCTTGGAACCACTTCCAACACACATCGTCACTTCACGCTTAACTAGTCTCTGTTCATTCTACAACTCCTTTTTCGAGTTACTAATCTTAGCAACTGAACTAGTATGAAATACCGAGGGGTTACTATAAACACTAGTAAAGTATACATCAATAACATGTATATCAAATATACCTTTGTTCACTTTGCCATCCTTCTTATCCGCCAAATACTTGGGGCGATTCGCTTCGATGACCAGTCCCTTTGCGGTAGAAGCACTTAGTCTCCGGCTTAGGTCCAGACTTGGGCTTCTTCACTTGAGCAGCAACTTGCTTGCCGTTTTTCTTGAAGTTCCCCTTCTTCCCTTTGCCCTTTACTTGAAACTAGTTGTCTTGTTTAACCATCAACACTTGATGCTATTTCTAGATTTCTACCTTCGCCGATTTTAGCATCGCGAAGAGCTTGGGAATTACTTTCATTATCCCTTGCATATTATAGTTCATCACTAAGTTCTAGTAACTTGGTGATAGTTGTAGGACCTTGAAGTATGTCTAGAGGGGGGTGATTAGAATACTTGACCAATTAAAAACTTAGCCTTTTCCCAGTTTTAGAGTTTGGCAGATTTTAGCTATCTTAGGACAAGTCAAGCAATCATCACACAAATCAAGCAAGCATGCAAAGAGTATATTGTAAGTGCATCTAGTGCCCCTTAGTGATTTTGGTGTATTGAAGACTTATAGGTTAAGGGACTAATGTGTTTATGAGTGTACACAGGTCTATAAGTCTATGAGGAGTTTGATATTTACAAAGGAAAAATCGACCCTAAAAATGAAGTTCTTCGATGAAGACTTTGATATTCGAAGACTTTACGAAGACTTTGAAAGTGAAGAAATTGGTGTGACCTTGAAGACTTGGTATTCATTTGAGGAACATGAAGCGTGAAGACTTTTGTTTTCGTAGTTTCTTTTTCTCTTTCTTGAGTCATAGGAAACACCGTCTTTGTTAAAGGGGTCGAGGAAATACTAAGGAAAAATTTCCATGTGATGCTCAACTCAAAATCCTACACCTACCAATCCCTTGAGTGAAGCCTTTGCAAATCTCATACAGATTCGATAAATTTCTTTAGTGACAGAGACAAAGTTCTTACGGTCATTTGAGGAATTTGTTCTGACCGAGGAGTTAGGAATTCGCCGGTCTGGATTGCCTACACGATGAGGAACATGATAGCCACGAGGAATTTGAGAGTCAAATTTCCGACCGTTCTTGTCTTCTTGGCTGTCCCAAAATATCTTATCCACCTAACGGTCATATCATTGAAGGGCATTTATGTCTTATCATGTCGGGCTACTCCCTAGGCTATAAATAGCCGCCCCTACAACCACTAGCTGGTTGGCTGCTCAAGAGAACTTGACACTTGTCATTTGAGAGCAACCCATCCTTTGAGGACTTTGGCGAAAATCATCGAGTGAGGAAAAACCCAAAAACCAAACCCCTACAAACCCAAAGTGATTGAGCATCATCAAGAGATTGATCCTGCGTGGATCCGACGCTTGTTACCTTTGAAGACTGTGCTTCTTCCAGACGGTTAGGCGTCATGGTCTAGAGCATCCAAGAGGAATTGTGGATCGCCGAGTGACCAAGTCTGTGAAGGTTTGGAAGTCGCTTGAAGACTTACCACGAGTGATTGGACGAGGTGCATGTGACCTTAGTTCAAGGAGAATATGGTGAGGACTTGGTGTCTGAGCTGCGTGCTTTCGGTATTTGGGTGTCCGGATGTGTGTCCTCGAGTTTAAATACTCAGCCGCTCCAACCGGATGTACAAGCCGAGACAACAGCTTGGGCTGGTCTACCAAATCATTGTCTTCACCAACCCTAACTGGTTCTATTTCCTCAACTCTTTCATTTCCTCATTCTTGTCTTTGAGTGTTCATTCATATCTGTGTTTGAAGACTTTGACCTCAATTTCCTCAGTTCAATTTCTTCAGTCTGTTTGTCTTCATCTTGTGCTATCCTGTGTTTACGCTTTCTCTACTCTTTGATTGTCTTCATTTCATCATGATGACCATTCCCGCATTCTCTTATGCTTACTTCTGAGTACTTATTTCGCTGCAAGTAGTTCTTCGCTAAGGAATTTACTCACCGGCAAATTCCTCAGTGAAGAATTCATAAAATCGCCTATTCACCCCCCTCTAGTCGATATAACACACTTTCAATTGGTATCGAGCAAGGTACTCCCTTGTTACGTGTGATTTTGGTTTAACCACAGGAGTTTTAGTTATGTCGACCGCAGTATGATCAAGGTCTCGGCGGTGTCCTACCTTTGATGGGACGGACTACCCCTCTTGGAAGAACAAGATGCGAATGCATCTTGAGGCAATTGACAACGATCTACGGTATGTTGTGGAAAATGGTGTTCCCTCGGTCACACCTTCTCCGAATCTTTGCCGATGTGAAGAGATTCAAGCAACTCGATTCTCAAGCGAAGAATATCATATGTGGCCATCGAGCAAAGGACAATATGGAAGAGTGAGTGCTTTGGAAACTGCCAAGCTCATCTGGGACAGGTTGTCCAAAGTAAATGAAGGAGTCTCAACTCAGCGTGACTCTCGAGTTGATGTTCTTCGCAATCTCTTCAACCGCTTCAAAAGACTCGACAACGAAAATGTTCAACAAACCTTCGATAGCCTCACTGACATCTCAAATGAGCTTCAAGCGCTTGGTGCCACTGACATCACCGACCATGAGGTGGTGAAGAAATTGTTGAGATCGCTTGATTCCTCATTTGATACTCGCACCGATGATACAAGAGCGTCTTGACTACAAGTCACTTGATCCGGTGATATCCTCGAGAGGCTAAATACTCATGAGTTCCAGCTTCTTAAAGAGAGATCTCTATGGTTCTAGCTATGGAAAAACACGTGCCACGAAGGCCAAGGCTGTATGCGAATCTGAGTGTGAAGACTCGGTAGTAGCCTTGGAGATCTGAAGAATTGAGCCGAGCTAGCACTGCTGCGTGAACAAATTCGAAGTTCTCAAGGCGTGGTCGCTTTGGAAAATCCTCAAGGAGCA
This sequence comes from Aegilops bicornis, assembly GCA_021605145.1. Classification (NCBI taxonomy): domain Eukaryota; kingdom Viridiplantae; phylum Streptophyta; class Magnoliopsida; order Poales; family Poaceae; genus Aegilops; species Aegilops bicornis. The sequence goes on from CM038674.1 coordinate 191,240,334, forward strand.
GTGATTCCTCATCCAGTGACTATAAGAGAAGACTTTGCCACAAATGCAAGAAACCTGGTCACTACATTCAAGATTGTCCTCAGTCGGAAAAGGAATTAAAGAAGAAGAAATCGTCGAAATCTTCATCATCAAAATCCTCAAAGCCCTCTTCTCACAAGAAAAGCAGCTCCAAGAAGGCTCGGGTATTCATTCGCATGGAAATGGACTCTGAAGCTGAATCTGAGAAACATGAGGAAGAGAAGGCATCAGAAAAATCTGAGTCTGGTGTGGCGAGTCTAGCTCTCGCTACTGCTTTCGTCAGCAAGTCCATCTTCAACTCTGAAGAAAATGACCTCACCAACAAAGCTGATGAAGATAGTGATGACTACGCTCCCACCTATTGCTTCATAGCAAAGGGTGCCAAGGTACTCAAATATACCTCCTCTGAATCTAGTGAAAATGAATCGATGAAGATCTAAAGCCCAGCTACTCAAAACTTGCTAAGATTGTTGTAAAACAACAAAGGGCTTTTGAAAAGGTTCAAAATATGCTAGATAAAAGTGATGATATGTTAGGTGAAGAAATGGATCGCACTAAAGCCCTGTTGAAAATCTTGAGACTTGAGTCTAGGTTTGACAGCCTTCAAGGTCATCATAACACTCTCTTGTCGATCATGAGAAACTTTCTTATGAATTTCTTCAAAGAAAGCAAGATCTTGAGAAGCTAAGAGTGAGTTATGAAGATCTTCGAAGGAGCGCGATTCATTACTTGCTCAACAAATCAACGCTTCTCGGGAAGAATTTGTTCCTCCATGCTTAAAGTGCATTGAGCGTGAATCTGCTAATTCTTCACAGAATGTTCAAATGCTTCAACTGTTACAAATTCTTCACCTGCCTCTGCTTTCACTAATTCCTCATTTGAGGACATTGCTAGTATCCTTGACGATGCGAAATTTGAAGGAATTGTACATGACAGGCATGTACAAAAGCCTCAAAGGGCATCAGACTCTTTGTGATGTGCTTAAAAAGCGAGATCCTCAACAGAACCCTAGGAAAGAGGGTATTGCCTTTGAGAGGAAACTCAATGCTGATGGAACATATTGGAAGCCTGAGCAGTACCTCAAAACCTCATGGGTTGCTGCAAAGGGACCTCCAGTTGATCCATCTAACTTATTTGGTTTTACATGTGAATCTCCTCATTCTTCTGATGAGTCATTTGACTCCAACTATAAACTGTTCAAAAATCAGAATGGTGAAGTATTTGCTAGATATTGGCGCTAACTGCAGGAACGGTTCCCCTATGAAGAAAATCTGGGTTCCCAAGAAGTGCCTTGAAAGTCTTCAGGTGAATGTCCTCATGACACCACACATGAAGAATAGGAACCCCAGATCAAATTCTTCATATGGACCAAATTCTTCATATGGATCCAAGTCCTCATACGGACCAAATTCCTCACGTGGATCAAATTCCTCAAAAGGATCAATGTCCTCATATGATTATCATCGTGCTAACAACTCTGTTTGCAGGTAGAGCTAAGGGCTATGAATATGTGCATTATTCTTCAAACCAATATGTTCATAAGTCCTCGAAGAATTTCTCTCGCTTATTCATATGCTTACCCTAACCCCTCTTATGTGAAAGCGAAATGGTTTGGCTTCTATGCCACCATTCTCGTATGGTGCTCGCATGAGTGATGAACTCTTTGCCACCCCTTGAGATGTGGGTGGTGAAGAAAAGAACTAACCTCTTCTGCGAGGTCAGGTCTCAGGCGTGCTTTAAACATCTGAAGAATTTCTTTGGGGGCACGACAAAAATGCACGAAAGGACACAGGCTAATCATGATGAAATGAACTTTCATTTCACACGTCCTCATCTTGCTTATACATTATCTTTGCTGATGAAATTCATCGATGAACTTGATATCATATTCTTCACCGATGAAGTATATGAGATCGTAAGTTGCACTAATTCATCTGCGGGATGATCAACCCAAAGCCACCGAGTGGGTTCTTGATAGTGGATGTACAAATCACATGACTGGTGACAAGAATCTATTGATGGATGCTCCTTATCACCGTCACATCTGAAGCATATCATCTTTGCTTACAAAGGCAAATGTCAGGTATTGGGTCTTGGTAAGGTTGCGATCTCTAAGGACATACACATGGACAAAGCCATGATTGTTGAGTCCTTATGATACAACCTCATGTCGATCTCAATGCTTTGTGATCTTGATATGGTTGTTATCTTTGGCAAATGTCGTTGTGTAGTGATTATGGAAGCTCGACAATTCCAAAGTCTTGAAGGCTTTAGGAGAGGGACTTGTATATTGTTGATTTCTCTCTGGGACCACAACCAGCCGTGTGTCTACTTGCAAAAGCTTGAGAAAGGCTGGCTATGGCATCGGCGACTTGGTCACGCAGGCATGAGGAATTTACTGCACGCTTGCAAAGAAGAAGCATGTCATTGGCATTGAGAATGTCAAATTCCTCAAGGATCACTTGTGTGGAGCACCGTGAAGCTGGAAAAATGACCAAGGCCAAGCATCCAATGAATACTATCATGACCACTACTCATCCCTTGAATTGCTTCACATGGACCTCTTTGGTCCTAATCATTACTCAGCGGTCACTAATGATGCATCTCTATATGGCTTTGTTATTGTTGATGATTACTCTCGTTACACATGGGTACACATTGTTACTTACAAAAATGAAGTGCGGAAGTCTTCAAACGATTTTCCTCGAGGGCTTCAACTAACTTTGGTGTGAAGATCGGACACATCGGGAGTGACAATGGAACTAAGTTCAAGAATTCGGTCTTGATGCCTATCTTGATGAACTTGGTATTACTCATGAGTTATCTGCTCCCTATACTCCTCAAAGAAATGGGCGTCGTGGAGCGCAAGAACAGTAACTCTTGTTGAGATGGCTGCACTATGCTTGATGAATACAAAACACCTAGTCGCTTTTGGATTGATGCAATTGATACCGCGTGCCACATCATCAATAGAGTGTATCTTCACAAATTCTTCAAGAAGACTGCCTATGAACTCCTCCTTTGAAAAAGAAACCCAATGTGAGTTATTTCAAAGTCTTGATTGCTAAATGCTCGGATTAGAGATCCTCATCACAGTTCTAAATTTGCACCGAAAGCACATGAAGGTTTTATGCTTGGTTACGAAGGACTCGCACACCTACTGAGTCTTCAACATAGCTCTTCACAAGATTGTTGATACTGTAGATGTGCGGTTCGATGAAACTAATGGCTCGCAAAGAGAGCACCTACCTTCTGTGTTAGATGAACCAGCTCACAGGGAATCTATCAAGTTCAAGGCAACAGCGAGGATGTCATTCCCTCTTGAAGAATCTGCTGAAGAATTCATTCTCAGACGCTTGAAGAACGTCGAGTGATGCACCAAGATAATGTCAAGACAATGGTGCCGAGGAAAATGATCAAATTCCTCGACGACAACCAGCTCATCCTCGCCTTGCAAAAGAAGTGCAAGTTGACAAGATCATCGATGCCATTGAAGCGCCAGGTCCTCTCACACGCTCAAAAGCTTCACATTTATCTAACTTTTGTGGGCACTATGCTTTTGTCTCTATCACAGAGCCCACTAAGGTAGATGAAGCATTTCTGAGCCTGAGTGGATTCAGGCCATGCAAGAAGAATTACATCAATTCGAGCTCAACAATGTCTGGGAACTGGTAAAACGTCCAGATCCTCGCAAGCATAATATCATTGGCACAAAGTGGATCTACCGCAACAAGCAAGATGAAAATGGCCTTGTGGTGAGGAATAAGGCACGACTTGTAGCTCAAGGCTACACACAGGTTGAAGGAATTGATTTCGATGAAACTTTTGCACCTGTTGCTAGACTAGAGGCTATTCGCATATTACTTGCTTATGCTAACCATCATAATATCACTTTATATCAAATGGTTGTAAAAAGTGCATTCCTCAATGGTAAGCTTGAGGAAGAAGTATACGTTGCTCAACCCCCAGGATTTGAAGATCCAAAGAATCCTGACAAAGTCTTCAGACTCAACAAGGCCCTCTATGGTCTCAAATAGGCCCCACGGTCGTGGTATGATACATTGAAGGAATTCTTCGTGAAGAATGGCTTCACACCCTGTTCACTCGAACCTACTCTCTTTTCTAAATCATATGATGGTGAACTGTTTGTGTTCCAAATATATGTTTATGATATTATCTTTGGTTGTCTTGACCAATGTTATAGTGATGAATTTGCCTATATGATGAGTGAAGAATATCAAATGTCTATGATGGGAGAGTTGAAATTCTTCTTAGGTCTTCAAATTAAATCAACAACACAATGGCATATTCATATCTCAGAGAAATACCTCAAAGATGTCACGAAGAAATTGGCATGCAAGATTGCAAAGGCGTCAAAACTCCTATGCCCACAAATGGCCATCTATGCAATCGATGAAAATGGTATTGACTTGACCACAAGGTATACCGCTCCATGATTGGTTACAGATTGTACTTATGTGCATCTAGGCCAGATATAATGCTTAGTGTTTGCATATGTGCCCGATTTCAAGCTACAAGAAGGAATCACACCATAAGGCCGTGAAGCATATTCTTCGATATCTAGCTCACACACCAACACTAGGATTATGGTACCCCAAGGGCTCTACTTTTGATCTCATTGGATATTCTCGACTCGACTATGCTAGTGATCGTGTGGACCGCAAGTCAACATCTGGTACTTGTCATTTCCTCGGACGATCTTTGGTCTGTTGGTCCTCGAAGAAAGCGAATCTGCGTATCAATGTCTCTGCGGAAGTGAATACATTGCTTCTTGGCTCTTGTTGTGCTCAATTGTCGTGGATGAAGCAAACTCTCAAGGACTACGACATCAACGTGAAGAATGTGCCTCTCTCATGACAATGAGAGTGCCATCAAGATTGCTCACAACCCAGTTCAGCACTCGGAGACAAAGCACATTCAAATTCGTCATCATTTTCTTCGAGATCATGTGTTGAAGGGCGACATCTCCATCGAGCATGTGAAGACTAAAGTACAACTAGCCGATATCTTCACAAAGCCCTTGGATGAGAAGAGATTTAGCAAGTTGCGGTGTGAGCTAAATATCTTAGTGTAGCGACCTGACCCGAATGGATCAAGTCTCTGTGCTTTCGTGTCATCCCTGGATCGGTATGCTGACACACACAATACTCGAAGGATTTATAACAGAGGTAAATCACATGTATAAAATAACGTAAAAACTATTACCTCAATCCAAAACATAGCGGAAGCAACAAGGTTGTGGATTCCCATCAACACCAACGACAAAGTTGAGTATAGGAAATCGTAACCCTAACGTATCACTTACTCGTCGTTCGAGAAGTCTCGCAACATGAAAAGTTGCAGCCCGAAACGGGTCAAGACATGGAATATGCCGCAATGTAACACATAGAGAGTAATGAAAGAATAAGCTATACTACATGCATATATGGCTGGTGGAAAAGCTCTACGGTTACAGTTTTGCATAAAGCCGGTTTTTCCCTACTGCAAAGGAATAAATTTGTTTAACTAACATGGTGGTTGTTAAACATTGAGAATGGTTGACAGCATTCTCAATCCCAATTAAAAGTACTCATTAAACCCAAACAAATTATTTAGAGTAACGTGATGAGATCAACAGGATAATCCAAGAACTAGTTACTCAAAATTGTCCATAACCGGGGACACGGCTAATCATGATTAGTTTATACACTCTGCAGAGGTTTGCACACTTTTCCCCACAAGACTCGACCGCCTCCGTTTGGTTTCTCGCACCACATGGTGTTTGAGAGACGGATGACCGAGACATAGTCTTTCAGAAGCGCTAGCACCTTACGATGGGTAGACCGTACCACCTACATCCCCTATATCTGCTAGTCTACCACTGTAAGAGTTCACACGACTTAATCAACTATGCCAGAGCCCATAATGGCTTGTGGCTGCACACGGAAGTTTCTAGCATGAATAATCTCATGATCCCTTTGAGCCTGGGTGGCGGTCCGAAGAAAAACAGGCAAGTCTGATGGAAACCAGGTGCCTCAATCCACCCAGATGTGTGTTTAAGTTGCCACCTTAAATAAACCATTAATTTAACAATCTCACATCTGTCATGGAATACACTCACCCAATCCACGTCTACTAGCATAGCATAGCATAATAAGCAAACGTAGAAGTAACTCCCAAGGTTTCATAATTAAAACAGGTAATAGGTACTACCTCATCTACTTCCCATCCCACAATTTAATTAGATCCTAATCATGCAAGTGTTTGAGGTTGATCTAATGCATAAAAACTAGGTATGAGAAAGTATGATCAGAGTGTTACTTGCCTGCAATGTTGATGAAGATGATTCGCACTCAAAATCTTGATATCTCTACTCGTCACACTCCGGTCAATCTATCGTAATCAAGCAATAGTAACCACACATAAGCAATCAATCAAAACATCGGACCGAACGAAGGAAACGATTCGGAAAACATCAAAACAAAGCAAATAACTCTTGCAACATAAAAAATTTTCTAACAGTACCAAAATTATGTGAATTTGGCCTTATCAGAAAGTTTAGGTCAAGAGCTTTGATTTGCAAAAAGAATCAACTAAATCGGATTTACGAAACTCAAGTTATGATCAAAGGAAGTTCAAATACAAATCTGTTTGAATTCAAAATTTTAAATTTTCAAAAACATGTTTGAGTTGTATTACTGGATAGAGGGGATCATAACGAAGAAGTGGGCGTTGGTTTCGTTGGATTCCGACTTACGAGTAAAAAGTTATGAGCGTTTGAAGATTAGGGACTAAAAAATAACACTACTTATAGGTCCCTGACGGAAATTAAAAATAAAAAGAAAAATCTATCGAGCTTAACGCCGCTAAACAAAACCGGAAAGAAAAACCGTGAGAAAACCGATCTAGGGTTTCAAAAGAAACGAAATGAAAAACCGATCTAGAAAACCAGAACGGAAACCGAACGATTTACGAAAAACCGAACCGAGGAAAAGAAAAGGTGACGCTGGCTGAGGCTAGTACCTCAAGAGGCGAGGGGCTCCGTGGCGGCGTTAGGCGGCGGCACTTGGCGGCGGCGGTGGCAAGCGGTGGCAAGCGGCGGCGGGTGGTGTCTTCTTCTGTGGAGAGGAGAGGAGAGGAGAGGTGTTGGTTTGATGTGTTGGAGGAGGGGTTGCTTTGGTATTTATATTGGGGAGGGGAGGGTTTTGCTTGGGGTAGGGGGCAAGAACTAGACTAGGATTAGGAAACAAAGAGGGAAAAGATCTAGAAATAAACGGAATAAACGGAAGTAGGACAAAAGTCCTACTAGGACTTGGAAAAGAAGCGGCGGCGGCTCCCTCCTGGCTCCCTGGTGGCACGCGCTATGGCCTTGGCCGGCCGGCAGCTTGGCCTTGGGCCTTGGCCCTTGGCCAGTGAGCGCAGCAATTTTTTAAATACAGAGACAACAAAAAAAAAATAATAAAACCAAATAAAAATATTATATAGGCATATAATATATCAAAATTTTCAGAAAAAATTTCCTACAACATGGACATTTCTATAGCATTAAATAAAATTCACACAAATTTAAATAAAACAAAGAGTGCTTCTGGTCCAATAAAATCCAACAAAATCATTTAAAAATACCAAAATGGTTTCAAATTTATTTATCTCCATTTTTCTGAGGTAGGGAATCATGTTACCCTATTTTCCATATATTTTATTTTTGGAGAAAAATAATTTGAATAAAAATCAAATAACTCCAATTGAAAATAATTCAAAGGAACTTTGAATTTAATTCTTGAAACTCCCAACTCATATTTCATATGTTTTGAAGAAGTCATTTTATCTTCGCTCGTGAAAATCATTGAGTTGCATAAAGTTTCAAAATTGGAAAATATTTTCCAAATGAAATTCAATATTTTCAACTCCCCTTGTCATTTAAATAAATGGAAGAAGTCATGCCATATTCTCTCCAGGGTTTTGTGATGAAAAGAATTTGAATTCCCGAAGATCATAAAAGAAAAATGAAAGTTTGGGAAAGTCCTTTTATTCCCTCTCATTTAACTTTCAAAAAGTTTCGAATTCACCCACTTCACTCAAACAATCAAACAACAATCAAAACTATCTATTTGTTTATAACATTCCAAAATTTAGAATTTTGGGATGTTACAAACCTACCACCCTTAAAATGAATCTCGTCCTCGAGATTCGGAGAGGCTAGCAAGAAATAGGTTAGGGTTTTGGGGGGGTCTTCTCGAAAATCCATCGATCGTCTCCGGGTCTCGGGTGCTACCACCCTTAGAAAATTGTTACGGTTCCATCAAAACTCATATACTCCATCCTTATTCCTGACAGTGTCGGTCTTCTCAGATCTCGGGAAAATTCCTTCTCTGGGCTCTTTCGGTAGTGGCATAACCTTTTCCTCAATTCTATTGTCCTTTCATCTTGATAAGGTTATCCCGAAACTGGGTCTTCATAGCTGACGGGTCTGGCGCCAATTCTAAACAACTATCGATATCTCATGGTGGTCAACAATTTATGGTTTCTCCTGCAGAAAACGGGTCTGGGTTGAACCTCACCGTATGACCTACGATTGGCAACAACTGCCTTGTACAATGGAAAATACTTATACCATTCTAAGGTTCAAACAGGGTTTTGATCGTCGTCTCGCAACTATAGGTAGGTCACTCAGATTTACCATCCCATATAGCAAAGCGAATAATAAGAGTAAGTCGGCATGGTGATCAATCCATCCCGCACCCAAATCATTTCCTTGTACATGGTTTAGCGAATCTCACATTCTAACACTCGGTCATCCTTACAAGCATTGCAGAATTTCTCTTGTCGACGAACCAAGTTCGGAAAATCCATTGATTCTGCAAGCCAAACAAACATCTATCGTTCCTTAACAACTCTCAGGTTTTGCGTAAACTCCTATAGAATCGTCTGTCAATAAAGGCATATCCTCTTCCAGGGTTTTGCCTTCAGCAAGAGTGTGCTTGCTTCTTAGCAAGTCCTGGGCCTGTGGGTTATGGGCCCACCTCATCACTTAAAATCCTTGAATTCATCATCGGGGCAACTGATCCTTATTCCAACCTTCAACTTCCAGTATTCTTAAATCCATTCAATTGTACTGTCTTCCTTCCTTCTATTGGCACCAAACTAGACATGATTACTCAGACTCATCATGGAATTTCCATTGATCCATATTTCCAACATCATACCTCCTTTATATCCAATAATACTTCATCTCTTCATCCTCGTGGGATATCCCACCTTCCGTGATAAAAACTTATACTTATGAAGTCCATACTCCACTTCATGGAACATCATTATCCTTTCCAGGGGCAAGCATCCTTACAGGGGAATATTGGCCATCTCCGCATGGCACTACTTAAACTGGGAAACGTAAAACACATCATGAATTCCTAACAGTCCTTCGGGTGACTCCAACTTGTTAGCCAATTCTCCCATACGTTCCAAAACTCGGTATGGTCCTACAAATCTCGGGGCTAACTTTCCCTTAACTCCAAATCGTTTAACTCCTCAGAGGTGGCACACAAAGATATGCTCTATCTCCAATTTCATGGACTACCTCCTTGCGTTTTGAGTATGCATAACTATTCTGCCTGGATTGAGCTACTTTCAGTCTATCTCGAATCAACTTAACATTCTCTTCCGAATCCTTGATCACATTTGGTCCAAACAACTGACGGTCTCCAACGTCATCCCACACTCTCTTGGGGTATCAAACATATGAAGACAAAACTCCTATTCCTTTTGTCCAAATCCATTCGATGGGTATCCTTATCTTTCCAGGGGTCAATGGTTCTTACAGGTACTACCACCCTTAAAATGTTCCAATATTCCATAGACCATATTTCTCATATCCTCGAAATTGGTCAACATCTTTCCTCATAGGGTAACTCATAAAATCCAAAGCAGTACCAACATCGCTAACTTTATTGATTCTTAATTTATTACAATCATCTCGCTTTTCCATTACATGTCTCAACTTAACACCTCAATATAAAAGAAAAAGCTCACACTTCTACTACTCCATTTATTTTGTTACAACTTCAATCAGATATCATCACCTCCTTCTCCTTCGGACAATCTACGCAAAGTGCCCTGCTACATTACAACGGAAACATATTACTTCTGACGGGTTTCGAGGTTTCCTCATGATCACATAGCCTCTTTGGGTCCTCGGCTTCCATTTTGGGCAAGTGTTGATGTAGTGCACTGACTCCTTGCATTTGTAACAGGTGACATGACTCAGATCCTTCCTGGAATCCAATCTATTCCTCTTCCGGGACCTTTCTGTTCCAATTAGGGCTTCTATTTCCTGTGGGTCATACTCTACTTCCTCTGTCGGGAATTCTACTAAATCCCCACTCAAACTATTCTGGGAGATGTGCCCTTCTTCTCCACATGAATAGCATGACTTGGTGCGGGCTTTAATTTTGTTTCCTTTGTGTATGTCCTCAACATCTTCCTTCGTCACAGGTTCTTCTAACATCTCCATGAGGGCTCCTTTTATTTCTTCTTTCTTCTGCTGGATGGTTCTTTGTACCATGGGGTAAATGTGTAGCCTTTGGCGAGGGGTGGTGGGTAGTCCCTTCACACAAGAAACAAGTGATCTGCCTAGTTGGGCATTCTTCAGCTGGATGGCTTCCTTCACAATTAGGGCATTCATCCTTGTGTTCTTTATGGGTGTGTCCTATTTCTCCACAGAGCTTGCATGCACAAGGTTTCTTCATATCCTTTCCCGAAGGCTTCAATTTCTGGGACACAAACCGAGATATTAGCAAAGTCAACTTAAATTCTTCCCAAACGGTTACTCCTTGCCATCCATTGATGGTTTGGTACATCCTCCACCAAATAGCAGCACCTCTTTCAAAGCACTCTAGAGCATGTTGGGCCATATCCTTTCTGACTATAGGGTTGTTCTCCATTTGATCCTCCATGTTCTGAATCCATTGGTCTGTCTCCAATTGACTCATCGGTCCATACAATACAAGCTCATCTCCATTCATCCTCTATTGGGTCCATGGGTTTGGGGTGGGATAAGAGAGATCGAGAGGGATGCACACAATACAAACAATGGTTTTGAAAAGGACAGATTTTATTGTGGCTGTCGGAAAAACATCAAACAAATGACAGCTCACAATCATCGCATCTAACGTAGGTATGTAACGGGGTTTGGTCTTCTAAAGGTCAATAGATCTCAAAGTCATCACACTCTTCAAGTCTTGTTCATGTCTCCGATGGCTCGCTTCGATCATGCTTGTTCCTTTTGCCGGATCATATCTGTTGACACGAAGTCTCTTGGGGACGCCCTTTAACAAATTCCGGAGTTGCATTCCAAACTTCAGATTTCATCATCCTTGGCATGGACCATGGTCCTACTATCCTCCGATTCTTGACAAACCTCCAGATCTCGATGTTTTGCTCCTTCAAATTTTGTCTACTTTCAAACTGGGTCCCGAGTTCTTCACGAACCGCTTCCTTATCAAATCTTGCTTCTTGTAGGTCCATCTTAACTCCTTGATGTAATACTCCAGATCCTGGTCTTACTCCAATACACCTTAATCTCGGTATTGATTACTTCCGTAATCTCTCAATTCCATAAGCGTAACCTTCCTAGGTCATAAAATCTGGGAATTCTTCAAAGCCTTCAAATTCTCCAAGTCTTCGGAGTCTTCAACAGTTGTAGTTTCCATTTACACGGTAAAATCCTCTTCATTCCAAATGGTCTTAGTTGTCCAATATCTTGTCTCCTTGGAGTGGTCTCATCAGTCAAATCTTCGAGTGGTCAAAAGGGAAAAGGGGTATGGTCTCACTAAAAGGAATATTTGAATAAGCTCAGAAGAGAAGAGAGGTAAAAGATCTTTTTGAAAAAGAAATTTGTAGAGAAAAATCTTTCCTATGGGCTTGCCATTTTCTAGGGTCACGTCCTACAGTCAACATGTGCTCTGATACCATCTTGTAGCGACCCGACCCGAATGGATCAAGTCTCTGTGCTTTCGTGTCATCCCTGGATCGGTATGCTGACACACACAATACTCGAAGGATTTATAACAGAGGTAAATCACATGTATAAAATAACGTAAAAACTATTACCTCAATCCAAAACATAGCGGAAGCAACAAGGTTGTGGATTCCCATCAACACCAACGGCAAAGTTGAGTATAGGTAATCGTAACCCTAACGTATCACTTACTCGTCATTCGAGAAGTCTCAGAACATGAAAAGTTGCAGCCCGAAACGGGTCAAGACATGGAATATGCTGGCAATGTAACACATAGAGAGTAATGAAAGAATAAGCTATACTACATGCATATATGGCTGGTGGAAAAGCTCTCTGATTCTGATTTTGCATAAAGCCGGTTTTTCCCTCATCAAAGGAATAAATTTGTTTAACTAACATGGTGGTTGTTAAACATTGAGAATGGTTGACAGCATTCTCAATCCCAATTAAAAGTACTCATTAAACCCAAACAAATTATTTAGAGTAACGTGATGAGATCAACAGGATAATCCAAGAACTAGTTACTCAAAATTGTCCATAACCGAGGACACGGCTAATCATGATTAGTTTATACACTCTGCAGAGGTTTCATGACTTTTCCCCACACAAGACTCGATCACCTCCGCTTGGTTTCTACGTGACTACATGGTGTTTGAGAGACGGATGACCGAGACATAGTCTTTCAGAAGCGCTAGCACCTTACGATGGGTAGACCGTACCACCTACATCCCCTACATCTTCTAGTCTACCACTGTAAGAGTTCACACGACTTAATCAACTATGCCAGAGCCCATAATGGCTTGTGGCTGCACACGGAAGTTTCTAGCATGAATAATCTTATGATCCCTTTGAGCCTGGGTGGCGGTCCAAGAAAAACAGTAAGTTCTCGATAGAAACCAGGTGCCTCAATCCACCCAGATGTGTGTCTAAGTTGCCACCTTAAATAAACCATTAATTTAACAATCTCACATCTGTCATGGAATACACTCACCCAATCCACGTCTACTAGCATAGCATAGCATAATAAGCAAACGCAGAAGTAACTCCCAAGGTTTCATAATTAAAACAGGTAATAGGTACTACCTCATCTACTTCCCATCCCACAATTTAATTAGATCCTAATCATGCAAGTGTTTGAGGATTGATCTAATGCATAAAAACTGGGTATGAGAAAGTATGATCAGAGTGTTACTTGCCTGCAATGTTGATGAAGATGATTCACACTCAAAATCTTGATATCTCTACTCGTCACGCTCCGGTCAATCTATCGTAATCAAGCAATAGTAACCACACATAAGCAATCAATCAAAACATCGGACCGAACGAAGGAAACGATTCGGAAAACATCAAAACAAAGCAAATAACTCTTGCAACATAAAACAATTTCTAACAGTACCAAAATTATGTGAATTTGGCCTTATCAGAAAGTTTAGGTCAAGAGCTTTGATTTGCAAAAAGAATCAACTAAATCGGAGTTACGAAACTCAAGTTATGATCAAAGGAAGTTCAAATACAAATCTGTTTGAATTCAAATTTTAAATTTTCGAAAACATGTTTGAGTTGGTTACTGGATAGAGGGGATCATAACGAAGAAGTGGGCGTTGGTTTTGTTGGATTCCGACTTACGAGTAAAAAGTTATGAGCGTTTGAAGATTAGGGACTAAAAAATAACACTACGGATAGGTCCCTGACGGAAATTAAAAAATAAAAAGAAAAAAGCTATCGAGCGAACGCTCGCTAAACAAAACCGGAAAGAAAAACCGGCGAGAAAACCGATCTAGGGTTTTGGAAAGAAAACCGAAACGAAAAACCGATCTAGAAAACCGAAACGGAAACCGGAACGATTTACAAAAACCGAACCGAGAAAAAGAAAAGGTGACGCGGTGAGGCTAGTACCTCAAGAGGCGAGGGCTCCATGGCGGCGGCAAGCGGCGGCGCTTGGCGGCGGCGGTGGCAAGGCGGGCGGGTGTGGGCTCACACATGAGAGGAGAGGAGAGGAGAGGTGTTGGTTTGATGTGTTGAGGGGGGGTGCTTGGGTATTTATATTGGGGAGGGAGGGTTTTGCTTGGGGTAGGGGGCAAGAAATAGACTAGGATTAGGAAACAAAGAGGAAAAGATCTAGAAATAAACGGAATAAACGGAAGTAGGACAAAAGTCCTACTAGGACTTGGAAAAGAAGCGGCGGCGGCTCCTCCTGGCTCCCACGGTGGCCGCGCTATGGCCTTGGCGGCCCGGCAGCTTGGCCTTGGGCCTTGGCCCTTGGCCCGGCGGGGCGCAGCGAATTTTTTTTAAGACAGAGACAACAAAACAAAAATAATAAAACCAAATAAAAATTTTATATAGGCATATAATATATCAAAATTTTCAGAATTTTTTTTCCTACAACATGGAAATTTCTATAGCATTAAATAAAATTCACACAAATTTAAATAAAACAAAGAGTGCTTCTGGTCCAATAAAATCCAACAAAAATCATTTAAAAAAATATGAAAATGAATTCAAATTTATTTCTCTCCATTTTTCTGAGGTAGGGAATCATGTTACCCTATTTTCCATATATTTTATTTTTGGAGAAAAATAATTTGAATAAAACTCAAATAACTCCAAATTGAAAATAATTCAAAGGAACTTTGAATTTAATTCTTTGAAACTCCCAACTCATGTTTCATATGTTTTGAAGAAGTCATTTTATCTTCGCTCGTGAAAATCATTGAGTTGCATAAAGTTTCAGAATTGGAAAATATTTTCCAAATGAAATTCAATATTTTCAACACCCCTTGTCATTTAAATAAATGGAAGAAGTCATGTCATCTTCTCTCCGTGGTTTTGTGATGAAAAGAATTTGAATTCCGAAGATCATAAAAGAAAAATGAAAGTTTGGGAAAGTCCTTTTATTCCCTCTCATTTAACTTTCAAAAAGTTTCGAATTCACCCACTTCACTCAAACAATCAAACAACAATCAAAACTATCTATTTGTTTATAACATTCCAAAATTTAGAATTTTGGGATGTTACACTTAGAATCTTTGAATGTTCTTTGAAAAGGACACACATCCTGACACTTATGCAAAATTGATGACTTAGATGTGCAACACATGAAGAAACGTTTTTCTTCAATCAATGAAGAATAACTCTCTAAGTGTGAAGAAATTAATGAAGAATTTGATTCTCATAACCCTACGACAATTGTAATGCTGTGTCTGAAATCATCATTCTTATACGGTGGGTCACGCCACCACCAAAGTTGAAAATCTTCAATTTGAGTTTTTCCTCGCTTTTGAAATTCTTTAATTTCTCAAATTCTTCAACTTTTCAAAATCTTCACTGTTTCCGCTCGTT
The DNA here is from genome assembly GCA_021605145.1 of Aegilops bicornis. Lineage (NCBI taxonomy): Eukaryota > Viridiplantae > Streptophyta > Magnoliopsida > Poales > Poaceae > Aegilops > Aegilops bicornis. The sequence goes on from CM038674.1 coordinate 191,255,707, forward strand.
TTTCTTCATTAGCTATATATATATATATATATATATATATATATATATATATATATATATATATATATATATATATGGGTTTATGTCCTCTACAGCATTCACTTATAGCTAATTCTTCAAGTTGCTTTCTCTGCTAAGTGAATGTGATCGGACCCTTCCCCCTCTATGCTATACTCAACCCAATCTATTCACAAATTCTTCATGTGCGTTCTATTTGAAACTCGTTCAAAATCTTCACCGTGTCCTTGTCACCAAGAAATTGCGAACGGAACTTTATAACTTATCATATCCAAACTTTCGTTTTTGCCGCTCAAACCGTTCCGCATCCCACGATAGATTTATCTATTCACCCACGATCTAACACAATCTCCACTTCTCAGTACGTGGGTGACACATGTCAAGCGAATGAGAAGGGTCAGGGGCACGTTCGTCCCAAATCTTGAGCGAACAGTTTTTCACCGTGGCTATATATACCCCTCTCCCTTCCTCACTTCCTTTACTCCGCCGACCGCACTCTCTCGCCGAGCTTCTCAAACCCTAAGCGCCGCCGCTACTCCATCGTCAGCCGGTGAGGAAGAGCTTCACCGCCTCGACCTGCCGCCATCGTACTTCAAGGCCGATCAAGGAAATCTTCACTCCGTTGTCGCCGTAGCTGTCTTCCTCCGCCGAGTTAGGGCGTGGAAGATCTAACCTGACGAACTTCCCATCTGTTCTTCTCAGTTCGTCGTGTTCTTCAGTTCGGGTAATTAAAAGTTACTTTTATTACTCGCTTTGATTCTCAAACCTTCCTGAAAATCTTCAAAGGTGTTTATTCTTCACATCCTCACACATATGAACACCTCAAACAAAACATGCTCTTGATTCGTTTCTCTAAGCAATGATTTTCCTCAAGATTCCTCAATTGTGTGGATCCTCGATCTATACAACTCTGGAACCCAAGACAAAAATCGCTTAGTGAAATTCTTCAAGGCTCATCTGGTCAAATTCCAGTTCTTTTTGAAAAACCTTCTGAGAACGCATATGACCTCTCCAAATTCCTCGCAACTATACTGCTCACGTGTACTCATGTCCATTCTTGAATCACTATTCATCAACTTAACTCATTTGCGCGTTCCTCGAAGAAAAGTTGCATACTTCTTCAGAGAATTCGATTGTTCAAATTCCTCAGCTGAAGAATATGGCAGAAGGAAAGAAGCCACAGAAAGGAGGAAAGAGGCCTGAGGTCATGACTGCGTTTGAGATTCCTGAGGAAATCTATGCTGATTATTGCACACCTGATGAAGCCGAGTTCGGCAAAGAAAACAAAAATCAGCGCAAGGTGCGCATTTAAAGGACTGAACGGAGATGGGCAAGGGAATGGAGGGAGTACAGATATGTTACTCCAAAGTACATGAAGAAATTCGCTCTCAATCCTCCATGCCCAAGAGCTCCATTGGCACCTGGTCAAGAAGCTGACCCCACCAAAGATCAAGCGTCTTTGAGGACTTTCCTGAAGAATGGGCCAAGCGCCAAGCCAAATTGGCAAGACAAGCCAACAAGGCAAAGGTCACGGAAATTTAATGAGGACTCACATCACTATCGCCATCGAGGCCTCTGTCAAGCCAAGGATATCTATGGCAAAGAAGCCCGTACACAAGCCAAGTGCTTCACCAACAGTGCCCTCACGGCCAAGTTCCTCAGTTGTGCCCTCAGGGCAAATTCCTCATGCTGCTCTTGCTCCTCCCAAGTCCTCAGCACCTCCAACAAAGTCCTCAACAGTTCCGACAAAGTCCTCAGCACCTGTGCATCTGGCCACGTGCCAAAGGACTGCAGGCTTCTCCATTGCCTCTTGTGTTTCAGCAAGTTCCTCAGCTGCACCAAATTCTTCATCCGACCCGACTCTGCTGAAGACTAAGGCCACAGCTGGACGAGGTCCTCGGCCAAGTCCCAAGAAGAAACAGATCGCCTTCCAAGAGCCACCTGAAGATGATGAGGCTGATGATGATGAACTTGCGGAAATCATCATAGACCGCCAAGAAAGGGCCGCTAGAGCCAAAGGCACACCTATGCCGTCATTGTTGGATCCAAGAGCGATCCTAGACTACATTGATCTCTGGCACAAGGACCCAAACACTCCTATGCCTGACTTCAAGTTGACACCTGGCCAAAGTCAAATGCTGACTCATTTCATCCAAGAGGAGAAATGAAAATTTGATACGGCCAGAGAGATCAAGAAATCGCATGATGCAGAAAGGAGAAACTGCTGAAGAAAATGTTGTCAAGATGACAATCAAGAACTTATCAAGATGCAGGTGACATCAAAGCCCTCAAATGACAAATTTGACTTCTATTATGCTGATTGGCAAGGAGCCAAACTCAGATTCACAACCCGACGAAGAAATTCACCAATGTTGCAGCCCCAACGCAACAAGAAATTTCAGTGGAGCCTCTGCTCACCGACCGAAGAACATGCCAAGACCACCGATGAAGTTCAGCTGAAGAAAATGCTAGTTCCGTGGCTGATGACTCCATTCCAAATGAAGAAATTGCTGTGGCATCCACTAGTGGTGCGCTGAAGAAACCGAACAAGTCAGGGCAATCGATCGGGCCATACCGAGGAAAATCAACCAGATTCCTCGGCTCCCCTCGTGCCAACACCAACTCCAATCCTTCCATCTCGCATCCGATGTGAAGAAGACCAAGGCTGCAGAGCGAGCTGCGGTGAAGAAAGCGGAAAGCATCAACAAGTCAAATTCTTCTACCGCGAAGTAAATGAAGCCAATGACCAGCTCTTTTGAAAATCCTATTGATGCTGTTCCAATTTCCTCAATTCCATCAATGGACCTTGTTCCTTTTGGTGAAGATTATGAGATCCCAAGCGGATCTGATGAAGAAAATCAGTCTGCTTTGCCCGTCAGAGCAGATTGATGAAGAAATTGAAGTGGAAGCTATCCCTTCAACCCCAATCATTTCCTCGCCTATGCCTCAGTTCATAGCTGAAGAGGCCGGTGTTGAGGAAATTGAAGAAGATGTGGACATTGGAAGCACAACGCCAATGATGAACGATGACTTTTGGGAAAGTCAGCATCCAAATTCTCCACTCTTCACACCAATCCAACAGATTCCTCAGTCCCCTGCTCCAACAGTTCAAATGGGCTCTGAACAAACTCATCCCACTTCATCTATACATGAAGAAATTCCAGCCACTAGCGCCGATGAACTCCGCTGCCGATCCTCGGGATCACATGTAGAGGAACCAGAAATTCCTCAGCCTGAAGAACCTGAGATTGCGATTCCAGAGGTCGTGATGCAACTCACTGACACTCCACTGCCAAAGCCAAAGAATCCCTTCTCAACAAAGCAAAAGTTCAAGGCTGAAGATTTCTTCGGCGAGCACGTATTCTTCACTGATTATAATCCATATGATTCTCGCTTCGCATAAGGAAGAGGCGTTTACGACTGCCGGTCAAGACAATTTCTATTCCTCGAGTCTTTGTTCAACAAAGACAAAGTCTTCGATCATGCACATATTCCTCATGTGGACATGGAATCTCTGCCAGGCTTGAGCCGGTCCTCGGTGTACTTCACGACAGGACTTCAATTTCTGCACTGACATCTGTGATTGGAATGAAGAACTCATTCTTCAATTCTATGCAATGCTGCACATCACCGGAGACGCTGAAGACATGAACTCATGGGTGTTAGACTGGATGTCTGAAAATACTCACTACAAGGCACCAACAACTGAATTGCTTCATGCTCTACCACTCAGTCCTCCTCTTGATGGTGCTCGTTGTATCTACAACGAACCTGAGCTTTCAAATCACTATATGCAAGTGCTGATGAAGCCTTTGAAGCCAGGGCAGGCCCAAAGAACCAAATTCCTCGTCAAGGAATTACTATATGTGCCTCGGACCGTCTATCGGATTCTGACGAAGACAATGAGTCCTATCAAAGGCCACGACTCAAATGATGAAGAAGTCGTTGGCAACATGAAGAATATGCTTTTCAATATCATTCATGGCATTCCCGTCAACTTCCATGATTTCTTCATGAGGACTCTGGCGAATATTGCTATGTCACCTTTTGAGTCAAGCCTTATGCACCATGGATTATGAGGTTCATCGTGACAAGGTCTTCACTCAATTACAAGGCCGATACTACGAACCACTGCAGCTACTTGCCCCCGATTGAAGTCCTCAAACAGACATTTTCCTCAGCTGATGACAAGGGCAAGGCAACTGCTGTGATTGATGACGGCACTCGTCCATTGGATGGACAGTTTTGCAAAGCTGCATCCTACTCCACCAATGATGACTCTGCCACACATGACTCTGCCGCAAATACCTCAGCCAAGCAAAATCCTCAAGCCACAAAGACCTGTGGTGATGACCGATCGTGAGTTACTCCTCGCCTTTCATCGAAGGTTGATCGCAATCATAAATGGGTCAAGCGTCAGTTTGGTTAAATTCTTCACAACATGACCTCAACACACAATGCAGTGAAGAACAACCACTACTACCTCCATGAAACCTTCAAACGCACCTGGGCTATGCTTTCAAATGTCTACAACACGGAAGAACTGACGACAATGGGTCTCAAGGAAGAATTTGACTGGTTTGCACCTCCTCCGAAGAAATACAAGAAGGTCAAAGTTCCTTCCTTGGTGGCCAGCTCCTATTCTTCATCACGAGACACTGATGAAAATGAAGACTTGGGCGACAACTGCAGGCCCCACTACGACAACCGAATTCCAACAACGTCAAGCGCTCCTTCATCAACTTGAAATTCTTCAGGCGTTAGTCCTCGGTTCGATCCTTTTGGTCATTCGATGACAAAGGGGAGAAATTTGAGTTAGTCTTCAAGCGGGTCTATTATATGGGCATTTTTTGTTAAGTTACAACTCTCGCTCTTCCTAAACTTTTATTGGATCGAGTTGTAATCTTAAACCCGATGGTGTTTTGATACTTTTGATGCATCGTGCTCGATACTCTTGATGCGTTATTTTGCATGCTTGTTCCTCATTAATGTTATCGCACGCATGCTGAATTTCATCAAGCACCATATTTCATCATGCATTTCAAATTCTTCATATTATATGTCAAATGCATGTATGAATTAAAAGATATAGGGGGAGATCTCCATGATTCAACTCTTCAAATGTGCACTGCCTCAAAAAAAAATTCCTCACTATGCACATCTTCAGGGGGAGTTCTTCTATATCTTGCAATCAAATTCCTCAACATCAGTATTTACACTTCATATGTTTATCCCCGTTGAAAACTTAACCTATATTGTCATCAATCACCAAAAAGGGGGAGATTGTAAGTGCATCTAGTGCCCCTTAGTGATTTTGGTTTATTGAAGACTTATAGGTTAAGGGACTAATGTGTTTATGAGTGTACATGTGTCTATAAGTCTATGAGGAGTTTGATATTTACAAAGGAAAGTCGACCCCTAAAAATGAAGTTCTTCGATCAAGACTTTGATAATCAAGACTTTCTCAAGACTTTGAAAGTGAAGAAATTGGTGTGACCTTGAAGACTTGGTATTCATTTGAGGAACATGAAGCGTGAAGACTTTTGTTTTCGTAGTTTCGCTTTTTCTCTTTCTTGAGTCATAGGAAACACCGTCTTTGTTAAAGGGGGTCGAGGAAATACTAAGGAAACATTTCCATGTGATGCTCAACTCAAAATCCTACACCTACCAATCCCTTCGAGTGAAGCCTTTGGAAATCTCATACGATTCGAAGAATTTCTTCAAAGGATGAGACGAAGTTCTTCCGGTCATGAGGAACTTGTTCGACCGAGGAGTTAGGAATTCGCCCGGCGGATTGCCTACACAAAGGAGGAACATGATAGCCCCGAGGAATTTGAGAGTCAAATTTCCGACCGTTGTTGTCTTCTTGGCCACCTGTCCCAAAATATCTTATCCACCTAACGGTCATATCATTGAAGGGCATTTATGTCTTATCATGTCGGGCTGCTCCCTAGGCTATAAATAGCCGCCCCCTACAACCACTAGCTGGTTGGCTGCACCGAGAGAACTTGACACTTGTCATTTGAGAACAACCCATCCTCTGAGGACTTTGAGCGAAAATCATCTAGTGAGGAAAAACCCAAAAACCAAACCCCTACAAACCCAAAGTGATTGAGCATCACTGAAGAGATTGATCATACGTGGATCCGACGCTTGTTACCTTTGAAGACTGTTCTTCTTCCAGACGGTTAGGCGTCATGGTCTAGAGCATCCAAGAGGAATTGTGGATCGCCGAGTGACCAAGTCTGTGAAGGTTTGGAAGTCGCTCAAGACTTACCACGCAGTGATTGGACGAGCTCTGTGTGACCTTAGTTCAAGGAGAATACGGTGAGGACTTGGTGTCCTGAGCTGCGTGCTCGTGATCGGGTGTCCGGACTGTGTGTCCTCGAAGTTTAAATACTCACCGCTCCAACCGGATGTACAACCGAGACAAAGCTTGGAACTGGTCTACCAAATCATTGTCTTCACCAACCTAACTGGTTCTATTTCCTCAACTCTTTCATTTCCTCATTCTTTGTCTTTGAGTGTTCATTCATATCTGTGTTTGAAGACTTTGATCAAGACTTTCTCATATTCCTCAGTTCAATTTCTTCACCGCTTGTCTTCATCTTGTGCTATCCTGTGTTTACGCTTTACGTACTCTTTGATTGTCTTCATTTCATCATGATGACCATGCCCGCATTCTCTTATGCTTACTTGAGTACTTATTCATTGCAAGTAGTTCTTCGCTAAGGAATTTCCTCACCGGCAAATTCCTCAGTGAAGAATTCATAAAAATCGCCTATTCACCCCCCTTCTAGTCGATATAACGCACTTTCATATATAGGCAGCGGAAATTAAAGCATGCAACTTGCAAGAAAGTAAAGGGAAGGGTTTGGAGGATTCAAATGCAATTGGAGACACGGATGTTTTTGGCGTGGTTCCGATAGGTGGTGCTATCGTACCTCCATGTTGATGGAGACTTCAAACCACGAAGGAGTAGCAGTTCTTGTGAGTCCACGGAGGGCTCCACCCATGAAGGGTCCATGAAGTAGCAACCTTGTCTATCCCACCATGGCCTTCGCCCATGAAGGACTTGCCTCACTAGCGGTAGATCTTCACGAATTAGGCGATCTCCTTGCCCTTACAAACTCATTGGTTCAACTTCACTATCTTGTCTGAGGCTACCAAGTGACACCTAGCCAATCTAGGAGACACCACTCTCCAAGAAGTAACAAATGGTGTGTTGATGATGAACTCCTTGCTCTTGTGCTTCAAATGATAGTCTCCCCAACACTCAACTCTCTCTCATAGGATTTGGTTTTGGTGGAAATAAGATTTGAGTGGAAAGCAACTTGGGGAAGGCTAGAGATCAAGATTCATATGGTAGGAATGGAATATCTTGGTCTCAACACATGAGTAGGTGGCTCTCTCTCAGAAATGGTAAGTTGGAAGTGTAGGTTTGTTCTGATGGCTCTCTCCATGAATGAAGAGGAGGTGGAGGGGTATATATAGCCTCCACACAAAATCTAACTGTTACACACAATTTACCAATCTCGGTGGGACCGAATCAACGAACTCGGTCAGACCGATTTTAGTAAACCTAGTGACCGTTAGGGTTTTCGATTGGATCGACTTGCATCTCGGTAGGACCGATATGGTTAGGGTTAGGGCATAACGTAATCTCGGTGAGATCGATTACACAAACTCGGTGAGACCGATTTTGGTAATTAGCTAACTAGAGAGTTGGTCAGGTAAACTCGGTGGGACCGATTCGCTCTTTCGGTGAGACCGAAACGTTACGAAAGGGAAACAAAAAGTTTACATTGCAATCTCGGTGGGACCGATCCGCTCTTTCGGTGAGACCGAAAAGTTACGAAAAGGAAACATAGAGATTACAATCCCATCTCGGTGAGACCGAGATCCCTATCGGTAGAACCGATTTGCCTAGGGTTTGTGGCACTGGCTATGACATTTGGAATCGGTGGCGCCGGATAGGAAGAATCGGTGAGACCGATTTTGGCTTTAGGTTTAGGTCATTTGTGGATGTGAGAAAGTAGCTGAGGGTTTTGGAGCATATCACTAAGCACATGAAGCAAGAGGCTCATTAAGCAACACCTCATCCCTCCTTTATAGTATTGGCTTATCCTATAGACTCAATGTGATCATGAATCACTAAAATATAAAAAATGAAGAGTCTTGAGCTTTTGAGCTTGAGCCAATCCTTTTTCATTAGCATTTTGAGGGATCCACTTTCATCATCCATGCCATGCCATTCATTGAGCTTTCCTGAAATGTTCATCTTGGAATAGCATTAGCTCAATGAGCTATATGTTGTTATGAATTACCAAAACCACCTAGGGATAGTTGCACTTTCAATCTCCCCCTTTTTGGTAATTGATGACAACATATTGATCAAAGCTTCGACAAATGATAATAAGATTGAAAAACATCGTCGCTTTGAGAAGTATGTGATAAGAAAGAGCTCCCCCTAAATTTGTGCATAGTTTACGATTTGCTTTGGACTGCAAATGCACAAGGAATTAGGCTCATGGGTTACTCTTCCATGTCACATACATCTTGATGGAGCGCTCAATATGATACAGATAGAATACATGCACTCATCACCAAGCACAGTGAATGATCACATAGGATAGATAAGATAATATCATCAAACAGGCATAAGTGTAGCTTATGATCAAACACATGATCATCAATGTCTCACAAACACAGTAACTCAAGCAATCAAAAGCAAACAAGTTTTAAAAAACCACCAAATCAAGAGAGAACAAAAGCAACACTCTCTCGAAGCCTATGATCTATACATTTTTCTCCCCCTTTGGCAACAAGTTACCAAAAAGTTCATAGAAAATGCATAGTGCTAGATCGACTCTCAGGCTTGATCTTCAGGTGGTGGTGTCCGGATAGCACCGAGGATGAAAGCTTCAGTTGAAGTAGATGGAGCTGGAGCTGGTGGCACTGAGGCTATAGCTGGTGCAGATGAAGTGGCTCTGGTGTCAGGAACTGGCACAACAGATGACCTCTGGGCTCTAGGCACTCTGGCAAATGCATCAATTGTTGTTTTGCCCTTCCTCTCCTGCATGTCATCCTGTAGTTGCTCCGCAGCAGACTTTATCTCAGTTACTTTCACATCTAAGTCATAGAACTTTTGTTCCATGATTCTTTCCAAGCTCTCCTGATTTTGAGTGAGGGTGGCCAATCCCTTCTCAATCCTCAGTGTTGATGCTATTAAGTATCCAAGTTGCTCCTGCTTGTTCTTCAAGAAATACTCAGATGCCTCCTCTTGAGTTGGCATCCTACCAGCCTTCTTCTTCCTTGCCTTCTCCTTTTTCTCTTGTGCTTGAACTGACGATGGATCATTCTCATTCATGACAACCTCATTGTCCTGAAAGTCTGGATAAAGTGGAAAATGTTCTTTATCCAATAGATATTTGCCTATGCCCATCTTTGAGTTAATCAACTCCTGGATCTGAGGGGCATATCCACAACTTCTTTTCTGGTCTGCTGCAGTCCTCTTAATGGTTTCAACCATAAGGCTCATGACTTTTAATTTCTGTGGCACATCAAACAAATGCAACATGTTGATTGCATGCCCTCTTATCATGTTGTGGTCACCAGACTTAGGCAGTAGAGTATGCCTTAAGATGCTGTTGATAGTTGGCAGCCCTGACAGAAGGAAGTGGACTGATCCAAACTTATGTGTCTCAATGGTCAGTATGCAGGATCTCCTTGTACATGTGTGCCATGGAATTGTGGTCCATTTTCTTCTTGGCATATACATCCGTGTCATCTTCATTCTCCTTTGGGGCATTTATCAGCTTTGCCCACTCCTCAACAGTTGATCGGGTACCTTGTACCTTCAGACATCCACACTATCCTGCCATCTGGATAAAAGTGTCTTTGTGGAGTAGAACTGCATGATAAGTTCATCGCTCCAGTTGGTGAGATTTTGCCCAACGAAGTCTGCAACTCCAACAAGAATAAAACTGTCTTGCACCTGTGATAGTGCTTTACATTTTCTTTCATGTAGGTCCAGTCGACCCACCTCATATCACACACTATGGGCTTCTTATCCAGCAGAATGGTCTTATAAAAGTCCTGCTGTTCCTTGGTGCGGAACCTGTAGTCCACAGCAGTTCTTCTCCTTGTGGCATATGGATCTGTCATCCTCCATAGCTTCAACCCATTGTCTCTTCTGATCTTCATGTCCTCAGCCACAGGATGGGCATCATTGTGGTCTGGTATCTTGGGCTTGAGCTTCCTCAAAACTTATCCTTCTTCATCTTCTTCTTCAAAGAACCTCGTGCACCGGGGCCTTGTTCTTCTCAAGAGTCGAATACTCTGGTATTCCTCTTTGGTGCAGACTTGGCCTTGGGGAAGCTTTGGGTGCTTCCTTGGGCTTAGATGTGGCAACCCTCGATCTTATAGCATCACCCATAAGCTTTGGTGCCTTTGGTCTTTGGTGCAGCAATCTCTTCTTCCTCTTCCATCATGGAAGGCTTCCCAATAACTCGACTGTGGTCTTCTTGACCCTTTCTTTCCTTTTCTTTCCTTCAAGAAGCAATTGCTCTTTGGGATCAGGCTTTTCAGAATTTGAGTTGATGCTCGACCTTTGGCATAGGTGTCCTCTTGGCAGGAATCTTCCTATTGAGTCCGTGCTTTGTGCTATGTCTTGAGCCATACTCCTTTTGAGCACCGCCTTCTTGGATGTTGCCTCATCCTCTTACGCCCTATAATCCTCATCTTGAATCTGAGGTTTTCTTCTTCCTTTGCCGGTGGTAGCTTTAGGCAAATTGCTTAGGTGCTCCTGCTGCCTTCATCTCAAGAGCCGGAGGGACTAGTGCCCTCACTCATGTTCACCTGCCCCTCGACCTGTTACATTTGTCCTCACAGTCTCGACATCTTGCAAACACCGATCTTGACCACTGTTGTAAGTGCATCTAGTGCCCCTTAGTGATTTTGGTGTATTGAAGACCTATAGGTTAAGGGACTAATGCGTTTGTGAGTGTACACAGGTCTATAAGTCTATGAGGAGTTTGATATTTACAGAGAAAGTCGACCCCTAAAAATGAAGTTATTCGATCAAGACTTTGATATTCAAGACTTTACGAAGACTTTGAAAGTGAAGAAATTGGTGTGACCTTGAAGACTTGGTATTCATTCGAGGAACATGAAGCGTGAAGACTTTTGTTTTCGTAGTTTCGCTTTTATCTTTCTTGAGTCATAGGAAACATCGTCAAGTTAAAGGGGTCGAGGAAATACTAAGGAAAAATTTCCATGTGATGCTCAACTCAAAATCCTACACCTACCAATCCCTTCGAAGTGAAGCCTTTGGAAATCTCATACAGCTTCAAGAATTTCTTTAGTGACAGAGACGAAGTTCTTCCGCTTCGAGGAATTTGTTCTCGACCGAGGAGTTAGGAATTCGCCAAAGGCGGATTGCCTACACAAAGGAGGAACATGATAGCCCCGAGGAATTTGAGAGTCAAATTTCGACCGATTCTTTGTCTTGCGCCACTGTCCCAAAATATCTTATCCACCTAACGGTCATATCATTGAAGGGCATTTATGTCTTATCATGTCGGGCTGCTCCCTAGGCTATAAATAGCCGCCCCTACAACCACTAGCTGGTTGGATGCTCCAAGAGAACTTGACACTTGTCATTTGAGAGCAACCCATCCTCCGAGGACTTTGAGCGAAAATCATCAAGTGAGGAAAACCCAAAACCAAACCCCTAGAAACCCAAAGTGATTGAGCATCATCAAGAGATTGATCCTGCATGGATCCGACGCTTGTTACCTTTGAAGATCGTGCTTCTTCCAGACGGTTAGGCGTCATGGTCTAGAAGCATCCAAGAGGAATTGTGGATCGCCGAGTGACCGAAGTCTGTGAAGGTTTGGAAGTCGCTCAAGACTTACCACGAGTGATTGGACGAGGTCTCGTGACCTTAGTTCAAGGAGAATACGGTGAGGACTTGGTGTCCCGAGTCACAAGGCTCATCGACCGGGTGTCCGGACTGTGTGTCCTCGAGTTTAAATACTCACCGCTCCAACCAGACGCATAACCGAGACAAAGCAGTTGGAACTGGTCTACCAAATCATTGTCTTCACCAACCTAATCGGGTTCTATTTCCTCAACTCTTTCATTTCCTCATTCTTGTGTTGAGTGTTCGTTCATATCTGTGTTTGAAGACCTTGATCAAGACTTTCTCAATTTCCTCAGTTCAATTTCTTCACCGCTTGTCTTCATCTTGTGTTATCCTGTGTTTACGCTTTTCATACTCTTTGATTGTCTTCATTTCATCATGATGACCATGCCCGCATTCTCTTATGCTTACTTCTCGAGTACTTATTCCGCTGCAAGTAGTTCTTCACTTAGGAATTTCCTCACCGCAAATTCCTCATTGAAGAATTCATAAAAATTGCCTATTCACCCGCCTCTAGTCGATATAACGCACTTTCAATTGGTATCGAGCAAGGTACTCCCTTGTTACGTGTGATTTCGCTTTACCCACCTGGAGTTTTAGTTATGTCGACCGCAGGTATGAAGAAAGTGACATGCCCTATCTTTGACGGTCAGGATTATCCCAAGTGGAAGGCCATGATGAGGAAGCGCCTCATGGCAATGGACAGCGATCTGTGGACCGTCACTGAAATTGGTCTTACTGATCTATGCAAGACGGCAAACGCAGATCATATTCGCAAGTACACTCGACTTGACATCATGGCGAAGGATATCATCTGTTCCTGCCTATCTAGAGATGAATTCAAGCGCATTATGCATCTTTGTAATGCGAAGCTTATCCGGGACCGAATCTCCGACGTCTATGAAGGTCATCGAACCCGTCATGATCCCTGGTTTGAGGACTTCAAGGAATCACTCAAAACGATGACTTTCGAACCAGAATCATCATCTTCTGCATCATGTCTCATGGCAAAGGGTGACAAGGTAACCGAATGTTCCTCATCCGAGTATAGTGATGATGAATCTGATGATGATGGATCCGATGATGATATTGAACCTAGCTATACCAAGCTTGTTTGTATTGCCACCAAACAACAACATGCCTTGGAAAAGGTTCAAAACATGCTAGATAAAAGTGATGATATCTGTGGGTGAAGAAATGGATCGCACTAAAGCCCCGATCGAAAATCTTCGTAGACTTCATCTAGGTTTGACAGCCTTCAAGGTCAACATAACTCTCTCTTATCTGATCATGAGAAGCTCTCTTATGAGTTTCTTCAAAAGAAGCAAGATCTTGAGAAGCTAAGAGTGAGCTATGAAGATCTTCAGAAGGAGCCTGATTCATTACTTGCTCAACAAATCAGCACTTCTCAGGAAGAATTTGTTCCTCCATGCTTAAAGTGCATTGAACGTGAATCGCTAATTCTTCACCGAATGTTCAAATGCTTCGATCATTACAAATTCAAATGCTTCAATCGTTATACAAATTCTTCACCGCCTCTTGCTATCACTAATTCCTCATCCGAGGACATTGCTAGTATCACCGACGATGCAGTGGTCAAGGAATTGTACATGACAATCATGTACAAAAGCCTCAAAGGGCATCAGACTCTTTGTGATGTGCTTAAAAGCAGATCCTCAACAGAACCCTAGGAAAGAGGGTATTGCCTTTGAGAGGAAACTCAATGCCGATGGAACATATTGGAAGCCCGAAGACTCTCAAAACCTCATGGGTTGCTGCAAAGGGACCTCCAGTTGATCCATCTAACTTATTTGGTTTTACATGTGAATCTCCTCATTCTTCTGATGAGTCATTTGACTCCAACTATAAACTGTTCAAAAATCGTAATGGTGAAGTATTTGCTAGATATGTTGGCGCTTAATCGCAGAACGGTTCCCTATGAAGAAAATCTGGGTTCCCAAGAAGTGCCTTGAAAGTCTTCAGTGAATGTCCTCATGACACCACCTGTGAAGAATAGGAACCCCAGATCAAATTCTTCATATGGACCAAATTCTTCATATGGATCCAGGTCCTCATACGGACCAAATTCCTCACGTGGGTCAAATTCCTCAAAAGGATCAAAGTCCTCATATGATTATCATCGTGCTAACAACTCTGTTTCGCAGGGTAGAGCTAAGGGCTATGAATATGTGCATTATTCTTCAAACCAATATGTTCATAAGTCCTCGAAGAATTTCTCTGCTTATTCATATGCTTACCCTAACCCCTCTTATGTGAAACGAAATGGTTTGGCTTCTATGCCACCATTCTCGTATGGTGCTCGCAGAGTAATGAACTCTTTGCCACCCCTTCAGATGTGGGTGGTGAAGAAAAAGAACTAATTTCTTCTGCTGTCAGGTCTCCAGACGTGCCTTAACGTCCCAAGAATTTCTTTGGGGACCTGACGAAAATGCTGAAAGGACGCAGCTAATCATGATGAAATGAACTTTCATTTCACACGTCCTCATACCGCTTATCTCATTATAATCGACCGATGAAATTCATCTCGATGAACTTGATATCATATTCTTCACTGATGAAGTATATGAGATCGTAAGTTGTACCAATTCATCTGCAGGATGATCAACCCAAAGCCACTGAGTGGGTTCTCGATAGTGGATGTACAAATCACATGACTGGTGACAAGAATCTATTAATGGATGCTCCCTTATCACCGTCACATCTGAAGCATATCATCTTTCTGACAAAGGCAAAAGTCGTATTGGGTCTTGGTAAGGTTATGATCTCTAAGGACATACACATGGACAAAGTCATGCTTGTTGAGTCCTTAGGATACAACCTCATGTCGATCTCAATGCTTTGTGATCTTGATATGGTTGTTATCTTTGGCAAGTATCGTTGTGTTGTAATTATGGAAGCTGACAATTCCAAAGTCTGCGAAGGCTTTAGGAGAGGAGACTTGTATATTGTTGATTTCTCTACAGGACCACAACCAGCCGTGTGTCTATTTGCAAAAGCTTCAGAAGGTTGGCTATGGCATCGGCGACTTGGTCACGCAGCATGAGGAATTTGCACACGCCTATGCGAAGAAGAAGCATGTCATTGGCATTGAGAATGTCAAATTCCTCAAGGATCACTTATGCGGAGCCCGTGAAGCTGGAAAAATGACCAAGGCCAAGCATCCAGCGAAGACTATCATGACCACTACTCGTCCCTTCGAATTGCTTCACATGGACCTCTTTGGTCCCAATCATTACTCAGCTGTCGTTAATGATGCATCTCTATATGGCTTTGTTATTGTTGATGATTACTCTCGCTACACATGGGTACACATTGTTACTTACAAAAATCAAGTGCAAGAAGTCTTCAAACGATTTTCCTCGAGGGCTTCAACTAACTTTGGTGTGAAGATCAAGCACATCAGAAGTGACAATGGAACTAAGTTCAAGAATTCTGGTCTTGATGACTATCTTGATGAACTTGGTATCACTCATGAGTTATCTGCTCCTTATACTCCTCAGCAAAATGGCGTCGTGGAGCGCAAGAACAGAACTCTTGTTGAGATGGCTCGCACTATGCTTGATGAATACAAAATGCCTAGTCGTTTTTGGATTGATGCAATTGATACGGCGTGCCACATCATCAATAGAGTATATCTTCACAAAGTCTTCAAGAAGACTGCCTATGAACTCCTCACTGACAAGAAACCCAATAGAGCACCTACCTTCTGTGTTAGATGAACCAGCACCTGAGGAATCTATCAAGTTCAAGGCAACTGAGGATGTCATCCTCATCAAGAAACTGCTCAAGAATTCATTCCTCAGACGCCAAGAACGCCGAGCTGATGTACTGAATATAATGCTGAAAACAATGGTGCCGAGGAAAATGATCAAATTCCTCGACGACAACCAGCTCATCCTCGCGTTGCAAAAGAAGTGCAAGTGGAGAAGATCATCGATGACATTAAAGCGCCAGTCCTCTCACACGCTCAAAAGCTTCACATTTATCTAACTTTTGTGGGCACTATGCTTTTGTCTCTATCACAGAGCCCACTAAGGTAGATGAAGCATTTCGAGCCGAGTGGATTCAGGCTATGCAAGAAGAATTACATCAGTTCGAGCTCAACAATGTCTGAACCGGTCAAACGTCCGAGATCCTCGCAAGCATAATATCATTGGCACAAAGTGGATCTACCGCAACAAGCAAGATGAAAATGGCCTTGTGGTGAGGAATAAGGCACGACTAGTAGCTCAAGGCTACACACAAAGTTGAAGGAATTGATTTCGATGAAACTTTTGCACCTGTTGCTAGACTTGAGTCTATTCGCATATTACTCGCCTAAGCTAACCATCACAATATCACTTTATATCAAATGGATGTGAAAAGTACATTCCTCAACGGTAAGCTTGAGGAAGAAGTATATGTTGCTCAACCCCCAGGTTTTGAAGATCCAAAGAATCCTGACAAAGTCTTCAGACTTAATAAGGCCCTCTATGGTCTCAAACAAGCCCCACGGGCGTGGTATGATACATTGAAGGAATTATTCGTGAAGAATGGCTTCACACCCGATTCACTCGACCCTACTCTCTTTACTAAATCTTATGATGGTGAACTGTTTGTGTGCCAAATATATGTTGATGATATTATCTTTGGCTGTCTTGACCAACGTTATAGTGATGAATTTGCCTATATGATGAGTGAAGAATATCAAATGTCTATGATGGGAGAGTTGAAATTCTTCTTAGGCCTTCAAATTCGTCAACAACACAATGGCATATTCATATCTCAGGAGAAATACCTCAAAGATGTCCTCAAGAAATTCGCATGCAAGATTGCAAAGGCGCTAAAATTCCTATGCCCACAAATGGCCATCTATGCACCGATGAAAATGGTATTGACTTCGATCACAAGGTATACCGCTCCATGATTGGTTCTTTATTGTACTTATGTGCATCTAGGCCAGATATAATGCTTAGTGTTTGCATGTGTGCCCGATTTCAAGCTACAGCGAAGGAATCACACCATAAGGCTGTGAAGCATATTCTTCGATATCTAGCTCACACACCAACACTAGGAATATGGTACCCCAAGGGCTCGCTTTTGATCTCATTGGATATTCTCGACTGACTATGCTGGTGATCGTGTGGACCGCAAGTCAACTTCCCGCACTTGTCATTTCCTCGGACGATCTTTGGTCCGTTGGTCCTCGAAGAAACAGAATCACAGATCACCGCTTCATCATGGAAGCTGAATACATTGCTGCTGGCTCGTGTTGTGCTCAATTGCTGTGGATGAAGCAAACTCTCAAGGACTACGGCATCAACGTGAAGAATGTGCCTCTCTCTTTGTGACAATGAGAGTGCCATCAAGATTGCTCACAACCCGCTTCAGCACTCAAGACAAAGCACATTCAAATTCGCCATCATTTTCTTCGTGATCATGTGTTGAAGGGCGACATCTATATCGAGCACGTGAAGACTGAAGAACAGCTAGCCGATATCTTCACTAAGCCCTTGGATGAGAAGAGATTTAGCAAGTTGCGGTGTGAGCTAAATATCTTAGAATCTTCGAATGTTCTTTGAAAAAGATACACATCCTAACACTTATGCAAAATTGATGACTTAGATGTGCAACACATGAAGAAACGTTTTTCTTCAATCAATGAAGAATAACACTCTAAGTGTGAAGAAATTAATGAAGAATCTGATTCTCGTAACCCCACGACAATTGTAATGCTGTGTCTGAAATCATCATTCTTATACTGATTGGGACACACCACCACCAAAGTTGAAAATCTTCAATTTGAGTTTTTCCTCGCTTTTGAAATTCTTCAGCTTTTTCAAATTCTTCAACTTTTCAAAATCTTCACT
The DNA here is from genome assembly GCA_021605145.1 of Aegilops bicornis. Lineage (NCBI taxonomy): Eukaryota > Viridiplantae > Streptophyta > Magnoliopsida > Poales > Poaceae > Aegilops > Aegilops bicornis. The sequence goes on from CM038674.1 coordinate 191,273,521, forward strand.
GCTTCCGCTGCCTTTCTTCATTGGCTATATTTATTTATATGGGTTTATGTCCTACAAAGATTCACTTATGGCTATTTCTTCAAGTCGCTTTTTCGCTAAGTGAATGTGATCGGACCCTTCCCCCTCTATGCTATACTCAATCCAATCTATTCACAAATTCTTCATGTGCGTTCTATTTGAAACTCGTTCAAAATCTTCACTGTGTCCTTGTCAGCTGAAGAGATTGCGAACGGATCTTTAAAACTGATCTTATCCAAACTTTCGGTTTTGCCGCTCAAACCGTTCCACATCCCACGATGCATTATTTTACTCACCCACGATCGTACATGATCTCCACTACACAGTACGTGGGTGACACATGTCGTGAGAAGGAGAATGATCAGGGGCACGTTCGTCCCAAATCTTCGGGCGAACAGTTTTTTTCACCCTGTCTATAAATACCCCTCTCCCCTTCCTCACTTCTTTTACCCTTTCGCCGACCTCTCTCTCCTGCTCGAGCTCCTCAAACCCTAGCGCCCGCTTCTCCATCGTCAGCCGGTGAGGAAGAGCTTCATTGCCTCGACCCCGTCAGCCGACGTACTCGCTACCGATCAAGGAAATCCTCACTCCGCCGCCAGTAGCTGTCTTCCTCCGCCAAGTTAGGGCGTGGAAGATCTGAATGCATTTAGCTTCACATCTACAACACCCAGTTCATCGTGTTCTTCATTTAGGGTAAATAAAAGTACTTTTACTACCCTCGTGGATCCAAATCTTACACTACCAAATCTTCAAAGGTGTCTTATTCTTCAAATCCTCACAAGTTATATGCTCTTGATTCGTTTCTCTGAGCAATGATTTTCTTCAAGATTCCTCAATTGTGTGGATCCTCGATCTGTACAACTCTGGAACCTAAGACAAAGAACGCTTAGTGAAATTCTTCAAGGCTCATCTGGTCAAAATCCTCAAAACTTGTTCTTTTGAAAACCTTCCGAGAACGCATATGACCTCTCCAAATTCCTCGCAACTATACTCTATTCACAGGTACACATGTCCGCTGAATCACTAGGTTCTCATCAACTTAACTCATTTGCGGCGTTCCTCGAAGAAAAACTGCATACTTCTTCGTGAGAACTCAATTGTTCAATTTCCTCAATCAAGAATATGGCGACGGTAAGAAGCCACAGAAAGGAGGAAAGAAACCCGAGGTTATGACTGCTTTTGAGATCCCCGAGGAAATTTATGCTGACTATTGCACACCGATGAAGAAAACAAAAATCAGCGCAAGGTGCGATTCGTAAGATTGAACGGAGATGGGCAAGGGAATGGAGGAATACAGATATGTGACTCCAAAGTACATGAAGAAATTCGCCTCAATCCTCCATGCCCAAGAGCTCCATTGGCACCTGCCAAGTAGCCGATCCCACAAGCATCAAACGTGGTGAGGACTTTCCTAATGAATGGGCTAAGCGCCAAGCTAAATTGGCAAGACAAGCCAAGGAGGCGGTGAAGAAATTCAATGAGGATTCTGCCATCGCTATCACATCGAGGCCTCGGTCAAACCGAGGAAATCCATGCCAAAGAAGCTCGCTCATAAGCCAAGTGCTTCACCATCAGCCCTCACGGCCAAGTTCCTCGGCCAGCCCTCAAGGCAAATTCCTCACATCACATACAGCTCAACCAAAGTCCTCAACAGCTCCGTCAAAATCCTTAGTTCCTGTGCATCTGGCTACATGTCAAAGGACTGCTGGTTTCTCGATTGCCTCTGGTGTCTCAAAGAAGTTCCTCAAGAAGACCAATTTCATCATCTGGCCCGACTCTGCTGAAGACCAAAGCAACAGCTGGACGAGGTCCTCGGCCAAGTCCAAAGAAACAGGTTGCATTCCATGTGCCTTCTGATGATGAAGCTTCTGATGATGAACTTGCTGAAATCATCAGAGATCGCCAAGAAAGGGCCGCTAGAGCCAAAGGTACATTTGTGCCACTGCTGTTGGATCCGAAGAAAGTCCTCGATTATATTGATCTCTGGCACAAGGATCCCAATACCCCTATGCCTGACTTTCATCTGACCCCTGGACAAAGTCATATGTTGACCCATTTCATCGTTGAAGAGAAATGGAAGTTTGAAAAGGCAAGAGAGATCAAGAAGGCTCAATACGTAAAGGAGAAGTTTCAAGAAAACGTTGTCAAAATGACACCGAGGAACTTCTCAAGGTCCAGACTAAAAGTCAAGACCTCAAAGAAAACTTCGATTCTTATTATGCCGATTGGCAAGGAGCCAAGGTCGATTCGCTAACCCGACGAAGAAATTCACAAATGTTGCTGCCCCAACGCAACATGAAATTACTCTCAGTCAAGCCTCACCAGCCGATCAAGAACATGCCAAGATCACCGATGAAGTTCAAAGCGGCCGATGAAAATGCTAGTTCCAGGGCTGATGATCCCATTCCAAAGAATTGAAGAAATTGCCAGGCATCCACTAGTGGTGCTCCTCAAGAAATCGAACAAGACAGGCAACCGTGACTGCGCCATACCAAGAAATTCATCCAGATTCCTCAGCTCCTCCTGCGCCAACACCAACTCCAATTCTTCCATCTGCCTCTGATGTGAAGAAAACCAAGGCTGCAGAACGAGCTGCTGTGAAGAAATGGAAAGCATCAGCTATGTCACATTCTTCGGCTGCGAAGAAAATGAAGCCAATGACCACCTCATTTGAAAATCCAATTGATGCTGTTCCGATTTCCTCCATGCCATCAAAGGACCTTGTTCCTTTTGGAGAAGACTATGAGATCCCAATCGGATCTGATGAAGAACATCATTCCGCCGCTTCGCCGAGCAGATTGATGAAGAAATTGAAGTGGACGCAATCCCTTCAACCCCGGTCATTTCCTCACCTATGCCTCTGTTCACAGCTGAAGAGGCCGGTGTTGAGGAAATTGAAGATGAAGATGTGGATATAGGGTGCACCACACCAGTGATGAATGATGACTTTTGGGAAAGTCTACATCCCAATACTTCTCTCTTCACCCCGCCTCCAACAGATTCCTCGGCCCTCGAACAAACAAAGTCCAAATGGACTCAAGAAACTCAACCCACCTGCTCAGGCATGAAGAAATTCCAGCCACTAGTGCTGATGAACTCGTCACGATCCACAGATCGCACTCCGTTGAGGAACAAGAAATTCCTCACCAAGAACCTGAACTTGCGATTCCTCGAGGTGGTGATGCAACTCACCGACACTCCTCCGCCCAAGAAAAGAATCCGTTCTCAAGCAAACAAAAGTTCAAGGCTGATGATTTCTTTGCCGAGCACGTATTCTTCACTAACTATAATCCATATGATTCTGCCGCATAAGGAAGAGGCGCTTACGGACTGCCACCAAGCCAACTTCTATTCCTCGGTGCTCTTCAACAAAGACAAAGTCTTCGATCATGCTCATATTCCTCATGTGGACATGGAGTCTCTGCCAGCTTTGAGCCAGTCCTCGGTGTTCTTCACGACGCAGACTTCAATTTCTGCACCGATATCTGTGGATCGGAATGAAGAACTAATTCTTCAATTCTATGCAACGCTGCACATCACCGGAGACGCTGAAGACGTGAACTCATGGGTATTAGATCGATGTTTGAAAATACTCACTACAAGGCACCAAAGAACTGAATTGCTTCGTGCTCTACCACTAAGTCCTCCACTTGATGGTGCACGTTGTATCTACAACGAACCGTAACTTTCAAATCACTATATGCAAGTCTTGATGAAGCCTTTGAAGCCAAGGCAGGCCCCAAGAACCAAATTCCTCGTCAAGGAATTATTGTATGTGCCTCGGACCGCTCTATCGGATTCGACGAAGACAATGAGTCCTATCAAAGGCCATGACTCGAATGATGAAGAAGTCGTTGGCATCATGAAGAATATGCTTTTCAACATCATCCATGGCGTGCATCTGGCCAACTTCCATGATTTCTTCATGAGGACTCGCAAACATTGCTATGTCACCATTTGAGTCGAAGCCTTATGCGCCTTGGATAATGAGATTCATCGTGATAAGGTCTTCACTCAATTACAAGGCTGATACTACGAACCACTGCAGCTACTTGTCCCCGATTGAAGTCCTCAAACGGACATTTACCTCGAGATGATGACAAGGGCAAGGCTATCACTGTGATCGATGAAGGCATTCGTCCATTGGATGGACAGCCAAAGCAAAGCATCCTACTCCACCAATGATGACTCGCCACCCATGACTCGCCGCAAATACCTCGGTCAAGCAAAGTCCTCAAGCTATCGCACCTGTGGTGATGACCGATCGTGAGTTACTCCTCGGTCTTCATCGGAAGGTTGATCGCAATCATAAATGGGTCAAGCGTCGGTTTGGTTCAATTCTTCACAACATGACCTCAACACACAATGCGGTGAAGAAAACCACTACTACCTCCATGAAACCTTCAAACACACAGGCTGTTCTTTCACATGTCTACGGTCTTGGAAGAACTAACGCCAATGGGACTCAAGGAAGAATTTGACTGGTCTGCACCTCCTCAGAAGAAATACAAGAAGGTCAAAGTTCCGTCCTTGGTGGCCAGCTCCTATTCTTCATCGCGACACCGATGAAAATGAAGACTTGGGCGACACATGGCGGCAGGTCCTACTACAACAACCGACCCCAACAACGCCGGGCGCTCCTTCTTCAACTTGAAATTCTTCAGGAGCGTTAGGCCTCAGCTTCGATCCTTTTGGTCATTCGATGACAAAGGGGGAGAAATTTGAGTTAGTCTTCAAGCGGGTCTATTTTACTGCCTATATACAACAATTTATTTTTGTTAAGTTACAACTCTCGTTCTTCTGAAAGTTTTATTGGATCGAGTTGTAATCTTAAAACCGATGGTGCTTTGATACTTGTGATGCATTATGCTCTTGAACTATACTCTGATTCTCTTGAGCTTCTTGAAAATCTTCAAAGCGGATCTATTTGAGCTCTGATACTCTTGATGCGTTATTTTGCATGCTTGTTCCTCATTAATGTTATCGCACGCATGCTGAATTACATCAAGCACCATATTTCATCATGCATTTCAAATTCTTCATATTAAATGACAAATGCGTGTATGAATTACAAGATATATGGGGAGATCTCCATGATTCAACTCTTCAAATGTGCATTGCCTCAAAAGCAAATTCCTCACTATGCACATCTTCAGGGGGAGTTCTTCTATATCTTGCAATCAAATTCTTCATTATCAGTATTTACACTTCATATGTTTATCCTCGTTGAAAACTTAACCTATATTGTCATCAATCACCAAAAGGGGAGATTGTAGGTGCCTAGTGCCCCTTAGTGATTTTGGTGGATTGAAGACTTATAGGTTAAGGAACTAATGCGCTTGTGAGTGTACACAGGTCTATAAGTCTATGAGGAGTTTGATATTTGAGAGAAAGTCGACCCCTAAAATGAAGTTCTTCGATCAAGACTTTGATATTTTGAAGACTTTCAAGACTTTGAAAGTGAAGAAATTGGTGTGACCTTGAAGACTTGGTATTCATTTGAGGAACATGAAGCGTGAAGACTTTTGCTTTCGTAGTTTCGCTTTTCTCTTTCTTGAGTCATAGGAAACACCGTCATCGTTAAAGGGGGTCGAGGAAATACTAAGGAAAAATTTCCATGTGATGCTCAACTCAAAATCCTACACCTACCAATCCCTTCGAGTGAAGCCTTTGGAAATCTCATACAGCCTCACCAATTTCTTCGATGTAGACGAAGTTCTTCCTAACGCCGAGGAATTTGTTCGACTAAGGAGTTAGGAATTCGCCAAAGGTCGGATTGCCTACAGTGAGGAACATGATAGCTCGAGGAATTTGATATTCAAATTTCCGACCGTTCTTTGTCTTCTTGGCGCCTGTCCCAAAATATATTATCCACCTAACGGTCATATCATTGGAGGGCATTTATGTCTTATCATGTCGGGCTGCTCCCTAGGCTATAAATAGCCGCCCCTACAACCACTAGCTGGTTGGCTGCTCCAAGAGAACTTGACACTTGTCATTTGAGAGCAACCCATCCTCCGAGGACTTTGAGCGAAAATCATCGAGTGAGGAAAACCCAAAAACCAAACCACTACAAACCCAAAGTGATTGAGCATCATCAAGAGATTGATCCCGCATGGATCCGACGCTTGTTACCTTTGAAGACTGTGGCTTCTTCCAGACGGTTAGGCGTCATGGTCTAGAGCATCCAAGAGGAATTGTGGATCGCCAAGTGACCAAGTCTGTGAAGGTTTGGAAGTCGCTCAAGACTTACCACGAGTGATTGGACGAGGTCCATGTGACCTTAGTTCGTAGAATACGGTGAGGACTTGGTGTCCTGAGCTGCGTGCTTTCGGCCGATCGGGTGTCCGGACTGTGTGTCCTCGAAGTTTAAATACTCGCCGCTTCCAACCAGACGTACAACTGAGACAGCAGTTGGAACTGGTCTACCAAATCATTGTCTTCACCAACCTAACTGGTTCTATTTCCTCAACCCTTTCATTTCCTTATTACTGTGTTGAGTGTTTGTTCATATATGTGTTTGAAGACTTTGACTGAAGACTTTCTCAATTTCCTCAGTTCAATTTCTTCAGTCTGTTTGTCTTCATCTTGTGTTATCCTGTGATTACGCTTTCAGACTGTGCTAGTCTTCATTTCATCATGATGACCATGCGTGTATTCTGTTATGCTTACTTCGAGTACTTATTCATGCTAATAGTTCTTCGTTAAGGAATTTCCTCACCGGCAAATTCCTCAGTGAAGAATTCATAAAAATCGCCTATTCACCCCCCCTCTAGTCGACATAACGCACTTTCACCGCAGCCGGCGTAGCTGTATTCCTCCTCCGAGTTAGGGCGTGGGAGATCTGAACTGACGAACTTCTAATCTACACTTCTCAGTTCGTCGTGTTCTTCAGTTCGGGTAATTAAAAGTTACTTTTATTACTCGCTTTGATTCTCAAACCTTCCCGAAAATCTTCAAAGGTGTTTATTCTTCAAATCTTCACACATATGAACACCTCAAACGAAATATGCTCTTGATTCGCTTTCTCTAAGCAATGAATTTTCTTCAAGATTCCTCAATTGTGTGGATCCTCGATCTATACAACTCGAACCTAAGCCAAAGATCGCTTAGTGAAATTCTTCAAGGCTCATCTGGTCAAATTCCTCAAACTAGTTCTTTTGAAAACCTTCCGAGAACGATATGACCTCTCCAAATTCCTCTCAACTATACTGCTCACGGTACTCATGTCCACCGCTGAATCACTAGGTTCTCATCAACTTAACTCATTTGCAGCGTTGTTTCGAAGAAAAGTTGCATACTTCTTCAGAGAATTCGATTGTTCAAATTCCTCACCAAGAATATGGCGTATGAAAGAAGCAATGTAAAGGAGGAAAGAGGCCCGAGGTCATGACTCTGCTTGAGATTCCTGAGGACATCTATGCTAATTATTGCACACCTGATGAAGCCAAGTTTGGCAAAGAAAACAAGAATCAGCGCAAGGTGCGCATTCAAAGGATTGAAAGGAGATGGGCAAGGGAATGGAGGGAGTACAGATATGTTACTCCAAAGTACATGAAGAAATTCGCACTGAATCCTCCATGCCAAAGGGCTCCATTGGCACCTAGCCAAGAAGCTGACCCCACTAGCATCAAGCGTGGTGAGGACTTTCCTGAAGAATGGGCCAAGCGCCAAGCCAAGTTGGCGAGACAAGCCAATGAGGCAGTGAGGAAATTTAGTGAGGACTCTGCCACTGCTGCTGCCACTGAGGCCGTTGTCAAGCCAAGAAAATCTATGGCAAAGAAGCCCGCACACAAGCCAAGTGCTTCACCAGCTGTGCCCTCATGGCCAATTTCCTCAGCAATGCCCTCACGACAAATTCCTCATGCTGCACCTGTTCCTCCCAAATCCTCAGCTCCCACAAAGTCCTCAGCAGTTCCGACAAAGTCCTCGGCACCTGTGCATCTGGCCACATGCCAAAGGACTGCAGGCATCTCCATTGCCTCTGGTGTCTCAAAGAAGTTCCTCACCGCACCAAATTCTTCATCAGCCCAACTCTGCCGAAGACTAAGGCAACAAATGACGAGGTCCTCGGCCAAGTCCCAAGAAGAAACAGGTCGCCTTCCAAGAGCCACCTGAAGATGATGAGGCTGATGATGATGAACTTGCGGAAATCATCAGAGATAGGCAAGTAAGGTCCGCTAGAGCCAAAGGCACACCTGTGCCGCTGCTGTTGGATCCAAGAGCTATCCTAGACTACATTGATCTCTGGCACAAGGACCCAAACACTCCTATGCCTGACTTCAAGTTGACACCTGGCCAAATTAACATGCTGACTCATTTCATCCAAGAGGAGAAATGGAAATTTGATAAGGCCAGAGAGATCAAGAAATCGCAGTACAGAAAAGAGAAACTGCTGAAGAAAAATCTTGTCAAGATGACAACTGAAGAACTTGTCAAGATGCAGGCTAACATCAAAGCCCTCAGCGACAAATTTGACTTCTATTATGCTGATTGGCAAGGAGCCAAAGTCAGATTCGTCAACCTGACGAAGAAGTTCACAAATGTTGTAGCCCCAACGCAACAAGAAATTCCTCAAGCTGAAGCTTCTGCTCCGCTCATTGAAGAACATGCCAAGACCACCGATGAAGTTCAAAGCATCAAGACTATGCTAGTTCCAGGGCTGATGATTCCATTCCAGCCACTGAAGAAATTGCCAGGGCATCCACTAGTGGTGCGCATGAAGAAACTGAATAAGTTAGGGTGACTGCATCAGTTGCGCCTGAGGAAATTCAACCAGATTCCTCATCTCCTCCTGCGCCTACACCAACTCCAATCCTTCCATCTGCATCTGATGTGAAGAATACCAAGGCTGCAGAGCGAGTTGCTGTGAAGAAAAGGAAAGCATCATCTGCTTCAAATTCTTCAGCCCCGAAGAAAATGAAGCCTATGACAAGCTCTTTTGAAAATCCAATCGGTGCTGTTCCGATTTCCTCCATTCCATCAAAGGAACTTGTTCCTTTTGATGAAGAGTATGAGATCCCAAGCGGATCTGATGAAGAAAATCATTCTGCTGCTTCGTCAGAGCGGATTGATGAAGAAATTGAAGTGGATGCAATCCTTCAACCCCAATCATTTCCTCGCCTATGCCTCGGTTCACAAATCAAGAGGTCAAGCGTTGAAGAAATTGAGGAAGAGGTGGATATTGGATGCACCACGCCTGTGATGAACGATGACTTTTGGGAAAGTCAAGATCCCACTCTCCACTCTTCACCCCAATCCAACAGATTCCTCGGTCCCCGCTCCAACAGTTCAAATGGGCTCAAGAAACTCATCCCACTTCATCTGTACATGAAGAAATTCCAGCCACTAGCGCTGATGAACCTGGTGCTGCTGATCCTCAGACTGCACATGAAGAGGAACCAGAAATTCCTCAGCCTGAAGAACCTGAGATTACGATTCTAGAGGTCGTGATACAACTCATTGACAATCCAGTGCCAAAGCCAAAGAATCCATTCTCAACAAAGCAAAAGTTCAAGGCTGAAGGTTTCTTCGGCGAGCACGTATTCTTCACTGATTACAATCCATATGATTCTGCTCGCATAAGGAAGAGGCGTTTCTGGACTGCTAGTCAAGCCAATTTCTATTCCTCAGTGTTGTTCAACAAAGACAAAGACTTCGATCATGCACATATTCCTCATGTGGACATGGAATCTCTGCCAGGCTTCGAGCCAGTCCTCAGTGTTCTTCATGATGCAGGACTCCTAAATTTCTGCACTGACATCTGTGATTGGAATGAAGAACTCATTATTCAATTCTATGCGACGCTGCACATCATCGGAGACGCTGAAGATGTGAACTCATGGGTGTTGGACTGGATGTGTGAAAATACTCATTACAAGGCACCAGCAACTGAATTGCTTCGTGTCCTTCCTCTCAGTCCTCCCCTTGACGGTGCTCGTTGCATCTACAATGAACCTGAGCTTTCAAATCATTACATGCAAGTGCTGATGAAGCCTTTGAAGCCAGGGCAGGCCCCACGAACCAAATTCCTCGTCAAGGAATTACTGTATGTGCCTCGGACTGTCTATCGCATTTTGACGAAGACAATGAGTCCTATCAAAGGCCACGACTCAAATGATGAAGAAGTCGTTGGCATCATGAAGAATATGCTTTTCAATATCATTCATGGCATTCCCGTCAACTTCCATGATTTCTTCATGAGGACTCTGGCGTAACATTGCTATGTCACCATTTGAGCTGAAGCCTTATGCACCATGGATTATGAGGTTCATCAGGACAAGGTCTTCACTCAATTACAAGGCTGATACTCTGAACCACTGCAGCTACTTGCCTCCAATTGAAGTCCTCAAGCAGACAGCTTCCTCGCAGATGACAAGGGCAAGGCAATCACTGTGATAGATGAAGGCATTCGCCCATTGGATGGTCAATTTCGCAAAGCTGCATCCTACTCCACCAATGATGACTCGCCACACATGACTCTGCCGCCAATACCTCAGCCAAGCAAAATCCTCAAGCCACAAAGACCTGTGGTGATGACTGATCGTGAGTTACTCCTCGCCTTCATCAGAAGGTTGATCGCAATCATAAATGGGTCAAGCGTCAGTTTGGTTCAATTCTTCACAACATGACCTCTACACACAATGCAGTGAAGAAAAACCAATACTACCTCCATGAAACCTTCAACCGCACCTGGGCTGTTCTATCTCATGTGTATAGCGCAGAAGAACTGAAGACAATGGGTCTCAAGGAAGAATTTGACTGGTCTGCACCTCCAAGGAAGAAATACAAGAAGGTCAAGGTTCCTTCCTTGGTAGCCAGCTCCTATTCTTCATCGCGCGACACTGATGAAAATGAAGACTTGGACGACATCAAGGCAGGCCCTACTACGACAACCGACCCCGACAACGCCGGGCGCCTTCATCAACTTGAAATTCTTCGAGCGTAAGTCCTCAGTTTCAATCCTTTTGGTCATTTGATGACAAAGGGGGAGAAATTTGAGTTAGTCTTCAAGCGGGTCTATTATATGTGCAATTTTTTGCTAAGTTACAACTCTCGTTCTTCTGAAACTTTTATTGGATCGAGTTGTAGTTTTAAACCCGATGGTGCTCTGATACTTTTGATATGTTCCTTTGCATGCTTATTCCTCATTATATGTTAATACACGCATGCTGAACTACATCAGTCACCATATTTCATCATGAATTTCAAATTCTTCATATTATATGTCAAATGCGTGTATGAATTACAAGATATAGGGGGAGATCTCCATGATTCAACTATTCAAATGTGCAATGCCTCAAAAGCAAAATTCCTCACTATGCACATCTTCGTATGCAGTTCTTCTATATCTTGCAATCAAATTCCTCAATATCAGTATTTACACTTCATATGTTTATCCCCGTTGAAAACTTAACCTATATTGTCATCAATCACCAAAAAGGGGGAGATTGTAAGTGCATCTAATGCCCCTTAGTGATTTTGGTGTATTTAAGACTTATAGGTTAAGGAACTAATGCGTTTGTGAGTGTACACAGGTCTATAAGTCTATGAGGAGTTTGATATTTACAGAGAAAGTCGACCCCTAAAAATGAAGTTCTTCGACTGAAGACTTTGATATTCTGAAGACTTTCTGAAGGCTTTGAAAGTGAACAAATTGGTGTGACCTTGAAGACTTGGTATTCATTTGAGGAACATGAAGCGTGAAGACTTTTGTTTTCGTAGTTTAGTTTTCTCTTTCTTGAGTCATAGGAAACACCGTACTGTTAAAGGGGGTCGAGGAAATACTAAGGAAAAATTTCCATGTGATGCTCAACTCAAAATCCTACACCTACCAATCCCTTCGAGTGAAGCCTTTGGAAATCTCATACAGTTCAGTCAATTTCTTCAAAGGATGTAGACGAAGTTCTTCCGGTCACGAGGAATTTGTTCTGACCGAGGAGTTAGGAATTTGCCAGTCGGATTGCCTACACAAAGGAGGAACATGATAGCCCCGAGGAATTTGAGAGTCAAATTTCCGACCGTCACCGGTCTTGGCCACCTGTCCCAAAATATCTTATCAACCTAACGGTCCTATCATTGAAGGGCATTTATGTCTTATCATGTCGGGCTGCTCCCTAGGCTATAAATAGTCACTTCACAACCACTAGCTGGTTGGTCGCTTGAGAGAACTTGGCACTTGTCATTTGAGAGCAACCCATCCTCCGAGGACTTTGAGCGAAAATCATCGAGTGAGGAAAACCCAAAAACCAAACCCCTACAAACCCAAAGTGATTGACCATCATCAAGAGATTGATCCCCGTGGATCCGACACTTGTTACCTTTGAAGACTGTGCTTCTTCCAGACGGTTAGGCGTCATGGTCTAGAGCATCCAAGAGGAATTGTGGATCGCCGAGTGACCGAGTCTGTGAAGGTTTGGAAGTCGCTCAAGACTTACCACGAGTGATTGGACGAGGTCTGTGTGACCTTAGTTCAAGGAGAATACGGTGAGGACTTGGTGTCCCGAGCTGCGTGCTCACGACCGGGTGTCCGGACTGTGTCCTCGAGTTTAAATACTCAGCCGCTCCAACCAGACGCATAACCGAGACAAAGCGCTTGAACCAGCCTACCAAATCATTGTCTTCACCAACCTAATCGGGTTCTATTTCCTCAACTCTTTCATTTCCTCATAACAGTGTTGAGTGTTCACTCATAACTGTGTTTGAAGACCTTGACGGAAGACGTTCTCAATTTCCTCAGTTCTATTTAGTCAGTCTGTTTGTCTTCATCTTGTGTTATCCTGTTTACGCTTTTCAGACTCTTTGATTGTCTTCATTTCATCATGATGACCATGCCTGCATTCTCTTATGCTTACTTCTGAGTACTTATTCCGCTGCAAGTAGTTCTTCACTTAGGAATTTCCTCACCGGCAAATTCCTCATTGAAGAATTCATAAAAATCGCCTATTCACCCCCCCCTCTAGTCGATATAATGCACTTTCACATGTGAAGAGTTATAGATGAGGTAGAGTGGATGAACATCACAAAATGCAGAGATTTTTGCAAAAGAATGACTCAAAAATTCAGTTTTAGTTTTCCACAGAAAGCATTTCGGATGAACCTATTTTCAAACTCGGTGATACCGAAGCAGTTTTGGAACCTAAACTAATGAACTCGGTTAGACCGAGTCACAGTTTGGTGGCACCGAGACTGCTAGGGTTTCACAAAATCCTAAAATTGGTCTCACCGATTAGCAATTCACGGTCAGACCGAGTCTCACTAGTGCAATGGCATAAGCCAAATCGGTGGGACCGAGTTTTTCAACTCGGTGGGTCCGAGATGGTTTCGGCAGAAACCTAACCCTAAATTTTTCGAATCAAAACTATTCTAAGGATTGCATTGACTGGATAGGAGTGTTTCAGTCGTGGCAAGAGTAAATAAGAACACAATGTGCTAAGAATCGGACGAGGAAAGTACAGTGATCGAGTCCATACCCTAGTTCGGCGGAGACTCGCTACGGCGGCAACGGCGGGGTTGAATTCCGTTGACGGCGGCGGAGACCAGCGGGGCGGCCATGGCGAGGAGACGATCCGGAGACCGGGGAGGCAGAGCGAGCTATTGCGCGGGCGAAGAGGTTCGGAGAAATTTCCAAATTTTTGCCCGTGACTATATATAGCCCGTCCCTGTCGGTGTGACTGAGTGGAACAATTCGGTGGCACCGAGATGCAAAATCGTACGCTTATTGCAACTCGGTGTGACCGAAGATTTCAAATCGGTTGCACCGAGATTGAAAACCTAGACCAACTAAGTGATCTCGGTAAGACCGAAATGGAGGAATCGGTCAGACCGAGAATCACAAAGAAGTTTTGGAAGTTTAAGTCTATGACGAATCGGGGACTCCGAGTGCTCCTCACACAGAGTGGTTCGAATCTGACTTCATCAAATTTTGTGATGTAGCATGATTAGAGTTTGAGACGAGAAAAGCATAGATATCTAGAGAAGGTTCTTAGGCATTCTTGTCCATCCACTTGGCCAAAGAAAAAGAAGCCAATCAATCAAAACAACAAGTGGATGTCCTCGAATGATTAAAGTATGCAACCAACATGCTCACACAATAAGATGGCAAATGAAATATGTGGCAAAGCATGCACAACCAATTCTAGCATCTATCAAACAATTGGCGATGACTAGGTCATCTATATAAGAGTATATTGACTTAGGAGTCAAATGATAGACATTTGATCATAGGTCATACTCATCATTTAAGCTCAAGTGGGGTTACCACTTTTACATAAAGCATTTATATGTTCACATCATTAGAGTTTCTTTGACTCAATTCTTAGAGTTAAGCTCCCCCTAGATGTGAGATCCCCCCTAAGAGGGATGAACTAACCTTGGGTTTTGTCGATGATGACTTCATGTAGGTGTTGAAGATGTGGATGCTCAATGTTGATGTAGATCTTTTGGAGCAATCCTTTGGAGTGAGTTGCACTTTCAATACCTACATGGGTTAGTCCCTCAAGGAACAAACAAGTATATCCATAGACATAGAGTGATGCACACACAAAATGATGTCCATGAAATCATTAGGTTACCTTGTCCCTTGCCTTACCAACATGAGGGTTTGTGACTCCTTGAACTAGTGCAAGATATGGATGTTGATTGCACTTGTCCTTGCCATAATGATATGAGTGAAATATGTTGGCGGAGTCACCCTCAAGAACTCTCTAGTTCTTCTTCTTCGGGATCCACATCATCTTGATGGGAATCCTTGGAGTTGTAGTTGTACTTGATGAGGTAGAACTTGACGTAGTCTTGGGAATCCACTTGACCAAGGCCTTAGGTGCTTCTTCAAATGCATCAATCTCCTCTTGAAGCTTGTCCTTGCCTTTGTTCTTGTGGTCTTGTGGTGGAAGATCATCTTGTGCTTGTGTTCCCTTGAAGGAAGTAGGATCATACTTCTCTTGTTGAGGAACAAACTTCGTCTTGGGGTATTGATCTTCTTCCCACTCAACTCCATTGGCATTGAACTTCCGTTCAAATCCAACACCTTGATTCTTCCGGTGCCTTCCTTGCTTATGCATAATTTCCTCGAATTGCTTACTCCCGACAAGGCTCTTGTATACACCTTTCTCTATAATTCCCTTCAATAAGCTATTTTCTTGCTCAAGTGTAACTTGGCTAAGAGAATCTAGTGGAATCAAGAGAACTACTAGAAGCAACAACATTGGATTTGACATTATTATTGTTACTACTAGAGGAAGAATCTTTCTTGTTCTTGTTACTAGACTTGACTTGAGGCATGTAAGTAGATAAGAGTAAACGCTTGGCAATGTAAGAAGAACTTTTCTTACAGAGATCATCATTGATTGCTTTTAAGAACTCATGCTCTTGCTCAAGATTGAGCTTTTCAAAGCGTAACTTCTCATGAGCCCTTAAAAGTTTTTGATGATCTTCGAAGATAGTTTCATGAGCTAACTTAAGAGTGTTTAGTTCTTTAGTTAGACGCTCAATTTTCTTCTTATCATTGTCATTCGTTTCAACTTGATTAGCATGATTAATTGACGTTTCATCATAGTATTCATCACTAGAGTTGTCAACAAGTAAATCATCATCACCTCGCAAGTCATCTTCATCACTATTGAAATCAACATACTCGGGGTGTGTTACCTTAGGACCTTTGGCCATGAAGCATCTACCAATTCCTTCGTTTGGTGACTCAAATATGTCATAGGAGTTGGTTGACCCAAGTGCTAGACCGGCAACACCTTCATCTTGAGTATATTCGGAGTCGGAGTGATAGCTTCTCTCGGAGTGATTGTCGGAGTCGGGCGGATACCCATTCACCAACATGAGCTTGATGTCTTCGTTTTGTGTAGCTCTTTGATGACTTGTCCTTCCTTTCCGAATCCTTGCTTCTCCGTGAGGATCTTCGTTCATAACGATCATCTCTACTCCTCCTTTCTCTTGGTGGTGATTCTTCTCTTCTACTTCTTCTTTTTGGAGAGTCTTCTCTTCTTTTGTAGGGTGCCGTACACTCATTGGAATAGTGTCAGGGTCTCCCACAATTGTAGCAATTTCGCTCTCGACTAGAAGATCTTTTGTCATTGTAAGACCTTGACTTGGAGCTTCTTTCTTTGCTTCTACTCTTGTAGAATTTGTTGAAGTTCTTCACCATTAAGCTCAATTCTTCATTGAAGGTTTGTGTCGGTGTCAAAACCGGCGGATCTCGGGTAGGGGGTCCCGAACTGTGCGTCTAGGCGGATGGTAACAGGAGGCAAGGGACACGATGTTTTGACCCAGGTTAGGGCCCTCTCGATGGAGGTAATACCCTACTCCAGCTTGATTAATATTGATGATATGGGTAGTACAAGAGTAGATCTACCACGAGATCAAGGAGGCTAAACCCTAGAAGCTAGCCTATGGTATGATTGTTGTTCGTCCCCACGGACTAAAACCCTCCGGTTTATATAGACACCGGATAGGTTAGGGTTACACAGTAGTCGGTTACAATGGTAGGAGATCTACATATCCAGATCGCCAAGCTTGCCTTCCACGCCAAGGAAAGTCCCATCCGGACACGGGACGAAGTCTTCAATCTTGTATCTTCATAGTCTTGGAGTCCGGCCGTGATGATAGTCCGCTATCCGGACACCCCTAGTACAGACTCCCTCAAGAGTCTCGAACCAGGCTTCAATGACGACGAGTCCGGCGCGCATATTGTCTTCGGCATTGCAAGGCGGGTTCCTCCTCCGAATACTTCATAGAAGGTTTTGAACACAAGGATAGTGTCCGACTCTGCAAAACAAGTTCCACATACCACCGTAGAGAGAATAACTTTTGCACAGATCTGCTGACGTATTCCGCGGCGTGACATCACACCACGACAGACCTTTATATGAATCGTTTTTTACCGTTTCACCTTAGCGTGTTTAGCGAGGCGGTTTCCCTGGCACGCCTTATCAAAGCATAGATCGTGCCCCCTTATTCCGGGATTCTCATCAATACGGACATGGGTAACCCAACCGTGCCTGTTGGCACGCCTCCTCTATCAAAGGCGAGTCCTAATCGACCACGGAGCGGGCTCTTGGTATTCAACCTCTTTATAATGATACCAAGGCCCTCTTCTTTTTACACCCTCCATCGAGTTCGCCTCGCGCCTCGAGTTCCAACACCCAAAGCTTCAGATTCAGCGCCGGACCTTCGACGATGTCCGCTCCGACCAGCACGATCGATGGATGTCTTCCTCCGTTCTGTAAGAAGATGTGCTAAAGCTGCGAGATGCCGTGTATCTAACCGCGAGATCTCGTGATAGGCTGCCCGCCTGTGGCAGGTCATTCCCACTCCCGAGCCCGGGCGAACGTGGTGTTCGTGTCTCACTTCCGTCGGGGTTTAGGCTTCCGGCGAATCCCTTTGTGCGGGGCTCATGTTTTATTATGGGCTTGATTTCCATGACTTGAATCTGAGTCCATCCTCCATAACTCGTCATTCATTGTCGTATGTGAGGCCTTCCTCCATATTACCCCCACTTTGGATTGTGGCTCAAGACCTTCAAGGTGGAGCCAAAGATGATCGAGGGGCAACAAGCAGAGTGCGGAGGGGCGGTCATAAGCAAATGTGCTGATGCTCCGTGGCCCGAGGGCTCTTTTCAAGAGGAGCTTGGTTTGTGGCAACGGAGTGGTTTCATATCACCGCTCCTGTGGGCACCAAATGGGTGGCACTCCCCGCCTTTCGCTCGAGTCCACCACAGCGGCCAAGGCCATGGGTCAACAAGGGGCTCGATTGGGGGCTGTTCAAGGACGTTCCCTTGCTGCAGGGCCGTATTCGAGACCTCCAGGAAAGAGAGATCAATCTGGTTGCAGTGGCGCATGTTATGTTTATCCGGCGTCTTCTGCCCTGCAAACGTCGCCCCCTCCGCCTGTGGGAATTTAATCCGGAGGGACCACAAGCTCTCCAAAATTTTATGGGTACGGCGCCCGTGGAGATGTATAAACTGTTCTTCGGATCACAGGAGAAGTGTCCGGACCTGACTGAGGACGCAGGACTAAGCTGCAATCGCCCAGATACTCAAGTAAGTAGTCCTCAGAATCGGACAAGCTGTTCATTCATTTATCATATATATATATATATATATATATATATATATATATATATATATATATATATATATATATATATGCCCTTTAAAGGAGCCGTTTCTTGAACAGGAGTGGATAGCCCAGGCAAAGTTAATAAGGTGTCCGGCTCCCGTCCCGGAGACCACGCCGGATCCCATGCTGACCAAGATGTTGAAGTTCGCGCCTTTTGAAGAAAGCGAAGGGGGGAGCGGGGAAGCAACTGCCTCTACGAAGGAGGCTATCAAGGAAGGAGGGATTAAAAGTCCCGTCTTTCGAGGAGACAAGAGGACCTCTTCGGAAGATCCGGCGGTCAAGGCCTCAAAGAGGGGAAGGGAATCTTCGTCGGAGAGTCCGGTGCTGGGAAGTAACCCAGCCGCACTATTTCCCCAAGGGGATCAGCCCTCCAGCGAGCCGTAAGTAAAAATAAGGGGTCTTGTAAATAAGGAACATCCTTGTATTTATTTATGAAGATAAACGAAATTGTACCTTGTAGTTCGGACCTCGGCCCTTCTCCAGAGCTCGTCTTTGGGGGATCTTCTTCCTGAGAAGATGGAGAGCGAACGCCTCCACCTGTCGCACCCTCATGTGAAGCAGACGACCGGAGGTGTCGTCATGAGGGTTCCCCCAAGTCCGGCGGGGCCGGAAGGTCCGGCGTCAAGTGGTGTGCGGTTGGAGGAGCTGAAGGATCTGCTCGGGCGAGCGGCTATCTCAGAAGATCACCGTGCTCTAATGGGTACGGTGATTGAAAGAATTGCATCCGTGGAGAGTGGATTGCATGAAGCTGCTAGAAGCTTACTGACGGGGTTTGAGGTACGCAAAAATGATGTACCTTCTGACAGTTATGCATATAAAATGCGCCCTGTATAGATAGTAGCCCCTGAGACTCGGTATGTTGTCAAAATTGACAACGTGCCAAGGATCAAATTCTCAGTTATTACATATCGCCGCTGCTAAACAGTGGCGGGCGTCTGGTGGCGGTCGGATCGATGAATATGCCGAACTAAAGCGGCAACTTGACGAGGCGGATGCGGACATCGCCGGGTCAATAAACGGTTTGACGAGTCACAAGGTATGCGACTTCTATGCGGACACTGAAAGGGAGCTTGACGCCCATGTCTCACTATCTGTATGCTTAATGCAGATGGTGCCGCTTGTGGAGGAGCTGAGCGGAGCTCGCCGAGCGAAAGAGCAAGCCAGAATAGTAATGTCGCCGCTTTAAAGGCGCATCAAGAGCTAGAAGCTGAACGGGCTGCTCACCGCCGAAGCAAAGAGGAAATGGCCGATATGGCGAAAGTTGAGGAATACTACCGATCGCTGCGAGGTTCTTGAAAAGAACGTCAAAGCGGAACAAGAGGGCTGAAAAAGGCCGCCGAATCCAAGAATGCCCGGTCGGCTTTGAGAGCTGCCAAGGAGGAGCCGAGTCAGCCGGGCAATTGCGCTGGAAAACCGTTTGCTGCGGATGAAATATACGGATCAAAAGTATGCTCGGTTGGATAAGTTGTGGAGTTCGGAGGATGCTTATCACGGACTTGGCGGCAAGCGCTGCGACGCGGTTAACACTTCCGGGCCGGAAGGGGCCTGAAGGAAGAGCTATATTGGTCGCAATTCCATAGTCCGGAGCGTCCTCTGCCGCTGACCGATCGGTTGGCCGAATGGGCCGAGCTGAATCGATTGTGCGGATTTGCCATGAAGCGTATCTTGACTCACTTGTGGCCGGGCGGACCCCAGCCGAAGAGCTATTTTGGTTTAGTGCAGCAGTTCCTTGGTGCGGTACCGCGTATCGACGCAATGAAGCGATCGGCGTGTATTGAGGGAGCGCGGATGCTCTGGCCCGTGTCAAGACATACTGGGCAGAGATGAAGGCCACCAATGTTGCATCCCAAGATTCGGACAGAAGCCGAGTACCTGCCGAGCACTACTTTGAAGAAGTCCTGCCGGGCGCTTGTTTAATAGAGACGCAGTGCTCGAAGGATATTATGTTCAAATGACATGTATGATTTGTGAAAACAATGTTTCAATAATATAAGAGCTTTTTATACTTGTGCGTTCAAGTAGTAAACTACTCCTGTCGGCCGCTTATGTATATGTGTATATAACCGAAAGATGGCAGTCCTTGGCTTCAGTCCCCATGCACGAAAAAGGGGTGTTTGCAAGGAAAGCGCTTTTTCACACTTAATCCAACGTCTTGGTCCTGTTAAGGAGGTGATAGCGTAGCAAACCGTGCAACCGGACTATAATGCTTTATCACTTTCACTTAGCCATAGGAGTTCGAGGGTGGGGCTACTATATAGCCCACAGGGCACCGCACTCTCCCGAATTCAGGGTGCGTATGTGCTGACCGAAAACCGGTCCTTCGTTAATGCGGAGGAATCCTAAACATTCCAAAGGAGCCATCGAGTGGTTGACCAGTCTCTCACTATATCATGACAGATCGGTTTTCGGCTTTCTCTCGAGGTGCTCGCCTACCGAACCGGGCACAATCGCAGTAGTTCTCCTGGTGCCGTTAGCCGTGAAAACGGAACGTAAGGCTGCAAAACACAGGAGCCGGGCAACCCAACATTTGACCAAAGACATGATTCAAGCTGATGCATATAAGGCCTAATCTCGAGACGCCGAATACTCCCTAAGGTATTCGGTCTTTATGAAAATGGGCAGAATAATGCCCTAAGCCCCGTGTCCGTGCACGCCAAGAAAATTCAGTGCGGCCAATGCCAAAACGCCAGCCTCCTCCTCGGTTATAGTAAGGAACCGAGGGATGTATATCAACAAGAGACAGTAAAAAAGGTTTACGCAGGGTCTTAATCTGAAAAGAATCCTTGCAACGGGTCCCTGCTGCACATCTGCGCCTGTGTCTCCGTTGTGCCGTATCCTGGACAGGTGTAGCACGTTGTTCATCTGTAAAAGAGAGGAACTTAGTTTGAAAGAAAAAAGATCGTGAAAAAATGTACTTTTATATTAAATAAACAGAGTATGATTTGAAGAAGTGAAAAAATTG
Organism: Aegilops bicornis; assembly: GCA_021605145.1. NCBI lineage: Eukaryota > Viridiplantae > Streptophyta > Magnoliopsida > Poales > Poaceae > Aegilops > Aegilops bicornis. The sequence continues at coordinate 191,294,629 of CM038674.1, forward strand.
AGCTTTATTGTCTCTTGTTGTACATGCATGCAACCCCTTGTATGGGGGTATGCCGCTAGTAGGCGCCGGACTCGTCTAGCCGTGTCCGGGGTTTGAATGACCTATTCGGTTTCTTTGACTGGCGGGGCCGGATAGGTGTGCGGCTGTCAAGGCAGTCTCACGTTCTTCCGTGCTCGAGTGACACTTAATACTTCCTTTTAACGAGATGATGCCGCGTGGACCGGGCATTTTAAGTGTCAGAGATGCATAATGTGGTATTGTGTTAAAGCGGGCGAAAGCTTCGCGTCCCAATAGTGCTTGATGGCTACTTTTAAACGGGGCGACATGGAAGACTAACTTTTCGCGACGGAAGTTGTCGGATGAACCGAACACAACTTCTAGCCATAGGGAGCCCGTACAATGGGCATATGGGCCTGGCATTACCCCTTTAAAGGAGGTGTTGCTATGGCGAATTTGGTTTGGGTCTATCCCCATCCTGCGGATTGTGTCCTGATATATCAGGTTTATGTCACTGCCGCCATCCATGATGACTTGTGTAAATTGGAATCCGTCGATTATAGGATCCAATATCAAGGCAGTCCATCCTGCGTTCGGATATTTTCGAATAGTCCACGATGATCGAAGGTGATTGGTTTTGACAACCGATTAATGCGGTAGCGCCTTTTAGTGGGCGCGGCTCTATTTTTCCCTTTGATCACGTGAAGTGAGTTTACTGTTTTAACTTCTTGTGGGAAATTCTTTTGTTTTCCGGGGCTCTGCTGGTGGTGCTCGTCATCATCTTCACTTGGTGTGTCGAGCCCCTTGTGTTCGGCGTTGAGTCTCACGGACTGTTTGAAGACCCAACAATTTACGTGGGTATGGTTTGCGAGCCTCCGGAAGTACTTGTGGATTTGACATATCTTGTCCAAAATTTTGTTGAAGTTGGATAGCTCATCACTATTGTCCTTAAGGGCAGCTTTTATTGTTCTGCCGTGAGCTTTTGAATCCGGCGTTGACTGCCGCGCTCTTTGGACCGTTCCTTTTAATCCGGCGCTGGTCCTTGTTGCGCCGTGGTTTCCCATTTCCATCCCTGATTTCGGATGTACTTGGGTCACTGGTGCTGCGTCTTGCCAGCCAGCTATCCTCTCCAGCATAAGCGGGTCATGAGGCTTGTTAATGCGGCCATTGTTCTTGGTTTTTCTTGGCCGAGGTGTCTGGCGAGCCATTCGTCTCGGACGTTGTGTTTGGAAGCTGCTAAGGCTTCGGCGTCCGGACAGTCGACTATTTGGTTCTTTTTTAGTAAGGAACCTGTTCTAGAATTTCCGGGCTGACTCTCCGGGCTGTTGAGTTATGTGATTTAGAACATCTGCATCCGGAGGGTGGACATAGGTCCCCTGAAAATTTGCCCGAAACACATCCTCGAGCTCTTCCCAGCTTCCAATGGTATTTTCGGGAAGGCTTTTAAGCCAATGCCGAGCTGGCCCTTTGAGTTTAAGGGGTAAGTATTTTATATGCGTGGAGATCATCTCCTCTAGCCATGTGTATGTGGAGGATGTAATCCTCAATCCGCACTCTGTGGTATGTTGTTTCGTCAGATGCCTCTATGTTTACGGGTTTGAATCACTGGAAATTCATGATCCAAAGACCTCATCGGTGAAACATAGGGGTGTCTGGCGCCCTATATTTGGGTGTGCCGTGATCTACGGAATTTTGGCGTGTTGCATTGCTTTGATGATCCTGCTTTCTTGGCCCATAGATGGACCTAACTGGGCCATCCTTTTGATGTGAATCCTTATGCGGATCGCATATTGGCTTGTGTGCGGCACCATTTGCCGCCCTCTTTTTGCCGTGGGGTCGTCCATCCGACCGAGTGGCCTTCTTACTTTTTAATTGTGGGGGCTCTAAGGCCTCCTCGTCGAATTCGAGCAGTAGCTTTCTTTTCGGGTAGCTCTTTGTTCGGCGACTATCGCCGTACTTGTCTGCGGTGCTGAATACTTTGCTCCATCTGATCTTGAGTGCATCTTCCGCTGTTTTGAGCTTTCGCTTCTGCTTCTTCAGGCTACGCGCAGTGGCGACGAGCCTTTTCTGGAGGTCATTTTGCTCCAATAGTTTGTCCGGCGTGAGATCGTCCGGACTGTTGTCTTCGCCGGGGACAGATTGTTTATCCAAGGTGTCTTGTTCGGACGATTGCTCGATAGCTTGTTCGTCGTCCACCGGTTCGCCCTGCTCTATGGCTGGGTCTTTGTTGAGGCGGGACTTGGTTCGGCGTTTACGTTGCCGTTTGACTGCTTTTCGAGGGATTTATCCTTCAGAAGCGTCCGTTGTTCCTCGTCTTCATTTCCTTTAGGTGTATCCACCATGTATACATCATGTGATGAGGTGGTTGTCCGGCATCCTATAGGTGCTGGTTCATTGTTGTCTCCTACATCGTCGTCCATACCGTCGATGTCTTCGGAGTCAAAATCGAGAACATCGTGTAAGCTTTCTACAGTGGCTACGAAGTGGGTGGTGGGTGGGCGTTGAATTTCTCCGTCGTCCGCATCCCAACTTTCCTGACCGTAGTCCGGCCAGGGCTCTCCGGATAAAGAGAGAGACTTTAGTGAATTCAGGATGTCGCCAAAGGGCGAGTGCTGAAAGATGTCCGCGTCGTGAACTCCATGACCCGCCCAATCGGATTCGATTAGCGAGGCGCGGAGGGTTGGTCCGGCACCACAGAGTCAAGGTCTTCGCAGGACTAGGATGGAGTTCGGCTCAATCGCCGAGATTGTAGCCCCGAGGCGGTGTCCAACCACCCGTCCTCGATCGGGAATCCGCTCCGGATTAAGGATCGGAGCGGATCTTTGATGCGGCCTCGTGGCACTGTTACCGCAGAGCTAGATCATCCCATCGAGACAGTGCGGCACGCCTGGCTGCGGTTCGAGTCCGTCGGAGATCAAGTCTCCGCGGATATCGATCGTATAGTTCAAACTTCCAAATCTGACCTGATGGCCAGGGGCGTAGCTTTCGATCTACTCCAGATGGCCAAGCGAATTGGCCCGCAGTGCAAAGTTGCCGAATACGAAGATATATCCGGGGAGAAAAGTCTCACCCTAGACCGCCTCGTTGTTGATGATCGAAGGAGCCATCGGGCCTATCGGTGACGACACAGAGGAACTCTCAATGAAAGCACCAATGTCGGTGTCAAAACCGGCGGATCTCGGGTAGGGGGTCCCGAACTGTGCGTCTAGGCGGATGGTAGCAGGAGACAAGGGACACGATGTTTTTACCCAGGTTCGGGCCCTCTCGATGGAGGTAATACCCTACTCCTGCTTGATTAATATTGATGATATGGGTAGTACAAGAGTAGATCTACCACGAGGTCAAGGAGGCTAAACCCTAGAAGCTAGCCTATGGTATGATTGTTGTTCGTCCCCACGGATTAAAACCCTCCGGTTTATATAGACACCGGATAGGTTAGGGTTACAGTCGGTTACAATGGTAGGAGATCTACATATCCGTATCACCAAGCTTGCCTTCCACGCCAAGGAAAGTCCCATCCGGACACGGGACGAAGTCTTCAATCTTGTATCTTCATAGTCTTGGAGTCCGGCCGTGACGATAGTCCGGCTATCCGGACACCCCCTAGTCCAGGACTCCCTCAGTTTGTTTCTCACTTGATAATGTGGGGGCTTCACTTGAGGCTTTGTAAGCACCACTTGACTTGTTATGAAGTTCCTCCTTATCCTTGAGTGACATCCCATGAGCAACAATTCTTCCAATGACTTCCGTTGGCTTGAGATCTTTGTAGTTTGGCATCATTTGGATCAATGTGCACACGGTATCAAACTTTCCATCCAATGCTCTTAGGATCTTATTGATGATGAATCATGGGTCATCTCTTCACTCCCTAAGCCGGCAATCTCATTTGTGATAAGTGCAAGCCTAGAGTACATTTCAGCGACACCTTCACCATCCTTCATTTTGAACTTGTCAAGCTAACTTTGGAGCACATCCAACTTGGATTCCTTGACGGATTTGGCACCTTCATGCATATCAATCAAAGTGTCCCAAATTTCCTTTGCATTCTCAAGACGGCTGATTTTGTTGTATTCTTCGGGCACAATCCGTTGAAGATGATATCACAAGCTTGAGCGTTGTATTGTAACATCTTCAATTCTTCCGCATTAGCTTCACGGTTTGACTCTCTCCCATCAAAGAATTCACCTTGCAAGCCAATACAAATAATTGCCCAAACGGCGGGGTTATGTCCGAGAATATGCATTTTCATCTTATGCTTCCAACTAGCAAAATTAGTACCATCAAAGTAAGGACCTCTACGGTGATAATTTCCCTCGCTAGACGCCATACTCTCCTAGGTTGTGAAACCAAGGCTATGACCACCAAAAGCTATGGAAATCAAAGCAAATGGAGACCAAAGCTCGATACCACTTGTAGGACCTTGAAGTATGTCTAGAGGGGGTGATTAGAATACTTGACCAATTAAAAACTTAGCCTTTTCCCAGTTTTAGAGTTTGGCAGATTTTAGCTATCTTAGGACAAGTCAAGCAATCATCACACAAATCAAGCAAGCATGCAAAGAGTATATAGGCAACGGAAATTAAAGCATGCAACTTGCAAGAAAGTAAAGGGAAGGGTTTGGAGGATTCAAACACAATTGGAGACACACCTGTTTTTGGCGTGGTTCCGATAGGTGGTGCTATCGTACCTCCACATTGATGGAGACTTCAACCCACGAAGGGTAACGGTTGCGCGAGTCCACGGAGGGCTCCACCCACGAAGGGTCCACGAAGTAGCAACCTTGTCTATCCCACCATGGCCGTCGTCCACAAAGGACTTGCCTCACTAGCGGTAGATCTTCACGAATTAGGCGATCTCCTTGCCCTTACAAACTCCTTGGTTCAACTCCACAATCTTGTCGGAGGCTCCCAAGTGACACCTAGCCAATCTAGGAGACACCACTCTCCAAGAAGTAACAAATGGTGTGTTGATGATGAACTCCTTGCTCTTGTGCTTCAAATGATAGTCTCCCCAACACTCAACTCTCTCTCATAGGATTTGGATCTCGTGGAAAGAAGATTTGAGTGGAAAGCAACTTGGGGAAGGCTAGAGATCAAGATTCATATGGTAGGAATGGAATATCTTGGTCTCAACACATGAGTAGGTGGCTCTCTCTCAAAAATGGTAAGTTGGAAGTGTAGGTTTGTTCTGATGGCTCTCTCCACGAATGAAGAGGAGGTGGAGGGGTATATATAGCCTCCACACAAAATCTAACCGTTACACACAATTTACAAATCACGGTGGGACCGAATCAACAAACTCGGTCAGACCGATTTTAGTAAACCTAGTGACCGTTAGGGTTTTCGGTGGATCGACTTGCATCTCGGTAGGACCGATATGGTTAGGGTTAGGGCATAACGTAATCTCGGTGAGACCGATTACACAAACTCGGTGAGACCGATTTTGGTAATAAGCTAACCAGAGAGTTGGTCAGATAAACTCGGTGGGATCGATTCGCTCTTTCGGTGAGACCGAAACGTTACGAAAGGGAAACAGAAAGTTTACATTGCAATCTCGGTGGGACCGATCCGCTCTTTCGGTGAGACCGAAAAGTTACGAAAAGGAAACAGAGAGATTACAATCCCATCTCGGTGAGACCGAGATCCCTATCAGTAGAACCGATTTGCCTAGGGTTTATGGCACTGGCTATGACATTTGGAATCGGTGGCGCCGGATAGGAAGAATTGGTGAGACCTATTTTGGCTTTAGGTTTAGGTCATATGTGGATGTGAGAAAATAGCTGAGGGTTTTGGAGCATATCACTAAGCACATGAAGCAAGAGGCTCATTAAGCAACACCTCATCCCTCCTTGATAGTATTGGCTTATCCTATAGACTCAATGTGATCATGAATCACTAAAATATAACATGAATAGTCTTGAGGTTTTGAGCTTGAGCCAATCCTTTGTCATTAGCATTTTGAGGGATCCACTTTCATCATCCATGCCATGCCATTCATTGAGCTTTCCTGAAATGTTCATCTTGGAATAGCATTAGCTCAATGAGCTATATGTTGTTATGAATTACCAAAACTACCTAGGGATAGTTGCACTTTCAATAGTGACTAGAGAACTTTGTCAATTACTATCTTACCCGGAAGATTAACTCCCACTTGATTCAAGCAATTGTATTACCCAGACAATCTGAGCACATGCTCACTAGTTGAGATATTCTCCTCCATCTTGTAGGCAAAGTACTTGTCAAAGGTCTCATACCTTTCGACATGGGCATGAGTCTGAAATACTAATTTCAACTCTTGGAACATCTCATATGCTCCGTCGCGTTCAAAACGTCTTTGAAGCCCCGATTCTTAGTCATAAAGCATGGTGCACTAAACTATCAAGTAGTCATCATACCGAGCTTTGCTAAACATTCATAACGTCCGCATATGCTCCTGCAATAGGTCCGTCACCTAGAGGTGCATCAAGGACATAATTCTTCTGTGCAGCAACGAGGATAATCCTCAGATCACGGATACAATCCGCATCATTGCTACTAACATCTTTCAACTTAGTTTTCTCTAGGAACATATCAAAAATAAAATAGGGGAGCTAAATGCGAGCTATTGATCTACAACATAGACATGCTAATACTACCAGGACTAAGTTCATGATAAATTTAAAGTTCAATTAATCATATTGTTTAAGAATTCCCACTTAGATAGACATCCCTCTAATTATCTAAGTGATCAGGTGATCCATATCAACTAAACCATGTCCGATCATCAGGTGAGATGGAGTAGTTTTCAATGGTGAACATCACTATGTTGCTCATATCTACTATATGATTCACGCTCGATGAGGGAGTCCTGGACTAGGGGGTGTCCGGATAGCCGAACTATCTTCTTTGGCCGGACTCTTAGACTATGAAGATACAAGATTGAAGACTTCGTCCCGTGTCCGGATGGGACTTTCCCTGGCGTGGAAGGCAAGCTTGGCGATACGGATATGTAGATCTCCTACCATTGTAACCGACTCATGTAACCCTAACCCTATCCGGTGTCTATATAAACCGGAGGGTTTTAGTCCGTAGGATCTAACAACAATCATACCATAGGCTAGCTTCTAGGGTTTAGCCTCCTTGATCTCGTGGTAGATCTACTCTTGTACTACCCATATCATCAATATTAATCAAGCAGAGTAGGGTATTACCTCCATCGAGAGGGCCCGAACACAGGTAAAACCATCGTGTCCCTTGTCTCCTGTTACCATCCGCCTAGACGCACAGTTCGGGACCCCCTACCCGAGATCCGCCGGTTTTGACACCGACACTCGACCTTTCGGTCTCAGTGTTCCGAGGCCATATCTGCATATGCTAGGCTCGCCAAGTTTAACCCCAGTATTCTGCATGTGCAAAACTGGCTTGCCCCCATTGTAGATGAACGTTGAGCTTATCACACCCGATCATCACATGGTGTCTCGGCACGACGAACTTTGGAAACGATGCATACTCAGGGAGAACACTTTTACCTTGAAATTTAGTGAGAGATCATCTTATAATGCTATCGTCCAATAAAGCAGGATAAGATGCATAAAGGATAAACATCACATGCAATCAAAATATGTGACATGATATGGCCATGATCATCTTGCGCCTTTGATCTCCATCTCCAAAGTACCATCATGATCTCTATCGTCATCGGCATGACACCATGATCTCCATCATCTTGATCTCTATCAATGTGTCATCACATGGTCGTCTCGCCAACTTTTGCTCTTGCAACTATTGCTATCGCATAGCGATAAAGTAAAGCAATTATTTCGCGCTTGCATCTTATGCAATAAAGAGACAACCATAAGGCTTCTACCGGTTGCCGATAACTTCAACAAACATGATCATCTCATACAACAACTTATATATCATCACGTCTTGACCATATCACATCACAACAAGCCCTGCAAAAACAAGTTAGACGTCCTCTACTTTGTTGTTGCAAGTTTTACGTGGCTTTCCTACGGGCTGAGCAAGAACCGTTCTTACCTACGCATCAAAACCACAACGATAGTTCGTCAAGTTAGTGCTGTTTTAACCTTCTCAAGAACCGGGCGTAGTCACACTTAGTTCAACTAAAGTTGGAGAAACTGACACCCGCCAGCCACCTGTGTGCGAAGCACGTCGGTAGAACCAGTCTCGCGTAAGCGTACGCGTAATGTCGGTCCGGGCCGCTTCATCCAACAATACTGCTGAACCAAAGTATGACATGCTAGTAAGCAGTATGACTTGTATCGCCCACAACTCACTTGTGTTCTACTCGTGCATATAACATCTACGCATAAACCTGGCTTGGATGCCACTGTTGGGGAACATGTTAATTTCAAAAAAAAAAATCCTACGCACACATAGGATCATGGTGATGCATAACAACAAGAGGGGAGAGTGTGTCCACGTACCCTCGTAGACCGAAAGCGGAAGCGTTAGCACAACACGGTTGATGTAGTCGTATGTCTTCACGACCCGACCGATCCAAGTACCGAACGCATGGCACCTCCGAGTTCAGCACATGTTCAACCCGATGACGTCCCGCGAGCTCCGATCCAAGAAAGCTTATTGGAGAGTTTCACAAGACGACGGTGTGATGACGGTGATGATGATGCTACCTACGCAGGGCTTCGCCTAAGCACCGCTACCATATGATCGAGGTGGATTATGGTGGAGGGGGGCACCGCACACGGCTGGGAGAGATCAACAGATTAACTTGTGTGTTCTAGGGTGCCCCCCTGCCCCCGTATATAAAGGAGCAAGGGGGGAGGCCGGCCCGACCCCTGTAGGGCGCGCAGGAGGAGGAGTCCTCCTCCTAGTAGGAGTAGGACTCCTCTTTCCTACTCCTACTAGGAGGAGGAAAGGAAGGAGGAGAGGGAGAAGGAAGGAAATGGAGGAAAAGGAGGAAAGAGGGGCCGCCCCCTAGTCCAATTCGGTTTGAGCTAGGGGGCCGCGCGCCCTACCTCCTCTCTTCCACCACATGGCCCATGAGGCCCAATACTTCTTCCCTGTATTCCCGTAACTCCCTGGTACTCCGAAAAATACCCGAATCACTCGGAACCTTTCCGATGTCTGAATATAGTCGTCCAATATATCGATCTTTACGTCTCGACCATTTTGAGACTCCTCGTCATGTCCCCGATCTCATCCAGGACTCCGAACTACCTTCGGTACATCTAATCACATAGACTCATAATACCGATCGTCACAGAACTTTAAGCGTGCGGACCCTACGGGTTCGAGAACTATGTAGACATGACCGAGACATGTCTCCGGTCAATAACCAATAGTGGAACCTGAATGCTCATATTGGTTCCTACATATTCTCCAAAGATCTTTATCGGTCAAACCGCATAACAACATACGTTGTTCCCTTTGTCATTGGTATGTTACTTGCCCGAGATTCGATCGTCGGTATCTTAATACCTAGCTCAATCTCGTTACCGGCAAGTCTCTTTACTCGTTCCATAATGCATCATACCGCAACTAACTCATTAGTCACATTGCTTGCAAGGCTTATTGTGATGTGCATTACTGAGAGGGCCCAGAGATACCTCTACGACAATCGGAGTGACAAATCCTAATCTCGATCTATGCCAACTCAACAAACCATCGGAGACACTTGTAGAGCACCTTTATAATCACCTAGTTACATTGTGACGTTTGGTAGCACACAAAGTGTTCCTCCGGTATTCGGGAGTTGCATAATCTCATAGTCATAGGAACATGTATAAGTCATGAAGAAAGAAATAGCAATATACTAAAGGATCAAATGCTAAGCTAACGGAATGGGTCAAGTCAATCACATCATTCTCTAATGATGTGATCCCGTTAATCAAATGACAAATCATGTCTATGGCTAGGAAACTTAACCATCTTTGATTCAACGAGCTAGGCATACTAGTGACACTTTGTTTGTCTATGTATTCACACATGTACTAAGTTTCCGGTTAATACAATTCTAGCATGAATAATAAACATTTATCATGATATAAGGAAATATAAATAACAACTTTATTATTGTCTGTAGGGCATATTTCCTTCAGTCTCCCACTTGCACTAGAGTCAATAATCTAGTTCACATCGCCATGTGATTTAGCAGCAATAGTTCACATCACCATGTGATTAATATCCATAGTTCACATCGTCATGTGGCCAACACTCAAAGGGTTTACTAGAGTCAGTAATCTAGTTCACATTGTCATGTGATTAACACCCAAAGAGTACTAATGTGTGATCATATTTTGCTTGTGAGAGAAGTTTAGTCAACGGGTCTGCCAAATTCAGATCCGTATGTATTTTGCAAATTTCTATGTCTACAATGCTCTCCACGGAGCTACTTTAGCTAATTGCTCCCACTTTCAATATGTATCCAGATTGAGACTTAGAGTCATCGGGATCAGTGTCAAATCTTGCATCGACGTAACCCTTTACGACAAACCTTTTGTCACCTCCATAATCGAGAAACATATCCGTATTCCACTAAGGATAATTTTGACCGCTGTGTAGTGATCTACTCCTAGATAACTATTGTACTCCCTTGCCAAACTCGGTGTAGGGTATACAATAGATCTGGCACACAGCATGGCATACTTTATAGAACCTATGCCTGAGGCATAGGGAATGACTTTCATTCTCTTTCTATCTTCTGCCGTGGTCGGGCTTTGAGTCTTACTCAATTTCACACCTTGTAACACAGGCAAGAACTCTTTCTTTGACTGTTCCACTTTGACTACTTCAAAATCTTGTCAAGATATGTACTCATTGAAAAACTTATCACGCGTCTTGATCTATCTCTATAGATCTTGATGCTTAATATGTAAGCAGCTTCGTCGAGGTCTTTATTTGAAAAACTCCTTTCAAATACTCCTTTATGCTTTCCAAAAAGTTCTACATTATTTTCGATCAATAATATGTCATTCACATATACCTATCTAAAATGTTGTAGTGCTCCCACTCACTTTCTTGTAAATATAGGCTTCGCCGCAAGTCTATATAAAACTATATGCTTTGATCAACTCATCAAAGCGTATATTCCAACTCCGATATGCTTGCACTAGTCCATAGATGGATCGCTGGAGCTTGCACTTTTATTTAGCACCTTTAGGATCGACAAAACCTTCTGGTTGCATCATATACAACTCTTCTTTAAGAAATCCATTAAGGAATGTAGTTTTGACATCCATTTGCCAGATTTCATAAAATGTGGCAATTTGCTAACATGATTCAGACAGACTTAAGCATTTCTACGAGTGAGAAAATCTCATTGTTAGTTAACACCTTGAACTTTGTCAAAACCTTTTTCAACAAGTCTAGCTTTGTAGATAGTAACACTACTATCCGCGTCCGTCTTCCTCTTCAAGATCCATTTATTTTCTATGGCTTGCCAATCATTGGGCAAGTCAACCAAAGTCCACACTTTGTTCTCATACATGGATCCCATCTTAGATTTCATGGCCTCAAGCCATTTCGCGGAATCTGGGCTCATCATCGCTTCCTCATAGTTCGTAGGTTCGTCATGGTCAAGTAACATGACCTCCAGAACAGGATTACCGTACCACTCTGGTTGACCTACGAGGTTCGGTAGTAACTTGATCTAAAGTTTCATAATCATCATCATTAGCTTCCTCACTAATTGGTGTAGGAGTCACAGGAACAGATTTATGTGATGAACTACTTTCCAATAAGGGAGCAGTACTGATTACCTCATCAAGTTCTACTTTCCTTCCACTCACTTATTTCGAGAGAAACTCCTTCTCTAGAAAGGATCCATTCTTAGCAACGAATGTCTTGCCTTCGGATCTGTGATAGAAGGTGTACCCAACTGTCTCCTTCGGGTATCCTATGAAGACACATTTCTCCGATTCGGGTTTGAGCTTATCAGGATGAAACTTTTTCACATATGCATCACAACCCCAAACTTTAAGAAATGACAACTTTGGTTTCTTGCCAAACCACAGTTTCATATGATGCCGTCTCAACGGATTTAGATGGTGCCCTATTTAACGTGAATGCAGCTGTCTCTAATGCATAACCCCAAAATGATAGTGGTAAATCGGTAAGAGACATCATAGATTGCACCATATCTAATAAAGTATGGTTACGATGTTCGGACACACCATTACGCTGTGGTGTTCCAGGTGGCGTGAGTTCTTGAAACTATTCCGCATTGTTTCAAATGAAGACCAAACTCGTAACTCAAATATTCTCCTCCACGATCAGATCGTAGAAATTTTATTTTCTTGTTATGATGATTTTCCACTTCACTCTGAAATTATATGAACTTTTCAAATGTTTCAGACTTATGTTTCATCAAGTAGATATACCCATATCTGCTCAAATCATCTGTGAAGGTCAGAAAATAATGATACCCACAGCGAGCCTCAACACTCATCGGATCGCATACATCAATATTTATTATTTCCAATAAGTCAGTTGTTCGCTCCAATGTTTCGGAGAATGGAGTTTTAATCATCTTGCCCATAAGGCATGGTTCGCAAGCATCAAGTGATTCATAATCAAGTGATTCCAAAATCCAATCAACATGGAGTTTCTTCATGCGCTTTACACCAATATGACCTAAACGCGAGTGCCACAAATAAGTTGCACTATCATTATTAACTTTGCATCTTTTGGCTTCAATATTATGAATATGTGTATCACTACGATCGAGATTCAGTAAACCATTCACCTTGGGTGTATGACCTTTTAAGGTTTTATTCATGTAAACAGAACAACAATTATTCTCTGACTTTAAATGAATAACCATATTGCAATAAACATGATCAAATCATATTCATGCTTAACGCAAACACCAAATAACATTTATTTAGGTTCAACACTAATCCCGAAAGTATAGGGAGTGTGCGATGATGATCATATCAATCTTAGAACCACTTTCAACACACATCGTCACTTCACCCTTAACTAGTCTCTGTTCATTCTGCAATTCCTGTTTCGAGTTACTAATCTTAGCAACTAAACTAGTATCAAATACTGAGGGGTTGCTATAAACACTAGTAAAGTATACATCAATAACATGTATATCAAATATACCTTTGTTCACTTTGCCATCCTTCTTATCCGCCAAATACCTGGGGCAGTTCTGCTTCCAGTGACCAGTCCCTTTGTAGTAGAAGCACTTAGTCTCCGGCTTAGGTCCAGACTTGGACTTCTTCACTTGAGCAGAAACTTGCTTGCCGTTTTTCTTGAAGTTCCCCTTCTCCCCTTTGCCCTTTACTTGAAACTAGTTGTCTTGTTTAACCATCAACACTTGATGCTATTTCTAGATTTCTACCTTCGCCGATTTCAGCATCGCGAAGAGCTTGGGAATTACTTTCGGTATCCCTTGCATATTATAGTTCATCACTAAGTTCTAGTAACTTGGTGATAGTGACTAGAGAACTTTGTCAATTACTATCTTACCCAGAAGATTAACTCCCACTTGACTCAAGCAATTGTAGTACCCAGACAATCTGAGCACATGCTCACTAGTTGAGCTATTCTCCTCCATCTTGTAGGCAAAGTACTTGTCAAAAGTCTCATACCTTTCGACATGGGCATGAGTCTGAAATACTAATTTCAACTCTTGGAACATCTCATATGCTCCGTCGCGTTCAAAACGTCTTTGAAGCCCCGATTCTTAGCCGTAAAGCATGGTGCACTAAACTATCAAGTAGTCATCATACCGAGCTTTGCTAAACGTTCGTAACGTCTGCATATGCTCCTGCAATAGGTCCGTCACCTAGCGGTGCATTAAGGACATAATTCTTCTGTGCAGCAATGAGGATAATCCTCAGATCAAGGATCCAATCCGCATCATTGCTACTAACATCTTTCAAATTAGTTTTCTCTAGGAACATATCAAAAATAAAACAGGGGAGCTAAACGCGAGCTATTGATCTACAACACAGACATCCTAATACTACCAGGACTAAGTCCATGATAAATTTAAAGTTCAATTAATCATATTATTTAAGAACTCCCACTTAGATAGACACCCCTCTAATCATCTGAGTGATCATGTGATCCATATCAACTAAACCATGCCCGGTCATCACGTGAGATGAAGTAGTTTCCAATGGTGAACATCACTATGTTGATCATATCTACTATATGATTCACGCTCGACCTTTCGGTCTCAGTGTTCTGAGGCCATATCTGCATATGCTAGGCTCGTCAAGTTTAACCCGAGTATTCTGTGTGTGCAAAACTGGCTTGCCCCCGTTGTGGATGAACGTTGAGCTAATCACACCCGATCAGCACATGGTGTCTCGGCACGACGAACTTTGGCAATGGTGCATACTCAGGGAGAACACTTTTACCATGAAATTTAGTGAGAGATCATCTTATAATGCTAGCATCAAACAAAGCAGAATAAGATGCATAAAGGATAAACATCACATGCAATCAAAATATGTGACATGATATGGCCATGATCATCTTGCGCCTTTGATCTCCATCTCCAAAGTACCATCATGATCTCTATCGTCACAGGCATGACACCATGATCTCCATCATCTTGATCTCTATCAAAGTGTCGTCACATGGTCGTCTCGCCAACTATTGCTCTTGCAACTATTGCTATCGCATAGCGATAAAGTCAAGCAATTATTTGGCGCTTGCATCTTATGCAATAAAGAGACAACCATAAGGCTTCTGCCAGTTGCCGATAACTTCAACAAAACATGATCATCTCATACAACAACTTATATATCATCATTTCTTGACCATATCACATCACAACAAGCCCTGCAAAAACAAGTTAGACGTCCTCTACTTTGTTGTTGCAAGTTTTACGTGGCTTTCCTACGGGCTGAGCAAGAACCGTTCTTACCGACATATTAAAACCACAACGATAGTTCTTAAAGTTAGTGATGGTTTAACCTTCTCAAGAACCGGGCGTAGTCACACTCGGTTCAACTAAATTTGGAGAAACTGACACCCGCCAGCCACCTGTGTGCGGAGCACGTCGGTAGAACTAGTCTCGCGTAAGCGTGCGCGTAATGTCGGTCCGGGCCGCTTCATCCAACAATACCGCCGAATCAAAGTATGACATGCTGGTAAGCAGTATGACTTGTATCGCCCACAACTCACTTGTGTTCTACTCGTGCATATAACATCTACGCATAAACCTGGCTCGGATGCCACTGTTGGGGAACGTAGTAATTTCAAAAAAAAAATCCTACGCACACATAGGATCATGGTGATGCATAGCAACGAGAGGGGAGAGTGTGTCCATGTACCCTCGTAGACCGAAAGCGGAAGCGTTAGCGCAACATGGTTGATGTTGTCGTACGTCTTCACGACCTGACCGATCCAAGTACCGAACGCATGGCACCTCCGAGTTCAGCACATGTTCAACCCGATGACGTCCCGCGAGCTCCGATCCAGCAAAGCTTCGCCGGAGAGTTTCGTCAGCACGACGGTGTGATGACGGTGATGATGATGCTACCTACGCAGGGCTTCGCCTAAGCACCGCTACCATATGATCGAGGTGGATTATGGTGGAGGGGGGCACCGCACACGGCTGGGAGAGATCAACAGATTAACTTGTGTGTTCTAGGGTGCCCCCGCCTGTATATAAAGGAGCAAGGGGGAGGCTGCCCGACCCCTCAGAGGGCGCAGGAGGAGGAGTCCTCCTCCTAGTAGGAGTAGGTGTCCAATTTACTACTCCTTCTAGGAGGAGGAAAGGAAGGAGGAGTGGGAGAAGGAAGGAGAGGAAGGAAAGGAGGAAGGGGCCGGCCCCTAGTCCAGTCGGTTTGGGCTAGGGGGGCCGTGCGCCCTGCCTCCTCTCTTCCACCACTTGGCCCATGAGGCCCAATCTTCTTCCCCGTATTCTCGTAACTCCCCGGTACTCCGAAAAAATACCCGAATCACTCAGAACCTTTCTGATGTCTGAATATAGTCGTCCAATATATCGATCTTTACATCTCGACCATTTCGAGACTCCTCGTCATGTCCTGATCTCATTCGGGACTCCGAACTACCTTCGGTACATCAAATCACATAAACTCATAATACCGATCGTCATAGAACTTTAAGCGTGCGGACCCTACGGGTTCGAGAACTATGTAGACATGACCGAGACATGTCTCCGGTCAATAA
Organism: Aegilops bicornis; assembly: GCA_021605145.1. Classification (NCBI taxonomy): domain Eukaryota; kingdom Viridiplantae; phylum Streptophyta; class Magnoliopsida; order Poales; family Poaceae; genus Aegilops; species Aegilops bicornis. The sequence continues at coordinate 191,310,750 of CM038674.1, forward strand.
CCAATAGCGGAACCTGGATGCTCATATTGGTTCCTACATATTCTACGAAGATCTTTATCGGTCAAACCGCATAACAACATACATTGTTCCCTTTGTCATCAATATGTTACTTGCCCGAGATTCGATCGTATGTATCTTAATACCTAGCTCAATCTCGTTGCCGGCAAGTCTCTTTACTCGTTCCATAATGCATCATACCGCAACTAACTCATTAGTCACATTGCTTGCAAGGCTTATTGTGATGAGCATTACCGAGAGGGCCCAGAGATACCTCTCCTACAATCGGAGTGACAAATCCTAATCTCGATCTATGCCAACTCAACAAACCATCGGAGACACTTGTAGAGCACCTTTATAATCACCCAGTTACGTTGTGACGTTTGGTAGCACACAAAGTGTTCCTCCGGTATTCGGGAGTTGCATAATCTCATAGTCATAGGAACATGTATAAGTCATGAAGAAAGCAATAACAATATACTAAACGATCAAATGCTAAGTTAACGAATGGGTCAAGTCAATCACATCATTCTCTAATGATGTGATCCCGTTAATCAAATGACAACTCATGTCTATGGCTAGGAAACTTAACCATCTTTGATTCAACGAGCTAGTCAAGTAGAGGCATACTAGTGACACTCTATTTGTCTATGTATTCACACATGTACTAAGTTTCCGGTTAATACAATTCTAGCATGAATAATAAACATTTATCATGATATAAGGAAATATAAATAACAACTTTATTATTGCCTCTAGGGCATATTTCCTTCAGTCTCCTACTTGCACTAGAGTGAATAATCTAGTTCACATCGCCATGTGATTTAACACCAATAGTACTCATAAAAGCGTATATTCCAACTCCGATATGCTTGCACCAGTCCATAGATGGATCGCTGGAGCTTGCACTTTTTGTTAGCACCTTTAGGATCAACAAAACCTTCTGGTTGCATCATATACAACTCTTCTTTAAGAAATCCATTAAGGAATGTAGTTTTGACATCCATTTGCCAGATTTCAATAAATGTGGCAATTTGCTAACATGATTCGGACAGACTTAAGCATCGCTACGAGTGAGAAAATCTCATCGTTAGTCAATACCTTGAACTTTGTCAAAACCTTTTTCAACAAGTCTAGCTTTGTAGATAGTAACACTACTATCAGCGTCCTTCTTCCTCTTGAAGATCCATTTATTTTCTATGGCTTGCCAATCATCGGGCAAGTCAACCAAAGTCCACACTTTGTTCTCATACATGGATCCCATCTCAGATTTCATGGCCTCAAGCCATTTCGCGGAATCTAGGCTCATCATCACTTCCTCATAGTTCGTAGGTTCGTCATGGTCAAGTAACATGACCTCCAAAAGAGGATTACCGTACCACTAGGATCAACACTCCCCCTATATTTTATAGACAAGGCATATCTTGCAACAACAAGACTAACACTAAGCAAGATAGTAAATATGAGCATACTATAAATAGCACAAGATAGCATAAGCTCAATAAGGTACGATAGAGTGCATATGTCTTACACCATATGATAGATAAGTCTCACAAGCGCAAACCAAACCAAAGCAAAGCAAACGAGGTTCAACGGAACAAAAGCAAATGAGACAGACACGATAAACGACTCGCAAATCCTACACTCTCTCCCCCTTTGGCATCGAGACACCAAAAAGGCAGAGAGGACACCTACAACACACGTGGTGGCTCAAGCGGAGTAGTCACTCGCATGCTCTTCGTCGGACTCGGCAGCGGGGATGGGCTCCTCCTCAGAATCAGTCCATTTGAAGCCTTGTTTTGCCATCCACTCAGCCTCTGGAGTGATGTGCTCCTCGGAGCCACCAGAAACCTCCTCTCCAAAAACCCTCATGATCTTCTTGTCGCGGCGGCGAATCTCCTTGGAGGCAACATGAGTCCAGTACTTCCCCTTTGCCTGCATGCAGAACAAGGCCTTCATCTTGGCCTTCAGCTTCTTAGCACAAGAGGGCTCAGTGGAGGGAGGGACATACCCAGCAGAGCTGTCCTCATCTGCACCCTCCTCCTCAATCTCCTCCTCATCAACATCCATCTTAGCAGCCGCTGCCTCAACACGAGTAGTAGTGTTAGCCCACTGGGGCTTGATGCGGAGTCTGATGGGGTCATGACGGATCCAGTCAGGGGCCAAAAACTCGTCCTGAGGGAATAGCTTCTCCCATGTCTTCGAGATCAAAAGAAACATGTAAGGTCCATAGATGGGAACCTTTTGGTTGAGCGCTGCAAACTGAAGCTCGCACCACATGATGTGGGAGACGTCCAATGGTTGGGTCCGAGTGAGACCGCCTCCTCACAGATGAGCAACATGTCCACAAGATAGGCATGCACCTTGTCCTTGTCCCCAATGTGTGGGAAGAGAGAGTTGCGGAAGGTCGGGTGCATAATGTCAAGGAAAGGGTTCAGAACCCATGCCTTCTTGCCACTTGGAAGGAGCTTCTCAACATAATACTGCTGGAGCTTGTTCTTGCTAGCAGACTCGGAGTTGGCATGAGGGCGAACACCAACGGGCATGTTGAGCCCCTCATCAGGTATGCGGATCAAATTCATGAATTCCTTCCATGTAGCAGTCAGTTGACGTCCATTGGTCATCCAGGTCATCCTCCATTCCTCATCAATGTGAAAGTGAACTGAAGCGAAGAACTGGTCCACAAGCTCAGGATCAAAGTCCAGGTGAAAAGAGATCACATCCTCAATGGCAAACTGCTCCACGAGATCCAAGGCCTCACCAAAGTAGGCACGGTGCTTTTCCTCCCTCATGTGATTCATGTCAATCCAGTGCACGTCCACATATATGTTTTGCTTGCCCTTTATCACATCCAGATAAATGAGATTCTGCTGCTTGGTGCAGAACAGATCATTCCCTCTGAAGTTGGCACGAGGATTCACATAAGGGTTGATCCTCCTTCGAGAGATAAACTCAGCCAGTGGTATCTCATCCATGCCCATGGAGGGCTCCTTGTTCTTGGTGGCGGTGGTCTTGGTCCTGCGTTGGGGGGCACTACAAAAAAAACACTTCCGTGATGATACGTGTTTGTCACAGTAGGTCGCGTTTTTTGTCATACATGTACATGCATGACAAATTTATGACAGAATCAAGATAGTCATACCGTGTCGTCAGAGAAGTGTTCCATGACATTACGAAAATTATCATCACGGAAGTGTCCACTTCCATGACGATAAATCACGCGTCACAGAAGTGCTTTCGTCAATGGTGACCGACACGTGGCATCCACCGTAACGGAACACCGTTAAGCTATCGGGTCGGGTTTTGGATCCAATAACCCGTTAACAACCCCGACCAATGGGGATTTTCCACGTGTAAAATCATCATTAGCTGGAGGAAACACGTGTCGGCTCACCGCTGGGACAGATGTCATCCGCTCATTGGACAGAACGCGCCTATGATACGTCGACACGTGGTACGGCCCAACAAAGGCCCATTGCTGTGAAAAGGCCGACCCATTTGACTTGGTCAAAAGGTGGCGGGCCGGCCCATGGAAAGCCTATTAACTGCATGTTCGCATATAGCCCATTTACAGCCTGCTAACCCAAAGCCCGTTACGCCCTATTCGAATTAGGCCCAATAGCGTCATCTGGGCCATCTTCCAATTGCTTTCACTTCGCCCATGTATGGCCCATGACGCGTCTTCGCCCATATGAGGCCCTATGTAACTCTTGGCCTATTAACGGCCCGTGGTGAAATCGGCCCGTAATGAACAAAGGTATCACTTTACACCCATTAACGGCCCGTGGTGAAATCGGCCCGTATAGAATAAAGGTATCACTTTATACCCATTAACGGCCCGTTATTCTCTAATGCGTTTCCATTATGTTATCTTTCAGCCTTCTCGAGCCCATTTATTCTTGGGCTCGTTTCGACGATTCGTTTACTTACGGCCCGTTCTCGTCATTTTCGCTAGGGCCAAATTCAGCCCTTGGTTACAGTCGGCCTGTTTGTGGTCCGTTAATACGTTGGGCCATTTTCATAGCGTCATCAAATACGGCCTATTAACGATGGCCCGTTATGGTCGGCCCATGAATGGACGATTCCAAGTCTAGCCCATTTATGGCCAGAATGCGGTCTGTTTGGCCCATGTTTGGCCAATCGATCATACGGCTCGTATAAGGCCCATTGATGATACGACCCGTAGAAGGCCCATTGTTTCTACGGCCCGTAGAAGGCCCACTGTTTCTACGGCCCGTAGAAGGCCCATCGCTTCTCTGACCGTAGAAGGCCCACTGTTTCTATGGCCCGTAGAAGGCCCACTGTTTCTACGGACCGTAGAAGGCCCACTGTTTCTACGGCCCGTAGGCCCAGTGTCACTATTGTGGCGTTTATTGTGGCCTAGTTTTAGAAAATAGGTTATTGCAGCCACTAGCAAACCGTAGAAAAAGAACTGCACTGAATACAAGCAAACAAATAAACAAGACAACAAGGAAATAAATAAGCAAGCAACTTACACTAGGCTATCACGGCCATTACACATATTACATCCACTGGGCATCAAAGTTCGCCACCAGTGCAAATATAGGGAACACAACAGCATATAAACGCCATGAAGAAACAAGTCCAGAATCGAAACCACTTGGAAGAGCTCAAGAAACAATATCCTGGTACCCATAATGTCGGGCAAGATGCTTAGCAAGCTTATTAAGTTTCTCTTGTTTGGCGCTTAAGTCCTCCAAACATTGTCGTTGCACCAGAAAGTATGCATCTGAATTCTACAGGGACTTCCTCAGTCCTTCTGCTTCCTGTCGCATAACATCTTATCGATGTCTTTCAACTTGAAGTTGAGACTCAAGAGGCCGAACTGATTCAGGCAACGAGTTCGAAGAGATGGTGCCAGCAGTGGTAGCCAGTAACTCAAACACTACATCAAGACAGGACTTTGGGGTTGTCTCAGTGTCTTCAATATAGTTTTTATCAGCTTTTTTGGAGACCAACAGGGATGTCTCACTATCTTGAACCTTATCTGCATTACTTCCTTTACCATTGCATAACAGGGTGCTCTTCTCCAATATTTTATCCGCGTTCTAAAAGAGAAACAAACAAACACATCTCAGGTTTACAATGTAGTATATGAAACTCATTTTGGTAAACCAGTTCGGAGTAAGGTGGACAGGATAACAACATGAAACAAACATATATCTATGTAGTATGGTCACTATATGGTCTATACATTCTAGTTTATGTTGCCAAATCAAGATAGATACAGATTGAATCATATCTATTTAAGACAAAGCAGCATAGATGTAATATAAGTGTGGAAACTACACAAGAATTACAACACTTGTAATGTGCATGGCATGAGAACATAACTGTTTATTCAATTGAAACTGAAATCAACATAGAGCAAGTTACAACAAAGAAACAGCCAAACACGTTGAAAAAACAGGTTTAAAACATACCTGTTGCGCCATTGGATTTTCAATTGCATCCTTCAAATTTGAAATTGGTTGGTATCAGTAAATACAGTGATGCAAGAGCAAAGTAGTATGAACCATAGCTACGGAACCTGACCTGAGAACAATTCTTCTTCTGCTTTAAACGTTGACTTCGGGTTCGGAGTGGTGGTCCTCGTGATTTGGGCAATCGTAGTTGCCTTACTAACCGCTTGTGTTTGGGTGCTCTGTGGTGGAGACGGTGATGTGTCAACGGAACCGGGTGTCTATCTGCGGGTTGGGGTTAGAAGGGGTGTAGCTGGTTCTCTCATCCAACCGGGTAGGGGTACAATCTGCATGAGTGTGGGTTATGTGTGGTGGGGCTGGTTCTTGGGCAAGTACAACCGTGGTTCTATCTGCATCGACAGGTAGCACGATCTTTTCTGAAGACCGTGTTTTTACTCCCACAGATACAGCCATCACTCCCTCCAATTGAAATGGCTGATAAACAAGAAAGTAATTGAATGTACAGACATTGTAAGATAGACAGGTGCAATGGATAGTAGGGAAGATAATAGGGCATGAAATAATTCACATTTATGTTGTCTAAGCAAACAGAATAGCAGGACATAATTTCACATATATGATGGCTAATTAAACAGGATAACATGACACAATTTCACATGTATGATGGCTAACTATTAAAGTGGTTGGCATGCCATAAATCACAAACATGCCGTCGATGGAAACATGATGGCATGATATAGTTCACGGATAGAATGACATAATTTAAAATATGGTGACTATGTAAACAGGATGAGATGATATAACTATATTATGTCTTTAGAAAATGGGTTGGCATGCCATAATTCAGATACATGCTGTCTATGTAAACATCAGGGCATGACATAATTCAAATATATAATTTATATACTAAGGAAGTGAGCAGAGGGCAATCGCATATATGATGTGTCAACTAAGGAGATGGCATTCAATATTGTGTATATGATGTAAAAACTAAGCATTGCAATACAACATATGCATTATATGAGTAATATAACCCTGCCAAGCTTGAGCATACACCTCAGGGGGATAATAGGACTGGTCATCTGCCTCTGAATCCTCCTCTGAAGAGCTATATGTAACCAGCAAGATATCCGCTTCAGCAGGTAGCATTGTCTGCTCTAAAGACCTTGTTTTCACTCCAGATTTCTCCATCACCAATTCAAATGGCTGATGCACAGGAAGAGCAGTTGAGTATACAAACATTGTCGACAAAAGCAATGAGAAATACAAAAAAAGGACGGCATGATATAATTCACATATATGACGCTTGCCTAAACAGCATGGCATTGCATAATTCACATACATAATGCCTTGCAACAAGATAACATTGCATAATTCACATATATAATGTCTTGCAACAAGATGGTATGCACCTCGGGGAGGAAATATGACTGGTCATCTGTCTCTGAATCCTCCTCTGAGGAGCTATCGGTAACCAAAGAAGACATGTGCTTCACGATAGCATTATCTGCTCAAGACCTTGTTTCCACTCCAGATTTTTCCATGACCGTGCCGAATGGCTGATGCACAGAAGAGTAATTGAATGTACTAAAATTTTGACAAATTTAACACGTAATAAAAATGATGGCATGATATAATTCACATATAAGATCACCGCCTAACCAGGGTGGCATTGCAAAATTCACATATATGATGCCCTGGCTAGACAAGATGGCATTGCATGATTCACATATACGATAAAGAAACTAAACATATGGCATTGACACAAAGCATGTCTAAACTAAGCAGATGACATCTTTAATGTATACAAGAAGCAATGCAAGGCACCATATGCATGATATTACCAACATCAAGATGCCAAGTTAGAGCGAAGACCTCATGGGGTAAATAGGAGTGGTCTTCTCCTTCCGAATCCCCTCGAGCAGTTATCGTCCTCTTGATTACGATCCGAAATGGGTGGAGGGGGGGGGGCTGCCTTTGCGCCCACCATGGAACGACGTCTGCATGAAATTTTATTTCCACGCAAGGCTCATCTCTTTTGCTCTACATGATCAGTTCCATTGTGTACAATAACTGGCATGCATAGGAATAAAACATAGTGAGATTATGTAAGGAGTGCATGCACAAATCCAGAGTGATGGTACAAACTGTGGATAGACCCAAAACCAATGATAGCAGGCAGATAATAGCTTTAGTTAAAAAATACAGATAATGGCTCCTTTAATGTTTGTTTTCACCCAACATGAAACTCATAGTAGACACCGGAGATTAACCAGATAGTACTGATTGCTGCCCCAATATGTACCCCACAACCATTTAAAAACTCAAGTTTCAGCATTAGTTTGGACCTGACTCGGAGTCTAATAGGTGAACACGACGATAATGTAGCATGTCATCATATTAAGTGACGCATAATGTAAGCAGACACGGAAGAGTGCGACCTCTCTTGCAGACTCGTGTAGTCCTCAAGGTCATATACTCAGTTGATGATGGTAATGCAATTGTCGTGGCTGCCGGCGGCGGGGAAGAAGATCTGAGGCGGCAAAAGACAGTCCGGAGAGCGGATCCCTGCTGTGGTGAACCCTTCCGTCGTTGGAGCAGCTGAGCTGGGGTGGAACATAGCGCCGCAGGAGCAGGACAAACCACACAAGGTTTTCTTTGACACATATCTGTAACAGAAGTAATTGAGTAAGGGCTTGTTTGAATTTGAGGATTCTAACAATGTAGGGATAGGAAATAGGCAGGAATAGGATAGGAATGCACGTGCAAAACAGAGAATTTAAAAACACAAGATTTATGCCAATCTGGGTGTTTGATTCACAACAATTGGAAGACCACAAGATGCAAAAAAGCATGGTGAGATTAAGTCAAACCACAAGAAAATGTACGGTTATAATGTTATTATGCTACTATCTCTTAGTCTTGTGCTTGATGAATAGGAATATGAAAAGGAGGAGAAGTGGAAATTAGAATTCCTACGGTTTTTCTTTCAAGGAGACACTAAAGGAACAAATCCTACAGTTTTCCTTTGCTCCATTCCTTTGCACCAAATTCATGAAAAGTAGTACCATAGGAAACTTTCCAATTCCTATGTTTTTCATTCACTTTTCCTTTCAAGCACTGTCTATTCTAGTAGGCAGGCTTGAGCAAGGAAAATCCTACACTAAAAAAAGGTTTTTGTGCTACTTCTATTACTTTGGACCCAGGCCACTGCCATACTAGCTCAACTCCTAGGCCCATCGACAAATGCACAGCTCAAACGCGCAGAGATAAATAATGATGGCATTCAAGAGAGTCCATCACAGATAGCTAAGTTGCCTGGTACCTCATAGCTTGTCATATAGTAGGATAAAATAATCGTATTTCCCGTTACTACGAGTGCTCAGTGGACAATATATATAGCATGTAGAGTAAAAAAGAGATGCAACAAGTGTACAACCTATTTGGCGAAGCCATGTCGATCTCAGCGTGATTGGGTTGGCCGGTGAGGATGCTTCGGCTGACTTTGTTGTCGGAGGAGGGGAAGAAGATCTTAGGCGTCTGGAGTGGAGCCCGAGGTACTGCTCCGCTGTGATGGAGGGTTTCGTCGTTGGAGCAGCTCCAGTGAGTTGGACGACGCCGAGGCTGAAGCAGGACAAGAGAGACAACGAAAAACGTTAACCTGAGTGGAATTCTAATAGCATCTCCAATACGTGACATAAAATACATAACCACAAAGTGCTAGATGTAAAATACATCAGCCGCTCATCTCTGAACTTAACTGTCGAAACTGAATTTTGCTGTCGAAACTGAACTTTGCTGTCGAAAATGAACGCACTAGCAAGGTGAGGCTACACGTCGGTCGACTGACTTTTTCATCTCTGGTCAGTCGATTTTGCAGCCGTTGGATACGAAATCAAGGGCCTGCGGTTCATCTTTAACCTCCACCCCCCTGAGCCACCAACCACCACCGGCCAAACAGCAGCCCCCGCCACCGGCCAAGGTGCGCCGCCCGCCCGCCCAAAAACACTCCCCACCGCCCGCCCGCCGCCCGCCATCCCTCTAGGCCCCTCGTGCCGAAGCTTTTCTCCGTGATCCCCATTCCACCGCCCCACCAACGCCTCTGCCATCACGTACCACCGCCCCATCCTGAACCCTAAGATAGACAGTGGGGTACCTCTCCGGTGAGCCCCCATCCCCGCTGCGGCTGGTTCTTCCTTCCCCCCGGCGCGCCCACCCCCCCCCCCCCCCCGCTCCCCACCCCCTGAATATCGACTGACCCAAAAGTCTATTCAGTCGACTGAAGTGTAGCTAAATTGGAGCAGCATCGCAAGCAAGAGCAAGAGCTAGAGCAGCAGCGTGAGCAAGAGCAATAGCAAGAGCCGACCAGGCAGGGGACCGGGAGCAAGAGCAGAGCAACAGCGCGAGCGAGAGCTAAAGCAGCAGCAGCTCCTACTGATGTGGACGTCGCCGCCGAGGGAGCGATGCCGTGGAGGAAGTGGCCGACGACGACGCCGTGGATGGAGCCGCGTTGTGTCGGCTTGGGACCGAGCGTCGGCAGCACCGTGAGATCGAATCAAGAAGAAAATGTGGCGATTAGTGTACAACCTCTTTGGTGGCGCCGATTAGGCCGCAGCTTCATCCGAGGAAACGGTGATGATGATGCTCTTCCGGTGGTGCAGGTGAAGACGGAGGTGTGGGAATGGAGGTGGCACGAAAGACGAGGGGAACATCGGGGCAACTCCTTGGAGGTGGAGGACGGGGTGGCTGAACCGGCGGGATGATTAGATCGACGACGGATCCTCATCCAGTACGGTGGATGAGGGACGTCGAGGTGTTGTTGTGGACGACGTCGTCAGGGAAGACGCTCCGGCTGGGTGGCGGACTGAGCAGGGTGTGGGGTTTCGTCGCGGGTTTTCGCGTCCTTGGTGTACGAATGGGTGTGCGGATGGGATGTCAGTGGGGAACCATGGCTTAGAGACGCGCTTGTCCGAAATGTGTGGTAAGTTATGAAAGTACCCCCACCGATTTTAGGCGGTTCTTCGGTTCAGGGTACCACGGGCATTTTATGCGTGTCGGGATTTCACGAAGGTGGGAGTTTTCGCGCTTTGTAATTTTGGAATAGCAAGGCGGGTTGAGATGGAGGGAGTTGTCGCAGCACAACGAGACAAAGATATATCTTAAATATTTCGGCTAACAAGGCGCAGTTGAAGAGCCGGGAGTTTCACAAAGATGATAGATGAGAGGCTAGCTTGAATTTTCTGCATAACAAGGCGCGGCTTGAAATTTTGGAAGAACAAGCTTAACGTGTACCCAAAAAAAGACAATTTGCACCTCAACACGCACAACACACACACAAACACCATTTAGACTATAGTAAGGCACACGTGCATTGCACGCATGAGATTTGGCAACCAAATTATGAATAAATACCACATTATAGCATGCAAGCTTTGAGTCATATATGCATGATGTAGATGTTCGTTTAATTCTTATAGTTCATTCCATTCAAAATCATCTAGTTTTTATAAGAAACCTAATCTATTTTAAGATTCATGGAATTGTGCATTGTAAGACATAAAGTAAAAACAAATAATGGCAAATCATGTAGAAAAACATTTGGGCAATTCTGATACGGAAGATTCTAGAACAAATAAGAAGTGCTTGTGTTTTGATGTTTGTGCATTATGTTGGGAAACGTAGTAATTTCAAAAAATTTCCTACGCACACGCAAGATCATGGTGATGCATAGCAACGAGAGGGGAGAGTGTGTCCACGTACCCTCGTAGACCAAAAGCGGAAGCGTTAGCACAACGCGGTTGATGTAGTCGTACGTCTTCACGCCCCGACCGATCAAGCATCGAAACTACGGCACCTCCGAGTTCTTGCACACGTTCAGCTCGATGACGTTCCCCGGACTCCGATCCAGCAAAGTGTCGGGGAAGAGTTCCACAAGACGACGGCGTGGTGACGATCTTGATGTTCTACCGTTGCAGGGCTTCGCCTAAGCACCGCTACAATATTATCGAGGAGAACTATGGTGGCGGGGGCACCGCACACGGCTAAGAGATCAAGAGATCAATTGTTGTGTCTATAGGGTGCCCCCCTCCTCCGTATATAAATGAGTGGAGGAGGAGGCCGGCCAAGGGGGGTGGCGTGCCCTAGGGGGGAGTCCAACTCCCACCGGGAGTAGGACTCCCCATTTTCCTATTAGGAGTAGGAGAAGGAAGGAAGAGGAAGGAGGGAGGAAGGAAAGGGGAGGCCGGCCCCCTCCCAATTCGGATTGGGCTTGGGGGGGCCCTCCCTTGCTCCTTTCTCCTCCTTTCCACTAAGGCCCAATAATGCCCATATACCTCCCGAGGGGTTCCGATAACCTCCCGGAGCTTCGGTATTGTCCCAATCTCACCCGGAACCTTTCTGGTGTTCAAATATAGTCGTCCAATATATCGATCTCTATGTCTCGACCATTTAGAGACTCCTCGTCAAGTCCGTGCTCATATCCGGGACTCCGAGCAACCTTCGGTACATCAAAACTCATAAACTCATAATAAAACTGTCAACGAAACCTTAAGCGTGCGGACCCTACGGGTTCGAGAACTATGTAGACATGACCGAGACACATTTCCGGTCAATAACCAATAGCGGAACCTGGATGCTCATATTGGCTCTTACATATTCTACGAAGATCTTTATCGGTCAAAACCGCATAACAACATACGTTGTTCCCTTTGTCATCGGTATGTTACTTGCCCAAGATTCGATCGTCGGTATCCAATACCTAGTTCAATCTCATTACCGGCAAGTCTCTTTACTCGTTACGTAATGCATCATCTCGTAACTAACTCATTAGCTACATTGCTTGCAAGGCTTATAGTGATGTGCATTACCGAGAGGGCCCAGAGATACCTCTCCGACAATCGGAGTGACAAATCCTAATCTCGAAATACGTCAACTCAACAAGTACCTTTGGAGACACCTGTAGAGCACCTATATAATCACCTAGTTACGTTGTGACGTTTGGTAGCACACAAAGTTTTCCTCCGGTAAGCGGGAGTTACATAATCTCATAGTCATAGGAACATGTATAAGTCATGAAGAAAGCAATAGCAACATACTAAACGATCAAGTGCTAAGCTAACGGAATGGGTCAAGTCAATCACATCATTCTCCTAATGATGTGATCCCGTTAATAAAATGACAACTCATGTCTATGGTTAGGAAACTTAACCATCTTTGATTTACGAGCTAGTCAAGTAGAGGCATACTAGTGACACTATGTTTTGTCTATGTATTCACACATGTATTATGTTTCCGGTTAATACAATTCTAGCATGAATAATAAACATTTATCATGATATGAGGAAATAAATAATAACTTTGTTATTGCCTCTAGGGCATATTTACTTTAGTCTCCCACTTGCACTAGAGTCAATAATCTAGATTACATAGTAATGATTCTAACACCCATGGAGCCTTGGTGTTGATCATGTTTTGCTCGTGGAAGAGGCTTAATCAACGGGTCTGCAACATTCAGATCCGTTTGTATCTTGCAAATCTCTATGTCTCCCACCTGGACTTGGTCCCGGATGGAATTGAAGCGTCTCTTGATGTGCTTGGTTCTCTTGTGAAATCTGGATTCCTTTGGCAAGTCAATTGCATCAGTATTGTCACAAAAGATTTTCATTGGACCCGATGCACTAGGTACGACACCTAGATCGGATATGAACTCCTTCATCCAGACTCCTTCATTTGCTGCTTCCGAAGCAGCTATGTACTCCGCTTCACATGTAGTTCCCGCTACGACGCTTTGTTTAGAACTGCACCAACTGACAGCTCCACCGTTTAATAAAAACACGTATCCGGTTTGCGATTTAGAATCGTCCGGATCAGTGTCAAAGCTTGCATCGACGTAACCATTTACGACTAGCTCTTTGTCACCTCCATAAACGAGAAACATATCCTTAGTCCTTTTCAGGTATTTCAGGATGTTCTTGACCGCAGTCCAGTGATGCACTCCTGGATTACTTTGGTACCTCCCTACTAAACTAATAGCAAGGCACACACCAGGTCTGGTACACAGCATTGCATACATGATAGAGCCTATGGTTGAAGCATAGGGACCTTCTTTCATTTTATCTCTATCTTCTGCAGTGGTCGGGCATTGAGTCTGACTCAATTTCACACCTTGTATTACAGGCAAGAACCCTTTCTTTGCTTGATCCATTTTGAACTTTTTCAAAACTTTATCAAGGTATGTGCTTTGTGAAAGTCCAATTAAACGTCTTGATCTATCTCTGTAGATCTTGATGCCTAATATGTAAGCAGCTTCACCGAGGTCTTTCATTGAAAAACTTTTATTCAAGTATCTTTTTATGCTATCCAGAAATTCTATATCATTTCCAATCAATAATATGTCGTCCCCATATAATATTAGAAATCCTACAGAGCTCCCACTCACTTTCTTGTAAATACAGGCTTCCCCAAAAGTCTCAGATAAAACCATATGCTTTGATCACACTATCAAAGCGTTTATTCCAACTCCGAGAGGCTTGCACCAGTCCATAAATGGATCACTGGAGCTTGCACACTTTGTTAGCTCCCTTAGGATCGACAAAACTTCCGGTTGCATCATATACAACTCTTCTTCCGTAAATCCATTCAGAATGCAGTTTTGACATCCATCCACCATATTTCATAATCATAAAATGCGGCAATCGCTAACATGATTCAGACAGACTTAAGCATCTCTACGGGTGAGAAGGTCTCATCGTAGTCAACCCCTTGAAATTGTCGAAAAACTTTGCAACAAGTCGAGCTTTGTAGACAGTAACATTACTGTCAGCGTCAGTCTTCTTCTTGAAGAGCCATTTATTCTCTATTGCTTGCCGATCATCGGGCAAGTCAACCAAAGTCCACACTTTGTTCTCATACATGGATCCCATCTCATATTTCATGGCTGCAAGCCATTTTGCGGAATCTGGGCTCACCATCGCTTCTTCATAGTTCGTAGGTTCATCATGATCTAGTAGCATGACTTCCAGAACAGGATTACCGTACCACTCTGGTGTGGATCTTACTCTGGTTGATCTACGAGGTTCAGTAACAACTTGATCTGAAGTTCCATGATCATCATCATTAACTTCATCACTAATTGGTGTAGGTGTCATAGAAACCGGTTTCTGTGATGAACTACTTTCCAATATGGGAGCTGGTACAGTTACCTCATCAAGTTCTACTTTCCTCCCACTCACTTCTTTCGAGAGAAAATCCTTCTCTAGAAAGGATCCATTCTTAGCAACGAATGTCTTGCCTTCGGATCTGTGATAGAAGGTGTACCCAACAGCCTCCTTTGGGTATCCTATGAAGACACGTTTCTCCGATTTGGGTTCGAGCTTATCAGGTTGAAGCTTTTTCACATAAGAATCGCAGCCCCAAACGTTCAGAAACGACAACTTTGGTTTCTTGCCAAACCATAGTTCATAAGGCGTCATCTCAACGGATTTCGATGGTGCCCTATTTAACGTGAATGTGGCCGTCTCTAAAGCATAACCCCAAAACGATAGCGGTAAATCAGTAAGAGACATCATAGACCGCACCATATCTAGTAAAGTACGATTACGACGTTCGGACACACCATTACGCTGTGGTGTTCCGGGTGGCGTGAGTTGCGAAACTATTCCGCATTGTTTCAAATGTAGACCAAACTCGTAACTCAAATATTCTCCTCCACGATCAGATCGTAGAAACTTTATTTTCTTGTTATGATGATTTTCAACTTCACTCTGAAATTCTTTGAACTTTTCAAATGTTTCAGACTTATGCTTCATTAAGTAGATATACCCATATCTCGCTTAAATCATCTGTGAAGGTGAGAAAATAATGATATCCGCCACGAGCCTCAACATTCATCGGACCACATACATCTGTATGTATGATTTCCAACAAATCAGTTGCTCTCTCCATAGTACCGGAGAACAGTGTTTTAGTCATCTTGCCCATGAGGCACGGTTCGCAAGTACCAAGTGATTCATAATCAAGTGGTTCCAAAAGTCCATCAGTATGGATTTTCTTCATGCGTTTTACACCGATATGACCTAAACGGTAGTGCCACAAATAAGTTGCACTATCATTATCAACTCTGCATCTTTTGGCTTCAACATTATGAATATGTGTATCACTACTATCGAGATTCATCAAAAATAGACCACTCTTCAAGGGTGCATGACCATAAAAGATATTACTCATATAAATAGAACAACCATTATTCTCTCGATTTAAATGAATAACCGTCTCGCATCAAACAAGATCCAGATATAATGTTCATGCTCAACGGCGGCACCAAATAACAATTATTCAGGTCTAAAACTAATCCCGAAGGTAGATGTAGAGGTAGCGTGCGACCATGATCACATCGACTTTGGAACCATTTCCCACGCGCATCGTCACCTCGTCCTTGGCCAGTGTTCGCTTAATACGTAGTCCCTGTTTCGAGTTGCAAATATTAGCAACATAACCAGTATCAAATACCCAGGTGCTACTGCGAGCTCTAGTAAGGTACACATCAATAACATGTATATCACATATACCTTTGTTCACTTTGCCATCCTTCTTATCCGCCAAAACTTGGGGCAGTTCCGCTTCTAGTGACCAGTCTGCTTGCAGTAGAAGCACTCAGTCTCAGGCTTAGGTCCAGACTTGGGTTTCTTCTCTTGAGCAACAACTTCTTTGCTGTTCTTCTTGAAGTTCCCCTTCTTTTTCCCTTTGCCCTTCTTCTTGAAACCGGTGGTCTTATTGACCATCAACACTTGATGCTCCTTCTTGATTTCTACTTCCGCAGCCTTTAGCATTGCGAAGAGCTCGGGAATTGTCTTTTCCATCCCTTGCATATTATAGTTCATCACGAAGCTCTTGTAGCTTGGTGGCAGTGATTGGAGAATTCTGTCAATGACGCTATCATCCGAAGATTAACTCCCGGTTGAATCAAGTGACTATTATACCTGACATTTTGAGTATATGCTCACTGACAAAACTATTCTCCTCCATCTTGCAGCTATAGAACTTATTGGAGACTTCATATCTCTCAATCCGGGCATTTGCTTGAAATATTAACTTCAACTCCTGGAACATCTCATATTCTCCATGACGTTCAAAACATCATTGAAGACCCAGTCCCAAGCCGTAAAGCATGGCACATTAAACTATTGAGTAGTCATCAGCTTTGCTCTGCCAGACGTTCATAACATCTGGTGTTGCTCCTGCAGCAGGCCTGGCACCCACTTGTGCTTCCAGGACGTAATTCTTCTGTGCAGCAATGAGGATAATCCTCAAGTTACGGACCCAGTCCGTGTAATTGCTACCATCATTTTTCAACTTTGCTTTCTCAAGGAACGCATTAAAATTCAACGAAACAACAACATGAGCCATCTATCTACAACAAACATAGACAATCAAAATACTATCAGGTACTAAGTTCATGATAAATTTAAGTTCAATTAATCATATTACTTAAGAACTCCCACTTAGACAGGCATCCCTCTAATCATCTAAGTGATCACGTGATCCAAATTAACTAAACCATAACCGATCATCACGTGAAATGGAGTAGCTTTCAATGGTGAACATCACTGTGTTGATCATATCTACTATATGATTCACGCTCGACCTTTCAGTCTCAGTGTTCTGAGGCCATATCTGCATATGCTAGGCTCGTCAAGTTTAACCTGAGTATTCTGCGTGTGCAAAACTGGCTTGCACCCTTTGTAGATGGACGTAGAGCTTATCACACCCGATCATCACGTGGTGTCTGGGCACGACGGACTTTGGCAACGGTGCATACTCAGGGAGAACACTTTTTATCTTGAAATTTAGTGAGAGATCATCTTATAATGCTACCGTCAATCAGAGCAAGATAAGATGCATAAAAGATAAACATCACATGCAATCAATATAAGTGATATCATATGGCCATCATCATCTTGTGCTTGTGATCTCCATCTCCGAAGCACCGCCATGATCACCATCGTCACCAGTGCGACACCTTGATCTCCATCGTAGCATCGTTTTCGTCTCGCCAATCTTATGCTTCTACGACTATCGCTACCGCTTAGTGATAAAGTAAAGCATTACAGGGCGATTGCATTGCATACAATAAAGAGACAACCATATGGCTCCTGCCAGTGCCGATAACTCGGTTACAAAACATGATCATCTCATACAAAAAAATATAGCATCACGTCTTGACCATATCACATCACAACATGCCCTGCAAAAACAAGTTAGACGTCCTCTACTTTGTTGTTGCAAGTTTTACATGGCTACTACGGGCTTAGCAAGAACCGTTCTTACCGATGCATCAAAACCACAACGATAGTTTGTCAAGTTAGTGTTATTTTAACCTTCGCAAGGACCGGGCGTAGACACACTCGGTTCAACTAAAGTTGGAGAAACTGACACCCGCCAGCCACCTATGGGCAAAGCACGTCGGTAGAACCAGTCTCGCGTAAGCATACGCGTAATGTCGGTCCGGGCCGCTTCATCCAACAATACCGCCGAACCAAGGTATGACATGCTGGTAAGCAGTATGACTTATATCGCCCACAACTCACGTGTGTTCTACTCGTGCATATGACATCTACGCATAAAACCTGGCGTTGATACCACTGTTGGGAAACGTAGTAATTTCAAAAAAAATCCTACGCACACACAAGATCATGGTGATGCATAGCAACGAGAGGGGAGAGTGTGTCCACGTACCCTCATAGACCGAAAGCGGAAGCGTTAGCACAACGCGGTTGATGTAGTCGTACGTCTTCACGGCCCGACTGATCAAGCACCGGAACTATGGCACCTCCGAGTTCTTGCACACATTCAGCTCGATGACATTCCCCGGACTCCGATCCAGCAAAGTGTCGGGGAAGAGTTCCGTCAGCACGACGGCGTGGTGATGATCTTGATGTTCTACCGTCATAGGGCTTCGCCTAAGCACCGCTACAATATTATCGATGAGAACTATGGTGGAGGGGGGCACCGCACACGGCTAAGAGATCAAGAGATCAATTGTTGTATCTATGGGGTGCCCCCCTCCTTCGTATATAAAGGAGTGGAGGAGGGGGCCGGCCAAGGGGGGTGGTGCACCCTAGGGGGGGAGTCCAACTCCCACCGGGAGTAGGACTCCCCTTTTTCCTATTAGGAGTAGGAGAGAGAAGGAGGGAGGAAGGAAAGGGGGGGACGGCCCCCCTCCCAATTCGGATTAGGCTTGGGGGGTCCCTCCCTTGCTCCTTTCCCCTCCTTTCCACTAAGTCCCAATAAGGCCCATATAACTCCCGGGGGGTTCCGATAACCTCCCGGAGCTCCGGTATTGTCCCAATCTCACCCGGAACCTTTCCGGTGTCCAAATATAGTCGTCCAATATATCGATCTTTATCTCTCGACCATTTTGAGACTCCTCATCAAGTCCATGATCATATCCGAGACTCCGGACAACCCTTGGTACATCAAATCTCATAAACTCATAATAAAACTATCAACGAAACCTTAAGCGTGCGGACCCTACGGGTTCGAGAACTATGTAGACATGACCGAGACACATTTCCGATCAATAACCAATAGCGGAACCTCGATGCTCATATTGGCTCCTACATATTCTACGAAGATCTTTATCGGTCAAAACCGCATAACAACATACGTTGTTCCCTTTGTCATCGGTATGTTACTTTCCCAAGATTCAATCGTCGGTATCCAATACCTAGTTCAATCTCGTTACTGGCAAGTCTCTTTACTCGTTACGTAATGCTTCATCTCGTAACTAACTCATTAGCTACATTGCTTGCAAGGCTTATAGTGATGTGCATTACCGAGAGGGCCCAGAGATACCTCTCCGACAATCGGAGTGACAAATCCTAATCTCGAAATACGTCAACTCAACAAGTACCTTCGAGACACCAGAGAGCACCTTTATAATCACCCGATTCGTTGTGACGTTTGGTAGCACACAAAGTGTTCCTCCCATTAGCGGGAGTTACATAATCTCATAGTCATAGGAACATGTATAGGTCATGAAGAAAGCAATAGCAACATACTAAACAATCAAGTGCTAAGCTAACGGAATGGGTCAAGTCAATCACATCATTCTCCTAATGATGTGATCCCGTTAATCAAATGACAACTCATGTCTATGGTTAGGAAACTTAACCATCTTTGATTTACGAGCTAGTCAAGTAGAGGCATACTAGTGACACTATGTTTTGTCTATGTATTCACACATGTATTATGTTTCCGGGTAATACAATTCTAGCATGAATAATAAACATTTATCATGATATGAGGAAATAAATAATAACTTTATTATTGCCTCTAGGGCATATTTCCTTTACATTATGATTAAGTTCAACCATGTAGTCTTCTAGATTATACACGTGGGGAAATCTGGTGGAATCTAGATGATATCCAACGGCCAGTAGTGCTCAAATTTGCCATCTTTGGACCATCGGATTCGCCTCATCCAACGACCATCTTTCAAAGTTAAAGTTACCCGCACACAATATAAAAAATATAAAATATAATATATATAGGGGTATAGATATAGATATGTGATGCGAAGCCGCCCATCATCTCCAATTAGAATAGTGTGTCCATGCACGGATGCAACATGGCCAAATGATGTCTGCCATCGGTATCTCAAATTCAAATCAGTCTGACCTTGTTCAATGTGTATACATTACAACATGCTCGTTTCCAAACCACACCGCGCAGATCTCCGTTATATTCACGCATGCATGGGTTTCAAACATCAGGATCTCTTATTCAAATATTTGAATTCAACTTTACATTGATTATGACCTCACCTATTCTTTTACACCCACACAGTAGTCTTCTCTTTATAATTGTAACACTAACTTTCTCTCATGCATGCACGCACACACACTACCAGTCGGCATTATCTATCACACGCATGCAATCTTTTTCTTCAGGTCGGTCTCCCATGAAGGCACACACCCACACACATCCCCCTCTCCATCATATTGGGCATTCTTTATCTCTCATGCGTGCATGCGCAACGATCGATGTTCCTCTATGTATGTGTGTATATAGCTAGGTCTTTCATAGTTTTCCACACAAACCGATCAATCGATATATCCAAAGTGAGGTCTCACCCTCTTTCCCACGTCCACATCGATCAATCTATACCTCTCTATATAGGATTAACATATATAGCTAATACACCCACATTAATTATATATCCAGCGTCCCCTCTCATCATCCATGCCTTCCGCTTCATCTCTCGGGACGCGTGCACAATGGCGAAAGACAAGGCGATGAGGCCCTGCCCCCCTAGCATCACTATATATCGAGGCTAATATGAACGTGATCATTAGACAATTGCTGCTAAAAAGGTTTAATTTCATGAATTGACCCTCCTCGGAAAGGATTAACAATGCTTGGCCCCCTAGCTCATTTATTTTTCATGGCTCCGCCACTGCGTGCAACAACGCACGTGTTCGCCCCCTCCCTCTAAATATCGATCTCGCAGTTGTGCATTCCTTCATAGTCTCCTCCACTCGGCCCCTCGCACCATCTTCTAGCCCCCACCAGATTTTGCCACATGTACAATCTAGCAGACTCCATGGTTGAACTTAAGCATAATGCACAAACCTCAAAACAACAGTGGTTCTCTTTTGTTCTAGAATCTTCCGTATCATAACTGCCCAAACTTTTTTCTAGTTGAATTGCCATTATTTGTTTTTTACTTTATGCTTTACAACGCACAATTACATGAATCATAAAATAGATTAAGGGCTTCTTTGATTCAAAGGATTCTCAAAGGAATTTTGGAGGATTCTAATCATTAGGAATTTTTCCTATCTTGGTTGTTTGATTCAGTAGGATTGTAAACCATAGGAATTTTTCCATATGATTCATTTGCACTAGATTTCATAGGAAACATCCCATCCACTCAAACCTCTTTGAAAGAATTCTGCGTTTTTCCATGCACAATCAAACACTCGTACAATCCTCAGAGGATTCAAGACGACATTCCACTATAATCCCATGTTTTTCCTATTCCCGCGTTCGTAGCTTTTTTTATAAAAACTAAGAGGGTGCTTGGATCCAAGGGACTTATTTTAGTCTGACTAAAAATAGTCTCTTTAAGAGTCCAAGCACCCCTGACTAAAGAGGGGCTAAAACTAGTCTTGAGACTAATTTTTTTTAGTCAGGGGTACCCCTACTAAAATGTGGATTAGTCCTCTCTCTCCTCATTTAACTCCTCTCCTTTAACACGGGCGAGTTCCGGATTGGAGGGTCTGGAGGATAATAAATGCTCATTAACTTGATTTTAGTCTCCTTAGTATTTGGATCCAAGCATGGATGAGGCTAGCATGTTTTAGTCTCACTACTTTTAGTCATGGGACTAAAACGTATCCAAGCACCCTCTAATTGATTTTGAATTATATGAACTATAAGAATTAAACGAAGGGCTACATCAGGCATATATGACTCAGAGCTTACATGCTATAGTGTGGTATTTATTCATAATTTGGTTGCAAAATCTGATGCGTGCAATGCACATGTACCTTACTAGTACTTCGAGTATGTGCAAAACACGTAAATTAGAAAAACAATGGTACGCTACACAGTCTCTCTCTTACAGTTCATGAAGCCACATAGCACATGTGGAGGTGTTGTCGCGACCTCCTTGCGTGGATTGATCACAGTGACGTGCTGCTGGTTCCGGAAGAATGTATTCGTCCTCCCTGAGCCATACTGGCGGTACATGCACGAAGCGAAGATAAGCATGCACGCCACGCACGCACTCAGTCCCTCGCACGCACACGCAGGTAACGGGCGGACGCAATTTTGTACCAAGATCCACCCCATGTGATAACTTGACGCGTGTAAATTCGTTCTCTTCATTGATGGTCAATTAATACAGGGCATGCAAATTGAGTGGACGTGAGGGCGGAAGAAAGACATTAATACTCCATCACAAGCATGCGAGTAGTTAAATCGTGGGTTGCTAAGTAGTACTTCCATTGGTCTCCTTCGTATTTTGTGCCAATTTTTGTCTGTAACATAATATTTACGCATTTGAGCAGTGTAGTACTTGAAATTTATGTTCTGCTAAACTCATCGGGAGCCGTTTCGGGCCTCGAAACCAAACTCATCAATTAATCTTTACCTTGTTCCCATCACATTTGAAAGCCTGCTCACACCTACTAGTACGTACCAAACCTGAATGTGTCCCCACTATGCAGGTATTAGTACTAGTGCTAGTATTTAGGTTATAAAAAGGGGAACTACCTAACCGAAAATTACTCTACCTTTCCTCCTCATAAGTGCTTCTTCTTCGTCCGTCGTTGCCATGGCCGGTGAGCAGAGCTCTAGGTCGAGAACTACTCGTAACAAGGGAGCGGCAACCAAGGCTGCGGAAAAAAGAGAGGGCTCGCTACCACGTAGAGACCTCGAAAGATCTCTCACGGGCAGGCGATGGCTCCCAGGAGCGCCCTAGCCGCGGAGGCGAACATGCCGAGCCGGCGGAGCTGGAGTCGTTATCCCTCGATTGCATGCTCTATCAGCTTAATAAGCACCTCAATAAGCAGAAGGAGTTCATCCAAGGCTTGATGGAGTTGCTGAAGGAGAGCCTCGATGACATGCCCGCTGAGCTCAATCAGCAGGGGGAGTTGACCGCCGGCTTGGTGATGCTGCTGAAGAAGAGCATTGCCTCAGAGAAGAAGGCGACCGGCGAAATCCTGCGACTTCAGGAGGACAAGGCGAAGCTCTGCCACGAGATCGACCTGTTGAAGGAGAAGAACGCCGGCTGGAAGAAGCTGCATGAGAATAGTAGTTCCTCGATGAAGATGCTACATGCCCTCGTCATGGAACAGAAGGAGGAGTTGGCGAAGCTCCACATCGAGCACCCGGCTGTTGTCAAGGTACGTAATGCGGCCGTGGAACAGATGATGAAGTCTCGCGTCGAGAAATCCCGCATCATGGACAGAATGAAGAAGATGGCGGAGGAGACGCGCAAGGAGATGGAGGTCGTGGAGGCGATGAAGAAGCAGTTACGACTCTGCGGCGAATTAGATCATTTGGGATGACAATCTTCCTTCTTCTTTTGCTGCTGTGTTTCATCTTTTGCTTCGGGTGTTTCACCGCACGTGTCACGTTCTCTACGAGGCATGAATAGTACAATGGTTTTTTTGAGGGAATGAATAGAACAATGCTAACAATGAGATGACTAGCAAATTAGATCATTTTTTATCGCCATATGGCACTGGGCTACCGTGTTTCGTGCTCCTCCGTCACAGTACTACTCCAGTGGAAAACTTCAGTATATCGCACGGTTCTTTGCTCCTCCTCGATCAAGTCGTCGACACATTTATACGAGCAGTCAAATCACAAGGCCCCGCCTTCCAGCAGTAATGAGCGGTCAAATCACAAAGGCCCTCGCCTCTCGTGAAACCGACCAAGCTAGACTGCCCCGCCCTTTAAAAAATGTATACTTTTGTACAGCAGTAGTATCGATGGATTGCGCCATGAAGCAAAACTTGAAATTAAAAAAAAGGTGGTACATATAGAGAGCGATGGTCATTAAATTATGCATATAGTACTATTAAAAAGTCTAGTCACAATAATGGTTTCCAGCACAACCCACCCCTCAAATAAAACTAAGCACCCTGGAATTCTTTGACAAAACTAAGCACCCTGAAATTCTTTGACAACTAAACTGCTGGCTATGTGATGTTGGCCATATATATTGTATGTATATAATGTGAAGAAACGAGTGGTAGTACTATACCAACTAAAAGATGAAATGTAAGAAATACTAGTATGTACGTACTGAAAAGTTAAAGTAACAAGAACAAACATAACATAGTTCTCTCATTGGGGCTCAAAGACAACACACCCCTCAAATTAAATTAAGCACACCTGAAATTAAACTTTGCAACTATCCCGGTAGACACTGCATTAGAACCACCAGAGCAACGACATCGCCACCTTACTCGGAGTCCTCGCCCACGCCCCTCGACTTCGTCCTTGTCCCTCGTCCTCTTGGCCGATACTTCTTTGCATGAACCGCCAACTTGACTGTTGCTCTTCATCCAACCCTTGTAGATATTGAAACAAAGGTAGCCATCCATTACAACGTAGTGGATGTGGTCTATATCTAGTACACTCCGCTGCCATGCATGACGATGAAACGTGTATGGAGGTTTCTCCAGTTTACCGTCTGAAGGATGAACCATGGCTCCTGCCGTGGTCAAGATTGAAGGCTGACGAGAGGACACCACCGATTCTTTTGGAGGTCGAAGGTGTTGCCTACAACGAGGCCTATCCAATGCAGGACTTCTTTGTCGTTACCAAAGTCTACTGATAACAAATTTGACTAGGTTGCTCTCGAGGAAGTCCTTAAAATCCTGGCACTCAACGTCGGCATAGCATATGTGGTAGACCAAGCATAAGTCATGCACGCAAACCTGGATCACGGCGGGCTTCTTCCTCTCTTCATCCTTTAGATCCTTCTCTCGTCCCAGGACTGTGGTGTACTCAACATCTAGCCCAACACCCACTCATCATTTGAGTCTTGAACATGCGTCTGAAGCGAGAAAGGCATCCTTTCACCGTCATGAAGAACGGGTGTGGATGACGTCGAACTCATCGCCGGTGAGGGTTCTGACCTTGTACTCACCGCCGATCGGGGAGATTTGGGACGCCATGGATTTGGGAGGAGGGTTAGGATTAGTGGAACTGCCATAATGTGAATGCACGGGACGACTAGGAGCGAACCGCCGTAGTATTAAAGGACGTTCGGGGATGAGTAGGAGTGAACTGCCAGCGTGCGAACGGCAGGGTAGTGGCTTTCCATTCTCCCATGATACGGGCTTCCGAGAGCCCTTGGATCTGAGATCGAACGGTTGCATGGTGTGATTCTAGACCTATGGGTGAATATCCTATCACGGAGGGTTATTACGCAAATTTTCAGCAACTTAGCATGCAACCGTTTGATCTCAGATCCAAGGCTGCCAAGAGTCCGTATCATGGTTGCGCCTACCACGACCGTCGCGTCGCTCACGCGGTCGCGCCCTTGGAGATTTAACACGGTGCGTTATGCTATCTGATGTTGGCATGTCATACATAGTCATCATTTAGTCACTCATACTACAACAAGGTTGGATATAAGGTTGGCTATAAGTGTATTTTTTGTACTCCTCTCTATCTATTTCTTCGTACTCCCTCCGTCCCATAATATAAGAACGTTTTTGACACTAGTGTAGTGCCCGTCCATTGCACGGTAGAGTGAAATGCATTGATCGGGGTGTTGTTTATTTTGACAAAGGATGTGGGGGTCATCTCATGTGTAACAGTTATCGATAGGTTTCTTCGGATATTATTTCATCTCTAGAGCTCAGAAACATCCGGGTGAAATAGATAAAAAAGAATCTATTGCAAACAAAAGCGTTCAACTGTTCAACCTGGATCCAAAACTTGTGAAGAAATAACTCTTA
The DNA here is from genome assembly GCA_021605145.1 of Aegilops bicornis. Classification (NCBI taxonomy): domain Eukaryota; kingdom Viridiplantae; phylum Streptophyta; class Magnoliopsida; order Poales; family Poaceae; genus Aegilops; species Aegilops bicornis. Next base: position 191,336,674 of record CM038674.1, read on the forward strand.
TTGTGCTTTGCAGGAAATGGTTCATCATAAGTCTTTCACCGATCAGTAGTAAAAATTCATACATGGAAGATTCTAGACTAAACCATAAATGGGTACACTTTTATTCATGCGCGATACTCCAATAGAGCAAGATCATGCATGGAAGTCTCCACATGCTTAGACAATGGATTACATTGAGCGAAGACTAATGATCAACATTTAACTTAGTAATGCATATGTCCAGTGAACCTCCTTGGAGTCCCCATGCACATTGTTGGGGTCAAATAATACCATGCGTCTTCCATGTCCACATCGGGCGGAAGGTCCCAGCTCGGCAGAGTCCAAGTCAGCTTGACGTGGCAGCCGCCGCCCACGGACCTCCGAGGGTAGTAATAGTGAGCACGCACCCGTACATCGGCCTCGTGTCGATGTCGGCGTCGGTGGCGTCGCCCCTAGCGCACACTACAGAGATGTGGCGGCGGCCTGCGCGGGCCTCGCCGGTGGCCATGATCAAGAGGAAGACGCTGCCGTCCTCCTCCGAGACTAGCAGGCGGCGCTGATCCTCCAGCGACTCCGGCACGGTGAACGGGTAGCACGTCTCGTACTTGATGTTCTTCGCCAAGGGCCAGTAGTGATCGCCGCACGCTTGCGTCAGGTGATGCACGATGTCCGCCGGCGAGCCCCAAAATGGCACCGGGCACTCATAGCAGTAGACGAAGGGCTCCTTGGAGGCATCGACCAGGCCGTCCATGAAACGGGAGTGGCTGTAGGGGACATTCCGCCAGTTGAATATATGAGCAAGTTACTACGAGATTTACTACAAAATAAATCATGACGGCTATAACAGAGATTAAACTAATCATGCGGACTAGCATAGTAGATGAACAGATCGAGTCTAGGACACAGAGTAGAAACATGAATTCTACCATGATTTCGAACAGGAAGGACAGAAAAACATACGGTGCAATGGGAGCAGCACCATTGGCGTTGAGGTTGTCGCCCATGTCGTTGAGGAAGAGGTTGCCGAGGTCGGGGAAGAAGTCGTCGTCGGTGAAGTCGTGGCTGCTAGCGATCGCGAGTGCGCTCCCAAATGTCAACAGCCTTGGCCCGAATGGAGCGCAGGAGGGAGTGGCTGTAGGGGACGTTGCGGCCGCCGAATGGAGCGCAGGAGTAGCCCACGAAGCAGTAGATGGTGCTCCTCCCTAGTCTCTATTCTTATCTCTATCTATACTACTCTTCTTTGTTTTTTATGATATACTAGTTATAGTTGTCAAATCGAATAGTACTGCGCCGTCCACTCCACGCCCGGCTGAACACGCCTCCTCGCCTCCATTAAACCCGCATGCAAACCGAGAAACCTACTCCGACCTGCAGGAGGAAATTTGCCGGTTGCCGCGGGAGGGTTATTCTGCAAATTTTCAGCAACTTAGCATGCGACCGTTTGATCTCAGATCCAAGGGCTGCCAAGACCCGTATCATGGTCGCACCTACCACGATCACGACGCGCGGTCGCGCCCTTGGAGATTTAACATGGTGCGTTAGGCTATCTGATGTTGGCATGTCATACATAGTCATCACTTAGTTACTCATACTACAACAAGGTTAGCTATAAGGTTGGCTATAAGTGTATATTTTTTTACTCCTCTCTATCTATTTCTTCGTACTCCCTCCGTCCCATAATATAAGAACATTTTTGACACTAGTGTAGTGCCAAAAACGTTCTTATATTATGGGACACAGGGAGTACTAGTATTTATTGCATTTTCCAAGGAGTGACCTCTTCCAATGAAATGGTGTTGCTAAGTTTGCTTCATTTAATTAGCTATAGACTCAAAATTGTCTTTTCACCTAGGTACACGCACTTAGCACGCTTTCTTCCTTGGGTCACCAAACTAGTCTCTCTCTTCTTGATTAACTTGCCACATCGGACTTTATGCCTATGTGGCAAGCTTAAGCACCTGTAGGAGCAAGTAAGCACAATAGTGCGCTTTACATGGCATTTTGCATATGTGGAGGAAAGAGAGGCAAGGAAAAAGTGGAGAAGTGGGCTCTCATGCAAGAGCCAGCCTCTACTACATGGTGGAGCATTGGGAGAGGCACCTGTATGGAGGTGGTCAGAATCAGAGACTCACGCCGGTCGAGCGCCAGCTTAAAATGATAATGGCAAGTCAAATCACGGGCCCCACCTGTCCAAAGTGATAACTTCATTGTCAAATCACACAGCCCTACGTTTGCAGTAGCCTACTCCCTCGTCTTCTCGCTACTCTGTCGAGCCGACTAGGCGGAACTGCCCCGCCGAAAAGCCCCGCCCTCGACTTTTAAATAGTATACAGTATACTAATTTTGTATCCATGGCTGTAGTTGTGGTGAGAAATCTAAAAAAAGGTTTCTTGTCATCTCGCAAATTTAGGTGTCATGTGCTTCGGATCACTGCGAGGGTTAAACATTGACAACTGAGTTGGGCTAGTCATTGGGGGCACATGCACGAACAGTGACTACTCGGCTGCCATCTAGGTCAAGCCTGCTAAGTTAATTAGGACATCTATCGACGGACCCCTTTTCTACGAGTTTATCTTTAATTTGAGCTTTGTTCCTCGTCTAGTTTGTCCGTCAGGATTCATGTTGTCTCCTTTGGGCAGTTGAGGTTATGATTTCTTGTCATGTGGCATTTTTTCGTGTTATATGTCATAATCCGCGCTTCAGATCAAAATGACGACAACCGCGCCTCAAGGCCACGTGCATGAAGACTTCTCGACAGTCATTGACGAGGTCAAGCCGACTCAGTAGACAAAAGAAAACTAAGTACTACTCCACTATATAGGCAGTAGCCTCTGCGCTTTCTCGCTAGTGTTGCTCTCTTCACACTGTCTCGTCCTCTCCAGATCTAAACACGACAGCGGTGCCCACACACACACTCTCTCTCTCTCTCTCTGCTCACCGCTGGTCAAAGATCTAGACTGATCCTCTCCGCCGGGAATGTGAGAAGGAGCAACTTTCATGCGGTCAACCTCGGCGACGGATCTTACCCATCATTGGCGCGTCCCGATCAGCCTGCCTTGCCGTTCTCTCCCAAGCACCATCAAGCGGGAGGGCCTCCGACCCCTTCTTCCTTGTTGTCGTAGTGTGGGCAGATCCGCCTCCCGCCCACCTAGCTTAGCGACATCCCGGCGACCATCAGGTATAACTTCCTTCGAAACCGGCCTTGCTCTACTTCCGGATCTCCTGACGTCGTTGCATTTGTAACTTTTACTATTTCTCAGGCCCCCTCGTAGATAGGATCGATCGGCTGTTCGAAAACCACCTTTTTTACGTTTAAGAGGTAAAACTAGTTCATGCACTCGAATGTAGTACTACTTGGTTCAAACAAGGAAGAAAGGGGGTGGGGGTGGGGGAGGATTTGTTACCTGAATCTAGGACTTGGTCGAAAGAGGAAATAATGGGGGCGAAAAGTAGCAGAGACTGGCTATCAACTGGTCTCTAGGTCTAATAGGTAAATAAAGGGAAACGCAGTACAAACTCAATATAAACCCGATCTATTGGTTGAAAAAGGAAAGAAAGTGGGGACTGGGGGACAAGTCAACAGAGTAAGTCCAGCACTAGATTTGCTAGCCTCACACATTATAAGGTGGCTATACCGAACAAAAATGTAACCAACCCAGATATCCTGTTCTGATGTTTGTTGCCCTGAGCCACTCTTATGTAGTGCCACTGGTAAAATGTAGCAGTCGCACTATTAAAAGTAAGGACACGTTAAACCAATGTTGTTTTCAATGTAATTCCTCCAGTAATATGAATCAATGGCACTTCTTTACATGTCCTGCTAAAATTTCCCATTAAGATAAGTTGGTTCTTTTCATTAGAAATGCAACTGTCCTGGTCCGCCTACTCTCCCGTGCCCAAAGTAATGTCGTATTTAACGGTTGTCATAGTTAATCCTGATGCACACACTAATATCTAGCAATGCCACCGCTTTAGAAATTGCTATCGTCCTTGTAGGATTGCCATTCAGATAAGGAACATGCTTCTTTTCATTTGATGCATGTTTCATCACTTGTTAGTCACCCTCCTTTCCACCCTTTTTGTGCAAACATAGATATACATTTCACGCTCGATCTTAGTTGAACTGCACAAATGATATCCAAATTATAGTTGAGCATTCCAGGAGCTTCACAACCAACCTTGATGTTGCTCAATTTTATTGCAACTAATGAAGAAGAAGCTCTATGGGTTTCGTTTTCTGATGGAAATGGAACCGGGGCTGGAGCCCTTTTCTTAAAAAAAATTTGAAGAAGAAGCTGCTAGCTCACGGGACATTGCTTCATTTTAGGTGAACTGCACCAAAAGGTCTCATGAATTGAATCATCCATGTTGGTGACTGAAAGAGCCAGCTTCAGCATCCCAGTCTAAGCATCCCCGACCTCCATCCTTGCGATGCACGGTACACCTCGTTTGCCACACCTTTCGACCCTAGTGTCACTGATAAAATGAAGTAATAATACAGTTAAAATAGAGCGAGTGTCATATCTATCATTTCATTTCCAATGTAGATAAAGAAAGTGCTTCTCTTTGTTAAAGTATGTTTCATCAACTAGTCTCATTGTTAATGTTTAAGCGTTTACGCAAACCGGGTGCTTAATTTTAGTTGATATGTACAAAAATAGAGATTTGAATGTCTCAAGGCGCCTCCTTGTACTACCGCTGTACACTGATGTTCATCACTGGCAGAAGGTGTATCTGGGAGACTTGGGACGATGTCCAGTATGAGGCGTACCGTATGAGGCATCGCAGGGCCCATCTCGCCCTCGCAGCATGGCATACTATGATACTATCACAATATTTTCTTCTATTTATTTTGTGTGTTTCATCAACTAGTGCCACTATAATGTAATCATGCTTTTTCATTATCTGTGCAAACAGGGTTATTCAGCTGCATTTTGGTGGAACTGCACAAATGTACGTATGGAACCGGCATATATGCAGAAAAGTAGGTGTGCCAAGTAAATATTACCGACACCAACCATGTTGCATGCATGCATTGGCATCCACCACAACCAGTGGGATGTGTGGCGCTCTCTGTGGATGGACCTTTCTCGGCAGCAAATCCTCTAACCAAATACTAGTAGCTTATATTGGCAGTTTTCTAGGGAGTACTCTTTTCTGAAAGAAGCACCAATCTATTTTTCTTTATTTGTACACTGTGTCACAACTTTGACCCAAAGGTCCAGAGCTAATTTAGGGTGATTGGCGTAGTACTCGGAGACTGATTGTAAGCATGATTTTCATTAGTTGTCACACTGATTGTAAGCATGAGCAGGTGGAAGATTAGGTTAGTGTGAAGCTTACCTTAAACCCTTCCGCCGTCGTTGAAATGAGGCGAGCATCGAGGGAACCATGGAGAACGGCGGGGAAGCGACGTCGCGCCATCCGGCCTCCTCTTGCGGTGGGAGAACGAATACTCCTGTGGCTCCGGCTGGCTCTGCACCCTCACGAACGGCACTTATGGCTTGAGGAGGAATTTCATCAGCTACATCACAAGTGCCATTTTGCTTCACTTGAGTGGAGCATTGTCCTTCTCCTTCGGCCACAAGGGGTTTATCAATGGGTAGGATAAAACCAACTCCCATTCTTCTTATGGCTTGAGGAGAAATTTCATCAGCTACATCACAAGTGCCACTTTGCTCCACTTGGGAGCCGTTATTCTCATCAAACTCCACGTTACACGTCTCCTCAATAAGTCCCGTGGACTTATTGAGGACACGGTTGATGTCTACTACGCAACCTTCTTCTTGTAGACGTTGTTGGGCCTGCCAGTGCACATGTTTGTAGGACAGTAGCAAATTTCCCTCAAGTGGATGACCTAAGGTTTATCAATCCGTGGGAGGCGTAGGATGAAGATGGTCTCTCTCAAACAACCCTGCAACCAAATAACAAAGAGTCTCTTGTGTCCCCAACACACCCAATACAATGGTAAATTGTATAGGTGCACTAATTCGGCGAAGAGATGGTCATACTAGTGCAATATGGATGGTAGATATAGGTTTTTGTAATCTGAAAATATAAAAACAGCAAGGTAACAAGTGATAAACGTGAGCGTAAACGGTATTGCAATGATAGGAAACAAGGCCTAGGGTTCATACTTTCACTAGTGCAAGTTCTCTCAACAATAATAACATAGATAGATCGTATAACAATCCCTCAACATGCAACAAAGAGTCACTCCAAAGCCACTAATAGTGGAGAACAAACGTAGAGATTATGGTAGGGTACGAAACCACCTCAAAGTTATTCTTTCCAATCAATCCGTTGGGCTATTCCTATGAGTGTCACAAACAGCCCTAGAGTTCGTACTAGAATAAAACCTTCAGATACAAATCAACCAAAACCCTAATGTCACCTAGATACTCCATTGTCACCTCAAGTATCCGTGGGCATGATTATACGATATGCATCACACAATCTCAGATTCATCCAACCAACATAAAAGTACTTCAAAGAGTGCCCCAAAGTTTCTACGGAGAATCAAGAACGTGTGCCAACCCCTATGCATAGGTTCATGGGCGGAACCCGCAAGTTGGTCACCAAAACATACATCAAGTGGCACATGATATCCCATTGTCACCATAGATAAGCACGGCAAGACATACATCGAGTGTTCATAAAAGACTCAATCCGATAAGATAACTTCAAAGGGGAAACTCAATTCATCACAAGAGAGTAGAGGGGGAGAAACATCATAAGATCCAACTACAATAGCAAAGCTCGGGATATATCAAGATGGTGCCATAGAGGGAACACGAGAGAGAACACGAGAGAGAGAGATCAAACACATAGCTACTATTACATACCCTCAGCCCCGAGGGTGAACTACTCCCTCCTCGTCATGGATAGCGCCGAGATGATGAAGATGGTCACGGTGAGGGATCCCTCCCGTGGTGCCTAAAGGGGTCCCGATTGTTTTTGTGGCTCTGGAGGCTTGCGGCGGAACTCCCGATCTAATCTCTGTTTTGGAAGTTTTAGGCACGTAGGTATATATGGGTGAAAGGAGTACGTCGGTGGAGCTACGGGGCCCCACGAGGCGGGGCGCGCCTGGTGGCGCCCCCACCCTCGTGAGCACCTCCCGTATCTTCTATCGTGGGGTGCAAGTCCATCAGGTGGGTTTCCTTCCAAAAATAACTTCTCCAGTTGATTTCGTTCTGTTTTGACTCCTTCTGATATTCCTTTTCCTCGAAACACTGAAATAGGCATAAAACAAAGAAATTGGCTGGGCCTCCGGTTAATAGGTTAGTCCCAAAATAATATAAAAGTGGAAAATAAAGCCCAATATTGCCTAAAACAGTAGATAATATAGCATGGAGCAACCAAAAATTATAGATACGTTGGAGACGTATCAACGGTAAGCATGAGAGTTTGTAGCATAACCAACAAATATGCCCTCATAGGCTCTAGCCTCAAATTTAGACAAGTGAACACCTTTCTTGAGAATGAAACACTTACACCCGAACACCCGAAAGTACTTGAGGTTGGGCTTGTTACCGGTGAGTATCTCATATGGAGTCTTGTTCAAGCCTTTGTGGAGATAGAGCCGATTTGAAGCATGACACTCGGTGTTGATGGCTTCCGCCCAAAATTTGTATGGAGACTTGAACTCCGCCATCATGTTCCTTGTCGCATCCATCAATGTTCGGTTCTTCCTCTCTGCAACACCATTTTGTTGAGGGGTGTAAGGTGCGGAATATTGATGCTTGATCCCCTCATCACTAAGAAACTCATCCAAGGTGTAGTTCTTGAACTCGGTGCCTTTGTCACTTCTTATTATCAAGATCTTTGCATTGTGTTGACATTGGGCTTCATTTGCAAAGTCAATGACGGTTTGTTGGGTCTCGCTCTTCCTCTTGAAGAAATATACCAAAGTGTATCTTGAAAAGTCATCCACAATCACCAAGCAATACTTTCTACCCCCAAGGCTATCAAAGGATGGAGGCCCAAAGAGATCCAAATGAAGGAGCTCCAAAGGCCTCTTCGAGTAAATGATAGTCGTGGGAGGGTGAGCCTTTTCATGTAGCTTTCCTTTGATACAAGCACTGCAAGCACGATCTTTAGCAAAACTAACATATGTTAGTCCACGGACATGGCCCCCCTTGAGAAGACTTTGCAAAGATCTCATATTGACATGGGCTAAACGGCGATGCCAAAGCCATCCCATGTCAACTTTAGCCATTAGGCATGTCGTGGTCTTAGTGGATCGCTCCGAAAAGTTAATCACATAGAGACCGTTCTCGACATGCCCAACAAAGGCTACTTTAAGAATCTTGCTCCACAAGAGGGCCACGGTATCAACATTAAAGAAAGTGGCAAAGCCCATGAGTGCAAGTTGTCGAACGGAAAGTAAATTGTATGCAAGGGACTCAACAAGCATGACCTTCTCGATCGTGAGATCATGAGAAATGCAACCTTGACAAGTCCCAATACCTTAGAGGACGAGGCATCACCCCACTCAACATTGGTGGGCATAGATGGAATCTTGTGAACGTCCACCACCAAGTCCTTGCTTCCGGTCATATGATTAGTTGCTCCACTATCGAGCAACCATGATCCCCCACCAGAAGCAAACACCTACAAGGAATCAATGCTTGGTTTTATGTACCCATTTTGTAATGGGTCCTTTGATGTTAGTAACAAGGGTCTTAGGAACCCAAATAGACCATTCAATGTACTCATAAGAAGAACCAACAAATTTGGCATAAACATGTCCATCACTAGCACGACATAACACATAAGAAGGGTTAAAGTCGCCGGCTTGGTTAGGAGGGGTAGCATTGCCCTTCTTAGCATCACTACCCTTCACATTGTTCTTCTTCTTCTTCTTAGAATCACCCTCTCCCTCCTTCACAAAAGTTTGCTTGAGAGGGGGAGGTCGTTTGGCCTTGTCATCCTTCTTCTTGTTCTTGGACTTGGGTGTGAACCCAATTCCTTCCTTAGCCACAACTTCCTTTTGATTGCTCAAAAGGTTGTTGAGGTTCTTCTCACCTTGTATGCACGACACAAGGCCTTTCTCAAGTTGCTTCTTCAACTTTGCATTCTCCTCAATAAGATGCACATGCTCACAACACCGTTTAGTAGCATTTGCATTATCAATTAAAACCATATGAGGAAAGGTGGATTTCTCCTTGGTGAGATTTACTTGGAGTTGATCATGAGACTCTTTGAGGCTAGCATGAGCACCCTTCAAGACCTTGTGAGCCTTGTCAAGTAAATCAAACTCCTCTTTGAGTCTAGCAATATCAACCCCAAGCTTGGCCTTCTCGGAGTTTAGCACACGAGATACAACAAGAGCATGATCAAGATCTTTCTTTAATTTGGCATGGTCATCGTTGTATGACTCCTCAAGAGCCAAACGAATACTTCGCTCTTCCTCAAGAGCATTGGAAAGATCTGAAATCTCATCGGCATAGTCACGACTATGCCCTTCCATCTTAGAGATGGTACCTTCTTGAGCCTCGATCATGTCATTGGCTTCACCAAGTTGTTCCAAGAGAGCAACGAAGTGCTTCTTGGATTTACCCTTGAGCTTACTCATAAAAGACTCAAATTAATTCTCCTCCACACTAGACCCCTCATGTTCATCAATGCAATCCGTCAAAGAAGGATTATTAATGATGGTAGTTTTGATGTTGGGGGTTACCTTGTTGGTGGCTTTAGCCATGAGGCACTTGGCGGTGATGTTATCATCCGGTGAGTCAAACAGGGACACCCGTGGAGTTGTTGCAATGGCAATGGAGGCCACGGCAACCGACTCACTGTCATCATCATCATCATCATCCTCATTGAACTCTTCTTGTGCTACCAACCCCTTGGAAGGAGTCTTCTTGGTGAAGTTGCTCTTGTTGGGGAAAGACTTGGCCTTGTCCTTTCGGATGAGCTTGCCACCATTGTCTTCCCTCTTCTCATAGGGACATTCCGCAACAAAGTGGCTCACATTGCCACAATTATAGCAAGTCCTCACTCGTTGCTTGACCTTCGCGCCACTTGAGTTGTTCTTGTTGAAGTTGGGCCTTGAGTTCTTCTTACTCCAAAATTGCCTTGAAGCAAGAGCCATGTGTTCATGATAAGCATACTTTGTATCTTCGGGATTGCTCTCCTCTTCTTCCTCTTCATCCTCTTCTTCCACATAGACCTTGGCCTTCAATGCAAGGTTGGGCTTCTTTGCTCTTTGAGAACGTAACACCGCATTGTCCGCGGTCTTGTCCAAGATACTCATTGCCACGAACTCATCCAATACTTCACTCGAGGACAAGGTGTGGAAATCCGGCCTTTGACAAATGACGGAGGACATGGACTTATTGTAAGGCATCATGGCCTTGAGAAACTTGCGCTTGATCCAATTGTCATCTGTATCCTTGCTCCCATGATCTCGGAGTGAGACGGCGAGGGTGGTTAGTCTCCGATAAAGCTCATGAGGTTCTTCATCCTCTTTCACTGCAAACTCATCGGCTTCATCTTGCACCACTTCATAGTTGGAGCGTTGAATGCTTGCACTTCCCCTATAGAGCGAGACAACTTGGCGCCATGCATCCTTGGCCATAATGAAGGGCCGGAGATGAGCAAGATCTTCGGGTGAAATTGCATCTTGGATGATGAATAGAGCATTCTCATTGAATTGATTATCCGCGGCTTCTCTAGGAGAGATGTTGCTTCGGTCATGCAGATAAAAACCTTCTTCAATGATTCTCCAAAGGTTAGTGTTAACATGGTTCAAATGACGCTTAAAGCGATAAACCCAAGAATCAAAGTCCTCATTTTTCACAATCTTCGGGGGAGGACCGGCATGATTTAAATGAGTGGAGGGAATCGTTCCACCATAAACAAGTGGAGGTTCCACATGGGCAAAGATGTCGATGCCATTTTTACCACTAGAAGAAGGAGCCTTTTCACTAGTAGCTTCCCCCTTGTCGGAGTTAGCATCCGTCAGCTTGTTGGTGGGATCACCCACTTTCAACGGTGCGGTGGATAATTTAAGCCCTTCTATGAATTTATTAAACATGCTTTCAACCTCGGTCATCATGGAGGTTTTCAATGTGTCCAAAGCCACATTGAATTCCTCACGAGAGATCATGGTTCCCCCATAGGCCGTAGATGAGACCGGATTCGCACCAGAGTGCTCCTCCACACCGTCTATGGTGTCAACCATACTCTTCGGATGGCAAAGTCCTTAGAGACGAGGCTCTGATACCAATTGAAAGGATTGATATAGTTGACTAGAGGGGGGGTGAATAGGCAACTAATTTTTTTAGCTTTTCTTTACCAATTTAAACTTTGCATCAAAGTAGGTTGTCTAGATATGCAACTAGGTGGGAAACCTATATGATGCAACAACAACAAGCACACAAGCAAGAAGGGATATAACACAAATAAGCTAGGACAAGTAAAGGCACGAGATAACCAAGAGTGGAGCCGGTGAAGACGAGGATGTGTTACCGAAGTTCCTTCCTTTTGAAGGGAAGTACGTCTCCGTTGGAGCGGTGTGGAGGCACAATGCTCCCCAAGAAGCCACTAGGGCCACTGTATTCTTCTCATGCCCTCACACAATGCGAGATGCCGTGGTTCCACTATTGGTGCCCTTGGAGGCGGCGACCGGACCTTTACAAACAAGGTTGGGGCAATCTCCACAACTTAATTGGAGGCTCCCAACGACACCACGAAGCTTCACCACAATGGAATATGGTTCTGCGGTGACCTCAACCGTCTAGGGTGCTCAAACACCCAAGAGTAACAAGATCCACAAGGGATTAGTGTGGCGAATCAAATTTCTCTCGGTGGAAATGTAGATCGGGGCCTTCTCAACCAATCCCTAGAAAATCCACAAGTTTGATTGGCTAGGGAGAGAGATCGGGCAAAAATGGAGCTTGGAGCAACAATGGAGCTTAGGAATGGAAGAGGTGGTCAACTCGGGGAAGAAGACACCCCTTATATAGTGGAGGGACAAATCCAACCGTTATCCACCAACTCAGCCTGCGTAGCACGGTACTATCGCGCCAGGGCATGCGATACTACCGCAGGGCCCCGCAGTAGTACCGCCCTAGCAGCACAGACCAGGACAGCCCAAATGCACTAAAACAGAGGGCTGTAGAACCGCTTGCGCGGTACTACCGCTCCCCCTTGCGGTACTACCGGAAGGCAGGGATGTTCCAGATTTTGGGAAGGCACGAACATATAAAAATACATCCGTGGCAACTTCCGCTGAGTTGGAGTCAAAGCAAAAATCCAACACGGCAGTACTGTACGTCAGGAGCGTTACTACCGCGCAGCTGCTGAGCCAGATCAGAACACACGGCACTATCGCGCATAGGGCGCGGTACTACCGCGTAGGGCGCAGATGTAAAAAATTACATCCGCCCCTACTACTGCTTCCGCAGCAGCACTTGGCCTGGGGGCCATGGTACTACAACTCCAATAGAGCGGTACTACCATGGGCTCTTGCGGTACTACCGCACCAGGGTCCGGTACTACCGCAAGGGCCTGTGGTACTAGCGCTCCTCGGAGCAGTACTACCGCATGCCCAAGCTCAGCAAACAAGACAAGTTGCATAGACGAGAAAAGACGGAGGATGCTCCAAAGGCCAAAGGAAAGGAGGTGCAAAGGAGTAACGTGTATGTGATGATTCCACCCAAACCTTTACAAAGCGTACCCCCTCTTAATAGTACGGCTTTCCTACGACTCAAATCCACCAAAAAAACGTAGAGAGACGCCGTCTTCAATAGTCTTCGAGGGGCACCAAATTGTCTTGTGCGTAGTGATGAGATGCCTGAAATACTCAACGCACAAGATTAGTCCTCAAGAAGCTTTGTCATCAATCACCAAAACAACTAAGGGATAAATATGCCCTTACAGCAGCGATCCGGGACCTGACTCGGGCGGTCCAAGGCATCCGCACCTTCCTCGCGGGGCACTATGGGCTGCAGCCGCCCGCCCCCGTCACCACCATCACGGGACCGCAGCAGCTCCCATGGCAGCCGCCACCATCGGCGACCTTCGTCGCATCTGTCGGTGTCAAAACCGTCGGATCTCGGGTAGGGGGTCCCGAACTGTGCGTATAGGATCGATGGTAACAGTAGACGGGGGACACAATGTTTACCCAGGTTCGGGCCCTCTCTATGGAGGTAATACCCTACTTCCTGCTTGATGATCTTGATGAATATGAGTATTACAAGAGTTGATCTACCACGAGATCGTAATGGCTAAACCCTAGAAGTCTAGCCTATATGACTATGGTAATGTGTATATCCTTTTCGGACTAACCCTTCCGGTTTATATAGACATGGGGGGATCTAGGGTTTACACGGAGTCGGTTACATAAGAAGGAATCTTCATAATCAGTCGCCAATCTTGCCTTCCACGCCAAGTAGAGTCCAATCCGGACACGGGTACAGTCTTCGGCCTTCATGTCTTCATAGCCCATCAGTCCGGCCCAAGAATTATAGGCCGGACGCCCAAGGACCCCTTAGTCCAGGACTCCCTCAGTAGCCCCTGAACCTGGCTTCAATGACGAGGAGTCCGGCGCGCAGATTGTCTTCGGCATTGCAAGGCGGGTTCCCCCTTCCAAACTCCAAGATAGTCTTCAGATGTAATGATTGTATTCGGACCTGTATACACAATTGCAGAGGATATAATATTTCATGAGATCAATCCGCTGATAATTTTGGTGATATGACATCACGCTTGCTCGGCCATTATTTTCGTTAGCCGACCCCCCGTCCCACGTCTCGAGACGTGGTTTTATTGGCATGTCTTATCCAAGCGGAGATCGTGTCTCCCCTTCTTTAGGGGATTGCTGCCAACCCAGACGCGGGTAACCCAACCGTCGCTTGGGTACAACTCCTCGGGAATAGGCAAGTTTCGAGGCCCAGGAGGAGACGTTTGATATTCGCAGCCTTTATATAGGGGTACAAACCCGTCTTTTTCTTTCGCGCTTGCTTCTTCCTCGACCCCTGCTACCCCGAGTTCCAACACCCGGGTTTCGGTTGCCTCAAGCCCCAATCATGTTCGGATCCAGCCATCAAGGCCGGTGGGTAGATTCTTCCGTCATGGAGGGAGATATTGCCAAGCTTCGGTCGGCGAGGTACCTGGCCGCATAAATCCATCATGGACTTCCTGCCGAGGGGTAGGTTATTCCCACCCCCAGATCTGGTGAGAGGGTCGTGTTCATGTCCCACTTCCTCCGTGGGTTAGGGTTTGCACTTAACCCCTTCGTCCGAGGGCTTATGTTCTATTACGGGCTAGATTTTCATGATCTGGCCCCGGACTCTATTCTTCTTATCTCGGTGTTTATCGTCACGTGCGAAGCCTTCCTCCGAACTCCTCCGCACTTCGGTTTGTGGCTCAAGACTTTTGATGTGAAGCCGCAAGCGATAGAAGGGGAGCAAGCTGAAGTCTTGATGGCGCTCTTGTGAGCAACCTTGCTAGCGCTGTTTGGCTGAAAGGATCCTTCGCCAAATCTTCCGATTTATGGCAGCAGGGGTGGTTCTATATCACCGAGCCCCGTGGCTCCAAGTGGGCAGCTGCACCTGCCTTTCGATCCAGCCCCCCAATTCAGCTTGCATCGTGGATTAACAAGGGGCTGTATTGGGGATCAATAAATGATGTGTGCTACCTCTTTAGCACTACGTTGGTTTTCCCTTGAAGAGGAAAGGGTGATGCAGTAAAGTAGCGTAAGTATTTCCCTCAGTTTTTGAGAACCAAGGTATCAATCCGATGGAGGCCACGCCCAAGTCCCTCGCACCTACACAAACAAATATAAACCTCGCAACCAACGCAATAAAGGGGCTGTCAATCCCTTCACGGTCACTTACAAAAGTGAGATCTGATAGATATGATAAGATAATATTTTTGGTATTTTTATAATAAAGATGCAAAGTAAAATAAAAGGCAATAAAAATAGCAAAGTGTTGGAAGATTAATATGATGGAAAATAGACCCGCGGGCCATAGGTTTCACTAGTGGCTTCTCTCAAGAACATAAGTAATACGGTGGGTGAACAAATTACTGTTGAGCAATTGATAGAATTGAGCATAGTTGTGAGAATATCTAGGTATGATCATGTATATAGGCATCACGTCTGTGACAAGTAGACCGACTCCTGCCTGCATCTACTACTATTACTCCACACATCGACCGCTATCCAGCATGCATCTAGAGTATTAAGTTCAAAAGAACAAAGTAACGCTTTAAGTAAGATGACATGATGTAGAGGGATAAACTCATGCAATATGATATAAACCCCATCTTGTTATCCTCGATGGCAACAATACAATCGTGCCTTGCTGCCCCTAACATCCTTTGGGAAAGGACACCGCAAGATTGAACCCAAAGCTAAGCACTTCTCCCAATGCAAGAAAGATCAATCTAATAGGCCAAACCAAACTGATAATTCGAAGAGACTTGCAAAGATAACCAATCATACATAAAAGAATTCAGAGGAGATTCAAATATTGTTCATAGATAAACTTGATCATAAACCCACAATTCATCGGTCTCAACAAACACACCGCAAAAGAAGATTACATCGAATAGATCTCCACGAGAATCGTGGAGAACTTTGTATTGAGATCCAAAAAGAGAGAAGAAGCCATCTAGCTAATAACTATGGACCCGAAGGTCTAAGGTAAACTACTCACACATCATCGGAGAGGCTATGGTGTTGATGTAGAAGCCCTCCATGATCAGTGCCCCCTCCGGCAGGACACCAGAAAAGGCCCCAAGATAGGATCTCACGGGTACAGTAGGTTGCGGCGGTGGAATTAGGTTTTCGTGGATGCTTTTGTTGGTTTGGGGGTACGTAGGTATATATAGGAGGAAGAAGTACGTCGGTGGAGCAACGTGGGCTCCACGAGGGTGGAGGGCGCGCCCCCCGGGGGGGGGGGGGGGTAGACGCGCCCCCTGCCTCGTGCTCTCCTGGTTGATTTCTTGAAATAGACTCCAAGTCCTCTGGATCACGTTTGTTCCAAAAATCACGTTCTCGAAGGTTTCATTCCGTTTGAAACTCTGAAATAGGCCAAAAAACAGCAATTTGGGCTGGGCCTCCGGTTAATAGGTTAGTCCCAAAAATAATATAAAAGTGTATAACAAAGCCCATTAATCATCCAAAACAGAATATAATATAGCATTGAAGCAATCAAAAATTATAGATACATTGGAGACGTATCAATGTGCGAACTCTGCAAAGTCGCATCCAAAGCCTCATTGAGGGCACATCGACATAGCCATCGTCGTTCAAGTAATGCTAGTTCGTCGGACCCTGTCGTGCCAGCGACGGCCTCTTCGCCTATGGGAGTTCTATCCAGAAGGGCCGCGGACTCTTCAGCACTTCTTCGACACAACACACGAAGGAGCGTGGAGATTATTCTTCGGGAAATGAAGGCAACGACCGGACACCACCGAAGATGTCGGCCTAGACTGTAACCATCCGGATACCCCGGTAAGTACCCATTTACTGAATACCTTATAGTCAGATACCCAGTGGCAAGATTCCAACAATATCATCCTTTTTCAGGGCTGGATAAAGAAGGTGGAACGGATTAGGTGTCCGGCTCCCCTTCCCGAAGACTCAGCTACTCCTGTGTTAACAAGGATGCTGGTCTCGGCGCCATACCAGGCACCAGCAGGGGAGGGCAAAAAGACCCAAGATGACCTTGGTTCCGGAGGTAAATCGGGCACTGAGTCTGGAGAAATCGACCTTTCCTCGCCCGAAGACGGAGGCGAAGAAGGACCCAATATCCCTTCTCCAAGCAGGAGGAAAAGGGCCGCCTCCGAAGATTGGGAGGGGCGGTCTTCCAAGAAGGGCAAGGTGCCACCGTCGAGCGGCTTGGGTTTGGAAAGCGACGCCATTAAACAGCTCCAACAAGGGAATAAGCCCTATGCCAAACCGTAAGTGAATCCGGAGTACTTTGATAGCGTCCCGCTCCATTGCTGTTACCGAAGATATACGTGACACGTTTATGCATTTTTACAGGTCTGCAAAGAGTTTTTTTGGGCGATCCTCTTCTTCGGGGAGTCTCCTCCCAGAGATGATGGAGAGCGAAACACCTCCTCCAACCTCTTCGCGCAATAAGGCGGATGACTCTGAAGTGTCGTCGTGGAGGGTCCCTTTAGACCAGGGGAAGAAAGAGGTAGTACCCGAAGGTGGACCTCCGACCATCCGGGACTCCGGTGTTGATGATAACAAAGGCCTCGGACTATCTGGTTCACAGCCGACAGTGATTTTGGAGGCGGGTGAACAGATTCCTTCAAAGGATGATTATGCTTTTGAGCAGCTTCCGGAGACCTGGAGACTCCGGACATATTGCGGGACATGTTGCGGAAAGCATTTGTCTCGGGGGAGCAGCGTACCTTGATGGGTAGAGTGATTGAGAAGGTTTTGTCTGTGAAAAGCGGATTAAATGAAGCCTTCGCGAGCCCACTGAAGGGCTTCAAGGTTTGTGACATAATGTTTTTCAGCTATGTTTCATTTGTGAAGATGCGCCAGTGTGTAGGTAGTAGCCCCTGAGACTCGGGTTGTCTTCCCTAAGGAAGCAAACGGAGGATCGAAAAGGATCGCTTGAGGACTAACCTGATAAACTTTGAACACAGGTTGCTTCCCCCGTGGCCACTTCCCGGACTACGGAAATTGCCGAGCTGCAGCGGAAGATTGATGCGGCAGGGGATGATCTTGCATTAATCAATATGCGTCTTGACGAGTCGCAAGGTATGTATTTGGTGCAATCCCCATACATTTTTATGATATAAGCATGACGCTAAAATCTGTATGCTGGAGTATGTGTGGCTGCAGATGGTGCTGCCGCCGTTGAAGTTCTTCGAGCGGAGCTGGCCCAGGCCAAGGAGCAGGCCCGCCGTGGCAATGCTGCTCCCGAAAAGGCATCGACCGAGCTGAAAGTGGAACAAGCTGCACGGCGCCAGGCTGAGGAGAAGATATCCATTGTGGCGATTGAACTGGAAAATGCCACTGGCCGCTGTGAATTTCTGGAGAAGGAGAGTAAAGCCTTAACGGCTGAACTGGACAAGGCCTTACAAGAGGCGAGGGAAGCGCGATCGGAATCCAGAGCAGTCCGTGAGGAGGTTCGGCAGGCTAGGGAGATTGCGGCTGGAAAGCCATTTCTGCTGCAAACTAAGTTCGGTGACCCAAACTATGCTCAGCTTAACCAAGTGTGGAGTTCTCCGGACGAGTTCTTGGACTTGCCGAAGAGTTCTTTCGATGCAGCGCAGTATTACCAAGCGTGAGATGGATATGCAACAGAGAAGCTTTTTTGGTCGCAGTTTGGCACGTCGGAGCGCCCTCTGCTGCTTAATGAACAGATGTCCCAATGGGCCAAACTTCATAGGATATCCGGCGCTGCCATGAAGGATGTCATAATCCGGTTGTGGCCAACCGAGCCTGCTCCGAATAGCTATTTCGGTTTGGTGTAGAGGCTTGTTGACGTGATGCCACGTATCGATGCTGTGAAGCGGTCAACGTGCATTGAGGGTGCACGGATGGCCTTCGCCCGAGTCAAGGCATTCTGGGGGAAGATGAAGGCCGTCGATGTTGCGACGAAGAGTCCACCCAAAGGCAAGGATCTTCCGGAACCGGAGCATTATTTTGAAGATGTCCTAGGGGCCGCCTGCCTAATAGAGGGTCAATGCTCGAAAGACATAATGTTCGAGTGAGGTGTATGATAATTGTAAAAGACAATTGTATGGTTAATCTATTTATATGTTTTTGCTTGAAAGCTTGAATTCCTCTTGTGCGGCCATTATTGATATAAGCAGAAAGTGTTCTGGTCGTCGGCTTCAGCCCCCTCGTATGAGGTACGGGGGTGTTCGGAAAAGCATTTAATCACTCTTTATCCAACGTCTTGGTCCATGACGGAGGTGATAATGCGGCGAACCAGACAATTGGGCTATAGGGCGTTAACGCTTTCACTTAGCCATAGAAGTTCTATTGTGGGGCTACGACATAGCCCCTGGTATGTATGTGGCATAGGGTGCCTTACATGTTTGATCCTGAAAAAGATCCTTCGTGTGGCACGAAGAATCGCTAAAGATTCCAAGAAGTTGTCAAGTGGTTGACCAGCTCTCGCCGCATCATGACAGTCAGTTTTCGGCTTTCTCTACTGAGGTGCTCATCTGGTTTAGACCAGGGCACAATCGCATTAGTTCTCCCTTTACTACCCTAGCCGATAGAACGGAACATAGGGTAGCAAGCACAGGAGTCGGGCAACCCAACTATTTACCCAAGACAATGATTCAGAGCTGATGCATATAAGGCCAAACTTGCAACGCCGAAGTGTGCTATAGAGTTGTTCGGGCTTTTGCTGGCAACTCATTTGTTCCTATACCGAGCCCCTGGCAGGTTATGCCAAGGTATATTTGTGAAACAAACGTGCCAGTCGTATTCTGTGGCTAGACAACACGGATAATTAGTTCGGATATGTTTTACTGGGAACTGAGCGGTCTGCCAATGATTACTTATGATATGTATAAAGCCATCCTCCCAGATATTTGACATGCTCGGGGTTGGAGGTGGAGGAACAGGCATAGTACAGGCTCGAGAAATAGAGAGTGCGGTCTATAAAAATTTATTTTGGACCTCCTGTCGCACGTCTGCGCCGCAAGTCCTCGGTGGGGGGAATCCTTGATGGAAATGGCCCCTTAGGTGAGTATACGGATCCGGACTCCGATAGAGCCAGTTCCTGACGTTTATCCTGTTCGTCACCTATTTTTAAAGGATAGCGAAGGAAGAAAAAATAAAAAGGAAAATAAATAAAAAAATTACTGGGGTGTTTGCAGGGTTGTCCGTATTGTGCTTCCGCCAATGCCCATGGTACCTTGAGTGCATAATGATGTATGCGCGGTACAAATTTTGTAGGTGTACGAAGTGGGCGGTGGAAGCCAGGTTGCTATTTCCGTTCTGGGAGTAGTTGATCCTCCGGTGGAGATTGCTTCTTACCCCCGGTGCTTCGTTGGTGAACCTTTATGTCATCCATGTCGCCTGGCAGCCTCCTTCCCCTGTGTTCGGCATTGAGCTTGCCGGCCTGCTTAAGGACCCAGCAGCTTCTGTTAGTATGATCGGCTGGTTTATCGGGGTGGCCATGAATCTGGCAGGGTCGGTCCAATATCCTGTCCAGGTTGGATGGTTCATCGCGATTCGCCTTGAATGGCTTCTCCCACTGACCGGGATTGGGATTGCTGAATCCAGCGTTGACCGCTGTGTCGCGTGATCTTTCATTATCATTGCGGCTGTTGTATTTGCTTCTCGTGGCTTGTCGTTGCCGTCTCGGATTTCGGAAGTGCCCGGGTCGCTGGCGCTGTTGCTTCTACGAGCGAGCCAGCTGTCCTCTCCCGCGCAAAAGCGGGTCATCAGAGCAGTGAGGGTCGTCATGGATTTAGGTCCTTCTTGGCCGAGGTGGCGTGTCAGGCATTCGTCCCGGACGCTGTGTCTGAAGGCCGCAAGGGCTTCCGCGTCCGGACAGTCGATGATTTGGTTCTTTTTGACTAAGGTTTGAGTCTAGAGCTCCCTGCCTGACTCTCCGGGCTGCTGGACAATGTGGCTTACGTCATCGGCATCTAGTGGCCGGACATATGTTCCTTGGAAGTTGCCAAGGAAGGCTTCTTCCAAGTCCTCCCAGTTGCCTATGGAATTTGCAGGCAGGCTGTTTAACCAGTGCTGAGCTGGCCCCTTTAGCTTTAGTGGGATGTATTTAATGGCGTGGAGGTTGTCTCCACGGGCCATATGAATGTGTAGAATAAAATCTTCTATCCATACTAAGGGATCAGTTGTTCCGTCGTATCGTTCAATATTGACGGGTTTGAATCCCTCGGGGAATTCATGATCCATTACTTCATCGGTGAAGCAAAGAGGGTGTGCGGAACCTCTGTGTTGGGCCACAATGCGACGTGACTCCGAAGGAGTCCATTTGTGGTTTTCGGCTCGGACGTGGCTAGGTTTATCACATCCGAATAGGTAGTCGTCGTCATGTGACGGGACATGCCCTTGTGATCCGTAGATTGATCTTGCGTGCCCTGCTCTACAATCCAAGTCCCGTCGAAGGTCGTCTGTACAACCACGAGCTGTATTATTCTTGCCTTTACGGCGAGGTAGGGCGGTCTGGAGTTTGGCTTGGGTTGCCTCTTTATCCTGACCGGGTTGTCATCGACCTGCCGCATGGTGTGATAATGGTATGGGCTCCAACGCCTCGTTATCAGACTGAGGTAGCGATCTATGCTTCGGGTAGCTTTTGGCAGGGCCACTAAGGCCGTATTCTTCGGCAGCCAGGACTTTGGTCCATCTATCATTGAGCAGGTCTTGGTCAGCTTGAAGTTGTTGCTGCTTCTTTTTCAGGCTCCTTGCGGTAGCTATTAGCCTGCGTTTGAGATGCTCCTGCTCGAGGGATCTTTTGGGTACGATGAAGTCTTCGTCACCGAGGCTTACCTCGTCTTCGGAGAGCGGAAGGTAGTTGTCTTCCTCCGAATTGTCGCTGGGCAGGACCTGTTCGTCGGGGCTGGCTTGCCTGTTTTCTTGTTCCTCCTGTTCGGATTTTACTCCGACATGGTCTTCATTGTGTTCGGCGTCGTCCGGGGTATTGTTTCCTCCGGTGCCGGTGTTGCTGTCTTTTGGTGTATCGACCATATACACATCATATGAGGAGGTGGCCGTCCAACTTCTTGTGAATGGATGGTCTTGGCCTTGCTCTTTGTCGGCATTGCCGTCCGAGCTGTCGCTATCTTCGGAGCCCCAGTTAAGTGCGATGGTTGAGTTTTCGACAGTAGCTATGAAGTGGGTGGCGGGTGGGAAGCAAAATTCCCCATCAGCCCCTAGTTCGAACCGAACACAGTTCGGCTGTGAGTCCCCTGCAAGGGACAGGTTTTTTAATGAGTTTAGCGCGTCGCCGAAGGGCGAGTGTTGGAAGATATCTACGGCGCTGAACTCGAAGATTGATAACCGATCCAACTCGGTGACTGGGGGTGTACATGGTTCGGAACTTATGGCCGGAGACGAGTCCGGAATTCCGTTGACGCTGATATTGCCTGGTATTGAGTCTGTGTGCGGCTCCAACGTCGCGGACTCCATGGCTTCGAAGGGTGCAATCTGCTCCGGATCTAAAGCCGTAGCAGTTATAGGAACCATCTCCTGAATCTGGTCCGATGATAGATTTAAGTCATGTTCATTGGAGCGAGGGGGAGCGATCGTCGCGGTCTCAAATCCATTGAAGATCAAGTCTCCACGGATATCCACAACGTAGTTCAAGCTTCCAAATCTGACCTGGTGGCCGAGGGCATAGCTATCGGTCTGCTCCAGATGGCCAAGCGAGTTGGCCCGCAGTACGAAGCCGCCAAATATGAAAACCTGTCTGGGGAGGAAGGTTTCTCCTTGGATAGTGTCATTATCGACGATTGAAGGGGCCATCAAACCTTTTGTCGATGGCACAGTGGAACTCTTAATGAAAGCACCAATGTCGGTGTCAAAACCGGCGGATCTCGGGTAGGGGGTCCCGAACTGTGCGTCTAGGATCGATGGTAACAGGAGATGGGGGACACAATGTTTACCCAGGTTCGGGCCCTCTCTATGGAGGTAATACCCTACTTACTGCTTGACTGATCTTGATGAATATGAGTATTACAAGAGTTGATCTACCACGAGATCGTAATGGCTAAACCCTAGAAGTCTAGCCTATATGACTATGGTAATGTGTTATATCCTTTCCGGACTAATCCCTCCAGTTTATATAGACACCGGGGGGATCTAGGGTTTACATGGAGTCGGCTACATAAGAAGGAATCTTCATAATTGTTCGCCAAGCTTGCCTTCCACGCCAAGTAGAGTCCAATCCGGACACGGGTACAGTCTTCGGCCTTCATGTCTTCACAGCCCATCAGTCCGGCCCACGAATAACAGGCCGGACGCCCAAGGACCCCTTAGTCCAGGACCCCCTCAGCATCCACCATCCCACTGCCGCTGCAGTAGCCGCCGCCGCCGCCACCACCACCGGCGATCTCGGGGTCGGGCCTTCCGTCGACGACGCCCAGGGTGCCCATCCACCAGGTTTGTTTCCCCCGTCGCCATCTCCGCTATTGTCCTGGCTTACTGGGTCCATCGAGCCGGTCTATACGATGGCCTCACGACAGCCGCACGTGTTGTCACCGCCGGCGCCGCCCCCACCCATGCAGTTTGGCGGGTCCTCGGGTTCCGCGGGTCCCTATGATGGTGTGGATGGGCCCCTTTTCCATAGTGGTAATCTGCAGCCCGCACACTCGGTGCCGTTGCCTCGCTGTTCCACGCGGATGACACATACCCGCCTGTCGTGCACGCCCAGCCACAGCTCAGATTCTCCAAGCTGGGGTTCGCGACCTACGACGGCACCGTCGACCCCCTGAATTGGCTTAACCAATGCGAACAATTTTTCAGGGGGCAGCGGACGCTCGCGTCCGACCGCACCTGGATCGCCTCCTATCATCTACGAGGTGCCGCCCAGATGTGGTATCATGCCCTTGAGCAGGACGAGGGTGACATACCACCATGGGAGCGTTTCCGCAATTTATGCCTCTTGCGCTTCGGTTCGCCAATACACGGGAGCCGTCTGGCGGAGCTTGGGCGCCTTCCGTTCCTCACCATGGTGCAAGACATTGCCGACTACTTCCAGGCACTGGCGTGCCACGCCCCTGGCATTTCGGCTCGTCAGCGGGCTGAGCTCGTAGGCGGCCTACCGGACCACATCCACGTGGATGTGGAGATGCGCGGGCCACATGACCTCCAGACGGCCATGTACTACGCCCGCACATTCGAGCGCCGCGCGGTGGCCATCCAGCAGGAGTCACCGCCCGGCCCGCTGGGTCGCCACCATGGCTGGAAGTTACCGCACAGGGTCGGCCTGCTCAGGCTTCCGCGGCGCCCCTCGCCGCGGCCGCGGCACCCCCGTTCCGTCGGCTCACTGATACGTCTCCAACGTATCTATAATTTTTGATTGCTCCATGCTATATTATCTACTGTTTTGGATAATATTGGGCTTTATTATCCACTTTTATATTATTTTTGGGACTAACCTATTAACCGGAGGCCCACCCTGTAATTGCTGTTTTTTGCCTATTTCAGTGTTTCGAAGAAAAGGAATATCAAACGGAGTCCAATTGACCTGAAACTCCACGGAACTTATTTTTGGACCAGAAGAAGCCCACGGAGTACTGGAAGCTCACCAGGGGAGTCCTGGGCTGCCCACGAGGGTGGGGGCGTGCCCACCCCCTAGGGCGTGCCCCCCTGCCTCGTGGACAACCCGGAGGTCCACCGACGTACTTCTTTCACCCATATATACCCACGTACCCTAAAACTTCCGAAGATGAGAATAGATCGGGAGTTCCGCCGCCGCGTATCTGTGATGACAATGGGATATCACGTGATTCACTTGATGTATGTTTTGGTGATCAACTTGCGGGTTCCGCCCATGAACCTATGCATAGGGGTTGGCACACATTTTCGTCGTTATTCTCCGATAGAAACTTTGGGGCACTCTTTGAGGTTCTATGTGTTGGTTGAATAGATGAATCTGAGATTGTGCGATGCATATCGTATAATCATACCCACGGATACTTGAGGTGACATTGGAGTATCTAGGTGACATTTGGGTTTTGGTTGATTTGTATCCTAAGGTGTTATTCTAGTACGAACTCTAGGGTTGTTCGTGACACTTATAGGAATAGCCCAATGGATTGATTGGAAAGAATAACTTTGAGGTGGTTTCGTACCTACCATAATCTCTTTGTTTGTTCTCTGCTATTAGTGACTTTGGAGTGACTCTTTGTTGCATGCTGAGGGATAGTTATATGATCCATTTATGTTATTATTGTTGAGAGAACTTGCACTAGTGAAAGTATGAACCCTAGGCCTTGTTTCCTAGCATTGCAATACCGTTTGCGCTCACTTTTATCATTAGTTTCCTTGCTGTTTTTATATTTTCAGATTACAAAAACCTATATCTACCATCCATATTGCACTTGTATCACCATCTCTTCGCCGAACTAGTGCACCTATACAATTTATCATTGTATTGGGTGTGTTGGGGACACAAGAGACTCTTTGTTATTTGGTTGCAGGGTTGTTTGAGAGAGACCATCTTCATCCTAAGCCTCCCACGGATTGATAAACCTTAGGTCATCCACTTGAGGGAAATTTGCTACTGTCCTACAAACCTCTGCACTCGGAGGCCCAACATCGTCTACAAGAAGAAGGTTGCATAGTATACATCAAGCTCTTTTCTGGCGCCGTTGCCGGGGAGGTGAGTGCTTGAAGGTATATCTTTTGATCTTGCAATCGAATCTTTTTGTTTCTTGTTTTAGCACTAGTTTAGTTTATAAAAGAAAACCACCAAAAAATGGAATTGAGTTTGTCTCATATGCTTCAACTTTTTAATATCTTTCGTGAGTATGATGGAAAGGAAAATTGTGCCAAAGTGTTAGAAGAAGAATGCATTAAAATGTTTGGCACTAAATCTTTGAATGATGAGCATGATTGCAATGTTGTTAGTATGAACTCCATGAATATCCACAGTACTAATGATGATTGCACTAGCCATGATGAAAATATCTCTTATAAGCATGTCGATTTTTGTGGAGTATATTGGGTTTGCAAGTACACACCAAATTGGGAAGATAGATATTGCAAGAGGCATAAGTACTTGGAAACTAAATGGTTGCAAGAAAGGCTAGATGCTTGTGCTGAAAATTTAATTTTCTTAGCCGTGCTTGTGAACTTTGCAATGAACATGATCATTTTAGTACCCAATGCAAATTGTTTCATGATCATATCGTGTCCAAAAATTGTGATGACTTGATTTCCCTTGCACATCATAATGAACTTAGTTTGCTCTTGGGTTATGAAGAAATGAAACGTATAACTAAGGACATTCCAAAATTTGCCCTTGATAGAGTTCTTCATTTGATCTAGAGGAAATTTATATGTATTGTGCGGTGAATTGCATTGAAAATCCTTATATTGCCAATTACATAAAGAAAAGAAAACAAATAGAAGATGAAGAGAATACTAACGAAAGGGAAGAGACTTCCCAATATCTTCCTATTATTTCTTATGATGAATCAGGTAACGAGGAGGAGCCTTTTATTCAACCAATCTCATTAATAAGGAGCTCCAAAAAGAGGATTGGACCCACACATGAGGTGAAGAAGAAGAAAAGAAAAAGGAAGAGAGGTAAAAAGGTATCCCTCCCAAATAATGTTGCTCCTATTATTGTTGTGCCTCATGAAAATGAGTCAAAAATAATTGTGGAAGATGATGCACTTGATGATGATCTCGTTATGCCTATTTCTTGTTGTGATGATTATGATTGGGAAGATAATGATACTTCTTATGATCTTGAAAATCTTTTTGGCACTTGCTTGGAAGAATATGATAATAATGTTTGTTATACTATTGGTACTATCCATACTACTAATGATGAGAGTGATTATGCTTATGATATGAAAGGGCCCAAGCTTGGGGAAGCTATGTTTAATGAGGATGACATATTTGAGAATATATTTGCTGAAATTAATGTTTTTCCCAAGCTTGGGGATGCTATGCTTAATGAACATGATATTTTTAGCCTCTCAAGCTTTGATATGCAAAGTTGTTATGATGATAGCATGCCTTCTACCTATGAAGATTATATTGATGAAAGTGGGTTTGAAAGAGTGTCAACTTTAGGAAGTAGTGATCCCACTATTTTGGAGGATGTTGAATCTTATAATATTTATGAAAGTGGATTTGGAGTGGTTATGACTTTATTTAGTAATGATTCCACTATCTTGGAAGAGGTTTCAATCGATTATGATGAGAACAAAGTTGCTACTTATGATGATTATTGTGATGAAACTTATGCTATAAAAAGTAGTGATGATTATATTTATAAAGCTTGTCATGATTATGATTATCCTTTTTCTGAACATTACTCTTTTAATGTGGAAACAATTTATAGTATTCAAGTCTCTTATGATACTCCCACTATTCCGAATGAGAAGAATTTTGCTTATGTGGAGAGTAGTAAAATTTATATGCAAGTAGATCATGAAGAATGCTGGTTATATTGTTGAATTCATTCATGATGCTACTGAAAATTATTATGAGAGAGGATCATATGCTTCTACATATTGCAATAATATCAAGTTTCCTCTCTATGTGCTTAAAATCTTGAAGTTATGCTTGTTTTACCTTCCTATGCAAGTTGATTCTTGTTCCCATAAGTTGTTTGCTCACAAAATCCCTATGAATAGGAAGTGGGTTAGGCTTAAATGTGCTAGTCATATTCTTCATGATGCTCTCTTTATGTTTCAATTCTTATCTTTTTGTGAGCATCATTGAAATCATCATGCCTAGCTAGGGGCGTTAAACGTTAGCGCTTGTTGGGAGGCAACCCAATTTTATTTTAGTTTCTTACTTTTTGGTTCTGTTTAGGAATAAATAATCCATCTAGCCTCTGTTTAGATGTGGTTTTATGTTTTAATTAGTGTTTGTGCCAAGTAGAACCTTTGGGAAGACTTGGGTGAAGTCTTTATGATCATGCTGTAAAAAACAGAAACTTTAGTGATCACGAGATTAGCTTCAACTTTTTACTGGAGAGTGCTATTTAGTTTATTCTTTTTGAAGATTATTACTAGAAAAATTCATCAGGTCCACCAATTTATTTTAGAATTTTTGGAGTTCCAGAAGTTTGTGTTAGTTATAGATTACTACAGACTGTTCTGTTTTTGACGGATTCTGTTTTTCGTGTGTTGTTTGCTTATTTTGATGACTCTATGGCTAGTAAAATAGTTTATAAACCATATAGAAGTTGGAATAAAGTAGGTTTAACACCAATATAAATAAAGAATGAGTTAATTACAGTACCTTGAAGTGGTTTTTGTTTTCTTTTCGCTAACGGAGCTTACGAGTTATCTGTTAAGTTTTGTGTTGTGAAGTTTTCATGTTTTGGGTAAAGATTCGATGGACTACGGAATAAGGAGTGGTAAGAGCCTAAGCTTGGGGATGCCCAAGGAACCCCAAGGTAATATTCAAGGATAACCAAGAGCCTAATCTTGGGGATGCCCCGGATGGCATCCCCTCTTTCGTCTTCATTCATCGGTAACTTTACTTGGAGTTAATTTTTTATTCACCACATTATATGTGTTTTGCTTGGAGCGTCATTTTATTTTCTTTAGATTTGCTTGCTGTTTGAATAAAATACTAAGATCTTAAATCCTTAAATGGGACAGTCTTCACATAAGTTGCATAATTATCCGACTACTCATTGATCTTCACTTATATCTTTCAGAGTAGTTTGTCATTTTCTCTAGTGCTTCACTTATATCTTTTAGAGCACGATGGTGGTTTTATTTTGAAGAAATACATGAACTCTCATGCTTCACTTATATTATTTTGAGAGTCTTAAATAGCATGGTAATTTTCTTAAATAATCCTGATATGCTAAGCATACAAGATTTGTAAGAATTCTTATGAGTGTGTTGAATACTAAGAGAAGTTTGATGCTTGATGATTGTTTTGAGATATGGAGATGGTGATATTAGAGTAATGCTAGTTGAGTAGTTGTGAATTTGAGAAATACTTGTGTTAAAGTTTGTGATTCCCGTAGCATGCACGTATGGTGAACCGTTATGTGATGAAGTCGGAGCATGATTTATTTATTGACTATCTTCCTTATGAGTGGCGGTCGGGGACGAGCGATGGTCTTTTCCTACCAATCTATCCTCCTAGGAGCATGCACGTAATACTTTGCTTTGATAACTTGTAGATTTTTGCAATAAGTATATGAGTTCTTTATGACTAATATTGAGTCCATGGATTATACGCACTTTTGTCACCCTTCCACCATTGCTAGCCTTTCTATTATCACAAGCACTTTTCGCTGGTATCATATACCCACCATATACCTTCCTCAAAACAGCCACCATACCTACCTATTATGGCATTTCCATAGCCATTTCGAGATATATTGCCATGCAACTTTCCACCGTTCCATTTATTATGACACGCTCCATCATTGTCATATTGCTTAGCATGATCATGTAGTTGACATCGTATTTGTGGCAAAGCCACCATTCATAATTCTTTCATACATGTCACTCATGAATCATTGCATATCCCGGTACACCGCCGGAGGCATACACATAGAGTCATATTTTGTTCTAAGTATCGAGTTGTAATTGTTGAGTTGTAAGTAAATAGAAGTGTGATGATCATCATTTTTAGAGCATTGTCCCAAGTGAGGAAAGGATGATGGAGACTATGATTCCCCCACAAGTCGGGATGAGACTCCGGACGAAAAAAGAAGAGAAAAGAGGCCATAACAAAGAGAAAAGGCCCAAATAAAAAAATGAGAGAAAAAGAGAGAAGGGACAATGTTACTATCCTTTTACCACACTTGTGCTTCAAAGTAGCACCATGATCTTCATAATAGAGAGTCTCTCATTTTGTCACCTTCATATACTAGTGGGAATTTTTCATTGTAGAACTTGGCTTGTATATTCCAATGATGGGCTTCCTCAAATTGCCCTAGGTCTTCGTGGAGCAAGCGAGTTGGATGCACACCCACCGAAGTTTCTTTTGTTGAGCTTTCATATACTTATAGCTCTAGTGCATCCGTTGCATGGCAATCCCTACTCACTCACATTGATATCTATTGATGGGCATCTTCATAGCCCGTTGATATGCCTAGTTGATGTGAGACTATCTTCTCCTTTTTGTCTTCTCCACAACCACCACTCTATTCCACCTATAGTGCTATGTCCATGGCTCACGCTCATGTATTGCGTGAAGATTGAAAAAGTTTGAGAATGTAAAAAGTATGAAACAATTGCTTGGCTTGTCATCGGGGCTGTGCATGATTTAAATATTTTGTGTGGTGAAGATAGAGCATAGCCAGACTATATGATTTTGTAGGGATAGCTTTCTTTGGCCATGTTATTTTGAGAGGACATATTTGCTAAGTTAGTATGCTTGAAGTATTATTATTTTTATATCAATATAAACTTTTGTCTTCAATCTTTCGGATCTGAATGTTCATACCACAATTAAGAAGAATTACATTGAAATTATGCCAAGTAGCACTCCGCATCAAAAATTATTTTTTTATCATTTACCTACTCGAGGACGAGCAAGAATTAAGCTTGGGGATGCCAGATACGTCTCCAACGTATCTATAATTTTTGATTGCTCCATGCTATATTATCTACTGTTTTGGACAATATTGGGCTTTATTATCCACTTTTATATTATTTTTGGGACTAACCTATTAACCGGAGGCCCAGCCCGAAATTGTTGTTTTTGCCTATTTCGGTGTTTCAAGAAAAGGAATATCAAAGCGAGTCCAATTGACCTGAAACTCCACGGAACTTATTTTTGGACGAGAAGAAGCCCACGGAGTACCGAAAGCTCACTGGAGTACCGGCCTGCCCACGAGGGTGGGGGGCGCGCCCACCCCCCTAGGGCGCGCCCCCCTGCCTCGTGGACAGCCCGGAGGTCCACCGACGTACTTCTTTCACCCATATATACCCACGTACCCTAAAACTTCCGAAGACGAGAATAGATCGGGAGTTCCGCCGCCGCAAGCCTCTGTAGCCACCAAAAACCAACCGGGACCCTGTTCCGGCACCTTGCCGGAGGGGGGAACCCTCACCGGTGGCCATCTTCATCATCCCGGCGATCTCCATGACGAGGAGGGAGTAGTTCACCCTCGGGGCTGAGGGTATGTACCAGTAGCTATGTGTTTGATCTCCCTCTCTCTCTCTCATGTTCTTGATTTGGCACGATCTTGATGTATCGCGAGCTTTGCTATTATAGTTGGATCTTATGTTTCTTCTCCCCCTTTACTCTCTTGTAATGGATTGAGTTTTCCCTTTGAAGTTATCTTATCGGATTGAGTCTTTAAAGATTTGACAACACTTGATGTATGTCTTGTCGTGCGTATCTGTGGTGACAATGGGATATCACGTGATTCACTTGATGTATGTTTTGGTGATCAACTTGCGGGTTCCGCCCATGAACCTATGCATAGGGGTTGTGAAAGGGGATCGAGAAGAGGTGTCTAGAGGGGGGGTGATTAGACACTAAGTACCAAAAGTTGCAGTTTTTAACTTCTTTAGGTTTAAGTGGAGTTTAGGCACAAGTTTAACACTCACAATACATATCAAGCAAGCATGCAAAGAGTATATGAGCAGCGGAAAGTAAAGCATGCAACTTGCAAGAATATAAAGGGAAGGGTTTGGAGGATTCAAACGCAATTGGAGACACGGATGTTTTTGTCGTGGTTCCGATAGGAGGTGCTATCGTACATCCACATTGATGGAGACTTCAATCCACGAAGGAGTAGCAGTTGCCTTGAGTCCACGGAGGGCTCCACCCACGAAGGGTCCACGAATAAGCAACCTTGTCTATCCCACCATGGTCGTCGCCCACGAAGGACTTGCCTCACTAGCGGTAGATCTTCACGAAGTAGGCTATCTCCTTGCCCTTACAAACTCCTTGGTTCAACTCCACAATCTTGTCGGAGGCTCCCAAGTTACACCTAGCCAATCTAGGAGACACCACTCTCCAAGGAGTAACAAATGGTGTGTTGATTATGAACTCCTTGCTCTTGTGCTTCAAATGATAGTCTCCCCAACACTCAACTCTCTCTCACAGGATTTGGATTTGGTGGAAAGAAGATTTGAGTGGAAAGCAACTTGGGGAAGGCTAGAGATCAAGATTCATATGGTAGGAATGGAATATCTTGGCCTCAACACATGAGTAGGTGGTTCTCACTCAGAAAATGTGTATTGGAAGTGTAGGTTCATTACGATGGCTCTCTCCACGAATGAAGAGTGGGTGGAGGGTATATATAGCCTCCACACAAAAACTAACTGCTACACACAAATTACCAATCTCGGTGAGACCGAATTGAGAAACTTCGGTCGGACCGATTCAGCAAATCTAGTGACCGTTAGGATTTTGATTGGGACCGACATGCAACTCGGTAGGACCGATGTGGTTAGGGTTAGGGCATAATGTAATATCGGTGAGACCGATTACACAAAGTCGGTGAGACCGATTTTGGTAATAAGCTAACCAGAGAGTTGGTCAGGCAAAATCGGTGAGACCGATTACACAAACTCGGTGGGACCGATTTTGGTAATAAGTTAACCAGAAAGTTTGCATTGTAATCTCGGCAGTACCAATTGCTAAAACTCGGTGAGACCGAATTCGGTAATGGACATACACAGAGAGATTACAATCCCATCTCGGTGAGACCGAGATCCCTATCGGTGAAACCGATTTGCCTAGGGTTTGTGGTAGTGGCTAAGACATCTGAACTCGGTGGCGCCGGATAGAAAGAACCGGTGGGGCAGAGTTTGACTTTTGGTTTTGTACAAATGTGGATGTGAGAAAGTAGTTGAGGGCTTTGGAGCATATCACTAAGCACTGTAGAGCAAGAAACTCATTAAGCAACACCTCATCCCCTCTTGATAGTATTGGCTTTTCCTATAGACTCAATGTGATCTTGGATCACTAAAATATAAAATGTAGAGTCTTGTTCATGCCACTCCATCGTTGAACTTGTCTGAAACATACTAGGTAAAAGTGTTAGTCCAACAAGAGATATGTTGACATTAATTACCAAAATCACCCAGGGAGCACTTGTGCTTTCAGGTTGGCACACGTTTTCGTCGTGATTCTCCGGTAGAAACTTTGGGGCACTCTTTGAGGTTCTATGTGTTAGTTGAATAGATGAATCTGAGATTGTGTGATGCATATCGTATAATCATACCCACGGATACTTGAGGTGACATTGGAGTATCTAGGTGACATTTGGGTTTTGGTTGATTTGTGTCCTAAGGTGTTATTCTAGTACAAACTCTAGGGCTGTTTGTGACACTTATAGGAATAGCCCAATGGATTGATTGGAAAGAATAACTTTGAGGTGGTTTCGTACCTACCATAATCTCTTCGTTTGTTCTCCGCTATTAGTGACTTTGGAGTGACTCTTTGTTGCATGTTGAGGGAAGGTTATATGATCCAATTATGTTATTATTGTTGAGAGAACTTGCACTAGTGAAAGTATGAACCCTAGGCCTTGTTTCCTAGCATTGCAATACCCTTTACGCTCACTTTTATCATTAGTTTCCTTGCTGTTTTTATATTTTCAGATTACAAAAACTTATATCTACCATCCATATTGCACTTGTATCACCATCTCTTCGCCGAACTAGTGCACCTATACAATTTATCATTGTATTGGGTGTGTTGGGGACATAAGAGACTCTTTGTTATTTGGTTGCAGGGTTGTTTGAGAGAGACCATCTTCATCCTACGCCTCCCACGGATTGATAAACCTTAGGTCATTCACTTGAGGGAAATTTGCTACTGTCCTACAAACCTCTGCACTTGGAGGCCCAACAGCGTCTACAAGAAGAAGGTTGCATAGTAGACATCACTCACCCCGGCCGAGCAACTCGAGTGTCGCCGCCAAGAGTTGTGCTTCAACTGCGACGAGCCCTATGTGCCCGGCCACATCTACCCGCGACTCTTCTACCTGGAGGCTGCGGACTACATTGAGGAGGACAACGCCACCGCTGGGTTCGGCAACCTGCCCGCCCCAGCTGCCGCGGAGGTGTTTGGCGCCCGTTGATCACCTCGAGGAGTTCCGCAAGCGCTTCCCCACCTTCGAGCTCGAGTATGAGTTGTTTGTGCAGGCGGGGAGATATGTTATGACCGGCATATACTACAGCCCAGGCAGTTAGGGGCCTGGCCCAATTATCTTATCGTTATTAGGGGCTTACCCCAGTTATCGTATTTGGAGATTATACAAACTCATGTAAGGACCCGTTTTGAGATTAAGCAGAAGCAATCATATTTTCTCGGCTTCCTGAAGGGAGCTGGGAGACCTAACCCTAGCCACCGCACCCTGCTCTCCCTCTCTCTCGCACACGTGACGACGGCATCCTAGCGCCGGCGACCTCGCCTTCCTCCTTGCCAAGCCCCTTCTACCCCTACAACCTACGAGCTAGACCTGGTAGGATCCCAACTCCTATCACTAACCATAGCATGAAACATATGGATCCAAATCTGCCCCTTACGGAATAACTCATAAACTAGAGTTTAACCTTTTGTCACTCTAGGAACCAATCATCTACTTATTACTCCACAGTGTCTTCCCTTAGGCCCAAGTATGATGAAGTGTCATGTAGTCGACTGCTACTACTTGAGCTTGCATTGTTTTTTCCCTTGAAGAGGAAAGAGTGATGCAACAAAGTAGAGATAAGTATTTCCCTCAGTTAAGAACCAAGGTATCAATCCAGTAGGAGAAACACACAAGTCCCAATATATGCACCTACACAAACAATCAAACACTTGCACCCAACGCGAAAAAGGGGTTGTCAATCCCTTCACGGCAACTTGCAAAGGTGAGATCTGATAGAGAT
The DNA here is from genome assembly GCA_021605145.1 of Aegilops bicornis. Taxonomy (NCBI): domain Eukaryota; kingdom Viridiplantae; phylum Streptophyta; class Magnoliopsida; order Poales; family Poaceae; genus Aegilops; species Aegilops bicornis. Next base: position 191,371,117 of record CM038674.1, read on the forward strand.
AGATATAAACGTTTACTAAAACGTAAAACAAAATAGAAGTAAATAAATTGCAGCAAGGTATTTTTGGTATGTAGATCTGAAAATATATAATGTAAAATAGACCTGGGGGCCATAAGTTTCACTAGAGGCTTCTCTCTTGAAGGGAAATAATACGATGGGTGAACAAATTACTGTCGAGCAATTGATAGAAAAGCGCAAAGTTATGACGATATCCAACGCAATGATTATGAATATAGGCATCACGTCTGTGTCAAGTAGACCGACTCCTTCCTGCATCTACTACTATTAATCCACACATTTATCACTATCCAACATGCATCTACAGCATTAAGTTCATAAAGAATGGAGTAACACCTTAAGTAAGATGACATGATGTAGAGGGATAAACTCAAGCAATATGATGAAACCCCCTTCCTTTTACCCTTAATGGCAACAATAGAATACGTGTCTCGCTACCCCTACTTTGTCACTGGGTGAAATCACGCAAGATTGAACCCAAAACTAAGCACCTCTCCAATTGCAAGAAAAACCAATCTAGTTGGCCAAACCAAACTGATAATTCAAAGAGAATTACAAAGATATTAAATCATGCATATAAGAATTTAGAGAATATTCAAATAATATTCGTAGTAAACTGATCATAAATCCACAATTCATCGGATCTTGACAAACACACCGCAAAAGAAGATTACATCGGGTAGATCTCCAAGAACATCGAGGAGAACATGGTATTGAGAATCAAAGAGAGAGAAGAAGCCATCTAGCTACTAGATATGGACCCGTAGGTCTGTGCTAAACTACTCACGCTTCAACGGAAGGGCAATAGAGTTGATGTAGATGCCCTCCATGATCGAATCCCCCTCTGGCAGGATGCCGAAAAAGGCCCCAAGATGGGATCTCACGGGAACAGAAGGTTACGGCGGCGGAAAAGTATTTTGGTGGACGCTTCTGGATAATGGAATATTTGAAGATTTATAGAACTCAAAGGGAGGTCGGTGGACTCCCGAGGGGCCCACAAGCGAGGGGGCGCGCCCTAGAGGCTTGTGGAGTCCATGGTACTCTTCTGACTTGGCCTCCAAGCTGTGTGGATGTCTTCTGGTCCAAGAAAAAACATTGTAAAGTTTTATTACGATTGGACTAATTTTGATATTCCTTTCTGTAGAACTCAAAAACAAGGAAAAGATAAACTAGCATTGTGCTATAGGTTAATAAGTTAGTCCCAAAAATAATATAAAATAGCATATTAATGCATATAAAACATCCAAAATAGATAATATAATAGCATGGAACAATCAAAAATTATAGATACGTTGGAGACGTATCATCGACGTTCACATGACACCACTAAAGGAAGCAACAATATACATATCATCAAAATATCGAAGGAATAGCAAATTCACATGATTACTTATAGCTAGACTTCTCCCATGTCCTCAAGTACAAAAGTAACTACTCACAAATCACATTCATGTTCAAGATTAGAGGGGTATTGAATATCATAGAGGATCTGAACATATAATCTTCCACCAAATAAACCAACTAGCATCAACTACAAGTTGTAATCAACACTACTACCAACCCACAGGTACCAATATGAGGTTTTGAGACAAATATTAAATACAGGAGATGAACTAGGGTTTGAGTTGAGATGGTGCTGGTGAAGATGTTGATGAAGATTGGTCCTCCCACGATGATAGGATCGTTGGTGATGTCAATGGCTTCGATTTCCCCCTCCAGGAGGGAAGTGTCCCCGGCGGAATCGCTCCGCTGGAGAGCAAAAGTTCTCATGCCCAGGTTTCGCCTCAAGACGGCGGCGCTTCGCCCGAAAGTATTCTTCTGATTTTTTTTTCTAGGGCAAATAGCATCATATAGGACAAGATGGGCCTCAGAGGCCTGCCAGGGGCCCCACAAGCTTGGGGGGCGCGCACCCAGGCTTGTGGCTTCCTCGTGGGTCCCCTCTGGTATTTCTTTTGCAAATATTTTTTATATATTCTAAAATAATTCTCTGTAAATTTTCAAATCATTTGAAGTTGTACAAAATAGCTATCTCTGTTATAGCCCTTTCCGATCCAGAATTCCAGCTGCCGGCAATCTCCCTCTTCATGTGAAACTTGTAAAATAAGAGAGAAAAGCCATAAGAATCGCATCATAAAGTGAAATAACAATCCAAAATACAATAAATAAAGTAGGAAAACATGATGCAAGATGTACGTATAAGTTAACCCTCTCAGTTTGCCCATCTGTGGCAGGGTGATAAGTTGAACTCATGTTTAACTGATTAACGGTCCTTGATACGTCTCCAACGTATCTATAATTTTTTTATTGTTACATGCTATTATATTATCCGTTTTGAATGTTTTATATGCATTATTATGCTATTTTATATTATTTTGGGACTAACCTATTAACCTAGAGCCCAGTGTCGGTTTTGTTTTTCCTTGTTTTAGAGTTTCACAGAAAATGAATACCAGAGTCCAAACGGAATGAAACTTTCGCGATGATTTTTATTGGACCAAAAGACATCGAGAGGAATTGGAGTGCAAGTCAGGGAAGCCACGAGGCAACCACAAGGACGGAGGGCGCGCCCCCACCCTTGTGGGCCCCTCGTGACTCCACCGACCTATTTCTTCTGCCTATATATTCTCAAATGTTCCAAAACCAATCAGGACAGCCATGAAAACACTTTTCCACCGCCGCAACCTTCTGTACCCATGAGATCCCATCTAGGGGCCTTTTCCGGCGTCCTGCCAGAGGGGGATTCGATCACGCAGGGCTTCTACATCAACACCATTGCCCTTCCGATGGAGCGTGAGTAGTTTACCACAGACCTATGGGTCCATAGCTAGTAGCTAGATGGCTTCTTCTCTCTCTTTGATCCTCAATACCATGTTCTCCTCGATGTTCTTGGAGATCTATTTGATGTAATACTTTTTTTGCGGTGTGTTTGTCGAGATCCGATGAATTGTGGAATTATGATCAGCTTATCTACGAATATTATTTGGATCTCCTCTGAATTCTTATATGCATGATTTGATATAGTCTCTTTGAACTATCGATTTGGTTTGGCCAACTAGATTGGTTTTTCTTGTAATTGGAGGAGTGGTTAGCTTTCGGTTCAATCTTACGGTGCTTGATCCCAGTGACAGAAGGGGAACCGACACGTATTGTATTGTTCCCATCGAGAATAACAAGATGGGGTTTCCATCATATTGCTTGAGTTTATCCCGCTACATCACGTCATCTTACTTAATGCGTTACTCTGTTCTTCATGAACTTAATACTCTAGATGCAGGCAGGAGTCGTTCTACTTGACATGGACATGATGCCTATATTCATGATCATTGAGGGAGTCCTGGATTAGGGGCTCCTCGGACAGCCGGACTATATCCTTTGGCCGGACTGTTGGACTATGGCGATACAAGATTGAAGACTTCGTCCCGTGTCTGGATGGGACTCTCCTTGGCGTGGAAGGCAAGCTTGGCAATACGAATATGTAGATCTCCTCCCTTGTAACCGACTTTGCATAACCCTAGCCCCCTCCGGTGTCTACATAAACCGGAGGGATTAGTCTGTAGGACAACAACAATCATACCATAGGCTAGCTTCTAGGGTTTAGCCTCTACGATCTCGTGGTAGATCAACTCTTGTAATACTCATATCATCAAGATCAATCAAGCAGGACGTAGGGTTTTACCTCCATTAAGAGGGCCCGAACCTGGGTAAATCATCATGTCCCCTTGGTCTCATGTTACCTTCGATCCTCAAATGCACAGTTCTGGACCCCCTACCTGAGATCCGCCGGTTTTGACACCGACATTGGTGCTTTCATTGAGAGTTACACTGTGGCGTCACCATAAGGCTTGATGGCTCCTTCGATCATCGGCAACGATGCGATCCAGGGTGAGGTTTTCCTCCCCGGACAAATCTTCGTATTCGGCGGCTTCAGTCTTTGCGGGCCAACTCGCTTGGCCATCTGGAGCAGATCGAGAGCTACGCCCCTGGCCATCAGGTCAGGTTTGGAAACTTGAACTATACTGCCGACATTCGCGGAGACTTGATCTTCGACAGATTCGAGCCCATGTCGGGTGCGCCGCACAATCAGGACGAGCATGATTTAGCTCTGTCGCCGGACAGTGTTCGGGAGATCACACCTGCAACTACCCCGACCCTCAATCCGAAACAAAAATTGCGCCATCTGAGGACGGGTGGATGGACCCCACCACGGAGGCCGCACACTCAGTGGCGATAGAGCCGAATGCTGGCCTCACCTCCTCCAAGACCCGTGTTGCCGAACCGTTGGATTCGTCCCCGGCCATGGACTCCGAGCCGCCTCCGTCCGTGCCTATCGAATCTGATTGGGCACCGATCATGGAGTTTACCTCCGTGTATATCTTTCAGCACTCACCCTTTGGTGACGTGCTAAGCTCGTTGAGGTCTCTCTCCCTGTCAGGAGACCCTCGGCCGAACTATGTCCGGCTAGAATGGGATGCGGACGATGAAGAAATTCGCTCCCCACCCACCACCCACTTAGTAGCCACTGTCGATGATTTAACCGACATGCTCGACTTCGGCTCCGAAGACATCGATTGTATGGACGACGATGCAGGAGACGAACAAGAACCACCGCCCATTGTATACCGGACTGCCACCTCATCATATGATATATACATGGTGGACACCCCCAAAGAAGGCGATGGCGATAAGACAACTGAGGATAATCCCTCCAAGAAGCAATCCAAGCACCGACGTCAGCGGCGCCGCTCTAAATCCCGCCATTGCAAAAGCAGCGATACCGGCACAAGAGACAATAACGCTCCAGATAGTTCCGAAGACGACTACAATCCCCTCCAGCCAGACCTCGAGCGGGAGAATGAACAAGCTAGCCCTCCGGAACAGGCAGCAGACGGAGAATCAGAGGATGACAATTACATGCCTCTCTCCGAAGACGAGGTGAGCCTCGGCGACGAAGAATTTATCGTGCTCGAGGATCCGTCGGCGGGAGCGCTTCAAGCGCCGACTTATAGCCACAAAGAAACAGCCTGAAGAAAAAGCAACAACAGCTTCGAGCTGATCAAGATCTGCTAGCAGATAGATGGACTGAAGTCCTGGCGGCCGAGGAATACGAACTCGAGCGCCCAACCAAGAGTTACCAAAGCGCACATTGCTACCCCAACTCGAGGAGGAAGCATTGAAACCTACATCACCAGCGTATGATGCGGCTGATCGGCCACCTCGTGGCCGAGACAGAGAGGCATATCAGCCCGAAGTCCAGCCCGCACCCGCCGAAATCCAAACAAAAATACCAAGGCCCAGGGCAACACGCGGAACCTGCGAGACGTATTGGAAAACAAAGCAAAACATGCAAGGTCGATCTACGGATCACGGGGGCACGCCCCAACCCGGGACGATGACCATCACGCCGGATACACTAAAAGCAAATCTGGGCGGGCCGAACACAGCAGACAAGACTCGTATGAACTGCGTCGAGATATAGCCCGGCACAGAGGTGCCGCACACCCCCTATGCTTCACTGATGAAGTAATGGATCACGAGTTCCCAAAGGGTTTTAAACCCGTAAACATTGAATCATATGACGGTACAACAGATCCCGCGGTATGGATCGAGGATTTCCTCCTCCACATCCACATGGCTCCCGGTGATGATCTACATGCCATCAATTACCTCCCACTAAAACTCAAAGGACCAGCTCAGCATTGGCTGAATAGCTTGCCAGCTGACTCCATTGGCAGTTGGGAGGATTTGGAAGATGCATTCCTTGACAACTTCCAAGGCACTTATGTGCGACCACCAGATGCTGATGACTTGAGCCATATAATTCAGCAGCCAGGGGAATCGGTCAGGAAATTCTGGACCAGGTTCCTAAGTAAGAAAAACCAAATTGTCGACTGTCTAGATGCAGAGGCCTTAGCAGCATTCAAGCATAACATCCGTGACGAGTGGCTCGCCCGGCACCTCGGCCAGGAGAAGCCGAAGTCCATGGCAGCCCTTACGACACTCATGACCCGCTTTTGCGCGGGCAAGGATAGCTGGCTCGCTCGCAGCAAAAACACATCAAGAAATCCTGGCACTTCAGATACCAAAGATACTAACGGCAGACTACGTCGTAACAAAAACAAGCGCCGCAACAACGGCGACAATGCCGAAGACACGGCAGTCAATGCCGGATTCAGTGGCTCTAAATCCGGTCAGCGGAAAAAGCCGTTCAAAAGAAGTAGTCTGGGCCCGTCCAGTTTGGACCGCATACTCGATCACTCGTGTCAAATTCACGGCACCCCCGATAAGCCAGCCAATCACACCAACAGAGAATGCTGGGTGGTCAAGCAGGCCGGCAAGTTGAACACCGAAACAAGGACAAGGGGCTGCATAGCAACGACGAGGAGGAGCCTCGGCCGCCGAACACAGGAGGACAGAAGAGGTTCCCTCCATAAGTGAAAACGGTGAACATGATATACGCAACCCACATTCCCAAGAGGGAACGGAAGTGTGCACTAAGGGACGTCTATGCGATGGAGCCAATCGCCCCAAAGTTCAACCCATGGTCCTCTTGTCCGATCACCTTCGATCGCAGGGACCACCCCACTAGTATCCGTCATGGCGGATCTGCCGCATTGGTCCTTGACCCCATCATCGACGGATTTCACCTCACTCGAGTCCTTATGGATGGCGGCAGCAGCAGACCTGCTCTATCGGGATACAATTGTGCAAAATGGGTATAGACCCCTCGAGGATCAAACCCACTAAAACCACCTTTAAAGGTGTCATCCCAGGTGTAGAGGCCCATTGCACGGGCTCAATCACACTCGAAGTGGTCTTTGGATCTCCGGACAACTTCCGAAGTGAGGAGTTAATCTTCGATATCGTCCCATTTCGCAGTGGCTATCACGCACTGCTTGGGCGAACCGCATTTGCCAGACTCAATGCGGTACCACATTATGCATACCTCAAGCTCAAAATGCCAGGACCTCGTGGGGTTATAACAGTCAATGGAAACACAGAACACCGCTCCGCACGGAGGAGCACACTGCGGCCCTCACAGCAGAAGCACAAAACAACCTTTTAAGGCAAACCGTCAATTCGGCGATAAATCCCCCGGACACCTTCAAGCGAGTCCGCAGTAACCTGCAACAGGATCGCCTGGCATGTTCAGAGCTTGCCTAGCAATTTAGCCCCCGTCCTAGTCCCAGTCAAGCGACGAAATCTGTGCCGCACATACATACTTACACACTAAAAATACCATGGGCATAGGCGGGGGCACGACCAGGGCACGACCCACAATGCGGCTCAACCGCCCCAGGGGCTGTATATCTTTATCATTTTTCCTCTTTCAGGACCTTACTCTCTGGAAGCCCCTCTTCGGTAGTTTGATTGCTGGACACATTACGGGAAGGAAAAACCAAGGAGGCAAGAAGCTAAGACGTACAAGGGAATCCCCAGGTGGTCTCTGATAACGATCGAAGTGCCTGTTTTAAATACCCACATGCAACTTGCCCTTGTATAGGACATGTCAAATAGTCCTATTTTTGCTTATTGCACTACTCATACCCGTACGTTTCGACGTATTATTTAAATAACAATGCATAGAGCTAGTCTATTATTGCATTACCCTTTTTTCCTTGTCTGCTTATTTACGACAAATTGCACCCGTACATTCTGGTACGACCAGTGCGCCAGGGACTTCAGTATACCCCATAATACGGCGTGAGAAGTCTGAACACTTTCGACAGTGCGGCACCCCGAACTTATAGCACTATATGCATCAGCTCCGAATCATGTCTTGGGTCAATAGTTGGGTTTGCCCGGCTCCCATGTTTTGGTACCTTACGTTCCGCAATATCGGCTATGGTAGCGCTGGGAGAACTACTGCGATTGTGTCCCGGTTCTTCCGGATGAGCACCTCAGTAGAGAAAGCCGAAAACTGACTGTCATGATAAGGCGAGAGCTGGTCGTTGTTCGAGAGGTCTCAAGTCCTTAAAGACTTTTTCCGCTTTGGGCGAGGAGTCGGCCTTGCCCGACTTAGGCATATATAGCGCTCCAAATTCAGCCTTCCGAATACTAGGGGCTTCGCCAAAATTTAAAATTGTAGACATCTATGGCTAAGTGAGAGTGATAAAGCTTTATAGTCCGATTGCCTGGTTCATTTGTCTTTGAACACCTCCTTCGAAGGACCCAAAATTGGGATAAAGAGTGCTCAGGTTTATCCCGAACACCCCAGTACTAGTTACATGGGGGCAGAAGCCGACGACTGGCCAACTCTCAGATTTCATAAACGGCTGCACAGAAGGTAAATTTTAAATTAACAAGCGTTGCATAGCGCACATGAACTCATTTCATATTACAGGATCACATGAGTACATTCATTCGAATATTACATCCTTAGCACATTCCTCCGCCACAAGGCGAGAACCCTTCAGGACATTGTTATAATACATTTCAGGGTAGCGATGCTCCTTGCCCTCCGGCGGCCCCTCCTTCAGCAGCTTCTCGGCGTCCAGCTTCGCCCAATGCACCTTTGCCCGGGCAAAAGCCCTGCGCGCACCCTCGATGCAGACGGACCGCTTTATGACTTCAAGCCGTGGGCAGGCATTCACAAGCCGCCTCACCAGACCGAAGTAGCTATCAGGCAGGGGCTCGCCAGGCCACATCCAGACTATAAGACCCTTCATGGCCTGTTCGGCCGCCTTGTGGAGCTCGACCAGTTGCTTCAGCTGGTCGCTCAAGGGCATGGGGTGTTCAGTCCCAGTATACTGAGACCAGAACAACTTCTCCGTTGAGCTCCCCTCCTCGGCCCGGTAGAACTCCGTCGCATCTGACACACTGCGAGGTAGATCTGTGAACGCTCCTGGAGAGCTCCAAACTCGGGTAAGTAAAAAGAAAGTTTCCTTCACGTGCTTGCTTTGCATAATGAATGCCTTACCCGCCACTATCTTCTTAACCGCCTCAATCTCCTGGAGGGCCTTTTGGGCTTCGGCCTTGGCATGTTGTGCGCTTTCGAGGGCCTTCGCAAGCTCGGACCCTTGTGTCTTAGAGTCAAGCTCCAAGGACTTGTGTTTTTTGGCGAGAGCCTGGAGCTCTTGCTGCACCTCGCCTACTCGGGCTTTTTTGCTTTTCTCGCTCGATGCGCTCCTTGGCCGCTTTGTTTTCGGCCTCGGATAGCGCCTTCTGCAGGGACGCCACTTCGGTCATGGCCCCTAGCAAAATTCATGACGATCCCATTATTCTAAAACCAATTTTTTTATAATATACAGACGGGGTATCACTTACCTTTGTTCTCTTCGAGCTGCCCCTTGGCAAGGCCGAGCTCTTCCTTGGACCGCTCAAGGTCCTGCTTCAGTGCGGCGACCTCCGCAGTACGTGCGGTAGCGGCTAGCAGTGAAGCCTGCATATGCACATAGACATATTTCGATTAGACTCCTGCGGTTCTTATTTGATCCTCTATTCGGCCTTTCTTCGCGAACGCCAAACAGAGCATCAGGGGCTGCTGTCTATGCAGTAACATTCTCTTATAATCTGGTTACTTACCTCAAAGCCTGTTAGGAGGCTGACACAGGCTTCAGTCAGTCCGCTCTTGGTGGACTGAACCTTCTTGACCACCGCACTCATAATGGTGCGGTGCTCTTCGTCAATGGAAGCGCCACGAAGTGCTTCCAGCAAGTTGTCTGATGCCTCTGGATGAACAGAGACCGTCGGCACAGACGGCTTGCCCCCCTTAGCGAGGGACTGCCGGACAGAATCCGGAACCACTGGAGGTTCCGGCGCCGTATTCGGCTTGGGGCTAGACTTGCTGCCCCCGGCGTTGGGGCCCAGGCGAGTCTTGCCCCTCTTACGCCCAGTACCTGGAATGTCGCTTTGGGGCACCTCCGGAACTGCCCCCCCTTGGTTTTGTTCCCTTTGAGACAACACCTTGGCATCGTCCGTAGGGCGGGAGGAGGAGGCGGCCGGGAGCGAATCGCTGTTCATCTCCGACTCGCCCAAAGACTCCTCTGAAGAGGCTACGCCGATATGAGCTTTGGAGGGGTTGTGTGATCATGTTCGGCATGATAAGAAGCAACAAAACGAAACATACCAGAATTACTATGGTATCCGGATACTTACGACTTCGCCAGGGGCTTATCCCTGGGCAGCCACTCATCGTCGCTGTAGGTGGCGGTTGTGGAGTTGTCCGGAAGGAGGGTCCTTCCCTTCTTGGACCCTTGGCCGCCACCAGGCGGCCTTCCTTGCTTGCCTCCCGGCCGGGGGATTTTCCTCTTCTTCCTCCTCGTTTTCGTGGGAGGAGTGCGCCTCGGTGCTTTCGGACGATGAGTCCGATATAACCTTGCGCCGGAGATTTCCTGGTCCCCGTGGCCTTCTTCTTGGCCTTCTTCTCCGGCACCTCATAAGGTGCCGGAACCAGCATCTCCGTTAGGAGAGCATCTGCTGGATCTTCGGGCAGGGGAGCCGGACAATCGATCTGCTCCGCTGTCACTACCCAGTCCTGTTAAATGGCGTGGAGGCTTAGAACCCGCGCGTGGTTATACTGGGGAAATGAACATCTTATAAGATATAAAAGACTTACCGGATTAGCAAGGCGCCTTGCGCTGAGTCTGCGGTCCTCGGTAAGGGGAGGAGGTACCTCGGCGCCCTTGAACAACACCTTCTAGACGTCCTTGTGCGTCGTGTCGAAGAGCTCTCGCAGCGTCTGGTGCTCGGCCAGGTCGAACTCCCACAAATTGAATGCCCGTCTTTGACACGGGAGGATCCGGCGGAAGAGCATGACTTGGACCACGTTGACGAGCTTGATTTTCTTGCTCATCATGTTTTTGATGCATGTCTGGAGTCCGGTCAGCTCTACCGGGGAACCCCAGGACAGGCCCTTCTCTTTCCAGGAGGTGAGCCGCATGGGGATTCCGGATCGAATTTGGGGCCGCCACCCGATTGGTGTCACATGCTCGGTGATGTAGAACCATCCCGATTTCCACCCCTTTATGGTCTCCACATAGGAGCCTTCGAGCCAGGTGACGTTGGGCATTTTGCCCATCATGGCGCCTCCGCATTCCACTTGCTGGCCGACCACCTTTGGCCGGACTGTTGGCTACTGAGGGAGTCCTGGATTAGGGGGTCCTCGGACAGCCGGACTATATCCTTTGGCCGGACTGTTGGACTATGGAGATACAAGATTGAAGACTTCGCCCGTGTCCGGATGGGACTCTCCTTGGCGTGGAAGGCAAGCTTGGCAATACGGATATGTAGATCTCCTCCCTTGTAACCGACTATGTGTAACCCTAGCCCCCTCCGGTGTCTATATAAACCGGAGGGATTAGTCCGTAGGACAACAACAATCATACCATAGGCTAGCTTCTAGAGTTTAATTAGCCTCTACGATCTCGTGGTAGATCAACTCTTGTAATACTCATATCATCAAGATCAATCAAGCAGGAAGTAGGGTATTACCTTCATCGAGAGGGCCCGAACCTGGGTAAACATGGTGTCCCCCGCCTCCTGTTACCATCCGCATTAGACGCACAGTACGGGACCCCCTACCTGAGATCCGCTGGTTTTGACACCGATAATCATTGCCTTAGATATCGTCATAACTTTGCGCTTTTCTATCAATTGCTCGACAGTAATTTGTTCACCCACCGTAATATTTCCCATCTTGAGAGAAGCCTCTAGTGAAACATATGGCCCCCCAGGTCTATTTTCCATCATATAAGTTTTCGATCTACAATATTAGTTTCTGATTTATTTGCTTTGCAATCTTTTACTTTTCGATCTATAAACCAAAAATACCAAAACTATTTACTTTACCGCTTATCTATGTCTATCAGATATCACTTTTGCAAGTAACCGTGATGAGATTGACAACCCCTTTAGCTCGTTGGGTGCAAGTTTGTTTGATTGTTTGTGCAGGTATCCGGTGACTTGTTCGTTGTCTCCTACTGGATTGATACCTTGGTTCTCAAAATTGAGGGAAATACTTACTCTACTTTGCTGCATCACCATTTCCTCTTCAAGGGAAAAACCAACGCAAGCTCAAGAAGTAGCAGTCCTTTGAATAAGTGTCTGCCAAAAGGTGCTAGTGAAAACAAGGTCTCTCCCAGACACAATGTTTTCAAGCATACCATGCAGTTTATAAACATTGTCCAAGAAAACTTTAGCAACCTTTTGTGCAGAGAAAAGATGTTTGAGGGACATGAAATGGCCATATTTTGTAAATTTTCAATGACCACAAAAATGCAATAAAACTAACTGGATGGTGGAAACCCAGTAATGAAATCTATAGTCACAGTCTCCCCGGCCTTGCTAGGTACTGGTAGAGGAGATAAAAGGCCTAGATACTTTACTCTCTCAGGCTTAGCTTGCTGATAGACAATACAGGACTACCTTGTTTCTGATAAAACCTTTCATGCATGTCCACTTGAACAAGGAGTGGAGATTCTCTGGTATGTGACTGGAAATACAGAGTGGCCACCAATAGGACTGCCATGGGAAGTATAGAAAATTTTGTTCTGAAGCTCTAAATCATTTCCAATCCAAATGCATCCTTTGTAGCTAAGCAATCCTTGTGTCAATTGAAAATTAGGCCTAGCAGATGGGTCTACAGCAAGCTACTGGAGTAGTTCATTAGCCTTGCCATCTTCAAAATAACTGACTATAATGTCCCCCAACCACACAGGGTGTGTTCTGGATTATGTGGAAAACCTAGGAATTGCAAGGACTTCTAGAGAGAGCATCTGCAGTAGAATTTCCACCCCCTTTTTTGTAGACAATAGTATAGTTCAATCCCATGAGCTTGGTAAGAGCTTTCTTTTGCCAGACTATGTGTAACTTTTGATTTTTCAAGTGCACCAAACTTTTCTGGTGAGTTCTAATGGTGAACTGCTGAAATTGCAAATAAGATCTACATTGATCAACGGCTAGCAGGATAGCCATATACACCTTCTCATAGACTGGAAGAGCTCTATTTTGGGGCCTAGTGCCTTTACTGACATAAGCTAGGAGATGCCCTTCCTACATGAGCACAACCCCAATGCCCACTTCACAAGGATCAGTCTCTATAATAAAAGGTTTGTCAAACTATGGAAGAGTTAAAGCTGGTGCCCCCACTAGTGCCTTATTCAATGTTGTAAATGTTGTGTCAGTTACTGTAGTCCACACAAAGGGAACTCCCTTTTTAAGCAACTTAGTCAAGGTTTTACTGATAACATGATAATGTTGAATGAATTTCCTATAATACCCACTCAAACCAAGAAACCCCTTTACTTCCTTGACATTAGTAGGGGTTGGCCATTGCTCAATTGCTTGAATCTTGCTATGATCTATGGAAACACATGCATCACTAATAGTGTGCCTCAAATACTAAATTTGTTGTTGTGCAAAAGCACACTTGGACATCTTCACCTTTCATTGATTTTTCGTGAGCAAGGCCAAGACTTATCTAACATGTGACAAGTGCTTTTGATAAGTTTTGCTGAAAATCAAAATATCATTAAAGAGGACCAAAGTATTTTTTTCCCGTTAACTGGAGTGAGAGTGGTGGTCAGTGCCCCTTGGAATGTACCAGGAGCTCCACTAAGGCCAAATCTAACACTGAAAATTCATAGTGCCCTACATGAGTTTGAAAAGTTGTTTTGTATTCTTCACCAATAGCAGTCTGATCTGATGGTAGCCTTCCCTGAGATCTAACTTAGTGAACCAAGCTGCAGTAGACAATTCATCCAACAACTCATCACTAACAGGCACATGAAAATTTTCCCTTAATGGTGATTGAATTGAGCATCCTGTAATCAATCACTAATCTCCACTCTCCACCTTTCTTCTTAACTAAGAGCACTCGAGAAGAGAAGAGACTTTTGCTTGGTCTGATCATACCAGACTTTAATAGTTCTGCAATCTGTTTCTCCAGTTCATCCTTGAGATGAGGTACTATTCTGTATGGTCTCATAACTACAGGTTTGACTCCTGGAATCAATGTAATCTTATGATCACACTTCTTTTGGGAGGTAAATCTTTAGGAGTTTCAAAAACATCAACAAACTCATCCAACAACAACTGTATTTCTGGTGGAACTACAACTTGTTCTTCAACCTACATAGTAAAGATAGATACACAAGTGTAAGTGCATTCTTCAGATCCAATGCCATGCAATTTAACTGTCCGCCCCTCCTTAGTGAATGATAACCGTTTTTCACCCAGTCAACATACATAGGGCTATGTTGTGCAAGCCATTCCAAGCCCAAAATCCCATCATAAGTTTGCAAAGGTAACAACTTAAAATCTGAAGAAAACTCAGAACCATTCACTGCCAGAGACAATCCTTAATCTGATGCTGACATTGGATAGTAGTGCCTCCAGCTATAGTAACAGTGAGGGTTTAATAGAGCTGACACCAGACTGATATTCATACTGCAAATCCAGGAAGGATTGAGTGCTTCCAGAGCCAACAAGCAAATGAAGGTTATGTCCCCGTAACTCAATTTCCAAGTGTAACACTGGGGCTTCAGGTTCCCTACCTACTGCAGCAGCAGACAACATCTTAGAATGTACTGAGGACTGAACCTGATTGTCACTATCTGAGTTAGATTCCTCAACAAAGTTGGACTGTAGCTGCTCAATCATCTCCTGTACAAAATGCAACTGGACTGTGGATTTGCACACATGGTCCTTGGACCATCTCTCACCACACACAAAACACAACCCCTTGGATTTTCTGTAATTGCGCAAGGCTGCCCACTTATCCTCAGGTGTAGTACTACTCATTGAATCTGCAACTCGTTTGTCTTCAGGTTTGTGAGCTCTAGAACTGGGGAAGGTAGATGATGGAATGTCTTCTTTGGAACAGAAGAATTGAGAGGAGTGAACACCTCACCCAGCTCCTCATATAGTAGGGCCAACTCAACACCTCACCCAGCTCCTCATATAGTAGGGCCAACTCATAAGCTGCATCTAAGTCCATGGGTTTTTACAGAGCAACTGCCATACACACACCTGGTTTCAACCCATCTAAAAACCATGTGGTATAATGTAAGGAATTGGGACCATCTTCATAAGCAGTTAACTGATCATACAACTCTGCAAATCGGCCCATGTAATCCTCTGTAGTGGTGGTCTGAGCGATTCGGGACAGCTTTATGAGGAGAGTCTGGTGTTGACTGTGACCAAATCTGCTCTCCAAGGCCACATAGAATTCAGACCAACTAGAATTTGGCATGTGCCTCTGTGTAGACTCGAGCCAGCGTGCTGCAGCCCCTTCAAAGTGTTTTGTAGCCAGGGATAACCAACAAGTTGCAGGCGTGCTCCACAGTCAAAACTGATCCTCACAGTGGTTTTGCCATAACCTCGGATTGGAGCCGTTAAATTTGGGAAGCTCCGGATGCAGAGAAAGCGACGAATGCCTAGCAGTATCTACCGAATGAGTATCACGAGGAGAAAAATTTCTAGGGAAGAAAGCGGAATCCCGCGCACCTCTGACCGGAGGAGGGACATAAATATTGTTTGATTTCCCTCGGTTTTGATTGTCGAAGCCAAGGGTGTTGGTCGGAGCGACGCCACGACCCAGCCCAGCGTTGTGTGACGAGGTACTGCCGTCGGACTGGGGATCCGGTCCGGGATCTCTGTCTTGTAGAGATCCGCCTTGATCTGCTCGAGGTCAAGCGCCAGTTTACCGCGAATGCCATCCGCCCTTGCCTACATGAGGCTGTCGAGCGTCACCTTGTCCGTCTCCATCATTTTGCTCATGGACCAAAGGAGAGACTCACCATGAGTTTGAAGCTTGTTGTCCATGTCGTTGGCGAACTCATGTCAAAGAAGTTCGTAGACGGCGGCTCTCGGTACTGAGCTCCTCCATAGCTTGATATCGCTGCCGGTTGCCGAAACGCGTCGGATAGTGGTGGGACGACAGCTTCAGGTCAAAGACTCTGATTACCAACTCTGAGCTACTTGCTTCTCGCACTCACATATGCAGGATTTCATGTCAGATCGAGTTAGGGATTCGATTTCTAGATAGAAGATTCCACCCAACCTCCCTCACCTCTATCCAGATACATTCCAATCCAGCCTCAGCCTCAGCCGCTCAAATTCTAGCCAAGAGAGAAGAGTCGTCACCTACAGCTATTTAAACGGTACACCTGCTTAGCGGGCCCAGTTTGGGCTAGCAAGCCACTGAGGAAATCTTCTAGGCCGCGTGGGCCTGGGCCTTTGTTCCTCCACTGCTTCAGTCTCGCTCTTGTCGACAATGCCGTCACCAGGAACAGTGCTCCGTCTTACATCTTCAGAAGTAATGGCTGCATCTTCAGAGATAGTGGCTTTCAGGGTCGCTGACACACCTTGATATGTTCGTTTCACTTAAAGGAATCGGAGTTTTTTCTGCTTTCTGTTTGAACTGCTTGGTTGAGCTGTTGTATGAACTCGCTATGATTTCATTCTGATAATGGAGCCGGGGAGAGCCTCCCCATATTATTTAAAATAAAAATAAAATGGTACGTCCGTATTGGTATACCCGCAAAAAAAAAAGATTTCCATAGTAAATAGATGCCGCCGTGCTCCATACGCACAGAAGCAGAGCTGATATCGGCAGGGCTCCGGCCGGCCTGCCGGCCGAGACGGAGACGTGGATAGGGATCGTGCGAGCGCGTGGAGCAGCCGATTCGGTGTCGCTGTAACGACGATGCGTTATCCTAACACAAGAAGTTGGGACTTGGGACAATTGATGCCGTGTGCGTCCAAGAAGACCATTTCATCTACACAAGTGCAGACGACGCACGCGTGCAACTAACGAGCTCGTCGATCTAAAGGATCAGCCCGGCTGGTGCCGCTGTACATTGCGAGCGCAAAAATGTCATCTCTGACGTCCTCTGACCGAGATCCTCGCCTGGTGCAGGCGGCCTCGACCTGTGTACGACGGCGGACGATCCGGCGAGATCTGTTCGGCGCGCTGCCGAAACAGTGTGCGCGACACCTTGTCGCCGAACGTGCTTTGCCTGTGGTGTGGTGTGCCGAGCGAAGGTCGCCGCCGCTCTGAGATTTCAATCCTCGTACGTTGGTGTCAGACTGTCAGTCTCGCCCGGCGAGAGCGATGACGATCTCAGTTGGCTCCTGTGTCATATAGTAGGATCGCAATTCACAAGACGTCAATTTTCTTGTTGTCTTGGTCGGAAGTTTCGAGCCATGTCCCCACAAGATGCTCAACACCCACCACGTATATTTCCGGGGAAGACGGTCCAAAGAAAGAATGCACGCATCGTCATGCTAGACCTCATATATCTTCTGGAAATATGCTATCACACCGTTTCATAGATAAAGCATAAATCAAAGGCGCTCATGAGTTAACTGGACAACATAAACGCATGCGAGTATGTTGCCGAAAGATGACACAGGTATGCATGAATACAATGGTTTAGCATGGCATAGGACGTCTAAGCTCCACGAGAACACCCACAGAGGGGAAACGGCGAAAAGCGTGGCCGCAGTCAAGTCGGAGATGGACAAAGGTCTTCACCCGAAACCCTGGTACGGAGAGACGAACTACAACGATGTCCTCAAGAGAAGAGCGGTACCCGCAGGCGTCACCAGCGTGATCACCAAAACTCAAAGTTTTCACTCGGCAGCTCACAAGTGCAACCACAGGCACCCAAAACAACCGCGATGAGCACAAGCCCCTAGACACGGATCTCGGAGTCACCACTACCAACGACAAAGGACAAGCATGAGCCACCCGCGGCTACACCCCTAATTGCCCAAATGACCAAGAGGCATAGCCACCACCGTCATCATGATGACTATCTTAGAGCTAAAAATGCGGACCACTTCGCTGCCAGCAATCAGGAAGCTTGTTTGTTGATGGACAACGTTAGCTGATTATCCCACATATATACATTGTTTTTGGCAGGGATATGCACGCCCTTTGCTTTTGTGGTCATGTTGTAGTTACGAACATGAGACAACATGTCAACTGTATGTTACCTTGTTGTCCGTTCGATAGTTAGCAACATGAGACAACTAAAATTACTAGCTGACCATGCTACAACTTTTTATTGTGTTAGATGACAAGCACCACTATAGTAGCCATGTACTCCCTTCGTCCAATAATATAAGATGTTTTTGCAAACTATATTAGCTTGCAAAAACATCTTATATTATGGGACGAAGAGAGTAGTTACATGGTAGTTGTGGTGAGTTCTAGTTTTAAAATTGTTTTCTCGTCTCATGGAAATTGTTTTCTCCTTCATACCATATGTTCGCTCTGACCTAGTGTCTCCTCATCGCAAGTGATAGATCTATCCTCCTACCACCGCCACAATGCATGCTATAAGGTGATCGGAAAATCCTTGCGATGTCGTCGATCTGTCGTGCTAGCTGAGGCCACTATACTTCCATCACTTTGTGGATCGTACCTTGGTCTGCTAACTGGTGCCAACACAATACATTGCTAGGAGCCGATCAATGTATTTTTACTGTTCGATCACTCAAGTTTGAAGTAATATGATCTATACACAAAAATGTTACCACCAACTTTGAGTGGATTATACAATCTATTAGTCTAACTATGTAATACACTTTTTTTGCGGGGTAACTATGTAGTGCACTTGCAAATATAGGACGATGGTTTATCAAATTGGTTGATGCCTTTGGTTATTTACTCTCCATATTTTGTCTAAAGTCAAACTTCATAATCTTTGACCAAGTTAGTAGAAACAAATATCAACATATACACCACCAAATCAATATTATTAGATCTCATCATTGAATATATTTTGACATCATACAGATTTGTTATTGTAGATGTTCATATTATTTTCTATAAATGTGATAAAACTTTATGAAGTTTGACCTTAGTCAATGCTAATATGTCAAATATTTATTATTGATATCTCTATAATATCAATGCATGCTATGTAAATCAAAATTTGCGAGGAAGGATAATTTTGGCTCTAGGGGGCATATTCCCCCGAATGAACAGTAAGTTCAGAATAAATAGTTAAAGAAAACTGATTTATCTTTTAGATGCTCATGTTAGTGTAACAAGCGTGCTTGATAACTTTCATACGAAATTGGACAACAACGCTTTTTTTTGCGGGGGGTACAACAATGCTTTGTCGGTGGAACATTATTAAGTGTAACATTTAGGGTTTAATTTGCTTTAATTTTGCACATGTCAAAACGCTAAAGCTTTAATTCCACCTAAAATTTTACATGTAACATTTGAATGTGACCATGTACACATATAATTTTAATGGATAATTTTGATATTTTAAAAAATAAAGCATTTTGGTGCCCAAGGGACCGAATTGGATTTCCATTGTATTATCTTTTCTATTTTTGCGGGAATCTGAATGTTCTATCTTATGTGTGTTATATTTTTCTTATTTGCTCCTTGTGTCTAAATCGTGGATCCGCACCTTACAATGATCCTGGCCATCGCGCTATTTCTGAGTGTCTACGTCTGTACTGTGTTTTACAAAAAAATGCTTATCTATATTTAGCTGCAATAAGCACACAATACTCACAGCTTTTGAAGTTGTTGGTATGTTCCCGCGACAAAAAACAAATTGAATTTGATCGTATGTGCGCCAGCGCGAGCAGCAACACTTGTGTTCTCCGTTCAAATAATTAACCTCTTTTTATATAAGACCGGCCTCAGAGTCACTCCACTACACTGCCATAGCTGAACCTGAACACGCGCCCCCCCGCCATGGAGCAATGGGCGTACTACCTCTGCCTCTTCTTGGCTCTCCTCCTCCCTCTCCTGCTCCTCAAGCTCATGCTCAACACCAAGTGTCGCGGCGCGCGTCTGCCACCTGGCCCATGGCAGCTGCCGGTCATCGGCAGCCTGCACCACCTCGCCGGTAACCCGCTCGTGCACCGTGTCATGGCCGACCTCGCGCGCCGGCTGGACGCACCGCTCATGTACCTCAAGCTCGGCGAGGTGCCGGTCGTGGTGGCCACGTCCCCAGAGGCCGCCCGCGAGATCATGCGGACGCACGACGTCGTCTTCGCGACGCGGCCGTGGAGCCCCACCATGAAGATCATGAACTCCGAAGGGGAAGGGCTGGTATTCGCACGCTACGGCACCCCGTGGCGGCAGCTCCGCATGATCTGCATCCTGGAGCTTCTCAGTGCGCGCCGTGTGCAGTCGTTCCGCCACATCAGGGAGGACGAGGTCGGACGCCTCGTGGCCGCCGTTGCAGCGGTGCCACCCGGGGAGCCCGTGAACGTGAGCGAGCGGATCGCGGTGCTTATCACCGACTCGGCGGTGCGTGCCATGATCGGGGACAGGTTCAAGAGGCGAGAGGAGTTCTTGCAGACACTAGACGAAGGTCAAGCTCGTCGCCGGGTTCAACCTCGGCGACCTGTTCCCGTCGTCGCGGCTCGCCAGCTTCATCAGCGGCACGTCCCGGCTGGCGGAGGAGAACCACCGCAAGAGCTTCGAGCTCATGGAGTACGCGATCCAGCAGCACGAGCAGCAGAGGGCCACCGCCTCAGCGAACGGCGACGTGGAGGAAGGAGGAGAGGACCTCGTGGACACGCTCTTGAGGATCCGCAAGGAAGGTGGCCTCGACGTGCCTCTTACCATGGGAATGGTCAAAGGAGTCATACTTGTAAGTGCACCAGCTCCTTAATTTGTTTTAGAATATATACTTTGTCCTCTACTATGTATTATACTTACTTAAAACATGTTGTATTAATTAAACAAACTAATTATGCATTTTAAAAGTACATTTCGTGATAGATTTGGTATTATGGATGTGCCATTGTCAATGTTGAAATTGTTTCTAAATTTGTAGTATTAAACAAAAAGGTCAAGCATTTTGAAAGGAGAGAGTAGTTGTTTCTGATTCTTCGGTTCACTCTGAATCCATGAAATGGCATATGTTATATTCGCTATTTTTATAAGATTTGCTACTTGATGTCTCACTTTTTTAAGGGCCGACAAATCCTTGAATGCCAAGAAGAACTTGCCATTCTAAATTGTGTAAATCGACATGTTGCAGGATTTATTTGGCGCTGGAAGCGAGACATCAGCTACCACGCTTCAATGGGCCATGTCAGAGCTCATGAGGAACCCAAATGTGATGCGGAAAGCACAAGTTGAAGTACGTGACAACCTTCAAGAAAAGCCTAAAGTGATCGAGGATGACTTGATCAATATCAAGTACCTCAAACTCGTCATCAAGGAGACAATGAGGTTGCATCCGGCCGCACCATTGCTTCTCCCTAGGAAGGCCAGGGAGCCTTGCAAAATTTTCGGGTACGATGTACCCAAAGGTACCACAGTATTGGTGAATGCGTGGGCGATCGGCAGAGACCCAAAGCATTGGGAAGACCCTGAGGAGTTCAAACCAGAGAGGTTCGAGTCTCACACGGTGGACTTCAAAGGCACAGACTTTGAATACATACCGTTTGGGGCAGGTTGGAGAATGTGCCCTGGAATGACGTTTGCTCAAGCCAGCATGGAGATCGTACTTGCTGCACTGCTCTACCATTTTGATTGGGAGCTCCCGAGTGAGGTGAAGCCTGATGGGTTGGACATGACAGAGAAGATGGGCGTCACTGTCCGGAGGAAGAACGATCTGCATTTGCATCCCATTGTCCGCGTGCCTCCGATTTGATTTGCACTCACATTAATATGTGAAGATGAATTCTCGTCTACTATGCCTTCTATATATGCGCCTTTCTCGAACGTGGAGGCGTGTGAATAAGTATTGTTAATTACTATATCACTATTAATTAAGAGTGAAGTTATGTGTGTCATGAGTGTATGTGATCCCTATATTCATGTCTACTAGGAAGGCTCATCACATTATAAAAGTCCGAGTAAATAATTCGCTTATAAAGCATATACTCCCTCCGTCCGAAAAAACTTGTCCCAAACTTATCCCTCAAATGAAAGTAACTAGCACTAACTTGATGATAGATACATCCATTTGAAGGATAAGTTTTTTCGGACGGAGGGAGTACATCACTTCACCATAAAATTAGACGCTCAGGATATCTTGTAGACTCGTACCACTGATCACTTCATGCCATATTTATATCATATTAGATGTATCTAATTAGGGGTAGGACCAATCGGGTGTTCGGCTTTGTTTGAGGGGAAGTGAAGAGGGAAGGCAGTTTAATGGCGGCTGGAAAGATTTGTGAGGATGAGGATCCTCCGGTTACACCTTTTTATTCAACATGATTGGGAGGACCATGATCTAGAGTTGTAAAAGGGGATGCGCATGCCGGAGGCCGTCATGGCCATTCCTCTAATGATGCCATCCGAGCAGCGCAAGGGGAATTCTGTATCACCAAAGTGGATCTAGTGGTCATGACTCTGGAGGTTGCCAATCATGCAATGGTAGATGGCTTGTCATGGATCGCCTGCTCTCGGTATTTCTGGCCAGCTGGGATGTCATCCTTCATGAGATGGGGAGGGTGCCAGAGCAAAGTCACTGCCCAACGGGTGGCCAGTGCCTGCGAATTCTTCAATCTCTTTGCTTTATTTATAAAGCGGGGCGAAAGCCTTTTTCGATAATTCTTCAATCTCAGGTTCTAAAATGTAGTAGACAGAAGTTTTATGATGCAGTCACAACTGTGAATCTACATAACTTTTAAGGATCTTCGACATCATCTATTGGAGTAGCATTTCCATGTGAGATCAATATCCACCCACCATCTATAGCATGCACAAAAGGAAGTGGCATGAAGATGAAGTCGGGTTCACAACCGAGCAAAAAAGTGGAGAAAGAAAAGGAGGTGAATATAATTGTTTTTTTATTTGGAACCCACTGTTGAACATGTGTACATGTACGTAGGTCTGGGTTTTGTATGCCGCACCTGTAGTGTCTCTCTTCCTCTGTATTTACTTGTATCTTGGGAGACAAGATACCGGTCGCACCCCTTGTACCTATATATATGTGCCTAGTGCACGATCAATCGATTATCGATGCACCAAATCATTTTCTACATGGTATCTATCGCAAGTCGATCTCCCCGCTTCCGCTAACCTTAGCCCTAGCCGCCGCCGCCTCGGGCCGCCGCCCCACGCCGCCGCCGCTACCCACCTCCCCGCCTTCTCCACCCGCCCGCGCCTTTCCTCCCCGCGCTGCCCTCCTGCCGCGCCGCCCCTTCCCACCTCTTCGTCGCCATGTCGTCCAACGCCTCCACCTACTCCAACCCCTTCGCGGTCGACCCTGCGGAAATCCGCGACATCAACGTCCATGCACGCGTTCCCGTCGTCCTCGACGCCTCCAACTCCACGTAATTCGCGTGGAAGACATACTTCACGCTGCTCTTCCGCGAGAACAACCTCATGGATCATGTGGATGGCACCGTTGACTCCCGCGCCATGGTGGATGACGCTGAGTGGACCGCGATCGACGCCACCATCATCTGGTGGTTCTTCACCACCATCTCCAAGGACCTGTTCCACACGGTCGTGAGCGCCGGTGACGATGCTCGCGCCTCGTGGGTCAAGCTGAATGGCCTCTTCATCGACAACAAGCTTCAGCACCGTGATTTTTTGCAGCAGGAATTTTTTGACTGTTACCAGGATGAACAGTCCATTAATGACTACTGCCGCCGCCTGAAGACGTTGGCGGATGAGCTCCGCGACATTGGCGCCAAGGTTGATGACGACCTCCTCCTCAGCATGCTCACCGCCGGCCTCAACGAGGACTTCGGCAACGCCGCCTCCAACCTCACCTTGATGCCGGAGCCCTCCTTCCCCAAGTTTGTGGCGTACTTGCGGTTGGAGGAGCGCCGGATGAAGGGGGTCAAAAAGCGTGTGCAGCATCACGCCCTCGCAGTCGGCACCTCCCGTGGCGTCCCACCATCGGCCGCCCCACCAGCGCCGCGCCAGCAGCCCCCCCCTCCCCCCCCCCCGCGCGCGCGCCTCTAGGGTACTTCCCCCTGCCGCCCGCCCCTCCCGCTGCCCCCCAGCAGCCCGATGGCGGGTGCCGTGGCAACCGCTGTGGGGACGGCCGCAAGCAGCAACAGGCGCCGGGGGTGGGGCTTCGTCGAACAGCAGGTCAACCCTCTGTGGACGTACGGCACCAACCCGTGGACCGGCGTTGTCCACGCGTACTCGATACCGGTCCTTCGGGCTCCCGCTCCGGGCATCCTTGGGCCTCGTCCAGCGAGCATCAGGCCCTCTTCGCCGCGCAGAACGCCTCTCCCTATAGCGGCTATGGCCGCGCCTCAGCCCGTGCCCGCCTACGGGGCTGCGCCCGCCTACGGCGCCACCGCGCCGGCCTACGGAGGGTTTTACCCTCCTCATGTGCCGCCGCCGTGGGACCCGACCCTTCTCGCCGCCCTGCACTCCGCCCCGTCACCGAGTTCTTATGGTGGCGGTGGTGTCTGGTACATGGACACGGGCGCCACCGCTCACATGACTGCTCATCCCGGTAACCTCACGTCTGCCACTCCTGTTCATACTCCCCCTCGCATCACCGTTGGTAACGGTTCCTCTCTACCATTACACATGTCGGTCATATGTCGTTTCCTTCTACTTCTACTCCTGTTAACATGTCTAATATTCTTGTGTCTCCCAACTTAGTCACTAATCTAGTTTCTGTTCGTCGTCTTGCTCATGAGAATCCTATAACTGTTGAATTTGATGATATCGGCTTTTCTGTGAAGGACGCCCGTACACGGATGGTACTCCACCGATGTGACAGCCAAGACGAGCTTTACCCGGTGCATCCCTCCGGCGCCACCACCACCCGTCGTCCCGCCGCCTTCGCCGCTAGTGCCGATCTTTGGCACGCCCACCTCGGTCACCCCAACTCCACCGTTATGCGTCAGATTCTTCAAAGTTTTTCTTTCTCATGTAATAAGGTCGACGGCCACACTTGTGAGGCTTGCCGTCTTGGCAAGCACGTTCGTCTCCCCTTTAGCGAGTCTACAAACATTTCCACCTTTCCGTTTCAGTTATTGCATAGTGATGTTTGGACGTCCCCGGTTGCAAGCAACACGGGCTATCTATACTATTTGGTGATATTGGATGATTTTACCCATTATGTGTGGACATTTCCTCTTCATCACAAGTCCGACGCTCTTGCCACACTCACCGCTTTTTATTCATATGTCACCACACAGTTCGGTCGTCCCATTCTCGCCTTGCAAACTGACAACGGCAAGGAGTTTGACAACGTCGCCGTCCGCAATCTTCTTGCATCGCACGACACCATTTTTCGCCTCACTTGTCCCTACACGTCACAACAGAATGGTCGCACCGAGTGCGTCATTCGCACCCTTAATGACTGTGTCCGCACGTTGCTCTTCCACTCCTACGTGCCTCCTCGGTTCTGGCCGGACGCGCTCGCGACCGCCAGCCTTCTCATTAACATTCGCCCGTGTCGTTCGCGCTGGAACTACACTCCTCGCCAGCTCCTCTTCGGTGCGGTTCCATCTTATGATGGTCTTCGCATTTTTGGGTGTCTCTGTTATCCTAGCACTGCGTCCACTGCTCCTCACAAGCTCGCTCCCCGGTCGCTTCCATGCATCTTTCTTGGTTATCCTCCCAACACCAAAGGTTACCGGTGCTATGATGCAGTGTCCCACCATGTTTTCACTTCACGGCATGTGTACTTTGATGAGCTGGTGTTCCCGTTTCAGCAAGTACCGTCACCCTCGGCGTCTCCCGCGGCGCGGTTCGCCCCTGCCTCCTCCTCTGGCGAACCGACCAGCCGCGCACTGGGCTCGGCCCTGCCCACGCTCCCCGCGCCGGCGGCCCCCGTCGCCGCGACCCCCACCGCGGACCCCCTCGGCGGCCCCGACGCCTTGCGGCCCCTCGGCGTCGCCCGCCGCCCCTCAGCCGGGCCCGTCTCCATGACCTCCTCGGCCGCACCCGTCACCGCGGCTCCCTTGGCGGCCCCCTCGGCCACCCCCGTCGTCGCGGCTGCACCCCTCACCGGTGTGGTCACTCGGGCTCGGACTGGGACACTTCGTCCTAGCACGCGCTACACGTCTGACGAGTATGCGTGTGCTGCATCTACCTCGGCACCGTCTCCACTCCCCACCTCCGCTCTCGCAGCTCTTCGGGATCTGAACTGGCTTGCTGCGATGCGTGAGGAGTTTGACGCCTTGCAGCGCAACCGTACATGGCATCTTGTCCCGCGGCCTCCCCGTGCCAATGTGATAACTGGCAAGTGGGTCTTCCGCCACAAGACTCGCCCCGACGGCTCTCTCGAGCACTACAAGGCGTGTTGGGTGGTGCGCGGCTTTCGCCAGCGTGCCGGCGTGGACTTCACCGACACCTTCGCCCCGGTTGTCAAACCGGGCACGATTCGCGCTGTCCTCCAGCTTGCTGTTTCTCGCGCCTGGCCAGTTCACCAGCTCGATGTGTCTAATACTTTTTTGCATGGCCATCTCGACGAGCAGGTGTTTTGTCGGCCCCTCATGGTTTCGTCGACACCGACTATCCGGACCACGTGTGCTTGCTCTCCCGTTCTCTCTACGGGTTGAAGCAGGCGCCTCGGGCCTGGTACCAGCGGATCGCGGCCTTCCTTTAGCAACAGGGGTTCCGGTCCACACGGTCCGATGCCTCCTTGTTTGTTTATCACCAGGGTCCCGCCATCGCGTACCTCCTCCTGTACGTCGACGACATCATCCTGACTGCCTCCTCGCCAGCGCTCCTTCAGAAGATCACAACTCGTCTCGGCACTGAGTTCACCCTCAAGGATTTGGGGGCTCTCCACTACTTCCTCGGCATCGAGGTTGTGCGCCGGGCTACTGGCTTCTTCTTGCATCAGCAAAAGTACTCCTACGAGCTTCTGGAGCGAGTGGGCATGCTTAACTGCAAGCCTGCTCCTCGCTGTCGTCTGAAGGCTAAGGTGTCTGCCGTCGAGGGATCTCCGGCGTCCGATGCTCCCTTCTACCGCTCCATCGTCGGTGCGCTTCAGTACCCCAACTGACGCGTCCGGACATTCAGTACACTGTCCAGCAGGTGTGCCTTCATATGCATGCTCCTCGTGATACTCATTGGGCTCTGGTGAAACGTATCCTTCGGTACATACTTGGCACCACAGCTATGGGTCTCACCCTGATGGCATCACCTGACACCAGCCTTGTCGCCTACTCCGATGTCGACTGGGCTGGGTGTCCCGACACTCGATGCTCCACTTCCGGCTACTGCGTCTACCTTGGGCCCTCTCTGATTTCATGGTCATCTAAACGACAACCCACGGTCTCACGATCGAGTGCCGAGGCCGAGTACAGGGCCGTGGCCAACGCCGTTGTGGAGTGCTCTTGGCTATGACAGCTACTTCAGGAGTTGTTATGCGAGGTTACCAAGGCGACGCTTATTTACTGTGACAACGTCTCCGCGGTGTATCTCGCTGCCAACCCTGTCCATCACCGACGGACGAAGCATACTGAGCTCGACATTCACTTCGTCAGGGAGCACGTCGCACTTGGTCGTGTTCGAGTTCTTCATGTGCCCACCGATCAGCAGTTCACCGATGTCATGACGAAGGGAATACCCACCTCGATGTTTGAGGGCTTTCGGTCCAGTCTCTGCGTCACCGGCGACGCTTCGACTGCGGGGGGATGTTGAACATGTGTGCATGTACGTAGGTCTGGGTTTTGTATGCCGCACATGTAGTCTCTCTCTTCCTCTGTATTTACTTGTATCTTGGGAGACAAGATACCAGTCGCACCCCTTGTACCTATATATATGTGCCTAGTGCATGATCAATCAATTATCGATGCACCAAATCATTTTGTACACCCACGATTCCATTAACTAGTGGTTTGAGCAAGCTCACCAGCCACGTAAACCCTTACACAGTTCGGTAAGTCCTCAGGCCAAACCTGCCTTGGACTGTGCTCATGAGCACCATAAGCTTCCATAGCATGCGCTGCTCTATTACATTTGCGTGGGCTAAACACCACATCTACTAAATTGGAGTTCATGCATGTGCGATAGCGGAAAACGTCTTACCTCTCTCGAGGGATGTGGTTCACGTTATATGGAGAGGGGGACGCGACCCCAACGATCGGTACAGGGTGATCAGAAGATCGTTACAGAGAGGGAATCTCAGGAGAGATTACTTGGAGAAGGAGGAGAAGGAGATAGAGATAGTTACAATTGTAATATGTTTAAACTAACAACCAAAATCCTATCTCTATGCCTAGCACTAGCCGAACACCACCTCCTGGTTGGGATCGTGACAGTACGTAACGTTGTCTAACACCCTCCCTTAATCACAACTTCATCAAGTTGAGATTATGCTTGAAGTCTTCAAAGCTTCTTGTAGGCAAGGGCTTTGTGAATCCATCTGCAAGTTGATCTCTGGAATGCACAAAGCGAATGCCAAGTTGTTTCGAGCAACTCTTTCTCGACAAAGTGAAAATCAATATCTATGTGCTTTGTCCTGGCATGAAACACCGGATTTGCAGAGAGATATGTAGCACCAAGATTGTCACACCATAAGCAGGGAGCTTGCTTACTTTGTACACCAAGTTCCTTCAACATAGACTGAACCCATATTATTTAAGTTGTAGCATTAGCCAATGCCTTGTATTCTGCCTCTGTACTCGACCTGGACACAGTGGCCTGTTTACGTGCACACCATGATATCAAATTTGGTCCAAACAATACTGCAAAGCCACCCGATGGAGCGTCATCATCAAGACAACTGCCTAATCTGAGTCGAGAATGCACCGACAAGAGTAAAAGGTGATTTGCTAAAGTCCGATCCCAAGTTCGTGAGTATGCTTCACATACCGAACTATACGTTTTGGTATCAAATGAACATTGGTAGGTGCATGAAGAAATCGACAGACTTTGTTAACAAAAAGATGATCCGATGCAGTAAGTGTGAGGTACTGAAGAGCTCCTACCAAACTCCTGTATTTTGTGCTGTCCTCTTGATTCAAGGGCTCACCTTCTGCAAGAGATGGTTTTTCTGAACTAGACAATGGAGTGAGGGAAGGCTTGCATCCCTGTAACCAGCCTTCTTAACCAAATCAGTGGCATATTTTTCTTGAGAGAGCAGAAGTCCATCTTTGTGCTTCTTCACCTCAATCCCAAGAAAATAGTGCAAGTCACCAAGGTCCTTTAGAGCAAATTCTGCACTTAGATCCTTAACAAGTCCTCTGATAGCTTCATCAGATGAGCTGGTTACAATAATATCATCAACATATATGAGAACAAATATGCATATGTTGGACTTGTTGTAGATGAACAATGATGTGTCAGATTTAGAGGGAACAAAACCAAGTGCTTGCATTTTGTGACAGAGACGAGCATACCATGCCCTTGGAGCCTGTTTCAACCCATATACTACCTTATCAAGCTTGCATACATATGAAGGAGCATTCTTACTCTCAAACCCAGGAGGTTGTTTCATGTACACTTCCTCTTCCAGAACACCATGGAGAAACGCGTTACGAACATCAAGGCATGCGAGACTCCATCCTCTGGAAACAGCAATAGATAGGACAAGACGAATAGTGGCAGCCTTTACCACCGGACTAAATGTGTCCTCATAGTCTATACCATATCTCTGTTTAAAACCTTTTGCTACTAGCCTAGCCTTATAGCGATCAATAGTTCCATCAGCTTTTCTTTTAATCCTGAAAACCCACTTGCAATCAATTAAATTTTTACCTTGCTGTGGGGGAACCAAATGCCATGTTTTGTTTTTCTTCAATGCCATATACTCTTCATACATGGCTTTCTTCCACCTATCATCACACAATCCTGACCATACCATACTTGGATATATGCTTGTAGTTGATAGGTTGAATTTTCCCTTGTTGAAGACGTGTACGACGTGGCTGCTGAGCACTCATATCTGCTGCCACAGAGGATCCCGTAGTCCCCAAATCATTGGCTGGACCAGAACCCAAGGAGGATTCGCAGCGATGCAAGCGGCGCCACCCAAAGAAGCCGGATCTTCTGCGGTTGAAACGCGAGGCGGGACGCCTGAAGCAGCCACAGAAGATCCCGGGGCTGCCACATCCACTTGAGTTTCTGCGCCGGTCGGATCTGCGCCTGGATCCGCGCGAATTTCCGCGCCAGGAGCAGCCAGGCCCGTGCCAGGCCCCGCGCCCTCCCTGGACCGCGTACCTGTACGCCTCTTGTACGTCACCGGTTGGATGGGGTAGCGCGTAGCGTCTGGGCCACCCGGAGCCGGCCAAGTGGAGGGCGGCGATTGGTGCGGAGCAGGGGAGCCAGTGCAGCCAGCGGACGAGGCCCGCGTGTCGCTCATGGGACCGGCACTGCGGGAATCAGGGGAGACCGCACGCTCACCTGCGGCTACGTTGGGCTCCGATCCCGGAGCTGATCTGATTCGCTGCTCCTGGGCGGATCCCGGGGAGAATCTGTCTCCTCTGGTGGGACACAT
The DNA here is from genome assembly GCA_021605145.1 of Aegilops bicornis. Classification (NCBI taxonomy): domain Eukaryota; kingdom Viridiplantae; phylum Streptophyta; class Magnoliopsida; order Poales; family Poaceae; genus Aegilops; species Aegilops bicornis. The sequence goes on from CM038674.1 coordinate 191,401,449, forward strand.
AAGATATGGTCCATCTGAAAAAAATTTAGCAGCAATTTCTTCACGAATTTCTCCTGTATCATCAACACAAAGCTCATGCAGATCATTAGATGAGTTAGTCACTAATTGATCATCAATATTTTGCCCCCCTTGATCAAAACTAGTGAGATGGGAAGGCAGAAGGAGGATTTCCTTTCGAAGAAGAGCGCCAGCATTGGGGTGAAGATCAGCAAATGGAAATTTGGTTTCATCAAAGACGACGTCACGTGAGATGTAAACATGACCAGTGGAGACATCTAGACATTTGACACCTTTATGCTGGGCGCTGTATCCTAGGAAGACACCTTTGTTTGATCGAAACATGAGTTTGCGATTGTTGTAGGGATGGAGATTTGGCCAACATGCACACCCAAACACTCGAAGAGATTTGTAGTCTGGTTTTGTGTGAAGGAGGCGTTCTACCGGAGTTTCATTATTAATGACACGACTGGGTAGCATGTTGATAATGTGAACGGCAGTGAGGAATGCTTCATCCCAAAACTTGAGAGGCATGGAGGCTCCTGCCAAAAGAGCAAGGCCGACCCCTCTACGATGTGTCTATGCTTGCGTTCAGCTGAGCCGTTTTGTTGGTGAGCATGTGGGCGTGATACTTGGTGAGAGATACCAAGGTTTTGGAAGAAGGAGTTCAACTTTTCGTACTCCCCCCCCCCCCAGTCTGATTGGACAACGATTATTTTGCTATCAAACTTGCGTTCAACAAGAGCTTGGAAGTTTTGGAAAACTTGAAACACATCTGATCTTCGTTTGAGAAGATAGATCCAAGTGAATTTACTGTAGTCATCAATAAAACTGACATAATACGTATATCTACCAACAGAGTATGGGGCTGGACCCCAAACATCAGAAAAAATAAGTTGGAGAGGTTTGGTAGAAACACTAGTAGAACAGGGTATGGTAATTGATGATTTTTTGCTTGTTGACATGAATCACAAATTGTTTCAACATGACGCTCACCAACAAACGGGAGCTTATTTTTCCTAAGCAACTTTTCAACTAAAGAAAAAGAGGCATGTCCTAAACGATCGTGCCATCGTGTGGACGTAAGCTTGATAGCACCACAAGCTTGTTTATTGAATCTTCTAAACTCTGGAATCAACGGATAGAGCCCTCGAACACATCTACCTCGATAGAGTATTTCCCTCATTGCCTGATCCTTAATCAAAAAGAAATAAGGGTGAAACTCGAGAAAAACATGATTATCGATGGCAATTCGATGAACAGAAAGAATATTTTTATGTGCACTAGGGACATGCAAGATTTTCCTAAGATGTAGTTTATGTCTAGGGGTACGAAATATTGAGTGACCAACATGACATATACTCATACCTTCTCCGCTAGCAGTGTGGATTTGATCCTTGCCGTGATATTTTTCCTTCATGGTCACCTTCTCGAGTTCATTGGTGATGTGATTTGTGGCCCCACTGTCGACGTACCAATTTGTGTCGACGCCGTAGGACCCATCAGCCGCCGCAGCAACCTTGTCATCGTCCTGGGAATCATCATCATCCTCGTTGTACCTGTACCAGCAATCCTTTGCTGTGTGTGTCCGAGTTTCCCCAGATTTGGCATCGTGGAGTGTCGGGCACGTTACATTGCCGCTGCCACGACCATGACGGCCATGACCTCTGCCGCCCGCTGGCTGAGGAGAGGAGCGGTCACTTCGCCGCCCGCCATCAGATCGCCCTTTGTTTCGAGGAGGGCCACCTGAACGGGAGCCGCCACCCCGCCCACGCGACGCCATGTTGGCTGAAGATTTGAAGCCGCCGCCGCCGGACCCATGGTAATGAGCCACGCGCTGGTCGAAGTTGGAGAGCATGGTGTAGAGTTCATCGAGTGTGACGGGGGTCACACGAGCGTCGAGAGCAGACACCAGAGGCTGGTAATCGGCGTCTAGCCCGTGGATGATGTAGGAGACTAGTTCGTCATCTTGGATGGCCTTGCCCGCCGCAACTAGTTCATCTGCAAAGCCTCGCATGGCAGCAAAGTAAGAGGCAACCGAGAGATTACCCTTCTGCGCGTTGATGAGGGAGGTGCGGATGTTGTTGATGCGGCTCGCCGAGTGCGACGAGAACATGGCAGCGAGCGTCGTCCAGAGCGCGCTCGCCGTGGTGACCGTGGTCACCGTCACCAGAACCTCCTGTTGGGGAACGCAGTAATTTCAAAAAATTTCCTACGCACACACAGGACCATGGTGACGGCATAGCAACGAGAGGGGAGAGTGTTGTCTACGTACCCTCGTAGACCGTGGCGAAGCGATCACAACGTAGAGGAAGTAGTCGACGTTCTCCTCGCGATCCTGCCGATCCCAGCGCCAAGCATCGGCACCTCCGAGTCGATGATGATGGCGTGAGGAAGTAGTCATACGTTCTCCTCACGATCCAGCCGATCCAGCGCCGTTACTCGGCGCCTCCGAAGTTCTTGGCACACGTTCAGCTCGATGGCGCCCTACGGGCTCCGATCCAGTGAGCTCGGAGAGAAGGAGTTCGTCGGCCACGACGGCATGGTGACGATCTTGATGTTTCACCGACGCAGGCTTCGCCTAAGCACCGCTTCTGATATGATCGAGGTGGAATATGGTGGAGGGGCACCGCACACGGCTAAGGAACGATCTCAAGGATCAACTTGTGTGTCCTAGGGTGCCCCCTTCCCGTGATATAAAGGAGGGAGGGAGGAGGTGGCCGGCCCAAGGGGGAGGCGCACCAGGAGGGGGAAACCTACTCCAAGTAGGTTTCCCTCTCTTTTTCCTTATCTTATTTGGAGGGGGAAGGAAAGAGTACTAGTATTAGGAAGTAGTACTAGTAGTAGAAATAGGAAGAGGGGAAGGAGAAAGGAAGGGGCGGCCCTTCCCCAATCGGATTGGGCTTGGGGCGCCCCCCTCCTTGTTCCTTCTCCTTCCTCCTACATGGGCCCAATAAGGCCCATATACCTCCCGGGGGTTCAGTAACCTCCGGAGCTCCAAACTTCTCCGGAACCTTTCCGTGTCCAAATATATCCGTCCAATATATCAATCTTTATGTCTCGACCATTTCGAGACTCCTCGTCATGTCCGTGATCATATCCGGACTCGAACAACCTTCGTACATCAAAATACACAAACTCATAATATAACCGTCATCGAAACCTTAAGCGTGCGGACCCTACGGTTCGAGAACAATGTAGACATGACCGAGACACATCTCCGGTCAATAACCGATAAGCGGGACCTGGATGCCCATATTGGTTCCTACATTTTCTCTGAAGATCTTTATCGGTCGGACCGCATAACAACATACGTTGTTCCCTTTGTCATCGGTATGTTACTTACCCGAGATTCGATCGTCGGTATCCAATACCTAGTTCAATCTAAATCCGGCAAGTCTCTTTACTCGTTCCGTAATACATCATCTCACAACTAACTCATTAGTTGTAATGCTTGCAAGGCTTATGTGATGTGTATTACCGAGAAGGCCTAGAGATACCTCTCCGACAATCGGAGTGACAAAACCTAATCTCGAAATCGCCAACCCAACAAGTACCTTTGGAGACACCTGTAGTACTCCTTTATGATCACCCGATTCGTTGTGACGTTTGGTAGTACCAAAGTGTTCCTCCATTAACGGGAGTTGCATAATCTCATAGTTACGAGGAACATGTATAAGTCATGAAGAAAGCAATAGCAACATACTAAACGATCAAGTGCTAGGCTAACGGAATGGGTCATGTCAATCAGATCATTCTCCTAATGATGTGATCCCGTTAATCAAATGACAACTCATGTCTATGGTTAGGAAACATAACCATCTTCGATTAACGAGCTAGTCAAGTAGAGGCATACTAGTGACACTCTGTTTGTCTATGTATTCACACATGTATTATGTTTCCGGTTAATACAATTCTAGCATGAATAATAAACATTTATCATGATATAAGGAAATAAATAATAACTTTATTATTGCCTCTAGGGCATATTTCCTTGATCTCCCACTTGCACTAGAGTCAATAATCTAGTTCACTCAAGAATGATTCTAACACCCATGGAGTCTTGGTGCTGATCATGTTTTTCTCGTGGAAGAGGCTTAGTCAGCAGAGTCGCAACGTTGAGATCCGTATGTATTTTGCAAATCTCTATGTCTCCCACTTGGACTTGGTCCCGAATGGAATTGAAGCGTCTCTTGATATGCTTGGTCCTCTTGTGAAATCTGGATTCCTTTGCCAAGGCAATTGCACCAAAGATTGTCACAGAAGATCTTCATGGTCCCGATGCACTAGGTACAACACCTAGATCGGAAATGAACTCTTTCATCCAGACTCCTTCATTTGCTGCTTCCAAGCAGCTATGTACTCCGCTTCACATGTAGATCCCGCCACGACGCTTTGTTTAGAACTGCACTAACCCAGCGGCTCCACCGTTTAACAAAAACACGATCCGGTTTGCGATTTAGAATAAATGCGGATCAGTGTCAAAGCTTGCATCGACGTAACCATTTACGACTAGCTCTTTGTCACCTCCATATACGAAACATATCCTTAGTCCTTTTCGTGTATTTCGGGATGTTCTTGACCGCTGTCGTTGATCCACTCTGGATTACTTTGGTACCTTCTGCCAAGCTTACAGCTAAGCATACGTCAGTCTGGTACACAGCATTGCATACATGATAGAGCCTATGGCTGAAGCATAGGAACATCTTTCATTTTCTCTCTATCTTCTGCTGTGGTCGGGCATTGAGTCCGACTCAATTTCACACCTTGTAATACAGGTAAAAAACCTTTCTTTGCCTGATCCATTTTGAACTTCTTCAAAACTTTATCAAGGTATGTGCTTTGTGAAAGTCCAATTAAGCGTCTTGATCTATATGTAAGTAGCTTCACCAAGGTCTTTCATCGAAAAACTCTTGTTCAAGTATCCCTTTATGCTATCCAGAAATTCTATATCATTTCCGATCAATAATATGTCATCTACATATAATATCGTAAATGCTACTGAGCTCCCACTCACTTTCTTGTAAATACGGGCTTCTCCATAAGTCTGTATAAACCCAAATACTTTGATCACACTATCAAAGCGTTTATTCCAACTCCGAGATGCTTGCACCAGTCCATAAATGGATCATTTGGAGCTTGCACACTTTGTTAGCTCCCTTTGGATCGATAAAACCTTCTGGTTGCATCATATACAACTCTTCTTCCGTAAAACCATTCAGAATGCGGTCTTTACATCCATTTGCCAAATTTCATAATCATAAAATGCGGCAATTGCTAACATGATTCGGACAGACTTAAGCATCGCTACGGGTGAGAACGTCTCATCGTAGTCAACCCCTTGAATTTGTCGAAAACCCTTTGCGACAAAGTCGAGCTTTGTAGACAATATTACCGTCAGCGTCAGTCTTCTTCTTGAAGATCCACTTGTTTTCTTTTGCTTGCCGACCCTCGGGCAAGTCAACCAAAGTCCACACTTTGTTTTCATACATGGATCCCATCTCGGATTTCATGGCCTCAAGCCATTTTGCGGAATCTGGGCTCACCATCGCTTCTTCATAGTTCGTAGGTTCATCATGATCTAGTAGCATGACTTCCGAACAGGATTGCCGTACCACTCACAGTGCGGATTTTATTCTGGTTGATCTACGAGGTTACGTAGTAACTTGATCTGAAGCTTCATGATCAACATCATCAACTTCCTCACTATTTGGTGTAGATATCGCAGTAAACTGGTTTACGTGATAAACTACTTTCAAATAAGGGAGAAGGTACGATTACCTCATCAAGTTCTACTTTCCTCCCACTCACTTCTTTCGAGAGAAACTCCTTCTCTAGAAAGGATCCATTTTAGCAACAAATGTTTTGCCTTGGATCTGTGATAGAAGGTGTACCCAACTGTCTCCTTTGGGTATCCTATGAAGATACATTTCTCCGATTTAGGTTCGAGCTTATCGGGTTGAAGCTTTTTCACATAAGCATCGCATCCCCAAACTTTAAGAAAGCGACAACTTTGGTTTCTTGCTAAACCACAGTTCATAAGGTGTCGTCTCAATGGATTTTGACGGTGTTCTATTCAGCGTGAATGCGGCCGCCTCAAGAGCATAACCCCAAAGCGATAGCGGTAAATCTGTAAGAGACATCATAGATCGCACCATATCTAGTAAAGTGCGATTCTGACGTTCGGACACACCATTGCGCTGTGGTGTTCGGGTGGCGTGAGTTGCTAAACTATTCCGCATTGTTTCAAATGTAGACCAAACTTCGTAACTCAAATATTCGCCTCCACGATCGGATCGTAGAAACTTTATTTTCTTATTACGATGATTTTCAACTTCACTCTGAAATTCTTTGAACTTTTCAAATGTTTCAGACTTATGTTTCATTAAGAAGATATACCCATATCTGCTTAAATCATCTATGAAGGTGAGAAAATAACGATATCCGCCACGAGCCTCAACATTCATTGGACCACATACATACGTATGTATGATTTCCAACAAATCTGTTGCTCTCTCCATAGTACCGAGAACAGGGGTTTTAGTCATCTTGCCCATGAGGCACGGTTACGCAGTGCCAAGTGATTCATAATCAAATGACTCCAAAAGTCCATCAAGATGGAGTTTCTTCATGCGCTTTATACCGATATGACCTAAACGGCAATGCCACAAATAAGTCGCACTATCATTATCAACTCTGCATCTTTTGGTTTCAACATTATGAATATGTGTATCACTACTATCGAGATTCATTAAAAATAGACCACTCTTCAAGGGTGCATGACCATAAAAGATATTATTCATATAAATAGAACAACCTTTATTCTCTCGATTTAAATGAATAACCGTCTCGCATCAAACAAGATCCAGATATAATGTTCATGCTTAACGCCGGCACCAAATAACAATTATTTAGGTCTAAAACTAATCCCGAAGGTAGATGTAGAGGTAGCGTGCCATCGTGATCACATCGACTTTGGAACCATTTCCCACGCGCATCATCACCTCGTCCTTTGCCGTTGTTCGCAATCAGTAGTCCCCTGTTTCGAGTTGCAAATATTAGCAATGTAACCCGATATCAAATACCAGGTGCTACTGCGAGCTCTAGTAAGGTACACATCAATAACATGTATATCACATATACCTTTGTTCACCTTGCCATCCTTCTTATCCGCCAAATACTTGGGGCAGTTCCGCTTCCAAAGGACCGGTCTTGCGGTAGAAGCACTCGATTTCAGGTTTAGGTCCAGACTTGGGTTTCTTCACTTGAGCAGCAACTTGTTTGCTGTTCTTCTTGAAGTTCCTTCTTCTTCCCTTTGCCTTTCTTCTTGAAACTAGTGGTCTTATTGACCATCAACACTTGATGCTCCTTCTTGATTTCTACCTCCGCAGCTTTCAAAGCATTGCGTAAGAGCTCGAGCATAGTCTTTACTAACCCTTGCATATTATAGTTCATCACGAAGCCTTTGTAGCTTGGTGGCGTTGATTGAAGAATTACATCAATGACACAATCATCCGGAAGATCAACTCCCGGTTGAGTCAAGTGATTGTAATACCTAGACATTACGAGTATGTGCTCACCGATGCACCCATTCTCCTCCATTTTGCAGCTATAGAACTTATTGGAGACTTCATATCTCTCAATCCGGGCATTCTGTTGAAATATCAACTTCAACTCTTGGAACATCTCATATGCTCCACGACTTTCAAAACGTCGTTGAAGACCCGGTTCTAAGCCGTAAAGCATGGCACATCGAACTATAGAGTAGTCATCGCTTTTGCTCGCCAGACGTTCTTAACGTCGTCGGTTACATCGGCGAGGCACTGGCACCTAGCGGTGCATCCAGACGTAACTCTTACGTGCAGCAATGAGGATAATCCTCGAGTTACGGACCCAGTCCGTAATTGCTACCATCATCTTTCAACTTTGCTTTCTCAAGGAACGCATTAAAATTCAACGTAACAACAAAGACGAGCCATCTATCTACAAGCAGACATAGACAAGCAAGATACTATCGGTACTAAGTTCATGATAAATTTAAGTTCAATTAATCATATTACTTAAGAACTCCCACTTAGACAGACATCTCTCTAGTCATCTAAGTGATCACGTGATCCAAATCAACTAAACCATAACCGATCATCACGTGAGATGGAGTAGTTTTCAATGGTGAACATCTTATGTTGATCATATCTACTATATGATTCACGCCGACCTTTCGGTCTCCGTGTTCCGAGGCCATATCTGCATATGCTAGGCTCGTCAAGTATAACCTGAGTATTCTGCGTGTGCAAAACTGGCTTGCACCCGTTGTAGATGGACGTGAAGCTTATCACACCCGATCATCACGTGGTGTCTCGGCACGACGAACTTTGGCAACGGTGCATACTCGGGGAGAACACTACTTGATAATTTTAGTGAGAGATCATCTTAAAATGCTACCGTCAATCAAAGCAAAATAAGATGCATAAAGGATAAACATCACATGCAATCAATATAAGTGATATGATATGGCCATCATCATCTTGTGCTTGTGATCTCCATCTCGAAGCACCGTCGTGATCACCATCGTCACCGGTAGCGACACCTTGATCTCCATCGTAGCATCGTTGTCGTTTCGCCATCTATTGCTTCTACGACTATCGCTACCGCTTAGTGATAAAGTAAAGCAATTACGAGCGTTGCATTTCATACAATAAAGCGACAACCATATGGCTCCTGCCGATTGCCGATAACTCGGTTACAAAACATGATCATCTCATACAATAAAATATAGCATCACGTCTTGACCATATCACATCACAAAATGCCCTGCAAAAACAAGTTAGACGTCCTCTACTTTGTTGTTGCAAGTTTTACGTGGCTGCTACGGGCTGAGCAAGAACCGTTCTTACCTACGCATCAAAACCACAACGATACTTCGTCAAATAGACTCCGTTTAACCTTCTCAAGGACGGGCGTAGCCACTCGGTTCAACTAAAGTGAGAGAGACAGACACCCGCCAGCCACCTTTAAGCACGAATGCTCGTAGCGGTGAAACCAGTCTCGCGTAAGCGTCTGGCGTAATGTCGGTCCGGGCCGCTTCATCTCACAATACCGCTGAACCAAAGTATGACATGCTGGTAGGTAGTATGACTTGTATCGCCCACAACTTACTTGTGTTCTACTCGTGCATATGACATCAACGCATAAAACCAGGCTCGGATGCCACCGTTGGGGAACGGTAATTTCAAAAATTTCCCTCGCACACAGGACCATGGTGACGGCATAGCAACGAGAGGGAGAGTGTTGTCTACGTACCCTCGTGGGCCGTGGCGGAAGCGATCACAACGTAGAGGAAGTAGTCATCGTTCTCCTCGTGATCCTGCCCGATCGGTAGCCGTTACTCCGGCACCTCCGAGTCGATGATGACGTAGAGGAAGTAGTCGTCGTTCTCCTCACGATCCGGCCGATCCGGCGCCCGTTACTCCGGCGCCTCAGGAGTTCTTGGCACACGTTCATTTCGATGGCGCCCTACGGGCTCCGATCCAGTGAGCTCCGGAGAGAAGGAGTTCCGTCGACGACGGCGTGGTGACGATCTTGATGTTTCACCGACAGGCTTCGCCTAAGCACCGCTTCGATATGGAGAGGTGGAATATGGTGGAGGGCACCGCACTGCAGCTAAGGAACGATCTCAAGGATCAACTTGTGTGTCCTAGGGTGCCCCCTTCCCCGTATATAAAGGAGGGAGGGAGGAGGTGGCCGGCCCAAGGGGAGGCGCACCAGGGGGAAACCTACTCCAAGTAGGTTTCCTCTCTTTTCCTTATCTTATTTGGAGGGAAGGAAAGAGTACTAGTATTAGGAAGTAGTACTAGTAGTAGAAATAGGAAGAGGGGAAGGAGAAAGGAAAGGGGGCGGCCCCTTCCCCAATTCGGATTGGGCTTGGGCGCCCCCTCCTTGTTCCTTCTCCCTTCCTCCTACATGGGCCCAATAAGGCCCATATACCTCCCGGGGGTTCGGTAACCTCCGGAGCTCCAAACTTCTCCGGAACCTTTCCGGTGTCCAAATATATCCGTCCAATATATCAATCTTTATGTCTCGACCATTTCGAGACTCCTCGTCATGTCCGTGATCATATCCGGACTCAACAACCTTCGGTACATCAAAATACACAAACTCATAATATAACCGTCCTTGAAACCTTAAGCGTGCGGACCCTACGGTTCGAGAACAATGTAGACATGACCGAGACACATCTCCGGTCAATAACCGATAGCGGGACCTGGATGCCCATATTGGTTCCTACATTTTCTCTGAAGATCTTTATCGGTCGAGACCGCATAACAACATACGTTGTTCCCTTTGTCATCGGTATGTTACTTACCCGAGATTCGATCGTCGTCGGTATCCAATACCTAGTTCAATCTAAATCCTTTGGCAAGTCTCTTTACTCGTTCCGTAATACATCATCTCACAACTAACTCATTAGTTGTAATGCTTGCAAGGCTTATGTGATGTGTATTACCGAGAAGGCCTAGAGATACCTCTCCGACAATCGGAGTGACAAAACCTAATCTCGAAATACGCCAACCCAACAAGTACCTTTGGAGACACCTGTAGTACTCCTTTATGATCACCCGATTCGTTGTGACGCTTTGGTAGTACCAAAGTGTTCCTCCGTAAACGGGAGTTGCATAATCTCATAGTTACAGGAACATGTATAAGTCATGAAGAAAGCAATAGCAACATACTAAGCGATCAAGTGCTAGGCTAACGGAATGGGTCATGTCAATCAGATCATTCTTCTAATGATGTGATCCCGTTAATCAAATGACAACTCATGTCTATGGTTAGGAAACATAACCATCTTCGATTAACGAGCTAGTCAAGTAGAGGCATACTAGTGACACTCTGTTTGTCTATGTATTCACACATGTATTATGTTTCCGGTTAATACAATTCTAGCATGAATAATAAACATTTATCATGATATAAGGAAATAAATAATAACTTTATTATTGCCTCTAGGGCATATTTCCTTCACCTCCTTTGTGAGGTTGGCCAGCAGGAAGCCAAGGACCTGCTGGTCCTCCCGGACCGAGAGAGGGTGGAGAGGGTTGGGTGATGAAGTCTCCTTGCCTTCTTTGGTGGTGATGAGGAGCTTCGCCCGGCTCGGTGTGGTGCCGTCGGCGTGGCCGTGACGCCCGGGCGCCCACGCAGCTTGAGGGTGATCTGCGTTCGCCATAGCACGTGGTTCGTCTTGGGACAGCTTCTCCGTGACCTGGCTATTGAGGTTTTAGGAGAAGGCACCGGAGGCGGAGGAGGAAGACATGGCTAGGCTTAGATGGATTCGACAGAAGCTTCAGATGGGAAAAGGAAGGCTCTGACTACCATGCGCGATAGCGGAAAACGTCTTACCTCTCTCGAGGGACGTGGTTCACGTTATATGGAGAGGGGGATGCGACCCCAACGATCGGTACAGGGCGATCAGAAGATCGTTACAGAGAGGAAATCTCAGGAGAGATTACTTGGAGAAAGAGGAGAAGGAGATAGAGATAGTTACAATTGTAATATGTTTAAACTAACAACCAAAATCCTATCTCTATGCCTAGCACCAGCCGAACACCACCTCCTGGTTGGGATCGTGACAGTATGTAACGTTGTCTAACAATGCGCAGAAAGGCATGCAAGTCTTTGTAGAGGATTCCTTCCGGTGCTCGGTCCAAATTACTACTTTGAGGGATCGTACCAACGTCTGGCAATCAGATTCAACTTGGATCTGCATCATTCCCCAATCCGACGCTGCCCGAATTGCTGCGGAGCAAGCTTCAGCTTCTGTTTGTGCTGCAGTGGCCACATATGCCAAACGCCCCGCCCCAAAACCTCGGACTGCACCTGTATCTTGTGATGTCTTCTGGCGACTATGAATATCTTGTGAATTCAGGTGTTCCATTCTTTGGCTGGAACAGTTGGGATGGACAAGCATGTGATCTGGGAGGCATTTACACGAAGCGAGTTGACGATGGGCTATCTGTAAATTCAGGTGTTACATTCTTTGGCTGGACATCCCCTGCGGCTGTTATCTGTAAACATGCAGAAACAAAGTGAATAATGACAACATGCTATATTTTTGTCCACTGTCAGTCAAAAGGAAAGAAGGATTAGGTTTTGAGCTGGCTTATGTAACCATGAGTATATTGTCATTATTTACTTATTATTCCGGTTGAAAGTTGTATGATTGATGGCTGCTAGTGAAATAATTTGTATGGTGCAAAGTTGTATGATTGATGGCAGTTAGTATTTTTTAGTGTTACTTTTTTTTCGAAAAGGGGAAACTCCCCGGCCTCTGCATCAGAGCGATGCATACGGCCACCTCAATAAATAAAATAGGTTCAACAAAGTCGTATAGTCTTCAACATTACTTTTTTAGTGTTACTTACTATCAGTCAAAAGTTGTATGAACTTTTATGTGGTACAACTTCGCAACCTTTAAATTGTATACACTCAAGTATATACAATTTAGAGTTACTTGACCGCTTTTGTAATGAAGGAAAGTTCGCAACCTTTAAATTGTAATATTTGGTGCTTTAAGATATTCGTAAATAACTTTTGTGCTCATATTCAACGATAAACTGTTTGAAATAACAAAGTGTTAGCAATTAGCAAACAGTTTCAGTCTAAGTACATTACAGACATTTCAGCATACAACTTATTCCACAATAACCTCATACTGCAATCTCAAGAAGGAACTCAACGGCAGAGTCCCATCTGCCTTCCATTTCCAGCGGCAGACCCAGCGAGAGCTCGAAGAGAGAGAGAGAGAGGCATGGCGATTTTGACTTCGATCTCTCCCTAGCTGCTCGTTGTTCAATTCAACTCTCGAGAGGGAGAGGCGAAGGCGACGCCATGGCGATTCTCCTGCGGTGTTCTCTCTCTGTTGCTTGATTCGTGACGCAGCCCCAGCTGTTGCTCATTCGTGAGCCCTGCGTCCGCCCCCCCCCCCCCCCCCCCCTCAGGTTGTTGGTTGTAAGTATCCCCTTCCCCCTGTCACATTTCCCTGCATTTTTGTCTGATTTCTGGATCTGCTTGAGTGTTTTGTTGTAGGCCTCTGTTCTATTGGTTGTTTTGTTGCAGATGTAGCGGTGGATTCCTCTGTCTATTTTGATTCCTGCTACCGCTGTCATTTAATATTGATGACCCCCGTAGTGAGTGTTGTATGATTCCTTTAGGCATCTGCTAGGTGTATGATTAAAATGTAACGTGTATACACACTGGTCGTTTGAATTTCTGCTGGCCTGTTTGATGTAGATGTAGGATGCTAATGCTCAATCTCTTGGTCAGTTCAGTCTCATGCTCTATAGCTGTTGGGGTTTCTGATTTCTGTGTCCATTATTTTGTACTCTGCTTGCTCTGTATTTTGTGATTTTGTTTGTTCAGAGTGTTTGGGTACTCCCATTAATTTGTGTGATTTAACTTAGCTTCATTTGTTTACCAAAACTCTTTTTCCAGCTACTCTCTGTTTTTGATTTTGTCTGCACTAGTAGTTGCTGCAAGGAGCTGTTGGGAGTTTTGGAGTTGATTGCAGTATCACTTACAGTAATTTTTTCAGTGTAACTTTCACCGATTTGCACTTGATTTCCAGTACTTTTTCAGTCAATTTTGGACTGATAATTTCTATTGTAAATTTGAGTGGAATTTCAGTTTAATTTCATTGCAGTCCAGTGTAATTGTATAGTGGTGTGCACCCCTGTAACTTACCATACTAATTATAAGGTTTTTCACAGTGAAATTTTTACTATAATTACAGTGTATAGTACACTGTAATTTTAGTGTATTTTTCATTGTAATTTCAGTAATGTTTAACTTACAGTGATTTACTCCGAATTTTCCAGTATCTTCAGTGTAACTTAGTGATATTTGCAGTGTAACTTATAGTGACATTTTCAGTGTAACTTATAATGATTCGCACTGAAATTTCCAGTATTTTTTAGTGTTACTTACAGTGATTTGCACTGAAATTTCCAGTGTAAATTTCAGTTTAATTACATTGTGGTCCGGTATAAGTGCATAGTGCGGTACAACATTGTAACTTACATTACTATGCATTGAAAATTCCAGTGTAGTTACACTGTAAATCCGTAGTGCAATTTCATTGTATTTTTACTATGTAATTACACTGTAATATCAGTGTACTTACACTGTAAATCAGAGTTTAATTTCAGCGAATTACATTGTAATCCTAGTGAATACGATTCAGCTTTTGTATGTTCATTCAGCTTTTTGCGAATGATAGTAACGATTTAGTTGAGTGTGTCTAGTAGTCTTTTGGAGGGTGTTCATTCAGCTGTTATTTTTAGTTTACTATCATAATCATTTGACCATGGTTAGTTAAATAGACTGGCAGATTGAGGAAGGGTTGCGGGAGAGTTGTTTTTAGTTACTATCATAGTCCTTTTCTTGGTATTGTCGTTATTTTTAGTCTTATATAGGGTGTTCATTCAGCTTTTGTATCACTTTACCACGATTTGCAGTGCTTTTGTGTTCTCATTTTTATCCTTGCTTCATCATAATCATTTGACTATGGTTAGTGATACAGATGGGCAGATTGCAGAAGGGTTGTGGGCAGGAAGCCCATGATCTTTCTCCTGATAGCAGTGTAGATTCTTCTGAGAAGCCTTTTGTTCCTGACGATTGTTTTGATGCTAATTCTTTCAAAGTGTCCCATGTTTAAGTCTTGCTTTAATATCCAGTCCTACTTGTTTGCTTTTCCCGTGTTCTAGTTTAATTTAGTTAGTTGTGCTTTTCTGTCGGATTCTTCTATGGATGATGGCACGCTTGACAAAGCATTGTTTGATTTCTAAGGATGAAGGAGTGCATCTTCTTCATCTTGCAGGTATGACTCATGTCTTTGCATTCTTGCTTCACCTTCTTGAACCTGAAATTTTGGAAAAATGAAAGCACTCAGCAGTCTCTGTATTAAGTCTACTCTAATTTTTAAGAATTACAATGTAATTCTAAATTTTTACAGTGTCAAAAAAGAAGTAATTTACAAGATATGACACAGTAATTATTTTGAACCATAGCCTTTCATTTTGTTACAATGTAATGTAATTCTGAATTTTTTACACTGTCAAAACAGAAGTAATTTGCAATGTAATTCATTGCTTTTTTCTGTATATTACAATACTAATTACCATGCAGAGATACAATAAATTTGAACCATACTTGTAGGTGTATTTTTTCATTCAATGTTTTACTTTTAGTATATGGCAGTAACTGGTGTAAAAAACAGTGTAATTTCTGAATCATAATTACAGTATATTGTCTGCATTTTTGAAGTGTAAACAAGAAAGCAATGTTAGTGTAATTTTCAAGTTTCCTTTTTGACCGTTACTGTAATAATTTGAACTACAAGTCAAAAAATTTGACCATTTTACAGTCCCAAAGTTTATGAATTATAGTATTGTTCCTAGCCTTTTTGTTTGAGCAGTTCAGTGCTTTTTCAGTCTAACTATATGGAAGATACAGTGATGAATCATAGCAATCAGTTCACTGCTTTTAGTTTTATAGATCGTCAACTCTAACCAACCCTAAGATGATACCCAAACTTACTGAATGTTCTAAACCCTAAGGTTTCTGTGAAGGTTTTGTGAGTAATATTTTTGTGTGAATTTTTTGTCATTGTCAAGTTAGTTCACAAGCATCGTAAAGGGTGTCTGTTGTAAATCCTGTTCTTCTTTTTGAATTTTTTTGTTTGAAGTTTCTGAATTTTCTGCATGTACATTTTGTACTACTAGCTTCACTGTAACATCTAAGCAGATTTTCAGAGTTCCCCTTTATGTTTCCTCTAGTATGTAAGGGGGGACTGAACTAGATTCAGTCTTAACACCTTAGAAGGTTGTCCATGCTTTCCTGTCTATGTTGATCCTTACTAATCGTAATGTGATCATTTTGTTCTTGCAAAGTTCAGATTTCCTGTGCACGTTCCGTGTAGATGTTGAGAATTAGGAGAGGGAGCTGTTTTACAGGAGAAGTACTGGGAGTGAGTGCAAAGTTTTGTACTCCCTCCGTTTCATAATGTAGTGCCTATAGATTTTTACAAAAATCAAAGAATTACAAACTTTGACCATGTTTATAGAGAAAAGTAGGTACATCTAGAATACCAAATGCACATCATTGGATACATCGTGAGTTATATTTTCAGAATGTACATGTTTGGTATTGTAGATGTAGAAAATTTTCTCTATACACTTGGTCAAAGTTGGCAAAGTTTGACTTTTACAAAAATCTATAGGCACTACATTGTGGAATGGAGGGAGTAGGAGAGATTTCTTCACCTGTCAATCCATGATTTTTCTGCAGGTTTGCCTCCTGGTAGGTGGGACAGAAACAGCGGCAAAAAAAGGACAGGAACATACAATGGACATGGCACACTTGTCAATTTGTGGGTGGTTTAAAAATCTGATTGAATTATCTTCGTTTTAATTATTGTCGCGTAAACGAACGAATGTATTCGTATTTTAGTTCTAGATACATCCATTTCCAAGACAAGTAATTCCGAACAGAGGGAGTAAATCATAATAGTAGGATCTAAGATGAATATATGGACAACAATTTTGTTGCTGTCTTGATCGGAAGCATCAAGCCGTATATTTCCGCAGAAGCTGTGACACGCGTATCTTTGTCCGGAAGGACTGCAGCACCGTCATGCTCACGCCTCAGATTTCTTCGTCGCCCTTGGCAAATATCTCGATGAACTGGTGCAGGAGAGACGGCACCGTCCCAAAAACTAAATGCTCAGTTTCCACTTGTTACTTGTTGTTACGTTACCAACAACAACGACGACGACACGGCATCACTGCCGCATCGATCTGCATATGCAACCCACAAAGAAAAGAAAAGAAGGCATCTTGTTCTCGTACGCATCGATCCCCACCACTCGCTCTCGATCGCATCAAGAAACGCCTATCTACAGCTAGACAACACTCGTGTTCTCCGTTCAACTTAGTAACCTCTCTGTACATAGAGATAAGACCAGACAAATCCATCAGCTCGTCACTCGATCGGCCCTCCGCCATGGAGCAATGGGCGTACTGCCTTTGCCTCTTCCTGCCTCTCCTCCCTCTCCTGCTGCTCAAGCTCAACAGCAAGCGTGGCGGCGTGCGTCTGCCACCCGGTCCGTGGCGGCTGCCCGTCATCGGCAGCCTGCACCACCTTGCCGGCAACCCACTCGTGCACCGCGTCATGGCCGACCTCGCGCGCCAGCTGGACGCGCCGCTCATGTACCTCAAGCTCGGCGAGGTGCCCGTGGTGGTGGCCACGTCCCCGGAGGCCGCCCGCGAGATCATGCGGACGCACGACGTCGTCTTCGCGACGCGGCCGTGGAGCCCCACCGTCAAGATCATGAACGCCGAGGGGCAAGGCCTGATATTCGCGCGCTACGGCGCGCTGTGGCGCCAGCTCCGCAAGATCTGCATCCTGGAGCTGCTCAGCGCGCGCCGCGTGCAGTCGTTCCGCCACATCCGGGAGGACGAGGTCGCCCGCCTCTTGGCCGCTGTTGCCAAGGTGCCACGCGGGGAGCCCGTGAACGTGAGCGAGCGGATCGCGGTGCTTATCACCGACTCGGCGGTGCGTGCCATGATCGGGGACAGGTTCAAGAGGCGAGAGGAGTTCTTGCAGACACTAGACGAAGGGGTCAAGCTCGTCGCCGGGTTCAACCTCGGCGACCTGTTCCCGTCGTCGCGGCTCGCCAGCTTCATCAGCGGCACGTCCCGGCTGGCGGAGGAGAACCACCGCAAGAGCTTCGAGCTCATGGAGTACGCGATCCAGCAGCACGAGCAGCAGAGGGCCACCGCCTCAGCGAACGGCGACGTGGAGGAAGGAGGAGAGGACCTAGTGGACACGCTCTTGAGGATACGCAAGGAAGGTGGCCTCGACGTGCCTCTTACCATGGGCATGATCAAAGCAGTTATACTGGTAAGTGCACCAGCTCCTTTGTTTCACAATACTTTGGAGAAAGGTGTGAGAGTCCTCTATGATGTTATACTTCAAAGTTAAAACATTTTGTACTCCTAAACAAAACTAATTATAGCACATTTGTTTGTGTTTTTTTCTTCGGCTCACTCAGAATCCAAGAATTGCTATATGTTATATTCCCTATTATTCTAGGATTTGCAGCCGGGTGTCTCGCTGACATATGAGTGACAATCCTAAACTGCCAATAACAACGAGCGGTTCCTAAATTCTATAAATCGTCATAGTGCAGGATCTATATGGTGCCGGAAGCGAGACGTCAGCTACCACACTTTAATGGGCCATGTCAGAGCTCATGAGGTACCCAAACGTGATGCGGAAAGCATAAGCTGAAGTACGCAACAACCTCCAAGGAAAACATAAGGTGACTGAGGATGACTTGGCCAATCTCAAGTACCTCAGACTCGTCATCAAGGAGACAATGAGGTTGCATCCAGCCGCGCCATTGCTTCTCCCTAGAGAGGCCATGGAGCCTTGCAAAATTCTCGGGTACGACGTACCCAAAGGCACCACGGTGTTGGTGAATGCATGGGCGATCGGCAGGGATCCTAAGCATTGCGAGGATCCCGAGGAGTTCAAGCCGGAGAGGTTCGAGTCCGGAATGGTCGACTTCAAAGGCACAAACTTCGAATACATACCGTTTGGGGCAGGCGAGAGAATGTGCCCTGGAATGACATGTGACGCCCGGATATTTAAACTACAGTGATCCCACGCTAATGGTGCCACGTCACCACGGTTACTGCTGCTAACCTATCGTTAGATCAAAACCGGTCCAAAATTCAAATTCAAAGTTTGATAAATAATAAAAGTTTTCAAGCATTAAAATAAAAATGTTCGGTTTGTACTAAATATTACATAGGTAAATATGGTGTAGTAAACACATTTTGATGAAATGCCTAAGTAATTTAAAATGATTTAAAACAGAAAAGAAAATAAATAAAAGAAAGAAAATACAAAAGAGAAAACAAAACAAAAGAAAAGGAGCCCCTTCCCCCACTGGGCCAACTGGCCCAGCTGGCCACCAGGCCGACTAGGCCGGCCCGTCCCCACTCCCCCATAACCCCCTCCACTCCTAACCCTAGGCACCGACACCCCCACTCCCCCCCACTCGCGCCCCCACTCTCCCTCTCCCCGATCCAATCGGGATCGGGCTTGAACGCCCCGTCCCGTGCGCCTCCGACCCCCGGCCTCGCGCGTCCGGTCGGCGACCGCGCTGGAGCCCACCTCAAGAAAGGCCCGTCATGAATCTGGTCTCCCTCCGTCCCCGATGCCGCGCCTTTGCCCTACTGCTTTCACGTCGTCGCCCCTGCCCGACCGCCTAAGCATCGACGGCCCGCGCCTCGTCTCCACCTCTCCGACCCGCCATGGCCTCCCCCGAGCTCACGGACCTCCCCTGCCGCTCGATGTGAGCCCCCCCCTCGATCTCCCCGTTCCCCCCTTTTCGTTTCTCCGTCATGGGAGTTAGCCGCGCCACCGTCGAGAGCTCGATGGGCGCTGTGCTCACCACCATCGCCGCACACGACGCGCGTCTTGGGCGCACCAGTCGTGGCCATCACACGCCCGTCTCGCCCAATGGCGCCCCTTCTAACAGCGCACGCGCTGGCTATCGCTCCTCGGCCGCACCGATTGCCATCGCCGCTACCGCGGCTTTCGTTCGCCGATGGCGGCCAGCGCCCGCATCCCCCGCTCGACAACCGATCCCCACACCTCCATGTTGGCGCTCGGCGCCGCTCCCCGCACTCCATGGCCGCCGGCCCCTGTTGTTCGCCTCCGGCGGTGGCCTCGCCTCCCTGGTGCGTGCTCCCCAGTCGCACGAGTGGCTGCCTGGGCCACTGCCCAGTGGGCCCCCCTCACACCCCTGTTAAAAAAAGAATAAAAAAAGAATACTTAATTAATTAAATAATTAATTAACTTAATTAATGTTGCTTAATTAACCAATTAACTATCTAATTAGCCTAACTAAACCTGTTAGTTAACTAGACAGTCAATGACAGGGGGCCCCACCCCTGTTGACCAGTCAAAGTTTGTCAGCCTGTGTACAATTTTTGTGTACACTGTGCTGGGTACATCTAGCAATTTAACATTAATTTCGAATTAAAATAAATTAGAAAATAAATTAAAACTTTGAAAATTAATATAAAATAATTCGTAACTCGGATGGAAAAACTTTGTACATGAAAGTTGCTCAGAACAACGAGACGAATCCGGATACGCAACTCGTTCGTCCGCCACATATCTCTAATCTATCGAACTCGCAACTTTCCCCCTCCGGTTCATCTGTCCGAAAACACGAAACACCGGGAATCCTTCCCCGGATGTTTCCCCCTTTCGCCGGTACCACCTACTGCCGCGTTAGGGCACACCTAGCACCGCGTATTGCCATGTTACGCTTTGTGATGCTTTGATTGCTCTATTATTTATTGTGTTCCCCTCCGTTACTTCTTTCCGGTAGACCCGTGGCGATCTTTGATGCCCTCGTGGTCGACTACGCCACCGACCTCTCCTTCTTGTCTCGAGCAACCAGCAAGCCCCCCTTTGATCACCGGATATCGCCTATTCTTCTCTATCTGCTTGCATTAGAGTAGTGTAGCATGTTCTTGCTTCAGTTAATCCTATACTTCTTTGCATAGCCTTTGTCCTTGTTACTCTTGTTGTTACCTTTACCGCTATCCTATTGCTTAGTATAGGATGCTAGTGTTCCATCGGTGGCCCTACACTCTTGTCCGTCTATACTCTTTGGGCTGTGATCACTTCGAGGTGATCACGGGCATATACTATATACTTTACACTATTACATTACTCGTGATACTGTTAGGAGATGAAATTTGAAAGGACGGTGGCTCCATCCTCGTAGAGGTGGGCCTGGGTTCCCACGGCCCCATTTGTTACTTTTAGGCGGAGGCGACAGGCAGGTTGAGACCACCTAGGAGAGAGGTGGGCACAGCCTGGTCGGCGTTCGCGGATACTTAACACGTTTAACGAGATCTGGGTATTTGATCTCAGTCTGGCCATTTGGTCTATACGCACTAACCATCTACGCGGGAGTAGTTATGGGTATCCCTTTTGGGGAACGCAGTAATTTCAAAAAAATTCCTACGCACACGCAAGATCATGGTGATGGCATAGCAACGAGAGGGGAGAGTGTATGTCCACGTACCCTCGTAGACCGTAAGCGGAAGCGTTATAACAACGCTGATTGATGTAGTCATACGTCTTCACGATCCGACCGATCCAAGTACCGAACGCACGGCACCTCCGAGTTCAAAGACACGTTCAGCTCGATGGCGATCCCGGACTCGATCCAAAGCAAAGTGTCGGGGATGAGTTTCACAACACGACGGCGTGGTGGCGATGATGATGCTTCACCGGCGCGAGGCTTCGCCTAAGCTCATGACGATATGACCGAGGTGGAATATGGTGGAGGGGCACCGCACTGCAGCTAAGGAACGATCACGTAGATCAACTTGTGTGTCATGGGGTGCCCCCCCTGCCCCGTATATAAAGGAGGGAGGGGAGGTGCGGCCGGCCCTCCTAGGGTGCGCTGGAGGAGTCCTACTCCCACCGGAGTAGGACTCCCCCCTCTTGCCTTGTTGGAGAAGGAAAAGTGGAGAGGGGAAAGAGGGGGGCGCCGCCCCCCTCTCCTTGTCCTATTCGGACTAGGGGGAGGCGCGTGGCCTGCCCGCCGCCTCCTCTTCTCCCTTATGGCCCATTAAGGCCCAACATCCCCGGGAGGGTTCAGTAACCCGGTGTTAGGAAAATTCCGATTTCATCCTAACCATTCCGATATCCAAAAATAGGCTTCCAATATATCAATCTTTATGTCTCGACCATTTCGTGACTCCTCGTCATGTCCGTGATCACATCCGGGACTCGAACAAACTTCGGTACATCAAAACTTATGAACTCATAATAAACTGTCATCGTAACGTTAAGCGTGCGGACCCTACGGGTTCGAGAACTATGTAGACATGACCTAGAACTATTCTCGGTCAATAACCAATAGCGGAACCTGGATGCCATATTGGTTCCTACATATTCTTCGAAGATCTTTATCGGTCAAACCGCATAACGACATACGTTGTTCCCTTTGTCATCGGTATGTTACTTACCCGAGATTCGATCGTCGGTATCCAATACCTAGTTCAATCTCGTTACCGGTAAGTCTCTTTACTCGTGTCGTAATACATCATCTCACAACTAACTTATTAGTTGCAATGCTTGCAAGGCTTATGTGATGTGTATTACCGAGAAGGCCTAGAGATACCTCTCCGACAATCGGAGTGACAAAACCTAATCTCGAAATACGCCAACCCAACATGTACCTTTGGAGACACACTGTAGTACTCCTTTATAATCACCCGATTACGTTGTGACGTTTGGTAGCACCCAAAGTGTTCTCCGTAAACGGAGTTGCATAATCTCATAGTTACAGGAACATGTATAAGTCATGAAGAAAGCAATAGCAATATACTAAAGCGATCAAGTGTTAGGCTAACGGAATGGGTCATGTCAATCACACCATTCTCCTAATGATGTGATCCCATTAATCAAATGACAACACATGTCTATGGTTAGGAAACATAACCATCTTTGATTAATGAGCTAGTCAAGTAGAGGCATACTAGTGACTATATGTTTGTCTATGTATTCACACATGTATTATGTTTCCGTTTAATACAATTCTAGCATGTATAATAAACATTTATCATGATATAAGGAAATAAATAATAACTTTATTATTGCCTCTAGCGCATATTTCCTTCAGTCTCCCACTTGCACTAGAGTCAATAATCTAGATTACACAATAATGATTCTAACACCCTGGAGTCTTGGTGCTGATCATGTTTTGCTCGTGGAAGAGGCTTAGTCAACGGTTCTGCAACATTCAGATCCGTATGTATCTTGCAAATCTCTATGTCTCCCACTTGGACTTGGTCTCGAATGGAATTGAAGCGTCTCTTGATATGCTTGGTCCTCTTGTGAAATCTGGATTCTTTTGCCAAGGCAATTGCACCAAAGATTGTCACGTAAGATCTTCATTGGTCCCGATGCACTAGGTATGACACCTAGATCGGAAATGAACTCTTTCATCCAGACTCCTTCATTTGCTGCTTCAAGCAGCTATGTACTCCGCTTCACATGTAGATCCCGCCACGACGCTTTGTTTAGAACTGCACCAACCGACAAGCTCCACCGTTTAATAAAAACACGTATCCGATTTGCGATTTAGAATCGTCCGGATCGGTGTCAAAGCTTGCATCGACGTAACCATTTACGACTAGCTCTTTGTCACCTCCATATACGAGAAACATATCCTTAGTCCTTTTCGTGTATTTCAGATGTTCTTGACCGCTGTCCAAAGGATCCACTCTGGATTACTTTCGTACCTTCCTGCCAAGCTTATTGCTAAGCATATGTCGTGTCTGGTACACAGCATTGCATACATGATAGAGCCTATGGCTGAAGCATAGGGAACATCTTTCATTTTCTCTCTATCTTCTGCCGAGGTCGGGCATTGAGTCCGACTCAATTTCACACCTTGTAATGTCTGGTAAAAACCTTTCTTTGCACGATCCATTTTGAACTTTTTCAAAACTTTATCAAGGTATGTGCTTTGTGAAAGTCCAATTAAGCGTTTGATCTATCTCTATAGATCTTGATGCCCAATATGTAAGCAGCTTCACCGAGGTCTTTCATCGAAAAACTTTTATTCAAGTATCCCTTTATGCTATCCAGAAATTCTATATCATTTCCAATCAATAATATGTCGCCTACATATAATATCGTAAATGCTACAGAGCTCCCACTCACTTTCTTGTAAATACAAGCTTCTCCAAAAGTCTGTATAAAACCATATGCTTTGATCACACTATCAAAGCGTTTATTCCAACTCCGAGAGGCTTGCACTGCACCATAAATTGATCGCTGGAGCTTGCACACTTTGTTAGCACCCTTTGGATCAACAAAACCTTCTGGTTGCATCGTATACAACTCTTCTTCTAGAAATCCATTCAAGAATGCAGTTTTTACATCCATTTGCCAAATTTCATAATCATAAAATGCAGCAATTGCTAACATGATTCGGACAGACTTAAGCATCGCTACGGGTGAGAAAGTCTCATCGTAGTCAACCCCTTGAACTTGTCGAAAACCTTTCGCAACAAGTCGAGGTTTTGAGACGGTTACATTACCCTCGGCGTCTGTCTTCTTCTTAAAGATCCATTTATTCTCAATAGCTTGCCGATCATCGGGCAAGTCAACCAAAGTCCATACTTTGTTCTCATACATGGATCCCATGTCAGATTTCATGGCTTCCAGCCATTTCACGGAATCTGGGCTCACCATCGCTTCTTCATAGTTTGTAGGTTCGCCATGGTCAAGTAACATGACTTCCAGAATAGGATGACCGTACCACTCTGGTGCGGATCTTACTCTAGTTGACCTACGTAGTTAAGTAGAAACTTGATCTGAAGCTTCATGATACATATAATTAGCTTCCTAACTTATTGGTGTAGTTGTCACATGAACCGGTTCTTGTGATGAACTATTTTCCAAAGAAGGGAAATGTATACAGATTATCTCATCAAGTTCTACTTTCCTCCCACTCACTTCTTTCGAGAGAAACTCTTTTCTAGAAAGGATCCGAATTTAGCAACGAAAATCTTGCCCTCAGATCTGTGATAGAAGGTGTACCCAATAGTCTCTTTTGGGTATCCTATGAAGACACATTTCTCCGATTTAGGTTCGAGCTTATCTGGTTGAAGTTTCTTCACATAAGCATCGCAGCCCCAAACTTTTAAGATACGACAACTTTGGTTTCTTGCTAAACCATAGTTCATAAGGTGTCGTTTCAACGGATTTTGATGGTGCCCTATTTAACGTGAATGCGGCCGTCTCTAAAGCATAACCCCAAAACGATAGCGGTAAATCAAGAAGAGACATCATAGATCGCACCATATCTAGTAAAGTACGATTACGACGTTCGGATACACCATTTCGTTGTGGTGTTCCGGGTGGCGTGAGCTGCGAAACTATTCCGCATTGTTTCAAATGCAAACCAAACTCGTAACTCAAATATTCTCCCCCACGATCAAATCGTAGAAATTTTATTTTCTTGTTACGATGATTTTCCACTTCACTCTGAAATTCTTTGAACTTTTCAAATGTGTCAGACTTATGTTTCATCAAGTAGATATACCCATATCTGCTCAAATCATCTGTGAAGGTGAGAAAATAACGATACCCGCCAAGGCCTCAACATTCATTGGACCACAAACATCGGTATGTATGATTTCCAACAAATCCTTTGCTCGCTCCATAGTTAGGAGAACGGCGTTTTAGTCATCTTGCCCGTGAGGCACGGTTCGCAAGTACCAAGTGATTCCAAAAGTCCATCAGTATGGAGTTTCTTCATGCGTTTTACACCGATATGACCCAAACGGCAGTGCCACAAATAAGTTGCATTATCATTATCAACTCTGTATCTTTTGGTTTCAACACTATGAATATGTGTATTACTACTATCGAGATTCAATAAAATAGACCACTCTTCAAGGGTGCATGACCATAAAAGATATTATTCATATAAATAGAACAACCATTATTCTCGACTTAAATGAATAACCGCCTCGCATCAAACAAGATCCAGATATAATGTTCATGCTTAACGCCGCACCAAATAACAATTATTTAGGTCTAAAACTAATCCCGATGGTAGATGTAGAGGTAGCGTGCCGACCGCGATCACATCGACTTTGGAACCATTTCCCACGCGCATCGTCACCTCGTCCTTAGCCAATCTTCGCTTAATCCGTAGTTCCTGCTTTGAGTTGCAAATATTAGCAATGTAACCAGTATCAAATACCGTGTACTATCATGCGAGTATTAGTAAGGTACACATCAATAACATGTATATCACATATACCTTTGTTCACCTTGCCATCCTTCTTATCCGCCAAATACTTGGGGCAGTTCCGCTTCCGGTGTCCGATGCTTGCGGTAGAAGCACTCAGTTTGTGCTTAGGTCCGGACTTGGGTTTCTTCTCTTGAGCAGCAACTTGTTTGCTGTTCTTCTTGAAGTTCCCTTCTTCTTCCATTTGCCCTTTTCTTGAAACTGGTGGTCTTGTTAACCATCAACACTTGATGCTCCTTTTGATTTCTACCTCATGGCTTTTAGCATTGCGAAGAGCTCGAATAGACTTGTCCATCCCTTGCATATTATAGTTCATCACAAAGCTCTTGTAGCTTGGTGGCGATGATTGAAGAATTACATCAATGACACTATCATCGTGAAGATTAACTCCCGGTTGAATCAAGTGATTATTATACCTGCACATTTTGAGTATGTGTTCACCTTGTAACTATTTTCCTCCATCTTGCAGCTATAGAACTTATTGGAGACTTCATATCTCTCAATCCGGCATTTGCTTGAAATATTAACTTCAACTCCTGGAACATCTCATATGCTCCATGACGCTCAAAACGTCGTTGAAGGCCCGGTTCTAAGCCGTAAAGCATGGCACAATCGAACTATCGAGTAGTCATCAGTTTTGCTCGCCAGACGTTCTTAACATCGCTGGCCAGCATCAGAAGCAGTTCGGCACCCAGCGGTGCTTCCGGGGCGTAATTCTTACGTAAGCAATGAGGATAATCCTCGATTCTGGACCCGATCCGTGTAATTGCTACCATCATCTTTCAACTTTGCTTTCTCAAGGAACGCATTAAAATTCAACGGAACAACAAAGACGAGCCATCTATCTACAGTAAACATAGACAAGCAAAATACTATCAAGTACTAAGTTCATGATAAATTTAAGTTCATTTAATCATATTACTAAAGAACTCCCACTTAGATAGACATCTCTCTAGTTATCTAAGTGATTACGTGATCCAAATCAACCAAACCATGTCCGATCATCACGTGAGATGGAGTAGTTTCAATGGTGAACATCACTATGTTGATCATATCTACTATATGATTCACGTTCGACCTTTCGGTCTCCGTGCTCGAGGCCATATCTGTATATGCTAGGCTCGTCAAGTTTGACTGAGTATTCCGCGTGTGCAACTGTTTTGCACCCGTTGTATTTGAACGTAGAGCCTATCACACCCGATCATCACGTGGTGTCTCAAAGACGAAGAACTTTCGCATAGCGGTGCATACTCAGGAGAACACTTCTTGATATTTAGTGAGAGATCATCTTATAATGCTACCGTCAATCAAAGCAAAATAAGATGCATAAAGGATAAACATCACATGCAATCAATATAAGTGATATGATATGGCCATCATCATCTTGTGCTTGTGATCTCCATCTCAAGCACCGTCGTGATCACCATCGCCACCGGTAGCGACACCTTGATCTCCATCGTAGCATCGTTGTCGTTTCGCCAACTATTGCTTCTATGACTATCGCTACCGCTTAGTGATAAAGTAAAGCAATTACATGGCGTTTGCATTTCATACAATAAAGCGACAACCATATGGCTCTCGCCATTGCCGATAACTTGGTTACAAAACATGATCATCTCATACAATAAAATATAGCATCACGTCTTGACCATATCACATCACAACATGCCCTGCAAAAACAAGTTAGACGTCCTCTACTTTGTTGTTGCAAATTTTACGTGGCTGCTACGGGCTGAGCAAGAACCGTTCTTTACCTACGCATCAAAACCACAACGATAGTTTGTCAAGTTGGTGTTGTTTTAACCTTCGCAAGGACCGGGCGTAGCCACACTCGGTTCAACTAAAGTGAGAGAGACAGACACCCGCCGTCACCTTTAAGCAACGAGTGCTCAAGCGGTGAAACCAGTCTCGCGTAAGCGTCTGGCGTAATATCGGTCCGGCCGCTTCATCTCACAATACCGACGAACCAAAGTATGACATGCCGGTAAGCAAGATGACTTATATCGCCCACAACTCACTTGTGTTCTACTCGTGCATATGACATCAACGCATAAAACCAGGCTCGGATGCCATCGTTGGGGAACGCAGTAATTTCAAAAAATTCCTACGCACACGCAAGATCATGGTGATGGCATAGCAACGAGAGGAGAGTGTATGTCCACGCACTCGTGAGACCGTAAGCGGAAGCGTTATAACAACACGGTTGATGTAGTCAGACGTCTTCACGATCCGACCGATCCAAGTACCGAACGCACGGCACCTCCGAGTTCAAGACACGCTCAGCTCGATGACGATCCCGGACTCCGATCCAGCAAAGTGTCGGGATGAGTTCCACAACACGACGGCGTGGTGACGATGATGATGCTTCACCGCGCAGGGCTTCACCTAAGCTCATGACGATATGACCGAGGTGGAATATGGTGGAGGGGCACCGCACACGGCTAAGGAACGATCACGTAGATCAACTTGTGTGTCATGGGGTGCCCCCTGCCCCGTGATATAAAGGAGGGAGGGAGGTGCGGCCGGCCCTCCTAGGGTGCGCTGGAGGAGTCCTACTCCCACCGGGAGTAGGACTCCCCTCTTGCCTTGTTGGAGAAGGAAAGGGAGAGGGAAAGAGGCGCCGCCTCTCCTTGTCCTATTCGGACTAGGGGAGGAGGCGCGGCCTGCCCTGGCCGGCCCTCCTCTTCTCCCTTATGGCCCATTAAGGTCGAACATCCCCGAGGGTTCCGTAACCCCGGTGTTCCGGAAAATTCCCGATTTCATCCTAACCATTCGATATCCAAAAATAGGCTTCCAATATATCAATCTTTATGTCTCGACCATTTCGTGACTCCTCGTCATGTCCGTGATCACATCCGGACTCGAACAAACTTCGTACATCAAAACTTATGAACTCATAATAAAGCATCATCGTAACGTTAAGCGTATGGACCCTACGGGTTCGAGAACTATGTAGACATGACCTAGAACTATTCTCGGTCAATAACCAATAGCGGAACCTGGATGCCCATATTGGTTCCTACATATTCTTCAAGATCTTTATCGGTCAAACCGCATAACGACATACGTTGTTCCCTTTGTCATCGGTATGTTACTTACCCGAGATTCGATCGTCGGTATCCAATACCTAGTTCAATCTCGTTACCGGTAAGTCTCTTTACTCGCTCCGTAATACATCATCTCACAACTAACTTATTAGTTGCAATGCTTGCAAGGCTTATGTGATGTGTATTACCGAGAAGGCCTAGAGATACCTCTCCGGCAATCGGAGTGACAAAACCTAATCTCGAAATACGCCAACCCAACATGTACCTTTGGAGACACCTGTAGTACTCCTTTATAATCACCCAGCTATTGCCAGGACGCTTGGTAGCACCCAAAGTGTTCCTCCGTAAACGGGAGTTGCATAATCTCATAGTTACGGTGAACATGTATAAGTCATGAAGCAAGCAATAGCAATATACTAAACGATCAAGTGCTAGGCTAACGGAATGGGTCATGTCAATCACACCATTCTCCTAATGATGTGATCCCATTAATCAAATGACAACACATGTCTATGGTTAGGAAACATAACCATCTTTGATTAATGAGCTAGTCAAGTAGAGGCATACTAGTGACTATATGTTTGTCTATGTATTCACACATGTATTATGTTTCCTGTTAATACAATTCTAGCATGAATAATAAACATTTATCATGATATAAGGAAATAAATAATAACTTTATTATTGCCTCTAGGGCATATTTCCTTCAGTCTCCCACTTGCACTAGAGTCAATAATCTAGA
Organism: Aegilops bicornis; assembly: GCA_021605145.1. NCBI lineage: Eukaryota > Viridiplantae > Streptophyta > Magnoliopsida > Poales > Poaceae > Aegilops > Aegilops bicornis. Next base: position 191,431,159 of record CM038674.1, read on the forward strand.
TTACACAAGAATGATTCTAACACCCATGGAGTCTTGGTGCTGATCATGTTTTGCTCGTGGAAGAGGCTTAGTCAACAGGTCTGCAACATTCAGATCCGTATGTATCTTGCAAATCTCTATGTCTCCCACTTGGACTTGGTCTCGAATGGAATTGAAGCGTCTCTTGATATGCTTGGTCCTCTTGTGAAATCTGGATTCTTTTGCCAAGGCAATTGCACCAAAGATTGTCACGTAAGATCTTCATTGGTCCCGATGCACTAGGTATGACACCTAGATCGGAAATGAACTCTTTCATCCAGACTCCTTCATTTGCTGCTCAAGCAGCTATGTACTCCGCTTCACATGTAGATCCCGCCACGACGCTTTGTTTAGAACTGCACCAACCGACAGCTCCACAGTTTAAAAAAAACACGTATCCGTTTTGCGTTTTAGAATCGTCCGGATCTTTGTCAAAGCTTGCATCGACGTAACCATTTACGACTAGCTCTTTGTCACCTCCATATACGAGAAACATATCCTTAGTCCTTTTCAGGTATTTCAGGATGTTCTTGACCGCTGTCCAGTGATCCACTCCTGGATTACTTTCGTACCTTCCTGCCAAGCTTATTGCTAAGCATATGTCAGGTCTAGTACACAGCATTGCATACATGATAGAGCCTATGGCTGAAGCATAGGGAACATCTTTCATTTTCTCTCTATCTTCTGCTGAGGTCGGGCATTGAGTCTGACTCAATTTCACACCTTGTAATACAAGTAAAAACCTTTCTTTGCACGATCCATTTTGAACTTTTTCAAAACTTTCTCAAGGTATGTGCTTTGTGAAAGTCCAATTAAGCGTTTGATCTATCTCTATAGATCTTGATGCCCAATATGTAAGCAGCTTCACCGAGGTCTTTCATTGAAAAACTTTTATTCAAGTATCCTTTTATGCTATCCAGAAATTCTATATCATTTCCAATCAATAATATGTCGCCTACATATAATATCGTAAATGCTACTGAGCTCCCACTCACTTTCTTGTAAATACAAGCTTCTCCAAAAGTCTCAGATAAAACCATATGCTTTGATCACACTATCAAAGCGTTTATTCCAACTCCGAGAGGCTTGCACTGCACCATAAATTGATCATGGAGCTTGCACACTTTGTTAGCACCCTTTGGATCAACAAATCCTTCCGTTGCATCATATACAACTCTTCTTCTAGAAATCCATTCAAGAATGCAGTTTTTACATCCATTTGCCAAATTTCATAATCATAAAATGCAGCAATTGCTAACATGATTCGACAGACTTAAGCATCGCCACGGGTGAGAAAGTCTCATCGTAGTCAACCCCTTGAACTTGTCGAAAACCTTTCGCAACAAGTCGAGCTTTATAGACAGCTACATTACCATCGGCGTCGGTCTTCTTCTTAAAGATCCATTTATTCTCAATAGCTTGCCGATCATCGGGCAAGTCAACCAAAGTCCATACGTTGTTCTCATACATGGATCCCATGTCAGATTTCATGGCTTCCAGCCATTTCATGAATCTGGGCTCACCATCGCTTCTTCATAGTTTGTAGGTTCGCCATGGTCAAGTAACATGACTTCCGTAATAGGATTACCATACCACTGCAGTGCGGATCTTACTCTAGTTGACCTCGTAGTTCATTAGAAACTTGATCTCAAGTTTCATGATCAATATCATTAGCTTCCTCACTTATTGGTGTAGTTGTCACATGAACCGGTTCTTGTGATGAACTATTTTCCAAAGAAGGGAACAGACATGATTATCTCATCAAGTTCTACTTTCCTCCCACTCACTTCTTTCGAGAGAAACTCTTTTCTAGAAAGGATCCGAATTTAGCAACGAAAATCTTGCCCTCGGATCTGTGATAGAAGGTGTACCCAATAGTCTCTTTTGGGTATCCTATGAAGACACATTTCTCCGATTTAGGTTCGAGCTTATCTGGTTGAAGTTTCTTCACATAAGCATCGCAGCCCCAAACTTTAAGATACGACAACTTTGGTTTCTTGCTAAACCATAGTTCATAAGGTGTCGTTTCAACGGATTTTGATGGTGCCCTATTTAACGTGAATGCGGCCGTCTCTAAAGCATAACCCCAAAACGATAGCGATAAATCAAGAAGAGACATCATAGATCGCACCATATCTAGTAAAGTACGATTCTGACGTTCGGATACACCATTTCGTTGTGGTGTTCCGGGTGGCGTGAGCTGAAACTATTCCGCATTGTTTCAAATGCGCACCAAACTCGTAACTCAAATATTCTCCTCCATGATCAGATCGTAGAAATTTTATTTTCTTGTTACGATGATTTTCCACTTCACTCTGAAATTCTTTGAACTTTTCAAATGTTTCGCATTTATGTTTCATCAAGTAGATATACCCATATCTGCTCAAATCATCTGTGAAGGTGAGAAAATAACGATACCCGCCACAAGGCCTCAACATTCATTGGACCACAAACATAAGTATGTATGATTTCCAACAAATCCTTTGCTCGCTCCATAGTTCCGGAGAACGGCGTTTTAGTCATCTTGCCCGTGAGGCACGGTTCGCAAGTACCAAGTGATTCCAAAAGTCCATCAGTATGGAGTTTCTTCATGCGTTTTACAATCGATATGACCCAAACGGCAAGTGCCACAAATAAGTTGCATTATCATTATCAACTCTGTATCTTTTGGTTTCAACACTATGAATATGTGTATTACTACTATCGAGATTCAATAAAAATAGACCACTCTTCAAGGGTGCATGACCATAAAAGATATTATTCATATAAATAGAACAACCATTATTCTCTCTCGACTTAAATGAATAACCGTCTCGCATCAAACAAGATCCAGATATAATGTTCATGCTTAACGCCGCACCAAATAACAATTATTTAGGTCTAAAACTAATCCCGATGGTAGATGTAGAGGTAGCGTGCCGACCGCGATCACATCGACTTTGGAACCATTTCCCACGCGCATCGTCACCTCGCCCTTAGCCAATCTTCGCTTAATCCGTAGTTCCTGCTTTGAGTTGCAAATATTAGCAATGTAACCAAGATCAAATACCCAGTACTACTGCGAGTATTAGTAAGGTACACATCAATAACATGTATATCACATATACCTTTGTTCACCTTGCCATCCTTCTTATCCGCCAAATACTTGGGGCAGTTCCGCTTCCAAAGGTCGGTCGCTTGCGGTAGAAGCACTCGATTTCAGGATTAGGTCCAGACTTGGGTTTCTTCTCTTGAGCAGCAACATGTTTGTTGTTCTTCTTGAAGTTTCACTTCTTCTTCCATTTGCCCTTTTTCTTGAAACTGGTGGTCTTGTTAACCATCAACACTTGATGCTACTTTTTGATTTCTACCTCCTCGGCTATTAGCATTATGCGAAGAGCTCGGGAATAGACTTGTCCATCCCTTGCATATTATAGTTCATCACAAAGCTCTTGTAGCTTGGTGGCGTTGATTGAAGAATTCTGTCAATGACACTATCATCGTGAAGATTAACTCCCGGTTGAATCAAGTGATTATTATACCAGACATTTTGAGTATGTGTTCACCGACGTAACTATTTTCCTCCATCTTGCAGCTATAGAACTTATTGGAGACTTCATATCTCTCAATCCGGGCATTTGCTTGAAATATTAACTTCAACTCCTGGAACATCTCATATGCTCCATGACGTTCAAAACGTCGTTGAAGGCCCGGTTCTAAGCCGTAAAGCATGGCACATCGAACTATCGAGTAGTCATCGCTTTTGCTCGCCAGACGTTCTTAACATCGCTGGCCATCAAGAAGCAGTTCGCACCCAGCGGTGCTTCCGTGACGTAATTCTTCCGTGCAGCAATGAGGATAATCCTCGTGTTACGGACCCGATCCGTGTAATTGCTACCATCATCTTTCAACTTTGCTTTCTCAAGGAACGCATTAAAATTCAACGGAACAACAAAGACGAGCCATCTATCTACAAGAAACATAGACAAGCAAAATACTATCGTGTACTAAGTTCATGATAAATTTAAGTTCATTTAATCATATTACTAAAGAACTCCCACTTAGATAGACATCTCTCTAGTTATCTAAGTGATTACGTGATCCAAATCAACCAAACCATGTCCGATCATCACGTGAGATGGAGTAGTTTCAATGGTGAACATCACTATGTTGATCATATCTACTATATGATTCACGTTCGACCTTTCGGTCTCCGTGCTCCGAGGCCATATCTCAGATATGCTAGGCTCGTCAAGTTTGACCTGAGTATTCCGCGTGTGCAACTGTTTTGCACCCGTTGTATTTGAACGTAGAGCCTATCACACCCGATCATCACGTGGTGTCTCAAAGACGAAGAACTTTCATAGCGGTGCATACTCAGGAGAACACTTCTTGATATTTAGTGAGAGATCATCTTATAATGCTACCGTCAATCAAAGCAAAATAAGATGCATAAAGGATAAACATCACATGCAATCAATATAAGTGATATGATATGGCCATCATCATCTTGTGCTTGTGATCTCCATCTCAAGCACCGTCGTGATCACCATCGCCACCGGGCACGACACCTTGATCTCCATTGTAGCATCGTTGTCGTTTCGCCAACTATTGCTTCTATGACTATCGCTACTGCTTAGTGATAAAGTAAAGCAATTACATGGCGTTTGCATTTCATACAATAAAGCGACAACCATATGGCTCCTGCCAGTTGCCGATAACTTGGTTACAAAACATGATCATCTCATACAATAAAATATAGCATCACGTCTTGACCATATCACATCACAACATGCCCTGCAAAAACAAGTTAGACGTCCTCTACTTTGTTGTTGCAAATTTTACGTGGCTGCTACGGGCTGAGCAAGAACCGTTCTTTACCTACGCATCAAAACCACAACGATAGTTTGTCAAGTTGGTGCTGTTTTAACCTTCGCAAGGACCGGCGTAGCCACACTCGGTTCAACTAAAGTGAGAGAGACAGACACCGCCGGTCACCTTTAAGCAACGAGTGCTCAAGCGGTGAAACCAGTCTCGCGTAAGCGTCTGCGTAATATCGGTCCGGCCGCTTCATCTCACAATACCGCCCGAACCAAAGTATGACATGCTGGTAAGCAAGATGACTTATATCGCCCACAACTCACTTGTGTTCTACTCGTGCATATGACATCAACGCATAAAACCAGGCTCGGATGCCATCATTGGGGAACGCAGTAATTTCAAAAAATTCCTACGCACACGCAAGATCATGGTGATGCCATAGCAACGAGGGGAGAGTGTATGTCCACGCACTCGTGAGACCGTAAGCGGAAGCGTTATAACAACACGGTTGATGTAGTCGCGTCTTCACGATCCGACCGATCCAAGTACCGAACGCACGGCACCTCCGAGTTCAAAGACATCGCTCAGCTCGATGACGATCCCCGGACTCGATCCGGCAAAGTGTCGGGGATGAGTTCCGTCAACACGACGGCGTGGTGACGATGATGATGCTTCACCGGCGCAGGGCTTCACCTAAGCTCCGCGACGATATGACCGAGGTTGAATATGGTGGAGGGGGGCACCGCACACGGCTAAGGAACGATCACGTAGATCAACTTGTGTATCATGGGGTGCCCCCGCCTCAGATATAAAGGAGGGAGGGGAGGTGCGGCCGGCCCTCCTAGGGTGCGCTGGAGGAGTCCTACTCCCACCGAGTAGGACTCCCACCTCTGCCTTGTTGGAGAAGGAAAGGGGAGAGGGAAAGAGGGGGCGCAGCCCCTCTCCTTGTCCTATTCGGACTAGGGGGGGGAGGCGCAGCCTGCCCTGGCCGGGCCTCCTCTTCGCCCTTATGGCCCATTAAGGCCCAACATCCCCCGGGAGGGTTCCGGTAACCCCCTGTTCCTAAAATTCGATTTCATCCTAACCATTCCGATATCCAAAAATAGGCTTCCAATATATCAATCTTTATGTCTCGACCATTTCGTGACTCCTCGTCATGTCCGTGATCACATCCGGGACTCGAACAAACTTCGTACATCAAAACTTATGAACTCATAATAAACTGTCATCGTAACGTTAAGCGTGCGGACCCTACGGGTTTGAGAACTATGTAGACATGACCTAGAACTATTCTCGGTCAATAACCAATAGCGGAACCTGGATGCCCATATTGGTTCCTACATATTCTTCGAGGATCTTTATCGGTCAAACCGCATAACGACATACGTTGTTCCCTTTGTCATCGGTATGTTACTTACCCGAGATTCGATCGTCGGTATCCAATACCTAGTTCAATCTCGCTACCGTAAGTCTCTTTACTCGTTCCGTAATACATCATCTCACAACTAACTTATTAGTTGCAATGCTTGCAAGGCTTATGTGATGTGTATTACCGAGAAGGCCTAGAGATACCTCTCCAGCAATCGGAGTGACAAAACCTAATCTCGAAATACGCCAACCCAACATGTACCTTTGGAGACACCTGTAGTACTCCTTTATAATCACCCGATTCGTTGTGACGTTTGGTAGCACCCAAAGTGTTCCTCCGTAAACGGAGTTGCATAATCTCATAGTTACGGAACATGTATAAGTCATGAAGATAGCAATAGCAATATACTAAAGCGATCAAGTGCTAGGCTAACGGAATGGGTCATGTCAATCACACCATTCTCCTAATGATGTGATCCCATTAATCAAATGACAACACATGTCTATGGTTAGGAAACATAACCATCTTTGATTAATGAGCTAGTCAAGTAGAGGCATACTAGTGACTATATGTTTGTCTATGTATTCACACATGTATTATGTTTCCGGTTAATACAATTCTAGCATGAATAATAAACATTTATCATGATATAAGGAAATAAATAATAACTTTATTATTGCCTCTAGGGCATATTTCCTTCAATCCCGGCGTCGTGGTATCAGCCGAAGCACTTCGTGACGCCAGCGACTGAGCGGCGCGCGCCGGATTGGAACGTAAGCCTGCTCTTGTATTAAGGGGGCTAGTTCCGCTTTCGGCCGCCCTTCAGCGTGCAGGTGTGCATTGGGCGATGGGCCTGCACTGTCCCGCTTAGGTTTAGACCGGCGTGCTGACCTCTCTGTTGTGCCTAGGTGGGGCTGCGACGTGTTGATCTTCCGCGGCCGGGCATGACCCAGAAAAGTGTGTCCGGCCAAATGGGATCAAGCGTGTTGGGTTATGTGGTGCACCCCTGTAGGGAAGTTAATCTATTCGAATAGTCGTGATCTTCGGTAACAGGACGACTTGGAGTTGTACCTTGACCTTATGACAACTAGAACCGGATACTTAATAAAACACACCCTTCCAAGTGCCAGATACAACCCGGTGGTCGCTCTCTCTCAGGGTTACGAGGAGGGGATCGCGGGTAGGATTATTGCTATGTGATGCTACTTGGAGGACTTGATCTACTCTACGCTACATGTCAAGAAGGCGGAGGCTGCCGAGCGTAGTCTTCGGCTGGGATTAGCTATCCCCTCTTATTCTCGGCATTCTGCAGTTCACCTTGATATGGCCCTTTACACATATATCCATGCATATGTAGTGTAGCTCCTTGCTTGCAGTACTTTGGATGAGTACTCACGGTTGTCTTGTTCCCCTTTTCCCCTTTCTTTACCCGGTTGCTGCGACTGCACGATGGAGCCCAGAGCGACGCCACCGTCGATGGCGACTACTACCCGAAGGTGCCTACTACTACGCAGCAGCCCGGCGACGATTTACTCAGAGTAGTTAGGAGGATCCTGTGCGGAGGCCCGCGCCTCTTCGATCTGTATCCTAGTTTGTGCTAGCCATCTTATGGCAACTTGTTTAACTTATGTCTCGTACTCAGATATTGTTGTTTCACGACTCGTCTATGATCGAGCACTTGTATTCGAGCCCTCGAGGCCCTTGGCTTGTATTATGATGCTTGTATGACTTATTTATGTTTTAGAGTTGTGTTGTGATATCTTCCGTGAGTCCTCGATCTTGATCGCATACATTTGCGTGCATGATTAGTGTACGATTGAATCGGGGCGTCCACAAGTTGGTATCGTCGAGCCATTGCATGTAGGAATCCCCTTCCACACTCCTTGGCGAAGTCGAGTCTAGACGTTGCAAAACTTTTACTAACATGGTCGTATGCGGCCCATGGGCCCACGCCGCCATTGGGTGGTATTAGGATCTTTTACTCCTCGATCTTCACTCACGGGACTCTGAACTCTCTTCTACTCGGGTTAAACGATTTTTACTAACTCGACTCTAGGTTCTCGATAATACTTTCTCCGGAGAGCCCTTCACCCGTATGGTCACCGATCGCACTGTAAGATTTCAGAGATACTCTTTGATATTCTCTCGAGACTTTGTGCCCATCACTTTTGCTATTCCCGACCACCGATAAATCCTTATGGATAACTACTTACACTTGCCATTCTTACTATCATCCCCCCATTGATCTTGTTATTACAAGATACCCGAAGTTTTCTCTATTGTTCCGAGAATACTTCGTGCCTACTGCCTAGCAGTTCTTTTGCCACATGAATACCCCTTCAAATAAATCCTCGCACTTGTCGAGTATCCGCTCATCCCCAGTTGTTCATGAGTTTCACAAAAGTCTTCAAAATACTATTTAATCTTCCGAAAATCCTCTGGAGCCTTTGGCTCTTGAAATTCTTGCTTGCTCGCATTATGGTTAATCCCCTAAGTCTCGTAGTCTTATTGACATTCCTTGTCATTATCATTTTGGGTCTATTGACTCAATATGTTTGCAAATACACGCAATCATCATTGATCCTTATAAATTACCTTTCCGGCTGAGCTGCCATTCTTTTAACTGGAATTGGTTCTCGACCAATCCAATTGTCGTTGATTGTACCCCTAAGTCTATTCAGCTTATCCATTCTTGATCAGAGCATTTGCTCCTGATCCCTTGATTTGAAAATCATAATTACTTTGCTAATTAAGCGTTGAACTATTCAGCTGTTCTATAAACCGATGCATTTGCAATCTTTCTTCCTCTCGATTGGGTATCGATACTGTATCAGCCCCATTGTGGATCGCCATATCCACCGTTGGATTATTATCCGGCGGTGTCCTTCATAATTAATCACTTTGTGAGTTCTTTCTCCGATACATAATGCCTTTGGTAAATTGTATCCTTTCCTTTTGTCAACCATGCTCGCTTTCGAGCTGGTGATATTACTCTTGAAGCTTATGGTATATGTTCAGAAGAAGCCCGATGGGATTGAACCAACGCCTTCCCTCATCGGTGTGAACCCGAAAGATTTCACGAGTCATACTTATCTGGTATTGCACCGGGTAAAACTTTAAACAACTAATGTCATCTTCAAATACGAGAGGTGAATGGAAGATTATGCATTGAGGAAGTGGGAGTCGACCTTGAACTTTGTGTTCATGCCCATGGACGCGATGTATATCCTATCATGGAAGCTTCTTGTAATAATAACTATTTCCTTGATAACTAACATATGGTATCTGTGAATTGATCCCTTGCAACCGTGGTTCCAACCATGATTGTTCTTCTTTGATTCCATTTCTCGGACAAGTTAAAACAATTGTCTCCTATGGATCAATACACCAGTCCAACCTTTACTTTGATCTTGTGTCGAGTATTACCCCCCTGGTATCTCGAGATTATCATGGAACTGCATAACTTCTTATGAGTTCTTCATCAAGTGCTACCTTCCCACTGATTCCAATTTTTCACGGGCTCGAAAGTTATTAAACACTCAAAGACACCGATAACTGAACCGAGTCCGCTCTACGGTTCAACAACTCTTCAGTAAGCTTCTATAAGTATGAGTTTGTACCCGATCACGCCATTCCTAGCCTGTTTGGCTATATCATAGTCGTGACGATTCTAACTGTGCTACCTGGTCCTCATTCTCGGAGCACCAATTTGCGACGATAGCTAAGCTTACGTCAATTTTCCTCGTCATACCCTTTCACCTTAAACAACAAGCTTGAGTTCGAGTTTGTGTCGAATCGTGGTTCCAATAACCTCTTGCTTCATCATTCCTTTGACTTGATGTCGTCATTTGGTTGATTACATCTGCATGAAATCTCTCGACAATTGTGTCGTGATCATCATCAACCTTATGAGCTCTTCCAGAATTCAATTGAATTCATGATGGGTAATACCATCCTTGCCCTCGATGATTCCTGATCTCATCGACCACTTTATTGCCTTCCGTTCAACACAACTTGTTCGTGTTTTGTAAACCTTGAGATCCCTGCTACCCAGCGCTTGATCTTCCTTACCTTGGAAGTATTACCATCTCTTTTTGTCAAGAATGTGGTGAGAATTTCACCACCTCTTAAGAATTCTTGATATCATAATACTTCTTGCCATCTTCGTACATTCCTTGGTCCCCGTATTGTTTTCAACCGGACTACCGACAATTGAGCTATGACGTGGGACTTCAAAACTTCTAGCACCCCTATTGCTTTGAAGTGAATGGGCGATAGTTCATTCTAAGTCTTCGATAATTGAATCACCATTCTAACATTGGCGTGCAACCCAACCCATATTTCGGTGCACCGCTCAACCAATGTTTAATTATGTATGTTTTCCTCGAGCATATCCCATTATATCATTTGATCTAACAAATGTCATCTTCTTGTTCACATTATCGTGGAAATCCATCCGTTTGGAATTCTCGATGAATTGTCGCCGAGCCCATCAGCCACCTTCTCATCCTCCTTGGTTTAATGATGAACTATTGCTTGTAAACCCGCTCCCATAGTTCATTTCTCGAGAATCTTGCAATGTCATTTAAATGATTTGTGTTGCACCTTTTCCTCTCGGACCCCCGAGTCCGAGGTATCATGACACCAATTGGATATGAATCTCGGTCGATATGATGGTTGGGACAACTTTCCAAGAGTTATGATGTTGATCCTTTGATGACCCGGTAACATGATGTCATGCCTAGCACCACTTCCCCGGTGGAGGACCTATCATTATAGATTCCTTTTCAGCAAGGTTATCCGATCATCCATGAGGAAATTGTAAGACTTATTCTACAAGTTATTCCTGATGGATCCTTCGTGTTTCCAAAGTCTGATCTTCACCTGAAGACCATGTCAATGCTATCTCGAAGCATGTCAATGGTACTCCAATTTTCAACAGGAACATTTGAAGCACGATGCTAAATTTTATTTATCATTTATCCTAACACCGTTGTATGGGTAATATCATGAGATTCCTCCCCCCCTTACCTAAATGGTTTTCTACTTTATATCCTGTTATGGATATCTTGCTATGCTTGTCCTTGGGAAGGATATACCCCTGGAATATGTGTTTCAACACATTTTCTTTTCCATTGTTCTGTTTAATCTGATAGTCATATTTTCCTTCCCATTGTTTGGTTTAACCTTTCTTGTGATCTATATGATCTAAGCAGTAATATTCCCCTGCTTATGTGAACACCTCGGTGTACAACCTCACAAGAAGACCCCGTTACTTTTGTTGATGACATTTCGGTGACCGTCGATGGACGAGAACTTTGCCTACTGGTCCGCCTCGTTTCAACGAGCAGGAAAATAGTTCTCATCGCCCCTTGCCCTTGGTACCGACGTTGTTGCCGACATAATTGATAGGCTACCCGTTGACATGCCTTGCTGTCATGACCGAGCAAGATGTCACCGCTCCTTCTACTTTTAACCCACATGGTGGGCCCATAACCCACAGTTCCACAGGATCGAAACCTGACTCTCCTGTACATCCTTGTTTTGAAGTTATCCTTTGTGCTTCGTTTCATATGTAATTTGCGAGCCACCTTCCTAGTGATCAATCCTGGTATCAGACACAATACTTATTCCCGTTGTTTTGACCCTTTCACGCCCTATTACAGGCATCAAACGATTGCCTGCCCGCTCGAAACTTTCCAGGTTACCTCCTTACTTTGCTCTCGATAATTTCTTAAGATTCGATTCGAGAGTTACTTTCCGCCACCTTCCTCGATGTTGTCGACCCGATAGTCAACCTTGCCGACGTTCGATCTCTCGGAATAACCCCGCCTTATTCTATCGTAAGTACGATGGAGATCCCGAAGAAAGGATGCCGACTTCTTCATGATGACCTGAAGCAGAGAAATGATGACATCAATGTAATGGATCGACCTCTTCGAGAAGAGTAGCTAAGACCAAGAAGATTCTGTAGAATTTCGTAACCAGGCCTTTCCCCCTTGGTCCCCCTCTTAAATCTCGGGACGAGATTTCTTGTAGTGGAGGAGAATTGTGACGCCCGGATATTTAAGCTACAGTGATCCCACGCTAATGGTGCCACGTCACCACGGTTACTGCTGCTAATCTATCGTTAGATCAAAACCGTCCAAAATTCAAATTCAAAGTTTGGTAAATAATAAAAGTTTTCAAGCATTAAAATAAAAATTTTGGTTTGTACTAAATATTACATAGGTAAATATGGTGTAGTAAACACATTTTGATAAAATGCCTAAGTAATTTAAAATGATTTAAAACAGAAAGAAAATAAATAAAAGAAAGAAAATACAAAAGAGAAAACAAAACAAAAGAAAAGGAGCCCTTCCCCCCTTTGGGCCAACTGCCCACCAGCCACTGTGCCGACTAGGCCAGCCGTCCCGACTCCCCATAACCCCTCCACTCCTAACCCTAGGCACCGACACCCCCCCTCTCCCCCACTCGCGCCCCCCCTCCCCCTCGCCCCGATCAAATCGGGATCGGGATTGGACGCCCCGTTCCGTGCGCCCCCTACCCCCGCCTCGCGCGTCCTGCCAGCGACCTCGCTGGAGCCCACTTCATGGGAGGCCCCTGTCATGATCTGGTCTCCTCCGTCCCTCGATGCCCGCGCTTGCCCCTCTGCTCCGCCTGCTGCCGCCTGCCCGACCGCCTCAACATTGACGGCCCGCGCCTCGCCTCCACCTCTCCGACCCGCCATGGCCTCCCGAGCTCCCGGACCTCCCCTGCCGCTCGATGTGAGCCCCCCCCCTCGATCTCCCCGTTCCCCCCTTTCCGTTTCTCCGTCGCCGGAGTTAGCCGCACCACCGCGTCGAGAGCTCGATGGGCGCCTGTGCTCACCACCACTGGCCGCACACACGCACGCTCGTGCCGGGGCGCACCCCCTGGCCGTGGCCATCACACGCACGTCTCGCCCAGCCCCTTTTCTAGCATCGCCAATAGGTAACATCCCAAAATTCTAAATTTTGGAATGTTAATATAATTAATTGAATTGTTTGTTTGTTTGCTTGAGTGAATTAAACTTGAGTGAAATTTGAACCTTTTCAAAAACTTTTGAATGAGAGGAATAAAATGACTTTCCCTTCTCCGGTAAATTCAAATTCATCCTATTAAAATCAATGAGAGAAGATGACATGACTTCTTCAACTATAAAGAATTTGAACGGAGTTTTGCAATTTAATTCTTTCAAATATTTGCACTTGCTTCTCTATTTTTCTTTCGAGAAATATCCCGAAAAATAAATTCTTGCAAGCAAGAAAGAGCGGAGGAAAATGACCCTCCAAAATCAGGGGCATTTTTGAAAATATTTGAGCCAAGAAAAACCAAAGTTTTTATTTAAAATTATTTGCAAAAAGAAATAAAGCCTTTAGGGATTTTCTGAAAAACATTTTTTAAGTTTTTATTTTGGCCGTGGAATAATGCTCATCATCTACATTTTATTGTTCTGATAATTTTAGTATATAAAAACTCTTTATTCGAATTGATTTGATTTCCTTTTTATTGTTTTAGTTTCCTAATTTTAAAAATAGGAATGGAATCGTTTTATTAGGAAAAACATGCTGGCCCATTAAGCACTTTCCTATTCTAGCCCAACAAGAGATCATCTCCTTCCTCTGTTTCCTCTCACGTTACTGAAGCTTTCCATATCCATGGAGACAGGAATCTCCACCTTCCCGATCTCCCTCGTCTTTCCATCCCAACGCCTCCCGAGACCGCCTATACAGCCCGCGCCCTCTCCTCGGTCCATTTTTCCCATCACCCCGCCCCCTCCCGGCCCGTAGCCACCTCGCCACCGTCCTCCGTTTCCTGCCGCGAAACGCGCACCAGGAGCTCTCCCAGAGCCCGACGCCAGGAGTGAGCAGCACCTGAGGCGCCCAAGCGCCACCTCCCCAGCGCCGACCCCACCCTCGCCCGGCGACCTCGCCCCCTCGCCGAGCAGCCCTCCACATCGCCGTCTCCTTCCTGCCATCTCTGCCTCACGTACAGGTAACTCCCTTGTTGTTTTTTTCGTTTTCAGATTTATTTCCGTAACAGATTTAGTTCCGTTCTTGTTTAGCTTATAACTTTTGATCTAGAAGTCCAATGATGCTGATTCGTTTTGCGTTAGATCACAATTTTCTTGTAGTTTCCAAAATATATTATTTGTCTATGTTTGGATTTATAAAATTGAGTTAGATCAGATTTGAATTAAAGCTTGTTTTGCTTATTCCGGGAGTTTAAAAATAGATTTTTAATTAATTCTTTTGCTCCTGGTCTCTAGGACCTTTGTTTATCCAGTAGTATTTAGTATTTTATTTTCAGGTTAATTTAAATTAGGTTTTTAGCAAAACAGTACTGTTTTAATATTAGTTCTGTTTTAGCTTTTTATTTATTGTTTTTATTAGTTTTAAATTATTTCTTTTTGTCACTTTTGACAAAATTAGTTGTGTTTCTGTTAGACAACAGGAGAAAATTTATTTTTACTTAAAAAAATTATTTTCCTTAGTTTTGTATGAAACCTTCTATAGGTCATAGTTAGAGTTTTATAAAAGGTTTTTTATTTGTTTCTTTTTGCAAATAAAATTTTATGGAAAAAAAATACTTTCTGTTAAATTAGTTATTTTACATTTTATTTTCTGTTAATTTATTAGTTTAGTATTTTAATTGTTGTTAAGTTTTTACTTACGGCAAAACTATATTAGATGTTTGTAGCAAAGTCATAGATCTTCGTTAGTAGTTTTTCTTTGTAGTTTTATTTGAAGTTTCTTTTGATTTTGTTTGAGTTTTATTATCGATTTTCCTTGCTGTTTTGATTGTTATTTGAGTGCTAAAATTGTTTGCTAGGATGTTTGCTTATGTGAATGCTATGTTTGACTATATAGATTTTCAGCGGAGTGACGATTAGTTCTACCAAGTCATTTTCCTGACGTTGTTATCTTCATCAAGTATTACCGAGCAAGTTCACTTTGACCATTGCTTTCATACCTATGTTTTTATTGCATTTAGTGGCATCCTTGCAACCACACCTCAGTAGTGTTATTGAATCCTTGTAGTTGAGTAGTATGCATGAGGTAGGAACCCATCACCCTGTTACCAAGCCCGGGACATTTTATTTAAATGCTACGCTATAGTAGACGGGGTTTGGTATGAGTGTTCGGGAGTGGTGTGAGAAAGGAGGACTCTACGTCAATGACGACAACTCCATGATGGCATCTGCAAGGACTGCATCTTCAAGGCCTCAAGACTTCAAGACTCGAGACAAGAATTCAATACACACTCTTTGGGTGAAGGATTTGGCCGACGGGCACCCTGGAGAAACCAAAGGTTGGCGGGATGCATGGAGAAGCGCCATGACATCTTGCGGAAAGCTTCACCCAGACTCAAAGAGACGGAAGAATACTTCATGCCCTGGAAGCTTACTCCGTGCAACCGCAAGTCATTATGGGCTCTGGCTTGGTTGACCTTAGTTGTGACTCTGGCTGGGGCGGTACTAGCGGATGTAGAACTACGGTAGGATGGGTTGAGTACGGACGGTGGTCGAGGAACTCTTTGGAAGACCATGTTTGGTCATCTTGTTCTCAAACACCTCAAGTGCGAGAACGTAAAGAGAGGGATCGAATCTTGCGGGTAAAGTGTACAAACCTCTGCAGAGGGTTTAAACCTAATCGATTAGCCGTGTCCCGATTACGGACAATTTGAGCCTCGACTTGGATCTATCTCGGAACTCTCAACACCGGATTGATAACTTAATTGTGGGCAACTTATGATGATTTTGGGCTGTGAGACATCGGTTAGGCGGAACCATGTCATGATAGAAAACTCCATAGTACAGACTTCATTCTATTCCTTTGATGTAGGTAAAATAAAATCAGCTTTTACGCAAACAAAACTCAGATACAGAGCCACAAATCCAAATTGCATATAGTATAGTTTTACCATCTGTTTAATTCATATTGTGATCTTGCCGGTACATTCAATGTACTGACCTACACGGCTGCAACGTATCATGTTGCAGATATTTTCCTCGACGAGTAAGAGTACGGTACAGGGTTACGGTCTACACTCAACCTGCCGATGGCGTTGATGGGACTCCACACCCGTTTGATTTGTTTCCGCTGAGTATTATGAGGTATATATCATTTTACGTTATTTATACATGTGATTGTACTTTGATATATACATTGATGTACTGTGTGTGCCAAAGATATCTTGATCGTGGATGGCACAGATACACGAGGCTTGACCGTCTGAGGTCGGGTCGCCATGTATATGGTATCAGAGCACATGTTGACTGTAGGACGTGACCCTAGAAACCGGAAAAGCCCTTAGGACAGGATATCTCAAAAACTTTATTTACAAAAAGACTCTTACTTCTCATCTTTTCTGAATTTATCAAATAGACCCTCTCACCTCAAATAGTTAGAATATACCCCTTATCCTTTGATCACCCGGAGGATCAATCAAGACGCTCAAGAAGGATTTGATATCGGAGAACTGATGACCCCTTCAGAGTAAAGAGGATTTCACCATGTATTAGAAGCTACAACAGTTGAAGACTCAAGATTTGAAGTTCTGAAGAAATATTTGACCTTTAGAAGACCAAACCCTGTTACACACTTACGTTAGATGCGACGATGTGTGAGCTGTCATTTGTTTGATGTTTTCCGACAGCCACAAAGTAAAACTTGTTTCTTCAAAAACTATTGTTTGTATTGTGTGTATATCCCTCCCACCTCTCTCTCATCTCACCTTAAAACCCTTGAACCCCATAGATGATGAATGAAGTTGGACTGATATTCTTCGATCAAGACTTCACCGGAGGCGAGCTATGGATTCGAACATGGAGAATAACCGGGAGCAATTTGGTTTCAAGGAAGAATGAAGTATCGTCGCTCTTCAAGATTTTGAAGGAAGTGCTGCAACATGGTGGCAGATGCATCAAGCTATCTGAGGGATGGAATGGAGCAAAGACTTGGGAGGAATTCAAGAAGACCTTGTTGGGATCACGTCTCATCCGAAGGCACCATGATAACCCGAAGAAGAAACCTTATGCCTCCAAGATTTGTGGAGGAATAGGACACACCAAGGAGGAACACAAGGATGGATGCCCTCATTGTGAGGAGAAACACCTAGTGAGGAATTGGAAACTCCCGAGCATTGAAGACACGAAGAAATGAGGACCTAGAAAGCGAAACCATAGTAGAACGGCCCATTACAAACGATAATTTTGTTGATGAGTGGGTAATTGCTTTTCTCTTTCTATCTCAACCAGACCCGAAATCTTGAACCCATGGACAATCGAACACCAAACTTTTTCTCGAGACAGTTGCAAATTCCCCATGGAGATACATCCCTTGTTCGAGCACCTCTCTTATCCTACACATGCAGATGACAACCCTTTATGAGTCTTTCCTTAAGGGCCTCAAACGATCATGACCCTGACAAGTGATCACGATTACCCGAAGATCCTGAAGGACATGATGAAGCATATTCACCTTGAAGGAGATGCAGTCTACAAAGGCTACCCTTTCATGCAAAAGGGAGTGGAACTTTGGTATGTGGAGGTACACCTCCACCATTTGAAAGGAGTTTGCCCAAAGAGGATGGGGCATTACTTTTTCATCTCACGTGTGCCACAAGCAACTTTCTTCGATGTCGTTTCGTGAAGCAGCCATGGAAGCCATACGCCAGATCGGAGAAATACTTGAAGCAAGACTCGTTATACTCGGGGAATACCTAAGCGAAGTGCATGCAGAGATGATGTTGACGAAGCTCAAGACCACCATGATGAAAAAGAAGATTGAAGATTTCAAGGCTCATGTCGCACAATTCCAGTGGGACTGAAGAATCCTCGAGGAGGAAAAATGAATAAAGTTGGAAGTAATGCCTGACCATACCAAATCATGTGGGTGGCAGCATTTGTAACAAAGTAATTTTGGGAATTTGGATTTACGAAAATGATTAAGGATGTAATGAAAGATTGATATGAGATTAATGAGATTTTATGGATACACTTGTGCACTTCTTTTGGTCATAGTACTCTATAAAGCCACAGGATCAATGAAGAAAGAAACGTGTTATTCATGGCGACCATAGAAGGAAGCTGGACAAAATAAGTTGGAGTTTTGTTTTGATATGATGGTATGAAGAAACAGAGTACTACTAGTTTTAAAGGAGGTGTAATATGGAACAAGAGAGTTACTCCAAGGATGAGTTAAAGCTGCAAGAGTGTTGAAGTGGGCCATAACCCACGTGCCCGGGATTTTGATAAGGAACAGATGTAACCTTGATAAAGGAATAAATTTGGAAGAATCGGTGATCCAATCAAAGACATACGTTTACGTGAGGAGGTTACGCCAAAAACACGAGAGTGGTGAAGTAACGATAGATGTTTCGTTTGGCTTGCGAAACCATGGATTTACTCGAAACCAGTTCGAGAACAAGAGAAATTCTGCAATGCTTGTGAGTATGCCCAAGTGTTAGAATACGTGATTCACTATTTACGTATGTGGTAATGATTCAAGTACGGGATGGATTGGCCCCCATACCGGAGACTTCTATCATGAACTATCATATGTTGATGGAAAATCAGAGAGCCTCGAAAACTTTAGAAGAGTGTCGACACGATAAGCCATAAAACCATAGAATGGTAGTACGATGGAACCATTTACAGGCAACCGTTGCCAATCGTAGGATATACGGTGAAGTTCAACCCAGACCCGTTTTCTGCAGGAGAAAACCATAAATTGTAGACCACCATGAGTGTTTCGATAGTTGTTTAGATTGGACACGGACCCATCAGCTAAGAAGATCCGGTCTCGAGCGAACTTCAACTTTGACGAACCGACCCAAGATTACGAGGAAAACTCTATACTTACGGCGTAAGAGCCTTAATGAAGGAGCTATTGTAAGATATGTGAAGGGACATACATTTTCAGCCCTCCGGAGGAAGTATCTCAGTTTATTGGAACCATGACCTTGTTTTTAAGCGTGGTAGCACCCTGACCTTTCTCGACCAAAACATTTGCTAGAAGACCCCAACCCCTAACCTTTTTCTTGCTAGCCTCTTGAATCTCGAGGGCGAGATTCATTTTAAGTGTGGTAGGTTTGTAACATCCCAAAATTCTAAATTTTGGAATGTTAATATAATTAATTGAATTGTTTGTTTGTTTGCTTGAGTGAATTAAACTTGAGTGAAATTTGAACCTTTTCAAAAACTTTTGAATGAGAGGGAATAAAATGACTTTCCCTTCTCCGGTAAATTCAAATTCATCCTATTAAAATCAATGAGAGAAGATGACATGACTTCTTCAACTATAAAGAATTTGAACGGAGTTTTGCAATTTAATTCTTTCAAATATTTGCACTTGCTTCTCTATTTTTCTTTCCCGAGAAATACCCCGAAAAATAAATTCTTGCAAGCAAGAAAGAGCGGAGGAAAATGACCCTCCAAAATCAGGGGAATTTTTTGAAAATATTTGAGCCCAGAAAAACCAAATTTTTTATTTAAAAAATTATTTGCAAAAAGAAATAAAGCCTTTAGGGATTTTCTGAAAAACATTTTTTAAGTTTTTATTTTGGCCGTGGAATAATGCTCATCATCTACATTTTATTGTTCTGATAATTTTAGTATATAAAAACTCTTTATTCCGAATTGATTTGATTTCCTATTTATAGTTTTAGTTTCCTAATTATAAAAATAGGAATGGAATCGTTTTTATTAGGAAAAACATGCTGGCCCATTAAGCACTTTCCTATTCTAGCCCAACAAGAGATCATCTCCTTCCTCTGTTTCCTCTCACGTTACAGAAGCTTTCCATATCCATGGAGACAGGAATCTCCACCTTCCCGATCTCCCTCGTCTTTCCATCCCAACGCCTCCCGAGACCGCCTATAAACCCCCTCCCTCTCCTCGTTCCATTTTTCCCATCACCACGCCCCCGCCCGGCCCGTAGCCACCTCGCCACCGGCCTCCTTTTCCTGCCTAGAACGCTCACCAGAGCTCTCCCAGAGCCCGACGCCAGGAGTGAGCAGCACTGAGGCGCCCAGCGCCACCTCCCCAAGCGCCGACCCCCACCTCGCCGGGCGACCTCGCCCCTCGCCGAGCAGCCCCCCACATCGCCGTATCCTTCCTGCCATCTCTGCCTCAAGTACAGGTAACTCCATTGTTTTTTTTGTAGTTTTCAGATTTATTTCCGTAACAGATTTAGTTCCGTTCTTGTTTAGCTTATAACTTTTGATCTAGAAGTCCAATGATGCTGATTCGTTTTGCGTTAGATCACAATTTTCTTGTAGTTTCCAAAAATATATTATTTGTCTATGTTTGGATTTATAAAAATTGAGTTAGATCAGATTTGAATTAAAGCTTGTTTTGCTTATTCCGGGAGTTTAAAAATAGATTTTTAATTAATTCTTTTTGCTCCTGGTCTCTAGGACCTTTGTTTATCCAGTAGTATTTAGTATTTTATTTTCAGGTTAATTTAAATTAGGTTTTAGCAAAACAGTACTGTTTTAATATTAGTTCTGTTTTAGCTTTTTATTTATTGTTTTATTAGTTTTAAATTATTTCTTTTTGTCACTTTTGACAAAATTAGTTGTGTTTCTGTTAGACAACAGGAGAAAATTTATTTTTACTTAAAAAAATTATTTTCCTTAGTTTTGTATGAAACCTTCTATAGGTCATAGTTAGAGTTTTATAAAAGCTTTTTATTTGTTTCTTTTTGCAAATAAAATTTTATGGAAAAAATACTTTCTGTTAAATTAGTTATTTTACATTTTATTTTCTGTTAATTTATTAGTTTAGTATTTTAATTGTTGTTAAGTTTTTACTTACGGCAAAACTATATTAGATGTTTGTAGCAAAGTCATAGACCTTCGTTAGTAGTTTTTCTTTGTAGTTTTATTTGAAGTTTCTTTTGATTTTGTTTGAGTTTTATTATCGATTTTCCTTGCTGTTTTGATTGTTATTTCGAGTGCTAAAATTGTTTGCTAGGATGTTTGCTTATGTGAATGCTATGTTTGACTATATAGATTTTCAACGGAGTGACGATTAGTTCTACCAAGTCATTTTCTCGACGTTGTTATCTTCATCAAGTATTACCGGGCAAGTTCACTTTGACCATTGCTTTCATACCTATGTTTTTATTGCATTTAGTGGCATCCTTGCAACCACACCTCGATAGTGTTATTGAATCCTTGTAGTTGAGTAGTATGCATGAGGTAGGAACCCATCACCTGTTACCAAGCCCGGGACATTTTATTTAAATGCTACGCTATAGTAGACGGGTTTGGTATGAGTGTTCGGGAGTGGTGTGAGAAAGGAGGACTCTCGTCAATGACGACAACTCCATGATGGCATCTGCAAGGACTGCATCTTCAAGGCCTCAAGACTTCAAGACTCGAGACAAGAATTCAATACACACTCTTTGGGTGAAGGGACGGTTGGCCGGGCACCCTGGAGAAACCAGTGGTTGGCGGGATGCATGGAGAAGCGCCATGACATCTTGCGGAAAGCTTCACCCAGACTCAAAGAGGCGGAAGAATACTTCATGCACAGAAGCTTACTGTGCAACCGCAAGTCATTATGGGCTCGGCTTGGTTGACCTTAGTTGTGACTCTGGCTGGGGCGGTACTAGCGAGATGTAGAACTACGGTAGGATGGGTTGAGTACCGGACGGTGGTCGAGGAACTCTTTGGAAGACCATGTTTGGTCATCTTGTTCTCAAACACCACGAAGTGCGAGAACGTAAAGAGAGGGATCGAATCTTGCGGGTAAAGTGTACAAACCTCTGCAGAGGGTTTAAACCTAATCGATTAGCCGTGTCCCGATTACGGACAATTTGAGCCTCTGGACTTGGATCTATCTCGGAACTCTCAACACCGGATTGATAACTTAATTGTGGGCAACTTATGATGATTTTGGGCTGTGAGACATCGGTTAGGCGGAACCATGTCATGATAGAAAACTCCATAGTACAGACTTCATTCTATTCCTTTGATGTAGGTAAAATAAAATCAGCTTTTACATAAACAAAACTCGAATCTGAGCCACAAAGCCAAATTGCATATAGTATAGTTTTACCATATGTTTATTCATATTGTGATCTTGCCGGTACATTCAATGTAATCGACCTACACGGCTGCAACGTATCATGTTGCGAGATATTTTCCTCGACGAGTAAGAGTGCAGTGCAGAGTTACGGTCTACACTCAACTTTGCCGATGGCGTTGATGGGACTCCACACCCGTTTGATTTGTTTCATTGAGTATTATGAGGTATATATCATTTTACGTTATTTATACATGTGATTGTACTTTGATATATACATTGATGTAATCGTGTGTGCCAAAGATCTTGATCCGAGGATGGCACAGATACACAGAGGCTTGACCGTCTGAGGTCGGGTCACATAGCCTTGGTCAGCGCTCCTCGGCTGCATCCGATTGCCATCGCCGCTACCCGTGGCTGCTCGTTCGCCGATGGCGGCCCGCGCCCGCATCCCCCGCTCGACAACCGATCCCCACACCTCCATGTTGGCGCTCGACGCCGCCTCAGACTCCATGGCCGGGCCCTGTTGTTCGCCTCGTGATGGCCTCGCCTCCACAGTGCGTGCTCCCCGATCGCCACGAGTGGCTGCCTGAGCCACGCCCGGTGGGCCCCTCACACCTGTTAAAAAAGAATAAAAAAGAATACTTAATTAATTAAATAATTAATTAACTTAATTAATGTTGTAATTAACCAATTAACTATCTAATTAGCCTAACTAAACTCGTTAGTTAACTAGGCAGTCAATGACGGGGCCCCACCCACATTGACGATCAAAGTTTGACTGGTCAACTGGGTTCCCCTAGTCCCACTTGTCGACACTGTGTACAATTTTTGTGTACACTGTGCAGGGTACATCTAGCAATTTAACATTAATTTCGAATTAAAATAAATTAGAAAATGAATTAAAACTTTGAAAATTAATATAAAATAATCCGTAACGCGGATGGAAAAACTTTGTACATGAAAGTTGCTCAGAACGACGAGATGAATCCGGATACGCAACTCGTTCGTCCGCCACACATCTCTAACCTATCGAACTCGCAACTTTCCCCCTCCGGTTCATGTGTCCGAAAACACGAAACACCGGGAATCCTTCCCCGGATGTTTCCCCCTTTCGCCGGTACCATCTACTGCCGCGTTAGGGCACACCTAGCACCACGTATTGCCATGTTACGCTTTGTGATGCTTTGATTGCTCTATTATTTATTGTGTTCCCCCTCCGTTACTTCTTTCCGGTAGACCCCGTGACGATGTTGATGCCCCTGTGGTCGACTACGTCACCGACGACCTCTCCTTCTTGTCTGAGCAACCAGGCAAGCCCCCCCTTTGATCACCAGACACCGCCTATTCTTCTCTATCTTGCTTGCATTAGAGTAGTGTAGCATGTTACCGCTTTCGATTAATCCTATCTTTGCATAGCCTGTCCTTGTTACTACTGTTGTTACCTTTACCTGCTATCCTATTGCTTAGTATAGGATGCTAGTGTTCCATCAGTGGCCCTACACTCTTGTCCGTCTATACTACTGGGCTGTGATCACTTCGGGAGGTGATCACGGGCATATACTATATACTTTACACTATTACATTACAGCAATCTTTGTTAGGAGATGGGGGTGAAAGGACGGTGGCTCCATCCTGTAGAGGTGGGCCTGGGTTCCGACGGCCCCATCGTTACTTTAATGGCGGGCGACAGGCAGGTTGAGACCACCTAGGAGAGAGGTGGGCACTGCCCCGTCGGCGTCATGGATACTTAACATGTTTAACGAGATCTGGGTATTTGATCTGAGTCTGGCCATTTGGTCTATACGCACTAACCATCTAAGCGGGAATAGTTATGGGTATCCCGGCGTCGTGGTATCAGCCGAAGCACTTCGTGACGCCTTGATCGAAGCGGCGCTACCGGATTGGAACGTAAGCCTGCTCTTGTATTAAGGGGCTAGTTCCGCTTTCGGCCGCCCTCATAGCGTGCGTGTGTGCATTGGGCGATGGGCCCGGACCCTGTCGCTTAGGTTTAGACCGGCGTCTTGGCCTCTCTGTTGTGCCTAGGTGGGGCTGCGGCGTGTTGATCTTCAGCGGCGGGCATGACCCAGAAAGTGTGTCCGCCAAATGGGATCAAGCGTGTTGGGTTATGTGGTGCACCCTACAGGGAAGTTAATCTATTCGAATAGCCGTGATCTTGATAACAGGGCGACTTGGAGTTGTACCTTGACCTTATGACAACTAGAACCGGATACTTAATAAAACACACCCTTCCAAGTGCGAGATACAACCCGGTGGTCGCTCTCTCTCGTGGTTACGAGGAGGGATCGCCGGGTAGGATTATTGCTATGTGATGCTACTTGGAGGACTTGATCTACTCTACGCTACATGCGCAAGGCGGAGGCTGCCCGAAGCGTAGTCTTCGGCTGAGATTAGCTATCCCCTCTTATTCCGGCATTCTGCAGCTCAGTCCATGATATGGCCCTTTACACATATATCCATGCATATGTAGTATAGCTCCTTGCTTGCAGTACTTTGGATGAGTACTCACGGTTGCCTTGTTCCCCTTTTCCCCTTTCTTTACCCGGTTGCTGCGACGCACGATGGAGCCCAGAGCGACGCCACCGTCGATGACGACTACTACCTCAAGGTGCCTACTACTACGCAGCAGCTCACGACGACGACCAGGAGTAGTTAGGAGGATCCCGGGCAGGAGGCCTGCGCCTCTTTCGATCTGTATCCTAGTTTGTGCTAGCCATCTTATGGCAACTTGTTTAACTTATGTCTGTACTCAGATATTGTTGTTTTCGCTGACTCGTCTATGATCGAGCACTTGTATTCGAGCCCTCGAGGCCCCTGGCTTGTATTATGATGCTTGTATGACTTATTTATGTTTTAGAGTTGTATTGTGATATCTTCCCGTGAGTCTCTGATCTTGATCGTACATATTTGCGTGCATAATTAGTATACGATTGAATCGGAGGCATCACATGACATTTGCGCAGGCCAGCATGGAGATTGTGCTCGCCTCACTTCTCTACCACTTTGACTGGGAGCTCTCAAGTGGAGTTAAGCCAGATGGGCTAGACATGACCGAGGAGATGGGCCTCACTGTCCGGCGAAAGAACGACTTGTATCTGCACGCCGTGGTCCATGTGCCCTTGATTTAATTTACACTTGCATTGGTATGTCATATGTGACTAAATTCTCGCATATTAGTGTCTTTTATGTGCCTTGGTCAAATTGTTAGTGTACGTTTGTGGCTGCTAGACTGACTTGTCAGGTGACTGCCAGAGATGCCTCAAACTTCTCCGATCCTCATACTTGGATGTTCGTCTTAGAACAACGATCAGTGAATTAATTTTATGTGATGTACTGAGATCTTGACCATCTGTTTACCAGATTTGATTACCCAAGCTATTCATCCAAACATGATTTTAGAGCCGAAAAATTATATTGGGGACCGTTCTTTTTTTTAGCCGTGTCCAACAAGTGGTTTACTCTTCAACTAAGAAAAAATGAGTGAAACAAGAGCACAATTCAGTCGATTTTAAGTTGAACGCCACCCCCATCCCCCAAAGGAAACCCAGCTAATAAATGGAAAACACAAGTTCACCCGCAAAATAAAAATAAAAATGGAAAACACAAGTAGCCATTGGTCTCGTCCAATACTGCTAATTAGTAATTACATTAATTTTAGTTACTAAAAAGATTAGTCTGCTCGGTGGTCCGGACGTCTTGCGGGTGTCTTTGGACCGTTGCCACCCAAAACCCATCCTATCTCTCCCGCGCTTTCCCATCCAATGCACATGTTGTTTCCTGCATCGCATCCATACCGGTCCAGAGCACGTTGCGGTCGACATTGATGCCACGCGACGTGACCGAATGGGAGGGCGGCACTGACCGACGTGACCTCTCAGGTGTCGCCTCTTCAATACGGATGTCGCATCCCAAGAAATCAACACCGGCTGTTGTGTCGTTTTGAAGCAAACTGACCATCCATTCGCATGGCCTGGCCACGGCTATATATGTCGTGCTCCGGGATGCATGTTCACACCTCTGGATCTCCTCCTCATCACCTATGTGCCCCTTCTCCTCTCGGAGTTCTTCCTCCTCCGGCGACGATAAAGTACCGGTACTCCGCACCGCAGGCTGTGGCGGCGCAAGCGGACATTTGTCAGGCTCTTCGCGCCACCACCCTCGCTCCTGGGCTCTTGAGCTCCATGGCAGCCGGCTGCTCCGGCAACGAGGAGGACCAGGCACCACAGTAGCTGGCCTCTTCGTGGAAGCTGCTCTGATGGACGAGGAATTTGTCCGTCGGATGGAGTTGATGATGGAACGATCGCTCCGAGAGCATGGCTCGGCGCTGCCCTTGCCGCCTTGCTACAGCATGAAGGAGGAGTCAGCGTCACCTCTTCGTCACGTGAAGGCGGAGCCAACGTCCCCACACGACACAACAGCGGTGTCTAAATCGGATGCCGCGTCAAGGACGAGCTAGGGTCGCAACACGCAACTGCGGTGTCCAAATCGGGGGCCGTGTGAAGGAGTAGTTGTCGTCGCTGTTGTCGTACAACTGATACGCCAGGATCGATGGGTCGTCATTGCAGCCTGTCATAACCGGCGCGGCCAGTTCGTCAAGGACGAACTACCGTTCCCGATCGCCAAGGCCTGCGACCGCATCCTAGACTACCTCGGTGCCGGCAGTGGCGGCGGTCCCTCGAGCTCGCGGACTGTCGTGTTCGCCGAGGAAAGGGCAATTAGGCAGGCGGCGTGGAATGAGCGGCGTAATGTTGCCTGCCGCTCCGCGTTCGCGAAGCCGGGCGCGACGCCGTATTGGGTCCTCAGTGACCCCGACCTGGCGGCGACCTAGGCCCTGGACCGGTCCATCACGACCCGAGGAGACGGCCGCGAGGCGCCACCGCCATTTTGATGGCGAGCTCGCAAAAATCAGCGAGGAGTGGTCGCTTAGAGACACCTCCGCAAATGTCGGTAGGGGCAAGGCCACCGCCAAAGCTCTACGGGCGCTGTCGGAATGCCCGCGGCAGCCCTCCACACCCCGCAGTAGGAAGCGGAGCTGCTCCTCCGCGAGCGCCAGGCAGCGGCCGGACAAGGCTGCCACTATGGCCCCTCGCCCTTGCGCCGTTGGAGAGACGATGATGACACGAATGGTGACGGCGGTGGGGCCAAGCAGTGCGGCCACGTGTACGAGGTGGTCTTCCACTATAAATTTTAGTTTTTTTTTACTTTTAAGTTAGATGTCAAAATATCGGTCATTTTATATAAATTATGTCCGAACTTTAATGAAATTCATCGTGTTTGATGAATTTTGGTTCGGTTTGTTGAAATGTGCTTTGAATTGTATGTGAATATATTTTGAATGGTTGACTCCCACATCAATATCCGTGGACTGGACACAAACACGGGCTGAAAGTTGTCATGTGCATAGCAGCATTCCCCCCATATCTCTCTCACACACACCTATGCAGGCTCAACACACATACTTACATACACAAGCATGCACACAAAGCAAGGAAACAACGCACTCACGCACAGCGAAACGCGTGTGGAGTCTGCTCATGGATTCAACGGACAGCATGACGTGGAAGAGTAGGATTGGAAGATATGAAGAGGTATAGGCCCCACCCTGGTGAAATTCAGGGGATAGAAAATTAATTGAAAGGTCTGATAAAACACACTTAAACAGCTGGTGAGTCTATTATCGCGTGCACACACAACGAACCCATGCTACAAGTGTTGACCGGAGGCCCAAATATGCTGATGTATAGAGTCGACAGAAAGCAAAAAGAAGAAGAGAAAAACAGTTAGAAAGCAACAAAAAAAAACAGTTGCCACACAAATGATAAAACCGGAAAAAAATCCATTGTGTCAATTTGCTCTTATTAATTTACAATTATTATACTAATCAGGAAATAGGTGTATCTAAACATATTTTAGTTCTTGATACATACATTTTTATCTATTTCTACAACAAATAAATCCAGACAGAGAGTAATTATTTTCACAGGTATATTAATATATTAGTATGCCAATTTTTCAATTAAAATTATTATCTTAATGCCATTCAGGCTTTCAGGCCGGGCTTCGGGCAGAAAAGCTGAGCCCAAGCCTCTCACGAATGCCGGGCGGGCTTTGGGCAGAAAAGCTGAGCCCAAGCCTCACACGAATGCCGGGCTTTCAGGCAATCAGGCCGGCCTGCCCATGCACAGGTCTATTTCTGCTCATACAAAATGAACGAACCATCAACACGTCCTGTAAAGACTCGACGTCACAGCAAAGGAAATAAACATCAACACGCCATTTTTCATCGATATACTTGCATTTAAGTCTGGTAGCAATACACTATGCTCACCCTTGAGGTCACACACAAAATACTGTTACAGAGTGTACATTAACCAATAGGCACCGCAGCACCATCCACCTCAACATATTATTTCTTCTGAACTTTCCTGGAGCACAGGATCCTTTATTTCAATATCGACGCTTCGCTGTTTACGTTTCTCAGATGGCAGGTCTTTATGATAATGTGATGTATACGTAAACATACGAGCTTGAGGCTTCGAAAAGTGTACGAATACCATATGAGCTCGGGACTTCGGTAAGTGTACGAATACCAGGGCCAATAGTTGAATCCCTCTGACAATAAGATACATGGACAGAATTCTAGTGCGTATTAGCAGACATCAGGATGGAAAGCTTATCAGCAAACATCAGGGTGGAAACGCCCGGGCATTGAACTGTTCTGCTGAGCCTGCTGTAGATGCATCCGAAGTGCATAATTATTGATCTGCAATGACAGGCGGTTCACAAAAGATAAATTAAAACCCAACCCTTGGTGTGAAATGGATAGCTAAGAACCAAAGAAGCAAGGTCTGGAGATAACCTCGAGAGTCTTTAGTTGTTCCTGATACTGCAAAATCAATTGCTTTAGGTTGTGAACCTCCTGTGTCTTATCATCAAACTCTTTTTGGCGCTCATGTTGGATTGCAACCCCCCGCTTCAGAACAGCATTCTCTCGAAGAGCTATTGCTAATTGCTCCTTTAGCATCGTATTTTCCTATGGACAAGTGAAAACATTAAGCCCTAGAGGTAAATCGTGAATATTATGCGAGTGTATTCATAGTACCTTGTGCAAGTTTTGCACTGCCTCGGCTCCTGTCCGCTCCATGATGGACTTTTCAATAACCTCCAAAGCTCTTGATGCACGAGCCCGTGCATCATTTATGTCAGAGGCGCTCATCATCTCTCTAACAAATAGCTCAACCCATTCAGAGCTATGGTGATTTGTCTGACAATTATCTGTCGCAGGTGGATTTCCACTAATAGCATCCAATTGGCCATTACCTGTCCAACATTGAAAATTGTTTCCATTAATATAAAAGGGATACATGATTCATAAAGAT
The DNA here is from genome assembly GCA_021605145.1 of Aegilops bicornis. Taxonomy (NCBI): domain Eukaryota; kingdom Viridiplantae; phylum Streptophyta; class Magnoliopsida; order Poales; family Poaceae; genus Aegilops; species Aegilops bicornis. The sequence goes on from CM038674.1 coordinate 191,460,803, forward strand.
ATAGCGATATAAGTAGGCTGCCAGACAATAGACACCATGGAAGTAATAAAAGCTTAACTAGTACTACCTCTGTACACTAATATAAGACATTTTTGCAGGAATACCAAAGATGCCATATAATACCAATTGAAAATTGAGTAGCATAGATTATGCAGTATACATGAAGTACAAGGCATGCGGTCTATTTCAAATAACCACAATGTGCATGATAATAGACATGACAGAACAAAAATTAAAATTTGTCTTTTACACGGGACACAAATACATGAAAAGTGCATGCAGACTATGATAATGCTAACTACCATTGTTGCAAAACACCAAGCAGAACAATTAAGGACTTCAGGGAAAGATGCCTATTTGATCACGCTGACTACCATTGTTGCAAAACACCAAGCAGAACGATCAAGGAATTTAGGGAAAGATGCCTATGTGATCAGACTGACTACCATTGTTGCAAAACATCAAGCAGAACAATTAAGCATACTGTTTCACTTATCGAACAAGTTTTTATCAATAAACAAACATGTTAAATGCGATGAATTTTGCTTGAATGTCTAGCATGCAACCACCTTCTGATGTAAATTCAATCAGCATACCTTCAGCCGATAACTTAAGGGCTGTTGACAGGCCGTTCTCGGGTTCACTAACAGCAGCTGAAAATATAGCCTCAGCTGACTCCAGGCGCAGGTCATTCAAACTCCTTATTGCAAAATCCAAATCATCTCCAGATGCTTCAAGAGCTCTTTCAAGCAACTGGAATCATTATGATAAGCAATATCAATATCATATCGCTACAATAAGAAATCACTATTTAATCATAAAAACATTCTAACCATGCCAGTCTAAAATGAAAACCACAAGTTCCAGTACAAGATCCCCAACTTCATAGAGCAAAAAATACTAACCAGGGAAATACACTTGTCACAATGGAAGCATGAGAGCAGGTGTAGATAAATAGAGAAGAATGATAAGGAAATTTCTATGAATGGCACATTTACATGAAGGCTGCAGCAATATTGAGAATTAATGGGGGGAAATGCCAGCTGTTCAGGCACAAATACATACACACCGCTTACAAAGGCTTGCCATGCTAAAAAAAGGATGGGTAAGCAATTACCAAACAGCTAGTTTCATTATAGTTGGTAAGAAGGTGTAAAAAAATATCTCAATTAGAGTAAGATAAATACATAGTTCAATAAAAGAAACTAAAATAATGGAATGACAGTTTCCAGCAAACATTTACATATAACAAAATAATTGAAAGTGTCTTTATTGAAATAATCTAGCAAAACACTTCTCATATATGTAGCAGCAGTTGCGTTCGACTTTGAAGTACAGGGAAAGGCACGCAAACGGAACGTTGGTTCTATAAGTCTATTGGAACTGGCTCTCTATCCATAGAATCTCATCAATCATCCAGGGGCTGCCAATCTACCTTACAGATGGAACAATAAACGTTTAGATTGCTGTGATTATCTTTTACGCGGAATTGTTCAAGATTAACAACGTGTTGCACAGAATCCCCTTTTTCTAGAGCGAGTTGAAGGAGTAGGTTTTATTATCGGATAAGAGGCAGTAAATTAGGGCTTAACAGGACCGACGTACGAGCTTCTGGAATACAACGGGATCTTCGTAAACTAGATCCTTATGAGTCTTACAACCACTTTGATTGGAAAGTCCGGTGTCAAAAAGAAGGGGATTTGTTAGCTCGTTATTTAGTACGTACGAGTTAGTGAAAAGAGGGAAAACATATATGGGACACAATAGAGAAGCATCTCCCGACAACTACGAAGAAATGACAAATCCCAACTACATATATATAAGAACCGAAACTGCTCAGAGCATTATATGCGCAAAAAATAGTGACATTTAGCATTGCAATACGCAAAGAAGGGATATCCAAGGTACTGAGAAAATGCTCAGAATGTCAAATTTTGTGATGGGAAGTCCTAGCAAGATGTAAACTAGTTAAAGGTAGACACAAGATTTTCACAACACATCCTGAAAGAGAAACCTCCTAATTGACAATAGAAGGCTATCATTAGATTGCTTGATAATCATCCAAACCATGATACATGACTCGCAATTTGCCGGGTCCATGACCCAGGTTTGGAGGAGATTCACCACTTCATAAAAGTAGGCTCCTCAGGGTTGGTAATACCTCCTCGGCTCACTAATCAGAGATGTGGTTCATGAAGAAGATATTTGCACCTCATCACGAAGATCCAATTGCTGCTCCTCCCCTCCTCCCCTGGTTGCTGGCTTGCTGCTGCTCCTCATGTCGACTAGTCGACCATGAGTCTAGACTAGTCACAACTAGTCAAGAGTCGCTACCCCAGAACGACTCGTCGACCATTGGTTTCAGCGCGACGTGGCATCAGATCCACCATGACGGCATCCCTCTCTCGGTTAGTTCTCTTGGTTTTCTTTGTTCATTAGCAACTGGTTTCTCATCCAGCCCTTAGGAAATAAGATTGTGGTCCAACCGTGAACCAGATCTCTCGACCGAAATAGAGGTTTGACAATGGTTTAAGGGAATCTGATAAATATGATCCAAATTATTATCGATTAGTTGATTCATCATTCATCACCAAATAAGTCAGGTAACATTCATCAAAGCTTTGCCCTATTTCTTTCTTTCTTTATTGTGAGGAAAAGGTGAGATCTATTGCATCATGATAGGTTTACATTCAGCATCCAATAGCTGGACAAAATGAGTCCATGGTCCCAAAGTGAAAGCACAGAAAGCCGTAGACTAAATTGAGCTAACTCATGCCGCTTTTGATCTAGCAGTCCATGGTCCAAAACTCATCACGATAGGTTTGTACAGTTTGGTTGTCAGCCGCCCCTTCTGAATGAATTGCGTACTTCTCCTGTGTTTCTTCAAAAAAAAATTGAGCTAACTCATGAGCTGCCCTATTTTGATCCCTATTGAAGTGGGTGATTTTAAACTCTCCAAACTGGCGCACTAAGCTCTTCACCTCTTCTGAGTGAACAGTCTCTTTGTAACTAATGACCCATTTCATCAAGATAGCACTTGAGTAGCTATAGCTTAAACAGCTTTGCGTCAAACGCTTTCCACATCAAGTTTAAGCAAAGGTCCGCCATAAGGGCATCCCCAATCGGCGGTAGTGGAGGATAAATTATCCTCAGCTGCGCCGCGCCTCCCTATATTTACTCCACCATTCGGCGGCTGAGTAAAAATTCTCCTCTCCTCCTCTACCTCCCCTGCCCCACTCCGCACCGCATCTACGCCAGCACCACCCCTCCCACCCCCCGCCGGCCACCGCCAGCCACCGCGGACGCTCCGTAGGCTCCGCCGCGGTACTTGACCATCCGGATCTGTGCCTCCTCGTCCCGTTGCCAGCGCACAACCGGTAGATCTGCGGCTGCCGCCACCGCCGCCAGATTTGGCGCTTCCGGCCGCCGACGACTGCGCCTTGCCATGGATTGGCCGGGTACCGGACCACACAGCCCCGGCAACGCCTCCGCGCCACATGCAGGTATTGACTCCGCCTCTAGCCGCTCGGATCTCTCCCGTCGGCAGTTCGCCGGATACTCCGCTATTTTTAGGGGGTAGAAATGCCCTAACTTCACAACAAAAGGACCCGGTTTCAGCATCCAACACCATAGCATTTGGAGAACTAGAAATATCACAAATCTACCAAAGCAACAGAGGATCTTCACACCCAGGTTTCCAAACACCAACCTCTCATCACAACAATACTAAGATTAGCCCTATTTCATTCACAGCTCCAGGCACAGCAGAATCCAACCACAGAGCACAAAATTCACATGAAAAGAGTCGCCTTCGTGCGTCCAACGCCAATTCCTACAAAATAAATCTCTCTTGGCAACAAAATTAATTAGACAAACGAGGGCGGCAGACCTGGGGATCCATGTGAGGGAAGAGGGAGCGAAGGTGGTGGAGCAGCGCCTCCCGCCGGTGGGCCGCGGCGGCGTCGTCGAAGGCGCGGGTCGGGGAGCAGCGGGCCCGCTTGGACGGGTGGTGGTGGGGAGGGGACGGCGGAGAGGAAGGGATGAGCTCGTCGGCGAAGATGGAGGACCTCTTGCCGCACACTACGGCAGACATGGTGGCCCCCGCCGCCTTGCGGCGCCGCCTATCCGTCCGCCGCCGATCGCAGCCGTGCTACTCGCCCCCGCCGCGGGGGTCGCCCACCATCTGGCCCGTCGGGATCCGGCCGCTGGCCCTCTCCCCCAGCGATCCACGGCGGAACGGGGCTCCGGTCTGGGCTCGAGCTAAGGAGGCGTGCGCGGTCTGGTTCCTGGTGGTGGAGGCGGCTGCGTCGCTTGCGAGATTGCGAAATGGTTTGGTTTGGTTTGGTTTGGTTTGGTGCTTTACTTCGGTCGTTGGGTGGGTCTCTTTTGGTTTGGTTAACCAGTTAGGCCCTCCACTATAGGCCAAAAGAGGTGCCAAATTCAGTTTTCAGGCATTTGGCATCGATGCCCTTCATTGCCAATTTGGTGCCTCAAAAAAAATTCAGGGCATCGGAGCATGCACTTGCTCCGGCGCCAAATCCATTCACGGGATAAAAAATGGGCATATGTACGAGAGCAAGACGCTGGTAGTTGGTTGATTGATTTGCTTCCCTTTGTTTATAGTACACGTGGGTCAGTCTGCAGGCGGTGCCAAATTATCTCACGCTGTGAGTGCAGTGTCAAAAGTTTTTCACTTAGCATCGATGCCTGCGTGGCATACTTTTCAGAAGTATGGCATCCAGCACATAGTGGAAGGCCTTAGTGCTAGCTTTGTTGTTGTTTTTTTTTTGGCTTGTTAGTGCCAGCTTTGTTGTTAGAATGCCTCTCGTCTGGCGATCAGGGCGGCCCTGAAATAATTTTCACGGTTCAAGCTTTTGGTTTCGGAGATTGACAGAAAATAACAGCGGGCGGCCTCGCGTGTTTAGGGATTTCTTAGTGAATAGAATGGCGGTTTGGATCTAGATTACACAAGTGTCCTTCTAGGTATCGATCAAAGGGTTTTGTTGCCAATCTTACTAGATGAGTTGGAAAAGTTTCAGAGCAGGAACTAGACGTTCAGGAAACAGGAAATTTTGTGCATCTGCATGTCAAGCTTGATTTGGTGAAATTATTGGCAGGTTTCATTACGGTATCCAGAGAATGAAAATGAGAGTAATATAGAGTCCAGTATGACAAAATCTCAAAATTTTGCGTGACCTATGGTCCTATTAGACACATAAGGTGGCTTGGGAAGCATAAAGAAGAGGACCTATAGTTGGGTGCTATCACACCCTGAGTTTTGCAGCCTGAACATTAGTGAAAATTAAGGTAATCAAAACTTAAAATAATAAACTCTTCAAGCCTATTTGGTAGTTGTATTCCTTTTTTGGATGCTTTGTGATGGGACACTTTTTACCCAAGTGGGAATGGCGATAGTATGTGTACTATGAGTGTCAGGTATCATGGGCAGATCCTATGTTAGGGTGAAACTTGATAAGAGGTTTGGTTGCGTGTTTGCATCGTATACTTAACGCATGGTGAGTCATGGCTGACACGGTAAACAATCAGGTCTTGTGGGTCCAGCGTGTCAATCTGTTCGAGCAATCATGTCCACAATTATGGACGAGATGGAATAGTCGTCGCTTAACTTGATGTTAACAGTGTTTTGCCAAGTACAAAATAACAATACGAATGAACCTACATAGAATTGTATGGTAATGGGACGTTACCTCAGGTTACCAGATGGACACGAGGCACAAGTTTTACCCAGGCTAGGCCCTCGTCGGGCGAGTAAAAACCCTACTCCTACTTATATGAGATTCTACCATAGATTGATTACAGTGCGGGAGTGTAATGGACTATTCAGGGAGTTGAGGATCAAGTCGCTGGCGTTGGAGGTGGACGATCTGGACGGAGAACCCTAATCGGATCTACTAATGAACTAATAAACTATTCTGATTTTCGGAGGAGTCTAAGGTCTCCTCTTGTCTTGAGGGAGTGCCTTATATAGGGGTCTTGGTTTGTGGTCGTTGTCCGTCACCTTGATCTTCTTGTTGTGCAAGTCTTGATCTTCTCCATATTTGGTAGTCGCACAACTCCCCTTATGGAAACCAGGTTTGCATGTCTAAGGTAACTGGCCTCATAGGCATGAGCCCCTCGTACCATGCACTACAACTCAAGTTACGGTATGCATGGATGAGAATACAGTGAAACCACTTCCCCTCGATAACCCCCTATAAATATTCGAAAATGCGGTCGTGGGCGTATTGCCCAAGCCGTTTGCCCTATTTGAAGTCGGTGGGCAACTTGCTTGGTGTTGATCAGGCCCGATGAAGTTGTTCCCTCTGTGTGGCCATGTGGGTGGTCTGATCGGCTGCCATGTGGCATACCCTATAGGGGGCCAGCGAATTATGGATGGTGATGTGATGCGAATCTATGTGTTGCATCCCTAATCGCCTTGATTCACACCGCACCTTTATCTATTATTGGTTTGGCTTTCGAGATGCATGGTGTGTAGGATTTATATTTTATTCCCCATTCTTTGTTGGGTTACCTTGCTTCCTTCATACTTTGTCCCCAAGTCCTTGAGCCATCCTCCTCATTTCCCTCTCCATACTTCGACATGACCTCCCAGAGCACCGTTCCCGACTTTGTTGTCGTTGAGAGCCCTTAGCACGCAGCCGCCAACTATTGTGCTACATTGCAAGTGCACTTTTGATCATATTGGTGTCCTTACTTGCGTCGGGAGAGGCCAACACTGTCCTTACTTGCGGTTGGTCATCGTCTTTGGTTCTCATGGAACTATTCATCATGTTCGAGGAGGGGATGTTGTTGAGAGGGGTGGCCTTCTCAATGGGTGGTCTCTTCACGTCTGAAGGTGCTACAACGGTGGTCCTCCTTGATGACATGCTATGCGTTGTAAATTTTTCATTGTCCCTCCTTCTTTCAAAGGTTGCATTCTCAGAGAATCCTGTTTTACCATCTAACCCCAAATTCGGTGGTCTTTCTTTCTCCCTTTTTACACTCGTGTGAGGGTTTTCTTGGGATACTTCTAGATCTGGAATTATGTCATCATCTTTTTTGCGCTTTAGCAAGGTGAACACCAACATGTAAGAATAAGGACGTCGTCGAGGTAAAAAAAACGAGGTGAAAACACATAATTCTTGGAGCCATAATGACACAAAACCATCGACGCGATGGTCATCGTGTCTGATGGGACGACTGCTCCAGGTTAGATGATTGGACCGTGCATGTGGCTGATCACGACTTCATCAGGGAGATGGAAGTTGTCATCAAAGACCTACGGAACTGGCAGCTGAATGATGTCCATGTCACTGGTGAATTCATCTGCCGATAGATTGCCCCCTCACGGAGTGGGTAGAATCCGCGTAGGTTTATATGGTGGGTTGGACCCCTGTCATGATGGGAACGGTAAGTTGCTCGGTCCTTTCTTCCCGCAACTGGTATTCCAAATTATCATTATCCACTTCTTGCAATGCACAGATCCCTGATAGGAGGTCCCTTGGGCTAGGGTGAACGAGATGTTCTGCCCTAAAAGATGTGGAAGGACTAGGAACCACAACGCTCTAGAAGCGTCGATCAAGATGGATGCATAAGACAAAGACTGCATCCTTAGGCTAAAGTGAACTTAGTCGTGTGCTTTCTATCCCCTTTGGATTCTTTTCGGTTATTCTCATTTTGTGTTTTGATGAACTCCCAATTGCATTGTTAGAAATGGTATCACATGTTCAAGGATCACAACAATCTTGGGGCATCGTCCTAAGAGGTGGTGTCAGCCGCCAATGCGTCTGCACCATAGGCACTTGCTACCAATGCCTGGACCAGAGGCACCTTCTCAGAGTGACCTCTATCCAACCATGTCTAGCTTAAACTTAGTAAGCTTTCTTGTTTATTCTTCATAGAGCAGCGATCTAGTTTCTCTCTTTTTGGTCGCAGCGACAGGAGGAGGTAATAGCGCCAGGGTGGCTCAAGTGTGACACACACACAAGGCTCTAGATTGTCTCTATGTTGATCCCCTATTTCCTTGTGAAACTCACTTAGCGAGTTTTGATGGTGCCTTGTCTTCATTGCGGCTTGTTGGAGGATGCTTTGCTTGGTAGCACAGTGGGTTGTGGTGCCACTGGCACCACCCCTCTAAGAGCGAGTTTAAAGGCCACAAGCCGTGACACCTTTGTCAGCGGCTGAGCCCCCTAGGAATGAAGAGTTGTCAGTCCTTCACCCGTCGCGAGGTTGTGGGCTATCAAGTCCTACCTCTAGGAGGCAATTAAGGCCATGCAGGTTTGCCTTACTCATCATTTACCTTCTTGGCTTTCTGGATCCTGCTTTACTTTGGATGAGTAGATTTCTGGTCCGTACAGGGTGTTGCTGACCCTCACAAACGAGGGGTTGAACACCTCTGCCTTGGAGCAGCCCAAGCCTATTTAGCGGGTGAATCTCTGCATGCCTGGCTTGTGCCCAAGCGGAGGAGCGTGCCAAGTTTGCACGTCTTGAGGTGGACACGATGGTCAAAAAGTCGAAAGAGCTCGCGCGCCATGAGCGAGGCATTAGGAGAAGGCGGAGTTAGTCTGCAATAACCTCCAAGCATCTGTGGAAAATATGGGGGAGGAGGCTGAGTGGCATCGCGATAAGTTATGCAAGCTCAAGGAGTTGATCCATGAGGAACAAACCTTGAACTTTCAAGTCCTTGTCAACCCTGGATGCATGTTATCATGATTAGGGTTCCCTTCCCATCAATAATCATGTTATTGGGTGAGTTGTGGTTAGGGATGAAATAAAGTTGAACCCAGAGCTAGCTGGCTCTCCCCAAAATGCGTTGAGGCGAATCATTTGACTGGACATCTAGGGATAAAGCATTGTTTCTATGTGTGTTGCATGAGTGGTACCTAAGTGAGTTGTACCAACTCATAATACTAGATATGACCCAAAACTAATAGGGGTGAAGATCGTCCGGTGAGATGATTGGGGATAATCCCAAATCACTAGCTAAGTCTGAGCATGCACTAAAGGAGATACCGGATATTCCCAACCGGGTTATTCATCTCGTGAAGTGTCTGCCACCATTTGATGTTGCTTCCGCCACAACTCTGATGATTGTGCTGGATAAGAATGTTGCTCCAGATGCCATCTCCACATACATGCTAGCTTCTGCCCCTACGAGGACATAAAGGAGTAAGACAGTGGCATGATGGGAGAAAGATGCCACGGTCTTTGTTAAGGTCCAGGGTTTTAGTGCCATAACTCGGGCCTCTTTGGAGTCTTTGAGGCCGTTGTATTGATCCTTTCGTAGTGTGTGCTTTGTCATTTCCTTTTTTGTTGTATGAAATATAAACACGTTAGTTCTAAAATCATTTGCTTGCTGTGTTGGAGTCGCTTTGGCTGTGTCCTACTAGGATCTTTGGTTTTCATGTTGGTAAGTTTGATGTGCAACATGTAAATATGTTGGTGAAAAACCGTTTGATACTTGTGCTGGAGCAAGTTTAGTCTTTCCCTTCTAGGAACAATTGGTCTTTTTTGCGGTGTGGCCTTTGGATTGTTATTCAAAACCGTTCATTGTTATGTTGAGAGTTTTGCTCGCATGCATAGACTCGGTTAGTCATTCTCATAATCTATTGTGTTATATGGTGGGACCACAACATGTGTGTTTAATGGCACAATCGAGCCTCCCGGGCTCCGTTTCGACCCTCGCTAGATCCTCGGGTGAGGCGCCCGAAGTCCCACGACTCGTTGAATCAAGATCCTACCATTCAAGTGGGGACCATTACTTCCCTATGTGCCTTTGTACTTGCGACATCGAAGACCTTTGCAACCCCAGCATCATTCTGAACCAAGCTAGATACTAGGGTGGGGCGTGCAAGCTCTCGAGCGCTTTCGAACGGCACCGAGGTATGTATGTGTCATGATCGACTAGTTGTAAGCCTAGCTAAGTGAGTAGTGAACATGCTCGATTCATTTAAGGTATACTAGTCCCAAATTTCATGTATGAGCTTGGCAGGAAACTTGTGTGTGCAGTCAATATAGAGAAAAACCATGAATAATATAGAGAAAACCGTGAATATCATATGACTAATATAAACTAACATTATAAAAGTAACGAATGCATATAAAGATGTAAATGTAATAGTTGGGTGAAGCCCTAGGTCATCATGCTAGTAATCGTAGAGTGTGTGACAGACCGTGACCGAGTTACCTCTTTGAAATCTTACGTCTTCTTTTGCATAGTGGGTTCGATGGTGGAGGCTAGGGGTGGTGTCATGGCACTCATTAGCTTCATCCTCCATGTATACAATGGCATCAATCTCCTTCTGTGTCAAGGGGTTCTTGTGCATACATGGTGGGTTGACTGGACACCTCCCGCATTCCCTTGCATTGCTTGGCGTGTTGGTTGCCAACTTGTAGCTCTAGCAATCGAATTTGCTACCCAAACAACCATAAGTGGTTGTTTAGTTTTTCCTAACTAACTTGATGATATTTAGAACTGATTCTCGTAAAACCCAAAAACCAAGTTTTTAGAAAACAACTATTACATATATTTGAATAAACGTGTTTATGTTATCCTCAACAACCTTGCTCCTACTTATTAGGCCAATCCATTTTCCACATCTGACAACCTACATCAACATAAAGTCAAACATGGTTATCTACAAACCAGTTCAAGTTTTTTTTAATCCAAGCATGATATTTTGTAAACGTATACCTGATCAGATTATTAACAAAAAAATCTTCTTAAAACAAGCTTTACTAAAATTGGTTGATATTATCCAAACAACCAGCTAGAGTGCACTTTAAAAATGTTAAAGGTTACGGAGACAACGTGCAAACTCAAATTCTTCCTTTACATGTAGCATTTAAATTTCATCTCTCCCATTTCTTCTATGTGTTTGCATGCTTCCATAATTTGAACATCTACTCCATCCATCCCAAAATAATTGTGTTGGACTTGGTACAACTTTAGTACAAAGTTGTACCAAGTCCAAGACAGTTATTTTGGGATGGAGGAGGTATTTGGCTAAGAACATTTGCTCTCCTATAAGAACAACACACACTACTCCCACTAATTGTTCATTGGTGCCTCCATGTTGTACAGAAGTTCTCGAAGTGAAGAGCTCGTTATGTGGATCCATCATCAGGTATTAACCTATGGACTTACTGTTAATTACTACAACAAAGAAATCACCATTGGAAGAAACCACTATTTCAATATCGCCATGCGGTGAGTTAGATTGCCTTCTCATTAATTACTAATGTTCTCCTAACCCTTTTTTCACATGGCAGAAGCATGAACTCCGTGTCTCTCCCTCTCGCTTCGTGGTCTCAAATCCCTGATGACATAACTTGGAACATCCTCGTGCTGGTTTCACCACATCCTGTCACCATTGCAAGGATAGCAGCCGTGTGTAGGACGTGCCGCTCCATTGTCAGGACTAGCAAGTTCCTGAGGTGGCTGATGGAGCATCACGGAGTAACACCACTCATGGGTTTTTTCACTAACGTCTCTAGCACAGATCGTTTCCTGCCTTTTGATCAGCATCTAGGTGTTGTCGGTGTCCCTCGATTCACCCTTCCCATCTTGTATCCAGACAACCGCCTCCCCACTCTCTCCACGAGCCACTGGGAGGTTCTTGCTTGCCGCCATGGTAAGGTTTTGCTGCTTGGAGGGGCCTCACCAATGCTCTTAGTATGGGATCCAATCACTGGCGAGCAGACATTAACACGCACCCACACCGAACTGACCTACGTTCACGGCACAGTGGTATGTGTCGCCCACCACCACCATGGAAACTGTCACTCTTCGCCGTGGGTTGTTGTCTGGATTTTGAGCACCGGCCGCGAAATCACGGTAAGAAGGTGGTCGTCGGTAACCCAAGCTTGGAATATCCCGCAAGCTAGTGTTTGGTTCGACGGCTTGGTTGATTTCCGCCCAAGCACATTGATCGGTGATGTTTTGTATTGGCATTTGACCAATAACTTCCTCATTGCCTTCAATATGGCTGAGAATCTGCTCCACCCTATCGAGTTGCCCGAAGCAATGCCATCTCTTAAATTCCGACGCCACGTCCACGTCGTGCCATTAGACGGTGATGTTCTTGGCTTGGCAGTTCTGAACACTTCAGTGCTCGAGATTTGGTCCAGGGTTGGAGGCATCAATGAAGGATCTTCCTGGGCCATGAACTATACCATCCCTTTGCTTTCCATCATACCCATCCAAGATGATCACATCATAAATCATCATAGGCCACAAAGTCGAATTGTGTGTGTCATGGAGGATAGGAAAGTTATCCTCATTCGTGCTGTTGATGGGGTATATGAAATTGATTATCAAAGGAAGACATCCACCAAGATCATGGGAGAAACACCACGGGGGACTATCTTTGCATACGCAAGCTTCTACATTGCAGGTTTACTCACATCATTAGATAATTTCCTTACTGTAGACTATGGATGCAATATTTCTTTTTGGCCTGATTAATAGATTGCTAGTTTACATTTTTGGTGATCCCCATCATGCATCAGGTGTCGCTGGTGTCGACGAGCCATGAAGAAAACCATCCTATGAGGAAAGCAGGACCCCGACATTACCCCGCCGCACACCTACGTTCTAGTGGAAATCCAGGAGGCCTCTCTTTTATCAAAACAAAAGAGAAAATAGTGTATTGATTACTTTCATTTGTTCAATCCCTTCTTTCAATCATGGTGTGCACATCTTATTTCAGTATTCTGTTTTTAAGCCATTTGAACCATGTCATCAATGTACTCCGTTGTATTAGACATCAATAATGTAGGAGTGGAATACTTCTATATGGAAAGCACGCGACTTACTTTTAAGTCGTGACGACATAATTTGTCGGCGTTGTTATATCGGCTCAACAGGCATTGTTCGCTTGGTTGATAAGGACTTTTATTAGTGAATTATATCATTTTACAAGGGAGAAACTAGTTTTGAAAACAAATGGGAAAACATTCTCCCGCAACGATGCCTTTTGTTTTAGTGTACCACAATTAGAAGTATTGTACATGTTCTTCCACATATGAGTATTTTTATCTTATGTTAGTGAGGCTACACTATCCCCTAGTATAGTAACTCTTGATTTTGACCCATCTCCTAGTACAATAACTCAATTTCAAGTGATATGGTATTCGGTTATGACAGAACAATTCTACTTATCACACTTTTAGGGGAGGGCATCTATGCCGCCGCCCATGCCTCACACCACCGCACCAGAATCAACAAATGATACGCCATTTGCTTTCTCATAAAGCTATACTAGTAATCTATACCTTTTGTTTCGTGGACATATCAATTGAGTCTAACCGTCAAGTAAATCATAAGAGATATCTTCCTAATCTTAGAAACAAGCAGACTATCTAGAATTAGTTACAACTTCAGAAATGAACGACTGGGTGATGTTTGATTTGCTCTCTCACCAACTGACTATCGACCATCACCTGAAAAAAACCGGACTATCGACCATAACACACATTCTCTGACATGAAAATGTCTTTGTACCAACCCCCCTTCCTGATCTCAAAAGCTTGGTACGAAATTCACACCCGTAAAATGGTATGACAAAATAACATCCATGAAAAAACATAATAAACATTTATTGCACTCACGTTCCACATTAAAGGTCATGCTAGAGGTACAAAAAAACCAAACTAAAATGTAATACAGAAAACAAAGCTATTCACTTCTTCCACATTAATAAAAGTCATGCTCGGGGGTACACATGTGAAAGATCGTGGATGTCGCCTAGAGGGGGGGGTGAATAGGCGCTTTAAAATAATTACGGTTGAGGCTTGAACAAATATGGAATAAACCTAGTGGTTAATTTGTCAAGCACAAAACCTACAACAACTAGGCTCACCTATGTGCACCAACAACTTATGCTAAGCAAGAAAAACTACTTAGGTGATAGCAAGATATATGACAAGAAACAATATGGCTATCACAAAGTAAAGTGCATAAGTAAAGGGCTCGGGTAAGAGATAACCGAGGCACGCGGAGACGATGATGTATCTCAAGTTCACACCCTTGCAGATGCTAATCTCCGTTTGGAGCGGTGTGGAGGCACAGTGCTCCCTAAGAAGCCACTAGGGCCACCTTAATCTCCTCACGCCCTCGCACAATGCAAGATGTCGTGATTCCACTAAGGGACCCTTGAGGGCAGTCACCGAACCTGCATAAATGGCAACCCTTGGGGCGGTCACCGAACCCGTACACTTTGGCAACCCTTGGGGCGGTCACCGGTGCAGATCAAATTGCTCAGGCGATCTCCACAACCTAATTGGAGACGCCGACGCTTGCCGGAGCTTTACACCACAATGATTGAGCTCCGAACACCACCAACCGTCTAGGGCGCCCAAGCACCCAAGAGGAACAAGCTCAAGGGTACCAAGCACCCAAGAGTAATAAGCTTCTCAACTTGTAACTTCCACGTATTACCGTGGAGAACTCAAACCGATGCACCAAATGCAATGGCAAGGGCACACGGAGTGCCCAAGTCCTTCTCTCTCAAATCCCACCGAAGCAACTAATGCTAGGGAGGAAAATGAGAGGAAGAACAAGAAGGAGAACACCAAGAACTCTAAGATCTAGATCCAAGGGGTTCCCCTCACATAGAGGAGAAAGTGATTGGTGGAAATGTGGATCTAGATCTCCTCTCTCTTTTCCCTAAAAAACGAGCAAGAATCCATGGAGGGATTGAGAGTTAGCAAGCTCGAAGAAGGTCAACAATGGGGGAAGAACACGAGCTCAAAGGATAAGGTTCATTGGGGAAGAAGACCCCCTTTTATAGGTGGGAAAAAATCCAACCGTTATGCTCACAGCCCGCACAGAGCTCAAGACTAAATATGGACTAAGTATGCATGCTCAAGACTTTCAAGAACCGAGACCAAAAGACAAAGAAATACCAAGCGAAGAAAAGATACCAAATGAATAAATCATCACTTGGAAGATATCAATTGAAAGATACATCAAGGAATGAGATATCCATTGATACACGCAAAAAGAAAGATGTCAAACTCCCAAAAGAGAGGATGGTTCCAAACAAACCAAGCCCTCTACAGAGTTTCAAGATGGCACAAAGTACCAAAAAGAAACGGCTTGCCTTCTGCAAAACCACACTTGATAAGGATCACAAGATGAGTGTTTTATAGAAAATAGGATAGCTCCCCCAAGACTAGTGCATTATAGAGAATTTGCATTTGAATACAAAAAGCACAAGTTGGGATCACCACTTTCACTATATCTATACAAACACTAGAAAAGCTCAAGGAAATAACAATATCCACAAGTGGTATGGAAGACAAAGGGAGTTGACACAATCTTAGGCAAGAGATAAGGCAAATAAAAGCAAAGGCCAATGTAAAGATGATCAATAAGTTTTACCACACATAAGTGAGTACCAATTGTCATAAGACAAGAAGTATTTGGAAATAATTCCCGTTGGTAGATAGCAAGGATATCCAACATCAACTTCACACCAAACACAAGAAAATTGCAACTTGTAGAGCTAACATGCCACCTAGGAACAAGATAATTTACAATATCAATTCTAGGTGACAATATCTCAAATGTACACATTTTCTAGGCTTGTAATATGCACATAGCATATTACTCCCCCATAATGTGATACCAATAAAAACTTAACAAGAGGCAATAAAAAGGATCCAACAAGAGATAATTAATGGACTATTTAGAATTTGAATTTCTCATGAGAAGACATACCACATAGCGACTAGATAATCTTGTAATATCAATACTAAGTGGTATTCCCCATGTACCCACCTCTATAGGATTGCGAAGTGCACAAAGCACATCACTCCCCCATAATGGGATATTCCATTAATCTCTCACACGAGCCAACTAAGATACAACCAAGATGCACTAAGGCTCAACGAATGACACACAAGTACATGATGTGCAAACCAACATACACAAAGGCAATTTGGAGACACATCATATACAAACACATGCAAGGAACAAAACCAAAACATGCAAGGGGGCAAGAAACTTTCAATGTAAGCAATTTTAAGTACAAGTTACCGCAAGGAGGCACATTGGATATAAGATATAAACTTGATGATTCAATTAACTTGGCTTGAGACAATAAGAGTGATGAAGTCCCCTTAATTCTTCATAATGTAGCCAAGTCTCCAATGCCCTCCAACAACACCTATTGATCAAGTTTGAACTAGTTGGTCCCCAACCATGTTGGGTCCTAATAGGTTAGTCACAATAGGCTTGGCTACCCAAATGGTTCTTTGCTTCAAACCACTTTGAGTACCAACAAACTTGGCAAACACATTGCCAACCTTATCCTTCCCAAGAGAATAGACATCATCAATAACAATTGGGTTGGATAAGTTACTACTAGTGCATGAAGAAGTGAGGTGACCTTTCTCACGACATAGATAGCAACGTCTACTCTTCACTTTCTTCTCACTTGATTTCTCAACTTTAGAAGCATTATCTTGAGTCTTATTGGGAAGAGGCCTTTCTTCAACTTGAGGTTGAGCATGAGAATGCACTTGTAGCCGCTTCCCTTGTTGCTTGTCACTAATGGCCTTCTTCTTCAATGGGCAAGATCTAACATGATGCCCTTCAATTTTGCACTTGAAGCAAATAATCTTGGCCGAATTCTTGACTTGTGTTTGGCCCTTCTTCTTGTTGCTCTTGGACTTGTTCTTCTTATTGGAGTTGAATCCAAGTCCACCTTTGTCATTGGGGGATTTTTGCACACTCAAGATATTGTTGAGCGTGGCCTTCCGTTCATGACACTTTTCCAGGTCTTTCTTCAAAGAAGTGACTTGGGCCTTGAGTTCTTTGATTTCCTCTACATGGTTAGTCTCAACACAAGCACTAGAGGAGGTATAAGCTTCATTGTTAGAGCAACAAGGCAAGGAAAGCAATTCATCACAAGATGTACCAATGTTATGCATGGATGAATTAGAGGACTAGCACAAGGCAATATAGCATTTTGAATAAAGGTAGTGCTAGTATCCACGAGAGGCTCACTAGATGTTACCTTACCAAGCATGGCCTCATGAGCTAACTTTAGCACATTATGGGATACTAGAAGATCATCATGAGAGCTTGTGAGCTTTACATGATTTTCTTCCAACATCCCATAATTGCTAGATAGCAACTCAAGTTGAGCCCTTAGCTCAACATTCTCCTTCAATATGGATGTTTCACAAGAGACAGAGTTAGTAGCACAAGCATCATCATTAGCAACATGAGGGGAAGACAACTTGGCAAGCTCTTTTGAATATGAAGCTTTAAGTTGAGCATGAGACTCGGTGAGTTTGATGAGCTCACTCTTAATGACCCTTGAGCCATTTTCGAGGTGCTCAAAGTCCTCAAGGATTTTAGCATGCGCAACTTCAAGCTCCTCATTTTTAGTTTCAAAATCATTGGCCACCTCAAGAGCTCTATCACGAGATTCCTTCACTCTAGATAATTCTAGAGAAAAAGTCTCCTCAAGAGATTCCTTGGTGGTTTGTTCAAGTTCAAGAGCTTGAGAGAGGTCCGCAATCTCATTAGCGTAATCACGCTCATGCCCTTCCATTTTCTCAATGGTGACCTCATACTCCTCGAGATGAGATTCCAACTCCTCAATATATTTCTTGCCCTCAATGGCAATGGACATAATTTCCATGAAGTTGAAACGAACAATTTTATTTTTATGAAGAGCTTTAGAAACCATTTCCCCCTTAATTTTTAAGGAGGCAACATTATCATTCTCTTCATCATAATCAACATCATCATCATTCTTGCCATCATCAATATCATCACAAGATATATTGGGATTCGAAGTGGGAGATACCTTTGAAGCCTTAGCCATAAGGCAAAAAGCAATCAATGATGATGTAGGATCCCTTGAAGCACCGTTCAAGACCACATCTTGTTCCATGGAGTGTTGTGTTTTCTCTACATTGTTAGCACAACAACTCGAGGAAATAGATACATTTTCATCATGGCAACAAGACATAGCAAGCATATCATCATGAGATTTGAGCAAGCAATTTCTACATGATATGCAAGGACTACCAACACGAGCATGTGAAACATGTAAGGTGCTCGAAGTGTTAAAGTCCAAATAAGGACCATTGCAATAATATAGTGATGAAGAATCACCAAGAACAAGCACACTATCATCATTGCAATGACCACCACTACTCACCCTAGCATTACCTTGTGGCAATTCACATGTAGGTGAAGTAGAAGAAGTTGAGAAGGCAACACGGCCGGAGGTGGAGGGAGAACAATCATCCCCACAAATCTAGGACACACCATATTTATCTTGGAGCTTTGTCCATAACTCATGAGCATCCCGGAACGACATGATTTGAAATATAACTACATTTCTCAAAGCATCGAAAAGCACATTAGAAGCTTGAGCATTGAGATAAGAGTTTTTCTCATCCTCTAAAGATAATCTTTAGGGATATTTTGGAGGAAAAAACCCATATCTACAATTCTCCCTAAATTTGGGTCCATGACCCTAAAGAGATTAAGCATGTGAATTACCCAAACATCAAAATTTGTGCCATCGAAACTAAGTGTGTCAGAGAATCCTAATCCCCTAGTCGACATCTTTACTCTCTAGGCGGTTAAGCCTAACAAAGAGAGACGAGGCTCTGATACCAATTGAAAGATCGTGGATGTCGCCTAGAGGGGGGGTGAATAGGTGCTTTAAAATAATTATGGTTGAGGCTTGAACAAATGCGGAATAAACCTAGCGGTTAATTTGTCAAGCACAAAACCTACAACAACTAGGCTCACCTATGTGCACCAATAACTTATGCTAAGCAAGAAAAACTACTTAGGTGATAGCAAGATATATGACAAGAAACAATATGGCTATCACAAAGTAAAGTGCATAAGTAAAGGGCTCGGGTAAGAGATAACCGAGGCACGCGGAGACGATGATGTATCCCGAAGTTCACACCCTTGCGGATGCTAATCTCCGTTTGGAGCGGTGTGGAGGCACAATACTCCCCAAGAAGCCACTAGGGCCACCGTAATCTCCACACGCCCTCGCATAATGCAAGATGCCATGATTCCACTAAGGGACCCTTGAGGGCGGACACCGAACCCGTACAAATGGCAACCCTTGGGGGCGGTCACCGAACCCGTACACTTTGGCAACCCTTGGGGGCGGTCACCGGTACCCGTCAAATTGCTCGGGACGATCTCCACAACCTAATTGGAGATGCCGACGCTTGCCCGGAGCTTTACACCACAATGATTGAGCTCCAAACACCACCAACTGTCTAGGGCGCCCAAGCACCCAAGAGGAACAAGCTCAAGGGTACCAAGCACCCAAGAGTAATAAGCTTCTCAACTTGTAACTTCCACGTATCACCGTGGAGAACTCAAACTGATGCACCAAATGCAATGGCAAGGGCACACGGAGTGCCCAAGTCCTTCTCTCTCAAATCCCACCGAAGCAACTAATGCTAGGGAGGAAAATGAGAGGAAGAACAAGAAGGAGAACACCAAGAACTCCAAGATCTAGATCCAAGGGTTCCCCTCACATAGAGGAGAAAGTGATTGGTGGAAATGTGGATCTAGATCTCCTCTCTCTTTTCCCTCAAAACTAGAAAGAATCCATGGAGGGATTGAGAGTTAGCAAGCTCGAAGAAGGTCAACAATGGGGGAAGAACACGAGCTCAAAGGATAAGATTCATTGGGGAAGAAGACCCCCTTTTATAGGTGGTGAAAAATCCAACCGTTATGCTCACAGCCCGCACAGAGCGGTACTACCGCTCGTCCTCACGGTACTACAGCTAGGGGTAGCGGTACTACCGCTAAGAGTAGCGGTAATACTGCTTGCGAGCGGTACTAAAAAAATACATCCGTGCCTACCACCGCTGGACTTGTGACGAGTTTTTGGTCCGGAGCGGAAGTAGCCACGGAAGTAGCCGCGGTAGTACCGCTCCAAGCGGTAGTACCGCTCCCAAGAGCGGTAGTAAAAAAATACATCTGCTCCTGTTCGCGGTAGTACCACTGTAGCCTTTTCAGAACACCAAAACTACCACAACTTCTGCAAATGGACTCTGAATTCGACGAAACCAAGTTTGTTGGAAAGCTAACGACATAGGCTAATACAATCTTGAAAGAAATATTAATAAGAAGCAAATGAGAAAAGTCCCATAAGAAAATGGCGAGAACCCTTCCTCGGATAAGACCGGTAAAACTCCAACACCGAAAACATCATTGAAGACCCATGCGAACTCCGTTTTCGATGAACTCAAGCTTGTCATCAGATGACCATAAGCTCTAAGACACAAAAAGAGAACAAAACAAGAACCAAGAAACATGATGCAAGGATGCAACGGTTTGAGCTCTCTACTAACGATACGATCAAGCTACCAACTTGAGAGCCCCCCTTGATAGTACGGCAAATGATCCTATAACCCGGTCTCCCAACTACCACCATGAGACCGGTAAAATAGAAAACCTATCAAGGGCAAACCTTTGCCTTGCACATGGTCCATTTGAGCTAGATGATGACGATCTTGACTCCCTCAAGTTGGACCACCTTTCTTGATTTCGTTGGCTCGATGAAGACTAGATGATTGCTCCCCCATACTCAACTATGGGTGAGTCACCCTTCGGTACACCTTCACAAGTGATTGTGTTGGCTCGATGAAGGCTAGTTGATTGCTCCCCCATACTCCACTATGTGTGAGTCACTCTTCGGTACACTTTCACAAGTCCATTGTCACCACAATGGATGGCAAGCTACAAGCATGATTTCTTCGTGATGCTCCACTTGAACTTGCACAACACAACCTTGATTACGATCACCACTTGATGTCATCCTTTCCATGGGTTGTATGATATCTTCCTCTTGACGCAAGCCCATGGACACGTACCTAACCCCACATAGAACTCTCACGTAGACCATGGGTTAGTACACAAAGTGCAATGGACAATGCTTACCATACCATGGGATCACTTGATCCCTGTTGGTACATCTTTTACGCTTTGTGAGTTGATCAACTTGATTCACTCTTGACTTAGTCTTGATCAACCTTGAATCTTTCCAACTCTCTTCGTTTGGATGATGTCTTGAAATTAAACATGAATGATCACACAATCTTGTTCTTCAAGACATGCTTGCAATAAGCACAACACTCACATGACCAATCTTTGGATAATTCCTTAATAGCACCTTGGTCAACACATAAACTCCTTGAAACCAACACATGGACTTCAAGAAATGCCTATGGACAAATCCTTCAAATATAACTCAATGCAACCATTAGTCCATAGAGAATGTCATCAATTACCAAAACCACACATGGGGGCACCGCATGTCCTTTCAACATGCATCCACATTTTCTCGCCGCATGTGGACCTAGAGTTGACCTCGAGTCAAGCTAAAACTAGCAGTCCTGTATTCATGTGTGGGAATTTACCACACATGAAACTACCTTAGAAAACAAAATGGATGTATTTTTATATTCTTTGTGTAATGCATGGGTGCAGCATTATTTCCATGAAAAACATGTCGGGGAGGACTGGAGGGGTGGCGATGCCGACGAACTTGTCGTCGCCGCAGCAAGAGGACCATGCCGGTGGTCGATGATGTGGCAAGAGCCACACCAACGAGGCAGCTATGGGACACGACCGGGGTATCCGTTGGGGTTGTGGTAGTGGAGGAAGCAACCAAATCAAGTCCTTCCTCGCCGAGCGGCGTTGATGCGGAGCATCCCAAGGTCATCCCCATGGACCTACCATCGTCTCACCAAGTGCCTAGTGGACCTGAGGGAGTCCTGGATTAGGGGGTGTCCGGATGGCCGGACTATAACCTTTGGCCGGACTCCTGGACTATGAAGATACAAGATTGAAGACTTCGTCCCGTGTCCGGATGGGACTTTCCTTGGCGTGGAAGGCAAGCTTGGCGATATGGATATGTAGATTTCCTCCCATTGTAACCGACTCTATGTAACCCTAGCCCTCTCCGGTGTCTATATAAACCAGAGGGTTTTAGTCCGTAGGAGGAACAACAATCATACCATAGGCTAGCTTCTAGGGTTTAGCCTCTCTGATCTCGTGGTAGATCTACTCTTGTACTACCCATATCATCAATATTAATGAAGCAGGAGTAGGGTTTTACCTCCATCGAGAGGGCCCGAACCTGGGTAAAAACATCGTGTCCCTTGTCTCCTGTTACCATCCGCCTAGACGCACAGTTCGGGACCCCCTACCCGAGATCCGCCGGTTTTGACACCGACATTGGTGCTTTCATTGAGAGTTCCTCTATATCGTCATCTTTAGGCCCGATGGCTCCTCCGATCATCAACCATGATGCGGTCCAGGGTGAGACTTTTCTCCCCGGACAGATCTTCGTATTCGGCGGCTTTGCACTACGGGCCAATTAAGCTGGCCATCCGGAGAAGATCGAAGCTACGCCCCCGCCATCGTGTCATATTTGGAAGTTTGAACTACACGGCTGACGTCCGCAGAGACTTGATCTTCGACGGGTTCGAGCCACAAACGAGCGCGCCACACTGTTACGATGGGCATGATCTAGCTCTGCCGCCAAACAGTGCCCTAGAGGCCGCACCCGTGTCCGCTCCGACCCTCAGCTCGGAGCCGACTGCGCCAATCGAGGACGGGTGGCTGGACACCGCCTCGGGGGCTGCAATCTCTACAGCGATCGAGCCGAACACCAGCCTTGTCCTTTGCGAACCTTGTGACTCCAAGGTGCCGGACTCCCCTCCGGACTCTGAACCTTCCGCCCACCTTAATCGAATCCGATTGGGCGCCCGATCATGGAGTTCACCGCGCGGAGATCTTTCGGCACTTCGCCCTTGGCGACATTCTGAATTCATTAAATCTCTCTCTTTATCGGGGAGCCTGGCGGACTATGGTCGGCAAGGTTGGGATGCGGACGACGAAGAAATTCAAAGCCCACCCACCACCCACTTCATAGCCACTGTTGATGATTTAACCGACATGCTCGACTTGACTCGAAGACATCAGCGGTATGGACGACGATGTAGGAGGCGAAGCAGGAACCAACGCCTATAGGGCATTGGACAACCACCCCATCTCACGATGTATACATGGTGGGCACACCTAAAAGAAAGCGACGACGAGGAACAAAGGGACGCAACGAGGATCGTTCCTCTAAAAGCGATCAAAGCGGCGGCGTGGCGCGCTCAAACCCCACCTCGACAGAGACAACAGCCATACAGACCCAGCCATAGATCAGGGCGAACCGGCGGACGACGAACATGCCATCGAACAACCGTCTGAACAGGGCAACTTGGATAAACAACCCGTCCCCGGCGAAGATAACAGTTCGGACGACCTCACGCCGAAACAGCTACCAGAGCATAAGAACCTCCACAAAAGGCTCGTCGCCACTGCGTGTAGCCTGAAAAAGCAGAAGCGGAATCTCAAAACAGTGGAAGATGCACTCAGAACTAGATGGAGCAAAGTACTCAACACCGCAGACAAATATGGCGGCGATCGCGCTGAAAGAGCTACCGGCGAAAATTACTGCCGGAATTTGATGAGGAGGCCCTAGAGCCCCATCATCAAAAATAAGGAAGCCACCCGGTCGGGTGAACAACCCCATGGCCAACATAGAGCGGCAAAGGGCGCCGCACACAAGCCGGCACGCGATCCACACAAGGATTCACATCAAAAAGATGGCCCGGCTAGATCTATCTACGGGCCAAGAAAGCAAGCTCTAGTAAGCAATGCAACACATCAAGTATCCGAACATCACGGTACACCCAAATATAGGGGTGCCGCACGCCCCCTATGTTTCACCGATGAGGTGTTGGATCATGAATTTCAATGAGATTCAAGCCCGTAAACATAGAGGCATCTGACGGAACAACAGACCACTGAGTCTGGATTGAGGATTACATCCTCCACATACACATGGCTAGAGGAGATGATCTCCACGCCATAAAATACTTACCCTCAAGCTCAAAGGGTCA
Source organism: Aegilops bicornis (assembly GCA_021605145.1). NCBI lineage: Eukaryota > Viridiplantae > Streptophyta > Magnoliopsida > Poales > Poaceae > Aegilops > Aegilops bicornis. The sequence continues at coordinate 191,484,773 of CM038674.1, forward strand.
GCCCGGCATTGGCTTAAAAGCCTTCCGAAAACACCATTGGAAGTTGGGAAGAGCTTGAGGATGCTTTTGGGCAAATTTTCAAGGGACCTCGTCCGACCTCCGGATCTGCGCGATTTAAGTCATATAACTCAACAACCGGGAGAGTCAACCCGGAAACTCTGGAACAGATTTCTTACTAAAAAGAACCAGATAGTCGACTGTCCGAACGCCGAAGCCTTAGCAGCTTTCAAGCACAGCGCTCAAGACGAATGGCTCGCCAGACACCTCGGCCAAGAAAAGCCAAGAACAATGGCCGCATTAACAAGCCTCATGACCCGCTTTTGTGCAGGAGAGGATAGCTGGTTGGCAAGATGCAGTACCAGCGACCCAAGTACATCCGAAGTTAGGGATGGAAACGGGAAACCGCGACGCAGCAAGGACCAGCGCCGGACCAAGGGAAACAGCCCGAAGAGCACGACAGTTAACGCCGGATTCAAAAGCTCTCGGCAGAATCAGAAAAAGCTGCCCCTCAAGGATAACAGGGACGAGCTATCTAACCTAAACAAAATCTTGGACAAGATATATCAAATCCACAAGACTCCGGGAAGCACGCAAACCATACCCACAGAGATTGTTGGGTCTTCAAGCAATCCGGCAAACTCAACGCCGACCACAAGGGGCTCGACACACCAAGCGAGGGCGATGACGAACCCCACAAGCAGAAGCACCGAAAACAAAAGAATTTCCCACAAGAAGTCAAAACAGTAAACTCACTTCACGTGACAAAAGGGAAAAAGCAGGTGGCGCCTATAGAGATACGTGCCATACGGCCTATCCCAGAGGAGTCCCGCCACTGGTTGTTAAAACCAATCACCTTCGACCATCAGGATTACTCCTAGAAGTATCCGGAACGCGGGCTGGACTGCCTTGATATTAGATCCGATAATTGACGGACTCCAATCCTAATGGACGACGGCAGTGATCTAAACCTGCTATATCAGGACACAATCCGCAAAATGGGGATAGACCCAACAAAAATTCGCCATAGCAACACTTCCTTTCAAGGGGTAACGCCAGGCCCAGATGCCCATTGTACTGTTGGAAATATGCCCTAGAGGCAATAATAAATTAGTTATTATTATTATATTTCCTTGTTCATGATAATCGTTTATTATCCATGCTATAATTGTATTGATAGGAAACTCAAATACATGTGTGGATACATAGACAACACCATGTCCCTAGCAAGCCTCTATTGGCTAGCTCGTTGATCAATAGATGGTTACGGTTTCACGACCATGGACATTGGATGTCATTGATAACGGGATCACATCATTAGGAGAATGATGTGATGGACAAGACCCAATCCTAAGCCTAGCACAAAGATCGTAGTTAGGTATGCTAAAGCTTTTCTAATGTCAAGTATCATTTCCTTAGACCATGAGATTGTGCAACTCCGGATACCATAGGAATGCTTTGGGTGTACCAAACGTCCACAACGTAATCGGGTGACTATAAAGGTGCACTACGGTATCTCCGAAAGTGTCTGCATTGGGTTGGCACGAATCGAGACTGGATTTGTCACTCCGTGTAAACGGAGAGGTATCTCTGGGCCCACTCGGTAGGACATCATCATAATGTGCACAATGTGACCAAGGGGTTGATCACGGGATGATGTGTTACGGAACGAGTAAAGAGACTTGCCGGTAACGAGATTGAACAAGGTATCGGGATACCGACGATCGAATCTCGGGCAAGTACAATACCGCTAGACAAAGGGAATTGAATACGGGATTGATTGAGTCCTTGACATCGTGGTTCATCCGATGAGATCATCGTGGAACATGTGGGAGCCAACATGGGTATCCAGATCCCGCTGTTGGTTATTGACCGAGAACGTCTCGGTCATGTTCGCATGATTCCCGAACCCGTAGGGTCTACACATAAGGTTCGATGGCGCTTAGGGTTATAAAGGAAGTTTGTATGTGGTTACCGAATGTTGTTCGGAGTCCCGGATGAGATCCCGGATGTCACGAGGAGTTCGGAATGGTCCGGAGGTAAAGATTTATATATGGAAAGTTGTTGTTCGGGTTAGGAAAAAGTTCGGGTTTTTTTCGGTATTGTAGGAAGCTTCTGAAAGGTTACGGAGGATTCCGGAGGGTCTGGAGGTCCGGAAATTGTTCCACCACGTCCAATACAGTAGCATGGGCTGTAGGGGGGCGCCCTAGCCTTAATGGGCCAGGGGAACCAGCCCCCCAAGGCCCATGCGCATGGGAGGGGGGAAACCCTAAGGGGGAGGGCCTCCACTTGACTTGGGAGGCACTCCTCCCCCTCTTGGCCGCCCCCAAGTCCCATCTAGGGCTGGCCGCACCCCTTGGGGTGGGAAACCCTAAAGGGGGCGCAGCCCCCCCCTTTCCCCTATATATACTTGAGGTTTTAGGGCTGCCATACACATGAGTTCTCTCCCTCTTGGTGCAGCCCTGCCTCTCCTCCTCCTCCTCTCCATTGGTGCTTGGCGAAGCCCTGCGGGATTGCCACGCTCCTCCATCACCACCATGCCGTTGTGTTGCTGCTGGATGGAGTCTTCCTCAACCTCTCCCTCTCTCCTTGCTGGATCAAGGCGTGGGAGACGTCACCGGCTGTCACGTGTGTTGAACGCGGAGGTGCCGTCTGCTCGGCACTAGGATCTCCGGTGATTTGGATCACGACGAGTACGACTCCATCAACCCCGTTCTCATGAACGCTTCCGCTTAGCGATCTACAAGGGTATGTAGATGCACTCTCCTTCCCCTCGTTGCTAGTTTCTCCATAGATAGATCTTGGTGACACGTAGGAAAATTTTGAATTTCTGCTACGTTCCCCAACAAAGGTATCGAGCCGTGTTTATTGCGTAGATTCTTTGCACGAGTAGAACACAAAGTAGTTGTGGGCGTTGATGATGTTCAATATGCTTACCGTTACTAGTCCAATCTTGTTTCGACGGTATTGTGGGATGAAGCGGCCGGACCGACCTTACACGCATCTTACGTGAGACAGGTTCCACCGACCGACATGCACTTGGTGCATAAGGTGGCTAGCGGGTGCCGATCTCCCACTTTAGTCGGAACGGATTCGATGAAAAGGGTCCTTATGAAGGGTAAATGGCAATTGGCATATCACGTTGTGGTTTTGCGTAGGTAAGAAACGTTCTTGCTAGAAACCCATAGCAGCCACGTAAAACATGCAAACAACAATTAGAGGACGTCTAACTTGTTTTTGCAGGGTATGCTATGTGATGTGATATGGCCAAGAAGAATGTGATGAATGATATGTGATGTATGAGATTGGTCATGTTCTTGTAATAGGATTCACGACTTGCATGTCGATGAGTATGACAACCGGCAGGAGCCATAGGAGTTGTCTTTATTTATTGTTTGACCTATGTCATTGAACAACGCCATGTAATTACTTTACTTTATTGCTAACGGTAGCCATAGTAGTAGAAGTAATAATTGGCGAGACAACTTCATGAAGACACGATGATGGAGATCATGATGATGGAGATCATGGTGTCATGCCGGTGACGATGATGATCATGGAGCCCGAAGATGGAGATCAAAGGTGCAAAATGATATTGGCCATATCATGTCACTATATAATTGCATGTGATGTTTATTATGTTTATGCATCTTGTTTACTTAGAACGACGGTAGTAAATAAGATGATCCCTTACAAATTTCAAGAAGTGTTCTCCTGACCGTGCACCGTTGCTACAGTTCGTCAGCTTCTAAGCACCACGTGATGATCGGGTGTGATGGATTCTTACGTTCACATACAACGGGTGTAAGACAGATTTACACAAAGAAACACTTGGGGTTAACTTGACGAGCCTAGCATGTGCGCACATGGCCTCGGAACACGGAGACCGAAAAGGTCGAGCATGAGTCGTATAGTAGATACGATCAACATGAAGATGTTCACCGATGATGACTAGTCCGTCTCACGTGATGATAGGACACGGCCTAGTTGACTCGGATAATGTATTCACTTAGATGACCTGAGGGATGTCTATCTGAGTGGGAGTTCATAAGATGAACTTAATTATCTTGAACATAGTCAAAAGATCTTTGCAAATTATGTCGTAAGCTCGCGCTTTAGTTCCACTGTTTAGATATGTTCCTAGAGAAAATATAGTTGAAAGTTGAAAGTAGCGATTATGCGACAAGAGAAAGCTTATGTCCTTAATGCACCGCCTTGATGTCTTTGAACCCCAAACGTCGTTTGTGGATGTTTGAACATCGGACATACACGCTTTTGATAACTACGTGATAGTTCGGTTGAACGGTTTAGAGTAGAGGCATCAAAGACGTTTTCGAAATGTCGCGGAACATATGAGATGTTTCGAGGGCTGAAATTGGGATTTCAGGCTCGTGCCACGTCAAGAGGTATGAGACCTCCGACGATTTTCTTAGCCTGCAAACTAAGGGAGAAAAGCTCAATCGTTGAGCTTGTGCTCAGATTGTCTGAGTGCAACAATCACTTGAATCAAGTGGGAGTTGATCTTCCATATGAGATAGTGATGTTTCTCCAAAGTCATTGCCACCAAGCTGCTAGAGCTTCGTGATGAACTATAACATATCAGGGATAGATATGATGATCCTTGAGGTATTCACGATGTTTGACACCGCGAAAGTAGAAATCAAGTAGGAGCATCAATTGTTGATGGTTGGTAAAACCACTAGTTTCAAAAGGGCAAGGGCAACAAGGGATACTTCATGAAACGGCAAAACAGTTTCTTTGCTCTAGTGAAGAAACCCAAGGTTGAACCCAAACCCGAGACTAAGTGCTTCGAATAAGGGAACTGCCATCGAGCAGCATTACCCTAGATACTTGGTAGATAAGAAGGCTGGCAAGGTCGATAGAAGTATATTGGATATACATTATGTTAATGTATACTTTACTAGTACTCCTAGTAGCACCAGGGTATTAGATACCGGTTCGGTTGCTAAGTGTTAGTAACTCGAAATAAAAGCTACGGAATAAACGGAGACTAGCTAAAGGTGAGCTGACGATATGTGTTGGAAGTGTTTCCAAGTTTGATGTGATCAAACAACGCACGCTCCCTCTACCATCAAGATTAGTATTAAACCTGAGTAATTGTCATTTGGTGTTTGCGTTGAGCATAGACATGATTGGATTATGTCTATCGCAATACGGTTATTCATTTAAGGAGAATAATGGTTACTCTATTTATTTGAATAATACCTTCAATGGTCTTGCACCTAAAAGAATGGTTTATTGAATCTCGATTGTAGTGATACACATTTTCATGCCAAAAGATATAAGATAGTAATGATAGTAACACTTACTTGTGGCATCGCCATGTAAGTCATAAAAGCATGAAGAAGCTCCATGTTGATGGATCTTTGGACTCACTCATTTTTGAAAAGTTTGAGACATGCGAACCATGTCTATTGGTGCATACGCATGAAGAAACTCCATGCGGATGGATCGTTTAGACTCACTTGATTTTGAATCACTTGAGATATGCAAATCATACCACATGGACAACATGGTGAAAAGCCTCGGTTTCAAAGAAGATGGAACTAGATAGCAACTTGTTGGAAGTAACACATTTTGATGTGTGCAGTCCAATAAGTCTTTGAGGCATCTTGATGAATATCGTTATGTTCTTACTTCACGGATGATTCGAGTAGATGTTGAGTATATTTACTTGATGAAACACAAGTCTGAATTATTGAATGGTTCAAGTAATTTCAGAGTGAAGTTTAAGATCTTCGTGACAAGAGGATAGAATGTCTATGATATGATCATAGAGATGAATATCTGAGTTACGAAGTTTTGGCACACAATTAAGACATTGTGCAAATTGTTTCACAATTAATACCGCCTGGAACACCATAGTGTGATGGTGTGTCCGAATATCGTAGTTGCACTATTGGGTATGGTGCGTAACATGATATCTCTTATCGAATTACCACTATCGTTCATGGGTTAGGCATTAGAGACAACCACATTCACTTTAAATAGGGCACCATGTAAATCTGTTGAGATGACACCGTATGAACTATGGTTTAGAGAAACCTAAACTGTCATTTCTTAAAGGTTTGGGGCTATGACGCTTATATGAAAAAGTTTCAGGTTGATAAGCTCGAACCCAAAGCGGATAAAATGCATCTTCATAGGACACCCAAAACAGTTGGGTATACCTCCTAATTCAGATCCGAAAGCAATAGGGATTGTTTCTTGAATCGGGTCCTTTCTCGAGGAAAAGTTCGTCTCGAAAAGTTGAGTGGGAGGATGGTGGAGACTTGATGAGGTTATTGAACCATCACTTCAACTAGTGTGTAGCAGGGCATAGGAAGTTGTTCCCGTGGCACCTACACCAATTGAAGTAGAAGCTTATGATAGTGATCATGAAGTTTCGGATCAAGTCACTGACGTACCTCGTAGGGTGACAAGGATGCGCACTACTTCAGAATGGTGCGCAATCCTGTCTTTGAGGTCATGTTGCTAGACAACAATGAACCTACGAGATATGAAGAAGCAATGGTGGGCCCGGATTCCGACAAATGGTTAAAAGCCATAAAATCCGAGAAAGGATCCATGACTTTGGTGGACTTGCCCGATAATCGGCAAGCCATTGAGATAAATGGGTCTTTAAGAAGAAGACGGACGTGGACGGTAATGTCGCCGTCTATGAAGCTCGACTTGTGGCGAAGAGTTTTTCACAAGTTCAAGGAGTTGACTACGATGAGATTTTCTCATCCGTAGCGATGCTTAAGTCCGTCGGAATCATGTTAGCACAAGCTGCATTTATGAAATCTGGCAGATGGATGTCAAAATGAGTATCCTTACTAGTTTTCGTAAGGAAAGGTTGTATGTGATGCAATCGGAATGTTTTAGTCGATCTTATGGATGCTAAAAGGTATGCTAGCACCAGCGATCCTTCTAAGGACTGGAGTAAGCATCTCGGAGTTGGAATGTGCGCTTTGATGTGATGATCAAAGATTTTGGGTTTATACAAAGTTTATGAGAAACTTGTATTTCCAAAGAAGTGAGTGGGAGCACTATAGAATTTTTGATGAGTATATGTTGTTGACATATTGTTGATCGTAAATGATGTAGAATTTCTGGAAAGCATATAGGGTTATTTGAAAAGTGTTTTTCAAGTGAAAACCTGTATTAAGCTACTTGAACATTGAGCATCAAGATCTATAGGGATAGATCAAAACCGCTTAATGGTACTTTCAAATGAGCACATACCTTGACATAATCTTGAAAGTGTTCGAGATGGATCAGTCAAAGAAGGAGTTCTTGCCTAAGTTGTAAGGTATGGAATTAAGAGTTAAAAGCTCGACCACGGCAGAAAAGAGAGAAAGGACGAAGGTCGTCCACTATGCCTCAGACATAGGCTCTATAGTATGCTATGCTGTGTACCGCACCGGAAGTGTGCCTTGCCATGAGTCAGTCAAGGGGTACAAGAATGATCCAGGAATGGATCATTGGACAACGGTCAAAATTGTCCTTGGAGTAAATAAGGACATGTTTCTCGATTATGGAGGTGATAAAGACTTCGGCGTAAAGGGTTACGTCGATGCAAGCTTTAACACCTATCCGAAAGTGACTCGAGTAGCAAACCGGATACGTATAGTGGAGCAACCATTTGGAATAGCTTCAAGTGGAGCGTGGAAGCGACATTTATAATATGACCTAGAAATTTGCAAAGCACACATGGATCTGAAAGGTTCGCACCCGTTGACTAAAACCCGTTGACTAAAACCTCTCTCACAAGCAAAACATGATCAAACCTCGTAACTCATTGAGTCTAAATCACATGATGATGTGAACTAGTTTACGTACACTAGTAAACTCTTTGGGTGTTGGTCACATGGCGATGTGACCTATCGATGTTAATCACATGACGATGTGAACTAGATTATTGACTCTAGTGCAAGTGGGAGACTGTTGGAAATATGCCCTAGAGGCAATAATAAATTAGTTATTATTATTATATTTCCTTGTTCATGATAATCGTTTATTATCCATGCTATAATTGTATTGATAGGAAACTCAAATACATGTGTGGATACATAGACAACACCATGTCCCTAGCAAGCCTCTATTGGCTAGCTCGTTGATCAATAGATGGTTACGGTTTCGACCATGGACATTGGATGTCATTGATAACGGGATCACATCATTAGGAGAATGATGTGATGGACAAGACCCAATCCTAAGCCTAGCACAAAGATGCGTAGTTCGTATGCTAAAGCTTTTCTAATGTCAAGTATCATTTCCTTAGACCATGAGATTGTGCAACTCCGGATACCGTAGGAATGCTTTGGGTGTACCAAACGTCACAACGAATCGGGTGACTATAAAGGTGCACTACGGTATCTCCGAAAGTGTCTGCATTGGGTTGGCACGAATCGAGGCGGGATTTGTCACTCCGTAAACGGAGAGGTATCTCTGGGCCCACTCGGTAGGACATCATCATAATGTACAACGTGACCAAGGGGTTGATCACGGGACGATGTGTTACGGAACGAGTAAAGAGACTTGCCGTAACGAGATTGAACAAGGTATCGGGATACCGACGATCGAATCTCGGGCAAGTACAATACCGCTAGACAAAGGGAATTGAATACGGGATTGATTGAGTCCTTGACATCGTGGTTCATCCGATGAGATCATCGTGGAACATGTGGGAGCCAACATGGGTATCCAGATCCCGCTGTTGGTTATTGACCGGAGAACGTCTCGGTCATGTCTGCATGATTCCCGAACCCGTAGGGTCTACACATAAGGTTCGATGGCGCTTAGGGTTATAAAGGAAGTTTGTATGTGGTTACGAATGTTGTTCGAGTCCGGATGAGATCCCGGACGTCACGAGGAGTTCCGGAATGGTCCGGAGGTAAAGATTTATATATGGAAAGTTGTTGTTCGGGTTCCTAAAAGTTCGGGTTTTTCGGTATTGTACCGGGAAGCTTCCAGAAGGTTCTGGAGGATTCCGGAGGGGTCTGGAGGTCCGGAAATTGTTCCACCACGTCCAATACAGTAGCATGGGCTGTAGGGGGGCGCCCTAGCCTTAATGGGCCAGGGGAACCAGCCCCCCAAGGCCCATGCGCATGGGAGGGGGGAAACCCTAAGGGGGAGGGCCTCCACTTGACTTGGGAGGCACTCCTCCCCCTGTTGGCCGCCCCCCAAGTCCCATCTAGGGCTGGCCGCACGCCTTGGGGTGGGAAACCCTAAAGGGGGCGCAGCCCCCCCTTTCCCCTATATATACTTGAGGTTTTAGGGCTGCCATACACATGAGTTCTCTCCCTCTTGGTGCAGCCCTGCCTCTCCTCCTCCTCCTCTCCCTTGGTGCTTGGCGAAGCCTCATGGGATTGCCACGCTCCTCCATCACCACCATGCCGTTGTGTTGCTTCTGGATGGAGTCTTCCTCAACCTCTCCCTCTCTCCTTGCTGGATCAAGGCATGGGAGACGTCACCGGGCTGTACGTGTGTTGAACGCGGAGGTGCCGTCCGTTAGGCACTAGGATCTCCGGTGATTTGGATCACGACGAGTACGACTCCTTCAACCCCTGCTTCTCATGAACGCTCCGCTTAGCGATCTACAAGGGTATGTAGATGCACTCTCCTTCCCCTCGTTGCTAGTTTCTCCATAGATAGATCTTGGTGACACGTAGGAAAATTTTGAATTTCTGCTACGTTCCCCAACATGTACGGGCTCTCTCCTGCTAGAAGTTATGTTCGGCTCCCCCGACAACTTCCGCCGCGAAAAACTAACCTTTCACATCGCCCCATTCACAAATAGCTATCAAGCACTCCTGGGACGTGAAGCTTTTGCCCGCTTTAACGCAATACCGCGTTATGCATCTCTTATACTTAAAATGCCCGGTCTGCGAGGCATCATCTCATTAAAGGGAAATTTTGAGTGTTCCTCGAGCGCGGAAGACTGTGCGGCTGCCTTGACAGCCACACACACACTAAACCGGCTTCACTGATCAAAGCACCTAAACAGGTCGTTCAGACCCCGGACATGGCTAGACGAGTCAGGTGTAAACATACAAGGGCTTACTAGCCGCATACCCCCATACAAGGGGCTCCGCGCATGTACAACAAGAGACAATAAAGCTCAATTTTATTCATTTTTTGAATTGTACTTTGTTTATTTAATACAACATACATTTTCGCACGATATTTTTCAACTAAGTTCCTCTCTTTTACAGATGAACACCATGCTACACCAAGCCAGGATACGGCACAACAGAGACACAGGCGCAGACGTGCAGTAGGTGAAGGAAATATGCCCTAGAGGCAATAATAAAGTTATTATTTATTTCCTCATATCATGATAAATGTTTATTATTCATGCTAGAATTGTATTAACTGGAAACATGATACATGTGTGAATACATAGACAAACATATAGTCACTAGTATGCCTCTACTTGACTAGCTCATTAATCAAAGATGGTTATGTTTCCTAACCATAGACATGTGTTGTTATTTGATTAATGGGATCACATCATTAGGAGAATGATGTGATTGACATGACCCATTCCGTTAGCCTAGCACTTGATCGCTTAGTATATTGCTATTGCTTTCTTCATGACTTATACATGTTCCTGTAACTATGAGATTATGCAACTCCTGCTTACCGGAGGAACACTTTGGTGCTACCAAACGTCACAACGTAACTGGGTGATTATAAAGGAGTACTACAGGTGTCTCCAAAGGTACATGTTGGGTTGGCGTATTTCGAGATTAGGATTTGTCACTCCGATTGACGGAGAGGTATCTTTGGGCCCTCTCGGTAATGCACATCACATAAGCCTTGCAAGCATTGCAACTAATAAGTTAGTTGCGAGATGATGTATTACGAACGAGTAAAGAGACTTGCCGGTAACGAGATTGAACTAGGTATTGGATACCGACGATCGAATCTCGGGCAAGTAACATATCGATGACAAAGGGAACAACGTATGTTGTTATGCGGTTTGACCGATAAAGATCTTCGTAGAATATGTAGGAGCCAATATGAGCATCCAGGTTCCGCTATTGGTTATTGACCGAGAATAGTTCTAGGTCATGTCTACATAGTTCTCGAACCCGTAGGGTCCGCACGCTTAACGTTACGATGACAGTTTTATTATGAGTTTATAAGTTTTGATGTACCAAAGATTGTTCGGAGTCCCGGATGTGATCACGGACATGACGAGGAGTCTCGAAACGGTCGAGACATAAAGATTGATATATTGGAAGCCTATATTTGGACATCGGAATGGTCCCGGGTGAAATCGGGATTTTACCGGAACACCGGGGGGTTACCGGAACCCTCCCGGGGGATAATGGGCCTTAGTGGGCCATGAGGGAGAAGAGGAGGGCCGGCCAGGGCAGGCCGCGTGCCCCTCCCCCCCTACTCCGAATAGGACAAGGAAGGGGGCGGCGCCTCTTTCCTCTTCCCCTTCCTTCTCCAACAAGGCAAGAGGGGGAGTCCTACTCGGTGGGAGTAGGACTCCTCCAGCGCACTTTGGGGCCGGCCGCACCTCCCTCCCTCCTTTATATACGGGCAGGGGGCACCCCATAACACACAAGTTGATCTACGGATCGTTCCTTAGCCGTGTGCGGTGCCCCCTCCACCATATTCCACCTCACCATATCGTCATGGAGTTTAGGCGAAGCCCTGTGCAGTAGAGCATCATCATCGCCACCACGCCGTCAGGCCGACGGAACTCATCCCCGACACTTTGCTGGATCGGAGTCCGGGATCGTCATCGAGCTGAACGTGTGCTGAACTCGGAGGTGCCGTACGTTCGGTACTTGGATCGGTCGGATCATGAAGACGTACGACTACTTCAACCGCGTTGTCATAACGCTTCCGCTTACGGTCTACGAGGGTACATGGACAATACTCTTCCCTCTCGTTGCTATGCCATCACCATGATCTTGCGTGTGCGTAGGAATTTTTTTGAAATTACTACGTTTCCCAACAGTGGCATCCGAGCCTGGTTTTATGCGTAGATGTCATATGCATGAGTAGAACACAAGTGAGTTGTGGGCGATACAAGTCATACTGCTTACCAGCATGTCATACTTTGGTTCGCGGTATTGTGAGATGAAGCGCCCGGACCGACATTACGCCAGACGCTTACGCGAGACTGGTTTCACCGCTATGCGAGCACTCGTGCTTAAAGGTGACCGGCGGGTGTCTGTCTCTCTCACTTTAGTTGAACCGAGTGTGGCTACGCCCGGTCCTTGCGAAGGTTAAAACAGCACTAACTTGACGAACTATCGCTGTGGTTTTAATGCGTAGGTAAGAACGGTTCTTGCTCAGCCCAGAGCAGCCACGTAAAATTTGCAACAACAAAGTAGAGGACGTCTAACTTGTTTTTGCAGGGCATGTTGTGATGTGATATGGTCAAGACGTGATGCTATATTTTATTGTATGAGATGATCATGTTTTGTAACCGAAGTTATCGGCAATCGGCAGGAGCCATATGGTTGTCACTTTATTGTATGAAATGCAACGCATACTGTAATGCTTTACTTTATCACTAAGCGGTAGCGATAGTCGTAGAAGCATAAGATTGGCGAGACGACAACGATGCTACGATGGAGATCAAGGTGTCGTGCGGTGACGATGGTGATCACGACGGTGCTTGGAGATGGAGATCACAAGCACAAGATGATGATGGCCATATCATATCACTTATATTTATTGCATGTGATGTTTATCCTTTATGCATCTTATCTTGCTTTGATTGACGGTAGCATTTTAAGATGATCTCTCACTAAAATTATCAAGAAGTGTTCTCCTGAGTATGCACCGCTATGCGAAAGTTCTTCGTCTTTGAGACACCACGTGATGATCGGGTGTGATAGGCTCTACGTTCAAATACAACGGGTGCAAAAACAGTTGCACACGCGAATACTCAAAGTTAAACTTGACGAGCCTAGCATATATACAGATATGGCCTCGAACATGGAGACCGAAAGGTCGAACGTGAATCATATAGTAGATATGATCAACATAGTGATGTCCACCATTGAAACTACTCCATCTCACGTGATGATCGGACATGGTTTAGTTGATTTGGATCACGTAATCACTTAGATGACTAGAGAGATGTCTGTCTAAGTGGGAGTTCTTAAGTAATATGATTAATTGAACTTAAATTTATCATGAACTCAGTACCGATAGTATTTTGCTTGTCTATGTTTACTGTAGATAGATGGCTCGTCTTTGTTGTTCCGTTGAATTTTAATGCATTCCTTGAGAAAGCAAAGTTGAAAGATGATGGTAGCAATTACACGGATCGGGTCCGTAAATCTGAGGATTATCCTCATTGCTGCATGTAAGAATTACGCCCCGAAGCACCGCTGGGTGCCAGTGCCCGTCTGATGCAATCGATTTACATTAAGAACGTCTGGCAGAGCAAAGCTGATGACTACTCGATAGTTCAGTGTGCCATGCTTTACGGCTTAGAATCGGGCCTTCAACGACGTTTTGAACGTCATGGAGCATATGAGATGTTCCAGGAGTTGAAGTTAATATTTCAAGCAAATGCCCGGATTGAGAGATATGAAGTCTCCAATAAGTTCTATAGTGCAAGATGGAGGAGAATAGTTCACAAGGAACACATACTCAAAATGTCCGGGTATAATAATCACTTGATTCAACCGGGAGTTAATCTTCCTAATGATAGTGTCATTGATGTAATTCATCAATCACTGCCACCAAGCTACAAGAGCTTCGTGATGAACTATAATATGCAAGGGATGGACAAGACTATTCCCGAGCTCTTCGCAATGCTAAAAGCCGCAGAGGTAGAAATCAAAAAGGAGCATCAAGTGTTGATGGTCAACAAGACCACCAGTTTCAAGAAAAAAGGCAAAGGGAAGAAGAAGGGGAACTTCAAGAAGAACAGCAAACAAGTTGCTGCTCAAGAGAAGAAACCCAAGTCTGGACCTAAGCTCGAGATCGAGTGCTTTTACTGCAAGCAGACTGGACACTGGAAGCGGAACTGCCCCAAGTATTTGGCGGATAAGAAGGATGGCAAAGTGAACAAAGGTATATGTGATATACATGTTATTGATGTGTACCTTACTAATGCTCGCAGTAGTGCCTGGGTATTTGATATTGGTTCTGTTGCTACTTTTTGCAACTCGAAACAGGGACTACGGATTAAGCGAGGATTGGCTAAGGACGAGGTGGCAATGCGTGGGAAATGGTTCCAAAGTCGATGTGATCGCGGTCGGCACGCTACCTCTACATCTACCATCGGGATTAGTTCTAGACCTAAATAATTGTTATTTGGTGCCAGCGTTAAGCATGAACATTATATCTGGATCTTGTTTGATGGTAGACTGTTATTCTTTTAAGTGCGAGAATAATGGTTGTTCTATTTATATGAATAATATCTTTTATGGTCATGCACCCTTGAAGAGTGGTCTATTTTTATTGAATCTCGATAGTAGTAATACACATATTCATAGTGTTGAAACCAAAAGATACACAGTTGATAATGATAGTGCAACTTATTTGTGGCACTGCCATTTGGGTCATATCGGTGTAAAACGCATGAAGAAACTCCATACTGATGGGCTTTTGGAATCACTTGATTATGAATCACTTGGTACTTGCGAACCATGCCTCAAGGGCAAGATGACTAAAACACCGTTCTCCGGAACTATGGAGCGAGCACTGATTTGTTGGAAATCATACATACTGATGTTTGCGCTCCAATGAATGTTGAGGCACGCGGCGGGTATCGTTATTTTCTCACCTTCACAGATGATTTGAGCAGATATGGGTATATCTACTTAATGAAACACAAATCTGAAACATTTGAGAAGTTCAAAGAATTTCAGAGTGAAGTGGAAAATCATCGTAACAAGAAAATAAAATTTCTATGATCTGATCGTGGAGGAGAATATTTGAGTTACGAGTTTGGTTTACATTTGAAACAATGCGGAATAGTTTCACAACTCACGCCACCCGGAACACCACAACGAAATGGTGTGTCCGAACGTCGTAATCGTACTTTACTAGATATGGTGCGATCTATGATGTCACTTACTGATTTACCGCTATCGTTTTGGGGTTATGCTTTAGAGACAGCCGCATTCACGTTGAATAGGGCACCATCAAAATCCGTTGAAACGACGCCTTATGAACTATGGTTTGGCAAGAAACCAAAGTTGTCTATCTTAAAGTTTGGGGCTGCGATGCTTATGTGAAGAAACTTCAACCAGATAAGCTCGAGCCTAAATCGGAGAAATGTATCTTCATAGGATACCCAAAAGAGACTATTGGGTACACCTTCTATCACAGATCCAAGGCAAGATTTTCGTTGCTAAATTCGGATCCTTTCTAGAAAAGGAGTTTCTCTCGAAAGAAGTGAGTGGGAGAAAAGTAGAACTTGATGAGATAATCAGATATGCTCCCTTATTGGAAAGTAGTTCATCACAAGAACCGGTTCCTGTGACAACTACACCAATTAGTGAGGAAGCTAATGATATTGGTCATGAAACTTCAGATCAAGTTTCTACTGAACTACGTAGGTCAACTAGAGTAAGATCCGCACCAGAGTGGTACGGTAATCCTATTCTGGAAGTCATGTTACTTGACCATGGCGAACCTACGAACTATGATGAAGTGATGGTGAGCCCAGATTCCGCAAAATGGCTGGAAGCCATAAAATCTGAGATGGGATCCATGTATGAGAACAAAGTATGGACTTTGGTTGACTTGCCCGATGATCGGCAAGCCATTGAGAATAAATGGATCTTTAAGAAGAAGACTGACGCTGATGGTAATGTAATCGTCTATAAAGCTCGACTTGTTGTGAAAGGTTTTCGACAAGTTCAAGGGGTTGACTACGATGAGACTTTCTCACCAGAAGCGATGCTTAAGTCCGTCTCAATCATGTTAGCAATTGCTGCATTTTATGATTATGAAATTTGGCAAATGGATGTAAAACTGCATCCTTGAATGGATTTCTAGAAGAAGAGTTGTATATGATGCAACCGTAAGGTTTTGTTGATCCAAAAAGTGCTAACAAAGTGTGCAAGCTCCAGCGATCAATTTATGGTCCGGTGCAAGCCTCTCGAGTTGGAATAAACGCTTTGATAGTGTGATCAAAGCATATGGTTTTATACAGACTTTTGGAGAAGCCTCATATTTACAAGAAAGTGAGTGGGAGCTCAGTAGCATTTCTCGATATTATATGTGGACGACATATTGTTGATTGGAAATGATATAGAATTTCGGATAGCATAAAAGGATACTTGAATAAAAGTTTTTCAATGAAAGACCTCGGTGAAGCTGCTTACATATTGGGCATCAAGATCTATAGAGATAGATCAAGACGCTTGATTGGACTTTCACAAAGCACATACCTTGATAAAGTTTTGAAAAGGTTCAAAATGGATCGTGCAAAGAAAGGATTCTTACCTATATTACAAGGTGTGAAATTGAGTCGACTCAAAGTTCACCACAGCAGAAGATAGAGAGAAAATGAAAGATGTTCCTATGCTTCAGCCATAGGCTCTATCATGTATGCAATGTCAGTACCGCACTGACGATGCTTAGCAATAAGCTTGGCAGGAAGGTACCAAAGTAATCCAGAGTGGATCATCGACAGCGGTCAAGAACATCCTGAAATACCGAAAAGGACTAAGGATATGTTTCTCAGATATGGAGGTGACAAAGAGCTAGTCGTAAATGGTTACGTCGATGCAAGCTTTGACACCGATCCGCATTTATTCTAAATTGCAAACCGGATAGGTATTTTTAACGGTGGAGCCGCTGTTTGTGCAGTTCTAAACAAAGCGCCGTGGCGGGATCTACATGTGAAGCGGAGTACATAGCTGCTTCGGAAGCGGCAAATGAAGGAGTCTGGATGAAAGAGTTCATTTCCGATCTAGGTGTCATACCTAGTGCATCGGGACCAATGAAGATCTTCTCGTGACAATATCGTGCAATTACCTTGGCAAAGGAATCCAGATTTCACAAGAGGACCAAGCACATCAAGAGACGCCTTCAATTCCATCCGGACCAAGTCCAAGTGGGAGACATAGAGATTTGCAAGATACATACGGATCTGAATGTTGCGCACCGTTGACTAAGCCTCTTCCACGAGCAAAACATGATCTGCACCAAGACTCCATGGGTGTTAGAATCATTATCGTAATCTAGATTATTGACTCTAGTGCAAGTGGGAGATCAAGGAAATATGCCCTAGAGGCAATAATAAAGTTATTATTTATTTCCTCATATCATGATAAATGTTTATTATTCATGCTAGAATTGTATTAATCGGAAACATGATACATGTGTGAATACATAGACAAACATATAGTCACTAGTATGCCTCTACTTGACTAGCTCATTAATCAAAGATGGTTATGTTTCCTAACCATAGACATGTGTTGTTATTTGATTAATGGGATCACATCATTAGGAGAATGATGTGATTGACATGACCCATTCCGTTAGCCTAGCACTTGATCGCTTAGTATATTGTTATTGCTTTCTTCATGACTTATACATGTTCCTGTAACTATGAGATTATGCAACTCCCGCCATCGGAGGAACACTTTGAGTGCTACCAAACGTCACAACGTAACTGGGTGATTATAAAGGAGTACTACAGGTGTCTCCAAAGGTACATGTTGGGTTGGCGTATTTTGAGATTAGGATTTGTCACTCCGATTGACGGAGAGGTATCTCTGGGCCCTCTCGGTAATGCACATCACATAAGCCTTGCAAGCATTGAAACTAATAAGTTAGTTGCGAGATGATGTATTACGAAACGAGTAAAGAGACTTGCCGGTAACGAGATTGAACTAGGTATTGGATACCGACGATCGAATCTCGGGCAAGTAACATACCGATGACAAAGGGAACAACGATGTTGTTATGTGGTTTGACCGATAAAGATCTTCGTAGAATATGTAGGAGCCAATATGAGCATCCAGGTTCCGCTATTGGTTATTGACCGAGAATAGTTCTAGGTCATGTCTACATAGTTCTCGAACCCGTAGGGTCCGCACGCTTAACGTTACGATGACAGCTTTTATTATGAGTTTATAAGTTTTGATGTACCGAAGATTGTTCGAGTCCCGGATGTGATCACGGACATGATGAGGAGTCTCGAAATGGTCGAGACATAAAGATTGATATATTGGAAGCCTATATTTGGACATCGGAATGGTTCCGGTGAAATCGGGATTTTATTTAACACCGGGGTTACTGAACCTCCCGGGGATAATGGGCCTTAGTGGGCCATGAGGGAGAAGAGGAGGGCCGCCAGGCAGTCCGCGCCTCCCCTCTAGTCCGAATAGGACAAGGAAGGGGGGCGCCTCTTTCCTCTTTCCTCCCCCTTCCTTCTCCAACAAGGCAAGAGGGGGAGTCCTACTCCCGGTGGGAGTAGGACTCTCCAGCGCACTCGGGCCGGCCGCACCTCCCTCCCTCCTTTATATACGGGGCAGGGGCACCCCATAACACACAAGTTGATCTACGGATCGTTCCTTAGCCGTGTGCGGTGCCCCTCCACCATATTCCACCTCACCATATCGTCATGAGTTTAGGCGAAGCCTGCGCCGTAGAGCATCATCATCGCCACCACGCCGTCAGATCGACGGAACTCATCCCCGACACTTTGCTGGATCGGAGTCCGGGGATCGTCATCGAGCTGAACATGTGCTGAACTCGGAGGTGCCGTACGTTCGGTACTTGGACCGGTCGGATCGTGAAGACGTATGACTACTTCAACCGCGTTGTCATAACGCTTCCGCTTACGGTCTACGAGGGTACGTGGACAATACTCCTCTCGTTGCTATGCCATCACCATGATCTTGCGTGTGCGTAGGAATTTTTTTGAAATTACTACGTTTCCCAACAGTAGGGACCCGTTCCAAGGATTCTTTTCAGATTAAGACCCTGCGTAAACCTTTTTTACTGTCTCTTGTTGATACACATCCCCCGGTTTCTTGCTATAACCGAGGTGGAGGCTGGCGTCTTGGCATGTGGCCACGCCAGAATTTTGCGCGTACCTGGACACCTGGGGCTTATTACTAAGGGCGTTCTTCAGCCCGTTTTCATAAAGACCGAATACCTTAGGGAGTGTTCGACGTCGCGAGTTTGGCCTTATATGCATCATCTCCGAATCATGTCTTTGGTCAAATGTTGGATTTGCCCGGCTCCTGTGTTTTGCTGCCTTACGTTTCGATCTATCGGCTAAAGCGGCACCAGGAGAACTACTGCGATTGTGCCCCGGTTCAGCCAGGCGAGCACCTTAGTAGAGAAAGCCAAAAACTGACTGTCATGATATAGCGTGAGACTGGTCAACCACTCGATGACCCGCCGGAATCTTTAGAATTCCTCCGCATTAACGAAGGGCCGTTTGCCAGCACACACGCGCCCCAAATTCGGTGAGCGTGGTGCCCTAGGGGCTATATAGTAGCCCCACTGTCAAACTCCTATGGCTAAGTGAAAGTGATAAAGCATTATAGTCCGGTTGCCTAGTTCGCTGCGCTATCACCTCCTTAATAGGACCAAGACGTTGGGTCAAGTGTGAAAATGTGCCTTCTGCAAACACCTCCGCATTATATGCGTAAATGGGTCAAGACCGCCATCTTTCGTGTTATATACACATATACATTAACGGCCGCACATGAGGTATTTTAATTCTTGAAGGCACAAGTATAAAAAGCTTTATATTCCCTTGAAATATTGTTTTACAATAATACATGTTATTCAACATAATATCCTTCGAGCATCGCTGCCTCTATTAAACGACGCGCCTGCAGAACTTCCTCAAAATAGTGCTCGGCAGTACTTGGCTCCGTCCGAATCTTGGGATGCAACAAAGAACGGCCTTCATCTCCGCCCAGTATGTCTTGACACGGGCAAGAGCCATCCGCACGCCCTCTATGCACGCTGACCTTTTCATTGCATTGATATGCGGCACCGCACCAAGGAACTGCTGCACCAAGTTAAAATAACTCTTCGGCTCGGGCCTTTCCGGCCACAGATGACTCACGACATCCTTCATGGCGAGTCTGGATAACCTATTCAGCTCCGCCCATGCGGCCAAACGATCGGTTAATGGAAGTGGGCGCTCTGGATTGTGTAACACCCCAAAAATTTAACCAAGTTTTAGTTATTAAAATTTTGCCAAGAGTTTAAAATTTTTGCCTGCAAGAATATCTCTGTTGATTTCAAAACTTTCCCTTTAATATTAAGGAATTTATCCCTAGTGGATCCCTCCAAAATATATTGGACTTCTATGCCCTATCATTAAAACAATTTCCTAATCAGTAGATTTATTTATTAAATTATTCCACCCTGAGCTATATTCATTAAAATGACTTGTTTTTAGTTTTGGAGCTCTTTTTGTACTACAACCATTTGATAAATTTAACTAAAATCCAACCAAAATTTGGAGATGTCATGTGATGTCTCCAAATCACTTTTATGCAATAATATATTTCATTCATTGCATATTTTGAGTGCTACACATGTTTTTCTTCTCTGGTCCAGTGGACAATTTTACACTACAACCCTTTTAGATATTTGTTTCTAGCTTCCACCAAGATTATGGGATGTTAGTAGCAGCATATGATTCCATTATATGCAATAATCCAAGGATGTTCTTTGAAGATTTTGAGTAAATCAACCTAATCTTCATTTTGGTCCATCAAGATGGTTTGTACATCATCCCTATTATTGTTGGCTCTTTGGCCCTAGATTATTTTCCCTACTTGTAATCCTCCATGCTAAACCCCTAAGTCCAGGAGCATGCAACCCTTGGCATATTTTGGTTCATGAAATGATGCCATTCACATCCTGTCCAGATTTGAAGTTCTGCAAAACTTGCACTAGCAAGTTTGTGCTTTTCACCAACTAACCTCACCACCCTCTTGTGCACCCGCAGAGACACTGATCCGAAGATTTGGCCACTCCAAGAAAAGCCTAAGTGCTCGTGGCATTTTGTCAAACACCGGAGGGCATGATCAGTTTTGACATGAATTGTTGTTGACATAGTGAACTTTGTCTCCGACCAAACCACCATGTCCCTTGAGCTTCCCTCTATCACTAACCTACTTGCTACCTGCCAACCTCACTGTGACTCAGAAGTGCCACGACATTGTGTCGAACACCTTCCGCAGGCGTAATCGGACGCCGCTTAGAGCGCCAGACAGCACGAGCCACGCCCGAGCCAACACGCTGGCCCCCCTGGTTTTGGCCCACTCTACAGCGCCACGCCATGCACTAACCTCCTCACAGCAACGCGCCAAGCCGCCCTGGCAGACAACAGCGCCGCCGACAGAGCTTTTGGCGGCATGCCGGCGTCTGCAGCGCCTGCCACGGTCGGCGGCGGCGCCAAAGCCGCCGGCTTGCCACCTGCCCCGAACAAGGCGAGCTCATCCGCAGCCTCTTCCTCTAGCGCTGCCGCCGCCACATCGCCTAAGCTACTGGAGGCGGTTCGCCGTCGTCCTTATCGCCGGCGCATCGAACCGACCTCCACCGCCTATATAAGGGCCCCGAGCTCCATCTAGCCCTCGATCAACCTCCGGGATCCTCCTAGAGCTACCTCGCCAACATTCGAGGAGGGAAGGCCTTCTTCCCCGAGTCCGCCGGTTCGATCGCCGCCAAGCCCCGGCCGATTCCATCGCCACTGTGGCCTCTCCTTCTCCAATTTCTCCACCAAGAACTCCTCCTCGCGAGTGCAACCCTCGATCAATTTTGGTCGGAGACCACCGCAGCCCAAAAATCACTTTGTCACCGGCCCTCCGCCCATGAGCTCGGGCCACGGTGACTCCCTCCACATCCGGCGACCTGCGACCACCTAAGGACCGCCTAGGAGTGGCGGATCCATCCTCAGCTCTCGGATGCCCGTGAGAAGACGCTGTCACGGCGACGATCGCCGGACGCCATGCCTCTACTCGGGCAGAAGAGGAGGGAGTGAGGGGCTGGTCAAACCTGACCGATGGGGCCCCTGGACCCACTGTCCTGACCCCGCCCCAAATCCACGTGGGTTAAGTGGAAGCGCACTTCAAGTACGTTTTCGGCGTGTACGTGTTTATTTGAAACGTTTTTCTTTTCGCTTTTATTCTAAATAACAGATTTTGACCAAACTTTGACCTCAGTATCTTTTCAAATATAACTCCAAATGAATTAATTATTTTTCCTACCTCTCTCAAATATTGTCTAGTTTATTTTAAGATTTATTTGAAAAAAATTCAGAACAACTTTTTGTGCTGTTTTTATTTTTGTGTGTTAATTCATTTATATTTCTAAAATAGGATTTTGAAGAGAGGAGAAATATTTCAAGAGTTTGAAATGCACCCTGCCTTCCCATGACCTGAAGGCAAGCATTCTGAACCCTGGTATAATACTTTTATGTGTTCGTTGACACGCTTATAACACTACCTCATTTTTGGAGGACTTGTTATTTCATGTGAGATGATCATGTGCATGGATGCATATTTGTGATTTCCATGCTGTTGGGAATGATCACACTTGCGATAATAATCATCCTCATGTGCCTTGCTTGCATGCCTAAGGAATCCGGAAAGCCTCCGCTTTGGGTAGGCAGGAGTTTGTCGCCGGTCCTCGTTGGGACGGTCATGTCCCAGATGGCATAGTGAGGTATGGTGAGCGGTGATCGTGTTGGTTGAGATATATTTGTTATACATGTCATGCAGGAAATACTTAAACCTCCCGAGTCGACTGTAGATCGAGTCTTGTTCCAAAGAATCCCCATACTTGCTTCAGATTACCACTGCCTCTACAACAAGTAGGGTACGGTTCAGTAAGTCGTCAACCCCTTCCTAGCACACACCGTACAGAGAGGCTATGGTGGAAGATACCGGTTGTAGCTGGTAGGCAAGCCACCTGGTCCGGGGGCATGGGTGTTTCCGGTTGAGACCGAGAGGGGAGGCCACCCCTTAGAGCGCGCGATATAAATTTGATCCCATGCTACGCGAGGTTGTAGCCTCCCCACTTAGAGTTTGCTTGACATGTGTCGTGGGTGATTCTGCACACGTGTGAGTTAAGCCGGTGTGTGTGCAAGTTAGGTGTGTTTTCAACAAAAGATCAGAGACGGAATTAGTCCCGATGGACTAATGAAATCCGTTACTCGTGGGTAAAGAGTACACCCTCTGCAGAGATTAAACCTATTCGAATAGCCGTGTCCATGGTTAAGGATTACAGTCTGGGATGGGTCAAGTGTTGGTCTTAGTGTCGGTCTTCGGAGGTGAAACTGTTAAACCAGAATTGGAAATTACTACTTGTGACTTGTGATAATTATGATTATTATTATTGTTGACTAACCCATGAATATTATTGTTATCATCGAGTATCTCTGGATGGTTCTACCTCCGGATATTCACTATGATTGTTTCTTTTAAAAGCCCTTTATGTGGTGTCGCCAGACGCCCGACCGTGGCATTTCTTTTAAGCCCTTTATGTGGTGTCGCCAGACGCCCGACCGTGGCATTTCTTTTAAAGCCCTTTATGTGGTGTCGCCAGACGCCTCGATCGTGGCATTTCTTTTAAAGCCCTTTATGTGGTGTCGCCAGATGCCCGATCGTGGCATTTCTTTTAAAAGCCCTTTATGTGGTGTCGCCAGACGCCCGATCGTGGCATTTCTTTCAAAGCCCGTTATGTGGTGTCGCCAGACGCCCGATCGTGGCATTTCTTTAAAAGCCCTTTATGTGGTGTCGCCGACGCTCGATCGTGGCATTTCTTTTAAAGCCCTTTAGGTGGTGTCGCTCAGACGCCCGACTGTGGCATTTCTTTTAAAGCCCTTTATGTGATGTCGCTAAGACGTCCGACTGTGGCATTTCTTTTAAAGCCCTTACGTGGTGTCACTCAGACGCCCGATTGTGGCATTTCTTTTGTAGTCCTTTATGATATTTATTTCATAATCCTAATACTATCATTTTATTGCATATTCATAATTATCATGCTTGCACGCATCAGAGTTTATTTATCTTTTGTGACCGACGTCATGAGCATAAGATATTTTCGCATATTATTGTTATATTATTCCGTGTTCATAATGTTTATGCAGTACATTCCAAGTACTCACCGCTCGCCCTCGCTGTTGTCTTGGCCAGATTTCTTGCGGAGAGGAGCGACCGTGATGACAGCCCCGAACCTAAGCAACGGTGATAGTAGCCTCGCGAAGATAGGAGTTAACCTGGTCAGCTGTTCCCGTGGGAAATGGAGTCCCATAGACACTGATGATTTTCAACCCGCTTCCGCCATCAACCACTAGAAACCATTCGTTGTACTCACATACCAGAATGGTCTTGTACTACATATATTGTATTTTGCTTGGATTTTCTGTATCAAGCTAGTGCCTTATCAGCTAACAGTTATCCTGGGGCTGGTAAGCACAAGGGCCATTTTCCGGGATTAACACCCGGAGAATCGGTCCCCACAGATTGTGGAACTGCGACCAAAAAAGCTTTTCCACTTCGTGATCCTTTTGATCTCGGAAGTGTTCGGCCGCGTCCACGGCACTTGCCGCCAAGTCCAGATAAGTATCCGCCGCACTCCACAGCCGGTCCAATTGAGCATATTTAGGATCCCCGAACTTCATCCGCAGCATAAAGGGCTTTCCAGCCGCGATATCTCCGGCCTGACGTAGCTCCTCCTTCATAGCTCTCATTGTAGAGCGGGCATCCTTGGCCTCGGTAGTGGCCTTCTCCAGGTCCTTCTGTTCCTCCTGATCTTCTTTTTCAACAAGCTTGCAGCGGTCGGCAGCATTCTTCAACTTCACAGCCATCTCGGCCATTTCCTTCTTGCTTCGGCAGTGAGCAGCCTGTTCGGCTTTCAGCTCTTCGACCGCCTTTAAGGCAGCCGCATCACTTTTCTTGGCCTGCTCCTTGGCTCGGGCGAGTTCCGCCCAAAGGTTCTCCATGGCAGCGGCACCATCTGCATCAAGCATACATGTTGTAAGGCATGGGCATCAAGCCACCTTACCAGGTGTCCGCGGAGAAATTGCATACCTTGGGACTCGTCAAGCCGCTTGTTGACAAGCGCGATGTCGGCATCTGCCACCTCAAGTTGCCGCTTTATCTCGGCAAACTCATCAGTCCGGCTAGGCACCGAACACTTCGCCACCTACATAGGAACGACGACATGTTATACCTGGGATTATGATCCTCGACGCGCCGTCATTTTTGACAACGCACCAAGTCTCAGGGGCTACTGTCTACACAGGACGCATCTTATATATGCAGAATTGTCAAGAGGTACATCATTTCGCGTACCTCAAAACCTGTCAGTAAACTCCTGATGGCCTTGTGCAACCCGCTCTTCGCGGATGAAATCCTTTCAATCACCGTGCCCATCAATGCACGGTGTTCTTCTGAGATAGACGCTCGCCCGAGCAGATCCTTCAGCTCCTCCGACCGTGCACCGGACGGTGCCGGACTCGTCTGATGGCCTTTTTCAAGGCCGGACACGGAGGGCTTTGGGGAGCCATACGATCGCCTTTCCGCCCGCCGGATTCGGAGAAACCTCCGTGACAACACCTCAGTGGTCGCCCCGCTTGCAAGGCGGTACGGCAGGGGAGGCGTTGGCTCTCCATCATCTTCTACGAAGATCCCTCAAGATGAGCTCACGAGAAGGGCTGAGATCCGAACTACAAGGTAAAATTTCGTTATCTTCCTCGTAAATAGAACAGGATGTTTCTTATTTTAAAACTCCCTCTCTACTTACGGCTCGGTGGAGGGCTGATCCCTTGGGGGCACAGTCGCCGAGGCATCTCCACGCAGGACCCTCTCGACGAAGATTTCTTCCCCGCTTTGAGACCATGGTCTCCGGGTCTTCGAGGCGGTCCTCTTCTTCCCCGGATGGAGGGATTCTCGATTCCTCCTTTCCTGACAGCCTCCTTCGTGGAGGCGGTAGCTTCCTTGTTCCCCCTTCGCTTTCTTCCAAAGGCGACCTCCAAAGATCATGGTTAACACAGGATCCGGCGTGGTCTCGTGGAGGGGGCCGGACACCTGATTAGCTTTGATTTCGCTATCCACTCCTGTTTAAGGGACAACTCTTTTAAGGGCAATTTTATGATAAATATACGGATGGCGTGTCCGGATACAGGACTACTTACTTGAGTATCCGAGTGATTGCAGCTCAGACCTGCGTCCTCGGTCGAGTCCGGACACATTGCTTGTGATCTGAAGAACAATTTGTACATCTCCATGGGCGCCGCTACCAGAAATGTTGGAGAGCTCGTGGTCCCTCCGGATTAAACTCCCACAAAGCGGAGGGGGCGACGCTAGGTGGCAAGGTGCGGCGAATCAACATGACATGTGTCACCGCGACCAGATTGATGTCTCTCTCTAGGAGATCTCGAATGCGGCCCTGCAACAAGGGCACGTCCTTGGACGGCCCCCAGTTAAACCCTTTATTGACCCATGATGCTAGTTGTGGTGGGGGACCCGAGCGAAAGGCAGGTGGCGCCACCCACTTGATGCCCCTGGGAGCTGTGATATAAAACCACTCTCATTGCCATAAGCTGAACTCCTCTTGAAAAGAGCCCTCAGGCCATGGAGCGTCAGCATTCTTGCTTATAAAAGCGCCTCCGCACTCCGCGTGCTGCCCCTCGATCATCTTCGGCTCTACTTTGAAGGTCTTAAGACACAATCCAAAGTAAGGAGTAATGCCGAGGAAGGCTTCGCACACGACGATGAACGATGAGATGTGGAGGATGGACTCCGGAGCCAAGTCGTGAAATTCCAGCCCATAATAAAACATGAGCCCCCTCACGAAGGGGTCCGTCGGGAAGCCTAGCCCCCGAAGGAAGTGAGACGCGAACACCATGCTCTCACCAGGCTTGGGAGTGGGAATAACCTTCCCTTGAGTAGGCAGCCTATTTGATATTTCGCCGGTTAGATACCTGGCATCTCTCAGCTTTAGCACGTCTTCTTCTGTAACAGAGGAAGGCATCCACCGGCCTTGAAGGCCGGAGCCGGACATCATCGAAAGTCCGAAGCGCCTGAATCTGGAGCTTTGGGTGTTGGAACTCGAGGCGAGAGGCGGATTCGATTGAGATTGAAAGAAAGGAGTAGAGCCTTGGTCTCTTTATAAAGAGGTTGAATACCAAGAGCCCTCCCCGTGACCGTTTGGGACTCGCCTTCGATTGAGGAAATATACCAACGGGCACGATTGGGTTACCCACGACGTATTGATGAGAATCCCGGAATAAGGGGACACGATCTCTGCTTCGACAAGACGTGCCAAGGAAATCGCCTCGCTAAACGTGCTGAGGTGGGACAGTAAAAACGATTCGAATAAAGACTTGGTCGTGGTGTGATGTCACGCTGCGGAATACGTCAGCAGATTGGATTTGTGTAAATATTATTCTCTCTACGGTGGTATGTGGAACTTATTTTGCAGAGCCGGACACTATCCTTGTGTTCAAAATCTTCTATGAAGTATTCGGAGGAGGAACCCGCCTTCTAATGCCGAAGACAATCTGCGCGCCGGACTCGTCGTCATTGAAGCCTGGTTCAAGGGCTACTGAGGGAGTCCTGGATTAGGGCGTGTCCGGATGGCCGGACTATAACCTTTGGCCGGACTCCTGGACTATGAAGATACAAGATTGAAGACTTCGTCCCGTGTCCGGATGGGACTTTCCTTGGCGTGGAAGGCAAGCTTGGCGATACGGATATGTAGATCTCCTCCCATTGTAACCGACTCTGTAACTCCTAGCCCTCTCCGGTGTCTATATAAACCGGAGGGTTTTAGTCTCAGAGGAGGAACAACAATCATACCATAGGCTAGCTTCTAGGGTTTATCCTCTCCGATCTCGTGGTAGATCTACTCTTGTACTACCCATATCATCAATATTAATCAAGCAGGAGTAGGGTTTTACCTCCATCGAGAGGGCCCGAACCTGGGTAAAAACATCGTGTCCCTTGTCTCCTGTTACCATCCGCCTAGACGCATAGTTCGGGACCCCCTACCCGAGATCCGCCGGTTTTGACACTGACAGGACCCATGACTCGATCACGTGCAAGAGCTCCCGAGGCCGAGGTGACATCTCTCCTCTCACAATTCCACTTCGATGAACATGAGACATGGCTACTACCTCAAACGGAGACATTGTGCGTACTCAGGTATCAAGGAGTTAGCCATCGAGACGTCAAGGAGCAAGGAGAATCCGAAGACGAAGATGGACGTGAAGACGGAGAAGGAAAAGGGCTAAGTCAGCAGAAGCCCGGACGGTCCGGACCGCCGTCCGGATGATCCGTCCCCAGCTCGGACAATCCGGACACCGGCCCGGACGATCCGGGCCCGACGACACTCGAAGCTTCAACCTGAAGCTGGATCATCCGGACCCAGACCCGGATCATCCGGCCACGCCTGGACGTCCGGACCAGGACCCGGACATCCGGCCCTCCCGCAGCTGCTCCAACACTGCCGAATCATCCGGACGCCGACCCGGAGCATCCGGACCTCAAGCTGGATCATCCGCCACCGGCCGCGTATGCGGATTCTGGGCCGAGGCCCGTGTACCCGTTTCGTCCCCTCACTTACCCCTTCGGCCCTTGGGCTATAAATAGACCTCCTCCTCCCCATTTTTAGGGTTAGCAAAGTAGTAGCTCATATG
The DNA here is from genome assembly GCA_021605145.1 of Aegilops bicornis. Lineage (NCBI taxonomy): Eukaryota > Viridiplantae > Streptophyta > Magnoliopsida > Poales > Poaceae > Aegilops > Aegilops bicornis. The sequence goes on from CM038674.1 coordinate 191,513,403, forward strand.
TGAGGATAGCTTTCGCTCATCCATACGGATCGTCTCCTCGAGAGTGACCGCGGCCCCTCTACGGAGAAGATCCCCTTGGATTCAAGACCTCCTCACGGAGAAGACCCCCATCAAGACCTCCTTACGGAGAAGATCCGGTTACCGTTTGTATCGTCCTTTGTTGGATTTGGATCTTGTATCTTACCTTTGTGTTCATCGATCTAGCGCATGTGTGATCTATTCTTGTTGGTTGAGTGATTCTCTCGTGTTTCCTTTTGTGTTTCCCCTCGTTTTCCCCTCGTGTTCTTCGTTTCCTTAGTTGGGATCCACTCCTTTCGTGAAAGATCGGCCGTACGGAGTTCCACTCCACATCATCTTGGTATCATGAGCCACGTTGATCACGATTTCGGAGCCTCCCCTCTTTGTTTTCTAGCTTGATTTTGTTGTTTTTCGTCCTAATCCGAAAATCCCCACAAAAATAGCCCAAAATTTTTTCTTGTGATTTGTGAGTTTTGATGATGTTTTGTTGGTTTTGATCCGTGAGTTTGTTGTGTTGCAAGCGGATCTAGCCTCCCCCCACCATCTCCACCTTGCAATCCCTCCAAAATCCGCGAAATCCCCGAATTTGTGGCCGTTTTCGAGTTCATCCCGAGCCATCCCCGAGCGAGATTGTCCCGCCCGGATCATCCGGCTGTTGACCCGGATCATCTGGATCCTGGCCTGGATCATCCGGCTTCTTCTGTCGAAACTGCATTTCCTGCAGTTTTTGACCACCGCCGCCTACGCCTCCGCATACCCACTTTGACCACCACCACCTAACTTCCGCAAAACCCTTCGCAAACCCTTCCAATACCCCAAACCATACCACGAATTGAACGCTACCTACTCCGACACTTTTTGTCGCGTTTGGTTTTGAGAATTTTAGTTGTGGCTCACCGTTTCCTATCGTGTTTCGGCTACCTAGGGACGGTTCGACATCAACATCACCACCGCTCATCTTCGCCAAGGACTACTACGAATCATTACACCCTTGTGGTATCAACTTCACATTGATATCATCTTGGTATCGTGATCTCATCATACTCTCTTGCATTTGCATTGATAACCCCATAGCCTTACTTTTGCGTAGCTTACCCATCGAGACTAGCCTTAGAGTATTGCCGGCAACGTGACTTGTGCACATTAGTGATCATACTTCCCATAGCATACATACTATCATCGTGTTGCATATCTTGGAATCATCTCTTGTGTCACAAAGTTGTCATTGCATACACAATTGCTATCTTGGTTCGTGAAGCATTGCATGAAAAAAGAGCTCAAACAACAAAGAGCCAAACAAGCTTTTAAGCAAAAGAGAAAGATAAGCAACAAGCTTATAAGAAAGAACCATAGCATCATACAACATTAAGATTGTCATACTCGATCATCTTGGATCATATCTCCGGAACATCATACATAGAGCATACTTGGGATAGAAGTCGTTGCATTTTTGCTTAGTAGGTTGTGCACAAGTTCAGATCCGCCTATTGTGAAATCGTATAGCGTCTCTCTAGTGTTGTGCAACAAGAGCATTTTCGTGGATTCCACATTTTGGCTCACCCTTGGTTGCACGACCCCATTTATCTTTCCATGTGTTGTGTTTCCGTGTACCATATCTTGCTATTGGTCTACTTGTTGCATTTACAAGTCGCGAATCTTCTCCAACATTATTGAATCTTGCTTACATTCACATCAAAAATTGTGCCACCATCCTAACCAAGCTCCACCATAAGCTTTTACTTGTGTAGGTGTGAGGAACCGACAAGAATTGGTACCAATTGTGCTATTTCGTTGTTACACATTGGAGTGATCATTGATCCATCTTCAACATCGGTCAAGGTGCATTTGGTATTGGTTCTTCTCTTTCTCCCACTCACATATCTTTGTTTGGAATGATGGATAGGCCAAGTACTTCTACCAACCCACCCTTATTGGAGCAAGACGACGACATGTCTTCCTTCGTCACCAAAATGAAACTATTTGGCGCACACCGAGCTTTGCATCAAGAACAACTTGCTTTGGGCGACCGCATCGACAACCTCGCCACCGACCTCCGACAATCCGAGCAACGCACAAGAGACTACTTCGACACATCCATGAGTTCCCTCAAAGAAGATATCCGAACCATGATGGCCCGCTCTTCTACAACTCCGTCCTCTTCAAGACGGAGCCGCTCAAGTAGACACTCCGACGACAACATCTCCAGTTCAAGTACACCGACATCGAACACTCTTCGCCGTGCCGCGCGTCAAGACCGTCAAGCTAACCGCAATCCTCTACACAACACCGACTCTCAAGAGTTTCGACATCGTCAAAACCAAGCTACATTCACGCAAGCACAAGAACGGCAACGCCAACGACAACAAGAACAAGAGGAGCGAGCGCGACAACATCAAGATGCACAAGATGCCGAGGCCCAATGTCAAGAACAACAACTTCGTGAAGCTCAAGCACTTGAGGCGCAATGTGCCCTCCGAGATTCAAGTCGAGTCGTAGCCAACTGAGGCCGACAAGCTCGTCTACATCAAGAAGCACTTTGCGACGAAGCTCACGAAAGGATTTACCAAGCACTTGTGCATCGATAAGCTCCTCCTCAAGATCGACAAGCTCCTACTCAAGATCGACAAGTTCCTCGACAAGCTCGCCAAGACCATCAAGTTCACCGAGAGAATGAAGACAATGGAAATCCTCCGCGCCAAGAGCAACATGAGGAAGACAACCCTCCTCGTCAAGATCAACATGAGGAAGACAACCCTCCTCGCCAAGAGCAACATGAGATCGTCAATCCTCAACAACATGGGCGTCATCATCCCCGACCCCAACACAATGAAGAGCAACAATACGGCAAGCTAAAGTTCACCATGCCCAAGTTCACCCGGTAGCAACGACCCTGAAGAGTACATCTCATGGGCATTGAAGGTTGAAAAAATCTTCCGCTTGCACAACTACGGAGAAGAGAAGAAGATCGCAATGGCATCCCTTGAATTCCAAGACTACGTCCTCATTTGGTGGGAACAAGTCATTGAGCGCCGAGCGGCAAGAGGTGAACCACCCATCACTACTTGGGCGCAAATGAAGGATGTCATGAGAGCACGATTCGTGCCAAACTACTACAAACGCTACCTTTTCAAGAAACTCCAACAACTCAAGCAAGGAACCAAGAGCGTTGAAGAGTACTACAAGGAAATGGAGATTGCCATGATACGAGCCAATGTCAAAGAAGATGATGAGCAAACTATGGCACGTTTCTTGAATGGACTCAATCACCCTATCAAGAAGATTGCCGACTTCCAACCATACTCGAACCTCATCGAGCTAGTGCATCAAGCTACCAAAGCGAAACGGCAAGTACAAGATGACTTCAAGTATGCAAAGTTCTCTTCCAAGTCCTACCGCTTCTCCAACACCCAAGCTTCAACGACTCCAACACCTTCTACCTCAACCAAACCATCTACAAGCAATGGCGACAAGTCAAGTTACAAGAAAGCTTCGACAAGCTCAAGTCGTCCTCCTACTTCAAGCAACTCCAAGCCGAGAGCTTCATCATCCTCTACCCCAACCAATGAGACCATCAAGACAAGTTCCTTCAAATGCTTCACATGTGGTGGCCGAGGCCACAAGTCTTTAGAGTGCACCAACAAGCGTACCATGATCCTCAACGACGACGGAACCTATGACTCCATGAGTGAAGGAGAAATGGAAGCCCTTGAGCAAGTGGCCATGCACCGACAAGTGAACAACGAAGATGAAGATGATCAAATCTTCTGCAATGAAGATTCAAGTCCCGCTCTTGTTGTCTCCAAGGTCTTGACTCTTCAACATCAACAAGATGAAGATCAAAGGTGCCATATTTTCCACACCAAGGCCGGAATCAATGGAAGGTCCGTCAAGGTCATCATCGATGGAGGAAGTTGCCATAACTTAGCGAGTGAAGAACTATGCTCCAAACTCCAATTGGTCAAGATGAAGCACCCGCACCCCTACAAGGTTCAATGGCTAAGCGACACCGGCACCATCCAAGTCGAGCATAGGGTACAAGTCTCTTTCAAGATCGGAGCTTACGAAGACACTTTGGATTGTGATGTCCTTCCGATGACCGTTTGCCACCTCCTTCTTGGACGGCCATGGCAATTTGACCGAGGTGTCATCCACAATGGGGGTACAAACCACTATAGCTTCAAGATGAAAGGGAAGGAGTTTGTGCTACGACCTATGTCTCCAAACCAAGTGCTCGCCGACAAGCAAAACACCCATCGTGGAGAGAATAGTGAGAGAGCGAACCACCAAAAAGAGAGTGAGCGCCACAAGCCCAAATTGTGTGCCTCCACGATGAGCGACAAGAAAAACTTAGTTCTCTTTGCCACCAAACGTGAGATGAGAGAAGTGTGTAAGAACCCATCAAGTGTCCTACACTACGTCCTATTGTGCAAGGACGAAGCACCAAAAACTAACACCTCTCACAATCTACCCTTGGTGTTATCTTCTTTATTGCATGAATTCCAAGATGTTTTCCCCGACGAGCTACCTCCGGGTCTACCTCCACTACGAGGCATTGAGCATCGAATCGACCTCATTCCCGGAGCACCTCTACCTAACAAAGCACCATACCGCGTCAACCCCGAAGAAACCAAAGAAAAACGAAGGCAAGTAAAGCATCTCATAGACCATGGACATGTGCGCGAAAGTTTGAGTCCTTGTGTCGTACCGGTCATCCTTGTACCAAAACGAGACGGTAGCTTTCGCATGTGTTCCGATTGTAGACCCATCAATGCTATCACCGTTAGATATAGGTACTCCATTCCACGCCTTGATGATATGCTTGATGAACTTAGCGGTGCCACTATCTTTTCAAAAATTGATCTTAAAAGTGGTTGCTATCAAATACGCATACAAGAGGGTGATGAATGGAAAACCGCTTTCAAAACAAAATTTGGGTTGTATGAGTGGTTAGTCATGCCTATGGGTTTATCGGAAGCACCCGGTACTTTCATGCGTCTCATGCATTATGTGTTTCGCCCTTACATTGGTGAATTTGTTGTTGTCTACTTCGATGATATCCTTGTTTTTAGCAAATCTCTCAAAGAGCATGTCACCCACCTTCGCACCGTGCTACAAACTCTTCGAAAAGAGCAACTTTATGCTAATATGGAAAAATGCCTCTTTGGTGTTGATAAGCTTGTTTTCTTGGGTTTCGTAGTATCTTTTAAGGGTGTTCATGTTGATGAATCTAAGATCAATGCTATTAAAACTTGGACCCAACCAATTTACAACAAGTGTGTAGTTTTCTTGGTTTAGCCGGTTTCTACCGTAGATTTGTGAAGGATTTTAGCACCATTGATTCACTTTTGCATGCTTTAAGTAAGAAAAATGCACCGTTTGTTTGGGGAACATCCCAAGATATCGCTTTCAATGAGCTTAAGAACTTGCTTACTCATGCTCCCATGCTTGCATTACCCAACTTTGACAAACCTTTTGAAATTCATTGCGATGCTAGTGGTAATGGCATAGGAGGTGTGTTAACGCAAGAGAAGCGCCCCATTGCATATTTTAGTGAGAAACTTTCCGAAGCGCAACTCAATTATCCCATCTATGACAAAGAGTTATATGCTTTAGTGCGAGTTTTGCGTGAATGGGAACATTACCTTCGCCCTCATGAGTTCATCATCCACACCGATCATGAAACACTTAAATACCTAAAGGGTCAAACTAAGTTGAACAAGCGTCATGCTAAGTGGAGTGAGTTGATTGAGTCTTTTCCTTATGTCATCAAGTATATTAAAGGTAAGGAAAATGTTGTGGCGGATGCACTTTACCGTATATGCATACTTGTTACTCAACTTGAATTAAATGTCATTGGCTTTGAGCACATAAAAGACTTGTATGAGCATGATCCTACTTTTGCCATTCCTTATGCCAAATGTTTGACGCACACATCTTGGGAACGCTATTACATCAACGATGGATATCTTATGAGAGCTAACAAACTTTGCATTCCTGAGTCTTGTTTTTGTTTGTTACTTTTGCAAGAATCTCATGGAGGAGGACTAATGGGACATTTTGGACGCAACAAGACATTCACTACGCTCTCCAAGAACTACTTTTGGCCTAAGATGTTCCGCGACGTCAACCGCTTCACCAACCGATGCTCTACATGCCGCAAAGCTAAGTCTAAAGCTCAATCTCATGGCTTATATATGCCTCTTCCAATTCCATTCCAACCATGGGAAGATATTAGCATGGATTTTGTGCTTGGTTTGCCTAGAACTTGAAATGGCAAGGATTCCGTTTTTGTTGTTGTGGACCGATTCTCTAAAATGGCACATTTCATTCCTTGCAACAAGATAGACGATGCTTCACATGTTGCCAATCTCTTTTGTAGGGAAATCTTGCGACTTCATGGAGTGCCAAAGACGATTGTCTCGGACCGCGACGTCAAGTTCTTGAGTTACTTTTGGAAGACCTTATGTGCCAAGCTTGGAATCAAGCTACTATTCTCTGCGGCATATCATCCACAAACCGACGGCCAAACGGAGGTGACAAACCGTACGCTCTCCACCCTTCTTTGTGTGCTAATCAAAAAGAACATCAAGGAGTGGGAAGAGTGCTTACCCATCGCCGAGTATGCCTACAACCGCGCAAGACATTCGACTACCGGCAAGTCCCCCTTCGAGGTCGTCTACGGCTTTAACCCGTTGTCCCCATTGGACATTTTACCTCTACCACTACAAGAGCGCACAAACATGGACGCGAGTGCCCGAGCCAACCACCTCAAGAAGATGCATGAAGATACAAGGCACACCATCGACGCCAAGTACAACGACTCGCGACCAAGCTCAACGTCAACAAGCACCCCATGATCTTCAACATTGGCGATCTTGTGTGGCTACACCTCCGCAAGGAACGCTTCCCCAACGAGCGCAAGTCCAAACTCCTACCACGAGCCGATGGACCCTTCAAGGTGCTTGCACGCTACAACAACAACGCATACAAGATCGACATCCCACGTGACAAGTACTTCGTGAGCAACATCTTCAACGTCAAAGATCTCTCCCCGTACCATGGTGATAAGGATTTCAATCCGAGGTCGGATCTTTCCCAAGGGAGGGGAGATGATGCGGAGCATCCCAAGGTCATCCCCATGGACCTACCATCGTCTCACCAAGTGCCTAGTGGACCCATGACTCGATCACGTGCAAGAGCTCTCGAGACCGAGGTGGCATCTCTCCTCTCACAATTCCACTTCGATGAACATGAGACATGGCTACTACCTCAAACAGAGACATTGTGCATACTCAGGTATCAAGGAGTTAGCCATGGAGACGTCAAGGAGCAAGGAGAATCCAAAGACGAAGATGGACGTGAAGACGGAGAAGGAAAAGGGCTAAGTCAGCAGAAGCCCGAACGATCCGGACCGCCGTCCGAACGATCCGGCCCCAGCCCGGACGATCCGGCTACAAGGCCCAACGACACCCGAAGCTTCAACCTGAAGCCGGATCATCCAGACCCAGACCCGGATCATCCGGCCACGCCCGGACGTCCGGACCCGGACCCGGACATCCGGCCCTCCCGCAGCTGCTCCAACACTATCGGATCATCCGGACACCGAACCGGATCATCCGGACCCCCGAAGCCCGGATCATCCGGCCACCGGCTGCGTGCGTGACTTGGGCCGAGGCCCGTGTACCCGTTTCGTCCCCTCACTTACCCCTTCGGCCCTTGGGCTATAAATAGACATCCTCCTCCCCATTTTTAGGGTTAGCAAAGTATTAGCTCATATGTGAGGATAGCTTTCGCTCATCCATACGGATCGTCTCCTCGAGAGTGAGCGCGGCCCCTCTACGGAGAAGATCCCCTTGGATTCAAGACCTCCTCACGGAGAAGACCCCCATCAAGACCTCCTTATGGAGAAGAACCGGTTACCGTTTGTATCGTCCTTTGTTGGACTTGGATCTTGTATCTTACCTTTGTGTTCATCGATCTAGCGCATGTGTGATCTATTCTTGTTGGTTGAGTGATTCTTTCGTGTTTCCTTTTGTGTTTCCCCTCGTTTTTCCCTCGTGTTCTTCGTTTCCTTAGTTGGGATCCGCTTCTTTTTTTTGAAAGATCGGCCGTACAGAGTTCCACTCCACATCCGGCGTCGAGCGACCAGGTCGTCAAGCTTGGCGGTGTTGGGCCTGATGGCGTTCGTGTTGTTGCCGAGGTCGACGAGGAAGCCATCAAGCGCGGCTTTGAACCGCTCGAAATGCTCCTTGACAGACGGATCCATGGCTTCCAGATGTAGACGAGCTTGACAAAGACGCCAAGTCTCCACGAACTACGACAGCGCAAGGGAAGGAGTGGTGACTGGCCTCAGATGCTAGATGATAAGAGCCTGCTATGATCTCTTCACCAGAGGAATGACACCTCTGATACCAGATGATAAGAGCCTGCTATGATCTCTCTCTATTAATCACTTCACCAGAGGATTTGATCTCTCTCGATTAGTCACTTCACCAGAGGGCAGAGGAATTGTAGCAGCAGCGTAGCAATTACAGGAAGAGTTACACCAAAAGGAAGAACAGGGATGAACCAGGCACCTGTGTTGGCCCAGCGACAGGCCCCTCTAGGTGGGCTGGTTAGGCAAGGGCCCTAACTTGTCTCAAACAAAAAAAAGGCAAGGGCCCAACACAATAGCTGCTGCAGGTGAACAGAAAATAGTACAGCAAGCCAATTGGGGAACCGACATTTGAATACTAGTATAAATTTTGTATAGAACACTTGAAGGTTCTTTTTAAGAACATAAATCAGAAGACGGCCTGTAAAACGAGTAGACAGAGTTCATCCATTTAGGCTCCGCCTTGTCTGTATTTTCGGGGCATCTCAGTTCCCGACTGACTTTTCTGCTCACATTTGTTTTCCCACTACATTTATCGATATTGTCCACTTCAAAATTTGTGAATAGTACAAACAAAAGGTGGAAGTTATTCACAGCTCGAGAATATACCACACCCACACTCTACAATCTACAAACAAAATCGGGATTCCCATCAGGTATGGAAATAGTGGTGCTCGGTTTGGCTCGTTCTTCCTCTCCTTTTCTTCTTCCTTCTCATGCGGTGCGCGCAAAGATGTTATTGTGTTGGCACACCAATCTGACGCAGGGCAGACTTAATGTCCTCTGTAGTGCAGCCCTGGACTTCGATGATGTTGGAGCTGTCCAGTGCAACGACATCCAGCAAGGGGTATCTCCGGACTGTGTGGATTCTGTTTGCCGCAATGTTGAAGTCGCCCTTCAGGATTATGGTCCTGTGGAGACCCCCTAGCAGCTCTTCGTAATCGGAATCACCACTTTCACCAACCATGACCACAATATTTGGCAACTCTATCCCCCACCGTACAAACAAGTACCTTGAGAAACAAAAAGTTCAATCAGCAGGATTAAGATAGTTTACACTTTACAGGCACGGCAGGTGGACAACTGCTTAAGGGGGGGGGGGGGGGGGGACACAACTGATATTAGCCATCGTTTCCAGATATCATCTTGCTTTAAATAAACCCACATTAAAAAAATTTTAGACGTTTTAGGTCACTGCATTTGTTTACAGAGGGAGTAGTTAATATAAAATTCCCGGCATTGTTAATTCCAGAGGGAATGCTATACCTTTTTTTCGATTTTAAGAGGGGAAATATCCTATATACTCTCTGTCCTCTAATTGATAAAAATTGGTATGCAAACACACACCGTTTCATATAGATTGGGTACAAATAAAACTACAACCAAAAGAAGGCCTAATTCGCATTTGTATTGAAAGAACTTGCCATTTAGTGTTCTCCTATTGCAAACACGCGCTTACTGTTCTGAATAAGAAACTATGCTATGGTGACAAGGTAAACTGATAAATGGAGACAAATAATCAGCAAAAGAAAATGACAAACCTTATTGCCTGAGAACGTGACGCATGAATAGGAGTTACAGACAGTCTGGTAGCACTGTGGTTATACAGCGCATTACAACGGAGCGACTGGATTCTCATCAACTTCCTCAACTCCTTTAGGGGAGGCAGCTAGATGAAGGGAGAGAGAACACCACATTAGAGACATTGTGAAGGAACTTCCACAAAATATTAAGCACAGATAAGGCGATCCATGAAGTAAAAGATTAGGGAAAATGTAAAGCTTACATGATTTGGATTGACCACTTTAAATGCAAGACAATATGTAGAAGAGTGTTCTGAATCTTCAAAAATCATTTGCCTTTCAATTCTTCCCTTTCTTTCAACCACTGAAGTAGCCCATTTCACAAGATACTTTCTTAGACCTTCTCCTCCCCAACGATACTCAATATGTGATTGATGATTTCGATCTATTACATGTGTAACCTTGGAATTGCTTGGCGTATTACCAGAATATGAAGGATAGTAAATGCTACTCCCACTGTTGCAGATGAAAGCATCAAAACCAGCAGGATGCATGCCTACAGATACTAGCAGTGAACATATCTCTGATATTGTTAGCGAAGTTGACAGCACGAAACCAGTTGAAGCCGGTGTGTTTTCTGTATGTGCGGCCTCAATCGCATTTCTGATGATCCGCACTAGATTCTCCTTGTTAACAGAGTCTACAGAAATAACAATGATATGCTTCCTTCCTGATATAGGTGCCTTACTCCTTTCCTCTTCGCTACCGACAGCAGGAGATCTCATGCCAAGAGTCAATATCCTTGACAGGTGATTCTTGCAATGTTCAGGCCAGGAAAATTGGTGAATATTTTTTAGTCCATTTTCTCTGCATCTTGACCAAAGTTGCTTCTCGGAAAGAAGTTTATACAGTGCATCTGCAATGGCATTCTGATCATGTGGATCGACAAGGAGACCATTGTTGAGCACCTGCATAAGAAACGACCAGAGAGCGGACACAGTGATGCCCGCTTGAAATGATTTGATGCATTTTTGTTTACGTTAATAGCATGGCACAACGTAAGTGTAAGGCCCACGTACCTGATGAATTTCAACAGGAGCTCCATTTTTTGTAGCGATAACAGGCAAACCATTCATAGCGGCCTACTCATGGATATAAAATACTGGTTCTAGTTAGGAAACTGAAAAGTTAATTGCTGCAACATGAAATTAGAGTCTCTAGTTCTGACCTCTATCAAGGTAACACCAAATTGTTCGAAATAAGCCACGTTAACAAAAGCCCCCTGAAGAATAGATGATCAGCATCCATGTAACTAGGACAATAAAAGAAGCAACAATGAACTCTACCACACTATACCATAAATAAATAAATAAAACAGTTTCAGATAATTAAATCAAGAATCCACTCTTCATTTTATTTGAACATTTTCTCATTTATGTATATCCACAGGCATGAAAGAAGACATAATAAATAAGTGAATATAAGTATGCTGAGGGAACATGAAAGAAGCATGACCAAGCTAGCACAAGTGTATTTATGTCGCGTCATGAACAACATACCTTAGTTCTTGTGGCTAAACGGTAAATGTCAGGAACTTCAGAGTGCTTGTGATGCTTGGGGTATGCCACTTGACCATACAAATCGTATTCGTCTATTAGTGTAAGCACAGATGTCAAGACAGAAGCACTCGTGTTGTGCATCTTTGAAATAGCCTCACGGTTACCCATTATTAGTGTCTACAATGCAAAATTAGAAGTTTACACAACGAAGGATAGTATCATTCATAAACTACATATAAGGAAATAAACCACATAAAATCAAGATGATCAAGTCCAATCTTACGAGATTCGCGAGCTCCCTCAGTGGGCGGCACTCACCAAATGCCTTTACAAGTGTTGTTATATTCTTTTCAGGATACGGACGGGCAACAGCCAGAATCATAGGCTTCCGAGGATTTGTAAAGAAGCGCATTATCTGCCATCAGTTGGACATGAATGAATTATCAGTACTTAGAAATACAAGCTTAACAGGAACAAACAATCATTCTTCAATAATTACTAAACAAATGTTACACTAGCAAAAGTGACCTGAGACCAGATAGGCGGATCCTCAGAGGCTGGGCCATGATTTTCTTCTTCACCATCTATATCGAAATCATGAATTATATGGCCAAATTCAACACCAGGAGGAATTATCTGCACAGCCAGGAATAGGAAAATATGTATGTTAAGGAATTGTAATAGACGATGTGTGCAAAGTAAAAACTAAAGCCGGTGATAATACCTTAAACTACAAATACAATTGCCATAATTAGAAACTATTGTGAGGGGGGGAGGGGGGGGGGGGGATTGTACTCACAACCATACGAGGCATATAACGCCCATAGCAGTTAGCACCACGCTTGACTCTTGCTCGAAGCTTCCTTGCAAGTATGACCTCAAAACCATCATACAAGTTCCACTGCTCTTCTATCTCTTGCCTAGTACTGGCAATAACAATTTCAGATGCATCAAGAGACAATTCCTCCGCCTCAATTCGACGCATTATTTTGTATGTCATATTTATTTCTTCCCTTGATTGTCGCCCTTGCTTGAGAAGCCCTTCCAGTTTATCTTTCCCAAGGAAATGTCCCGTAAATGCCATAGGCAGGTTAAGTGCTCCTGACAACAGGGTAGCAGCTATTCCCGCGCTGGCGTAATGCCCATGAATCACAGCAGGCCAGACTGGATGCCCACAGCCGATTTCTTCACCAATTGTTTTTGACATCCGCACAATATGGCTGAGTGCACCATCAACAAATTCTTGAATGAAAGGCCATAGACGTTCTTTAGTTAGGTACATATCTCTTGGCCCAAATGGTATCCGAATGATGTATCCACCACTGTTCTCTCCTTTTTCCTGTTTGGAATTTTTAAAGGTTGTTGAAACCAACATTTCTGCAGGTTCACCATAACTACGATCGAAATTTGGTGCCAAAATTTGTCTTGTCAGCAAATCAACCCGATAAACTCCAGGAGACGAACTCAATGCTTTAGCAAATTCAACCACATATTTGACCTACAAAATGGTATATAAAAAAAATTATGCACTTGAAACATGAAATAGAGAATATAGGCCCCATATGTAAGGGGAAAAAACAGGATGGGGTGTAATGAGAAGGTTAATGCAAGTTTGAATTTTACCAAGAACCTATTTAAACACAAAAAGAAAAAAAGGCAAACATCAAGCCCTCGATCCAGTGGGCCTTTATTGCAACTCGAAAACATGCATCAGATGATATCTAGAGCCTATTTAAACGCAAAGGGGAAGACGAATCCAGGCTACAAAAGAAACTCTCCTTAGGATACACACTAGAGTAAACTCTGCACTGTAAAAGGTTGGGAATATCTGTGATATTGATATACCGTACTAAGTTCAATTTGAGATGCGAGTTAATACAAGATAATGTACTAACTGGACCACTATGTGCAACTGCAATCATGCAAGCAATCAATCAATCATGTGCCAACATTACCTGGCCACCAGTATCTGAATCTCGGCCTAGCTCCATATTCTCACCACGGACAAGACCATGGAGACTGCAGCACAAAACATGAATGGTTAACATACATTACAATTCAACACAAACATGTATGCCACTTCATTTGACAGTTGTACAGCTGACAAACAACCATGCCATCAGTTCTGAGTCCAAAGGAAGGATTATAAAGCGGTGAAGCTAAATTTATTCTGCCAGAGTGTGAAGTTCTTCAAAGCATTGTTTATAAGGTGGTAAGGCAAGCACCAACCGCCCTGACGCCTAAGCACCTAAAGCGGGCATAATTGCAAGGCGCTGCCAGGGTGCCTTGCCACCTAAGCATCGCCTAAGGGTCCAAGGCAGGACACATTACAAACAATGCTTCAAAGGCTTTCAAACATGTGATGAATTGATAAAACATTAGTTCTTGCAATCCTAGCTCTAGTGCAGATTTACAGCCTAAAAGCCAGCACAGCTGCAGAAATTCATTTGCAATATAAAAATAGACAAAATTTATATGTAGAAACAAAATACGAGTTAAAAATTGTTAATCCATTCTTTCCTAAAAAAATGAAGATGTGCAGAGTGGAAAAGGGTCGTCCTTCGCGACCAGACTATTTCATAACACAAAAATTCATATCTGTGAATACCCAGAGTGGAGACATGAATGCAATGCACAAGCATTACACCTCACCACCTCGGTTTAAAGGTAATCTTCAGAATCAGGGTATCAATTATCAAAGCAAGATAATTCCTTGAAGTTTATTTCTTCAATGTGATAGTGCTCGGGGACAGGAGGGGCTTTTGTCCATTTGAGTGTCACAAAGAAGAGGTATCACTATAATTAAGTTTTGCTGCTTCATGTATCTTTGTTTCCAAGAATTTTATTCATTAAGAAAGCGATTTGTTGTGAACACCTTGTTATTATGGATAGGCAGAAAAAAAAAACTTGGTGCATCATTGTGAGCTCCCTGTGGTACAGGTTACTTTGAATGTATGGAAGAAGAATGTTCTTCCTCCTATCTGGTTAAGTATATTATATTCAGCGCCAGACAATAGAATGTGCCTTATGATGAGATTAACATGTTATCTGCTCCTGGTGGTTATGCTGAAACAATATTCTCCGTACCTGATCAATAGAATGTATAGCTTGTCAACTGAACTTGTTTTGGGTGAGACCCCTGTGGTGCTATCACCATAGGCAACAGATGGATCACCAGCATCTTCTCCCTTTTCGCCTTCAAAGAGATCTTCAGACATATCCGCTGTAGCATCAATTCGTGTTTTCTCGGTTTCTGGATGCCTTTTCAACAAACGACAGGCTTCTTCTTTCTCTAACTGCATATCAAAACGTATATATGACTAACGCAGGAGAGGCTAGGCCGCTAGAATTATAGAGAGTGGACACGGTCCAATATTGGCCTTTTAAAAAAAAGTGCTCTTTGATATAAAATGTAGTAGAACTAAATAAGTGGATTGGGTAGTTACCCAGAAAGTAAAAATAAAATTGTAACTGAACTGAACTTAACTGGGAAACCGGTGGTATACTAGAGTACTATGTGCAAAGTTATCTACTTCAGGTACAGAGAGAATAGATGTTAAGAAAGGGATACGCAGATTCAACATGTCTTGTTGTGTCAGCTAGCGCGTATTCACAGAACCCCCTTTGTTTCCAGCAAATATGACAATTGTGCAAGGTATTTTCATAACTGTGCATGAATTATCAAGCGACACCTTCCACATGCTAATTATAAGGTACAGACGACATTAAAAATCCAAGGACAAACAAATTATAGCATAGTATCATAGCTGTAGTAGGCGAATATATTGTCTTATAAATAGCTCAAGCTTCAAGGAAAAGATGCACCAATTCTACCCACCATTCTTTGCGTGCTAGTACCTATACTTCCCTCAGCACCCGCAACTAATTTCTGTGCAATTTCATCATCAATGGCCACAAGTCTACCACTATAAGAGAATGCCAAGCATCCTCCACAAATCAATCGAGAACTGCAACTCCTCTGAACAGATCTGCTGCCTTCTAACTATCACCTACACCACAAGACATATTTTGATTCTTTTCAGCCTTCAGCTACTTCTGAGCAAAACTAGACCGATCTAATACTCGCTGGAGCTTTCCGTTCGCTGTACAGAATCGCCCAATAGAATCTCACACAAGGAAGCTACTACAATCCAAGAGAGACGAGCTCACCTCCTTCTTCTTCCTCGCGAGGTTCCAGATCCTCCACGTCATGTTCTCCAGCCGCGTGTTCCTCTCCTGCGGGCTCCGCATAGCGTTCGCCTGCGACACACACCGCAGATCGATCAAACAAACCCAAAGCGGAGCAGAGAAATCCAAAAGGGTAGGATTCGTGCTTGCGGCGTGGACCACATACCCGGAGCCATGTCTTGTAGAGGTCGGTCTCGTCGTAGCCGGTGATGACCTCCTCGACGAAGTAGCGGGCCGGGGAGAAGTGGCCACGCTCGCGGAGGAGCAGGGAGGGGCGGTCGCCGCCGACGGCCGACTTGCCGGCGTCGAGGATGGCGTCGAGGTAGCTGTTGATCCAGTTGTCGTTGCCCACCATCTTCGCCGCCGAGCCGCAGCCGCAGCCGCCGCCGCGCGCCGGAGAGATCGGGGGATGGGAAGAGTGGAGGCTAAGCCAAAAGAGGGAGGTGGGGAGGAGGAGGAAGTGAGGAGAAATGACGAGGCGAAAGGAAAGTGTGCAATTTGTTATTACCAAAACAAAACAAGAGAAAGAAAAAATAGCGGCCTGGTAATAATGGAGCGAGACAGTCTGGTACATTTGGACTTTGGAACCAGTATACAATACAATACACACACAATAGTATAATGACAGCATCAATATGAGATGCCATTTTTTTTTTAAATTCGATTCCCTGTCCTATTTCATGATATAGACTAATCGATGGTGTGAGGGAATTTGAATTGTTGGATGTAACAACTTTTCCTCCTCATTTTTGGATGAAGATTTTGAATTCGCTCGTTTTTTGGTTATGAACGATTTGAAGTTGGTAGGAACTATGCATTTATCATGTAAATTGTGACATCCCTGATGTAAGAACGTGTGTGCCTCCTACAAATTGTGCACTTGGTTTTCAGGCACCGCATCAGTCTCCTCCACATAACTTGCATCATGATTAATCATTCCTTGATGATGACCAAGTATCGTCTCCGTCACATTTCCATTTCAGATGAGGTCCAAGTGTTTAATGTGATCCAAGTGCTTAGGGTGTTTGCCATGTGTACATAAATCTGTCCATAAGCCAAAAAAAAGAGACGATCCTCATATATTGCCCTTATATGTTATGAGTGTAGTTCACAAGCTATAAAGCACTAAAATAATATTATTTGTGTACATTTCAATATTAAAATGATTTTGCATGGCAAGTCTATGACTTGATTTTTCTTGAGTGCGGGTCTCAACTTATGAACTACTTTGGCTATATATGTTGTCACACACTTAGAGCATCTTTAGCAGATCCCCTATAAGCTCGTCGGCCCTTATAATTCCGGCTGATTTATAGGAAACGTTAAAATTTCGGCCTGGGCAGATATTGTAAAGAAGGTCAGGCCCATAAAAAATATACGGGCGGCCCATAAAACCCAGCTCCGCCACTATATTTACCGGGTCCGGCTCGTTTTAGGGTTCCTATCCGCCAAATCACCCACCTTCCTCCGCCGCAATTCCTATTTCTCCGGCGCCAAATGCACCCACTATGGCGGTCGTTTTCCGCACGCATAACCCCTTTTCGATCGCCTCAATGTCGAGCAAAGGTCGCGAGCGTGGTTGCTGAGGGGGGGCGTGCGGCTCACCGCCGCACAAGCGAGGCCGCCACGATGACGAGGTCGGGAGCTCCATCCGCCCCCACCCCCGATCGAGGAATGTCGCCTCGTGCAGGCGAGGAAGCGTGACTCTGGGCATGGAGGGTGTTCGACCGCATCGGGGACCACTTTTGGCCACCACCAAGTGTTGCCGTGAGGCGGAGCTCGAGCTCCTCGAGGTGAAGGAGGCGGTCGCAACCGGAGAAGAAGGAGCCGCCGCGCGGCTTGAGGCGGCCAAGGAGGAGTAGCAGCTCGCCTTCACTCTCTCCAACTCCACGGTCGTGTATTATCTCCATGTCAAGAAGGACTGGAGTAGTTTAGACTAGACTTATCTAGTATGTTTTAAGTTTCTGTGTTCGAATGTGTGATGAAATTCTGGCGACTATGGTGGCGAACTCTATGTTTAAATTAAGCAATATTGTATGAAGTGCTGAATATTAGTTGGGCTAATGGCCCATTTAACAATTTCAGGAATATCCCTAAGGGCCCATGTTGTGAAGGGAGTGGTGGGAAATTTAGTCCCACATGGCTAGTTAAGAGAGATGTACACCAACTTATAAGGTAAACTCTTCTCGTTTTATTGCTGGACCGTTCTCCTACCCGACTAGCTATATATATGAGGAATCGTAGCTCAGACAAGAACACAATGCTTCACACCTCCACTTCTCCCTGGTCGTTCCGTTCGCTGCTGCTGCCCTCGGTGATCCCATCCCGTCTCATCACAGACATGGTGGCGGGAGAGCAGCCTCCAAACCCCGCTTCTCCGGATCACATGCGGAGAGAGGCGATTAGGTTTTGGGAGGCGTCTCCTCTGTATTTGCTACGCCTCTGTTCAACTACTTCATCTACGCCGACTACTTTCGCGTCACCTTCGTCTTCACCATGAGCATCGACGTCGATCGCGCGGTTGCCTTAGAAGGCACTGGCGACAAGAGGATCGCCGACGGCAGGCCGACGCCTCACTTTGCCTACGGCCCGATCGCCTCTTGGAGGGTATAACATAATTACCCCGCCTCTGTTTACTTTCATGTGTGCAGTACTAGTGGTTTGCATAGATGTTTCTACTATCCGCCTAGTACGTATGCGTACATCATCAAAATTCAAGATGTCATTAGCACTGACTATGTCATGTTCATGATTTATTATTGGATTAAATTAATCGAACAATTGCTTAATTTCTCAACAATCCAAAAACCTAATATGTGTAGGCAATTTTCGATCCATGGGTTTGCTGCTGCACTGAAACCAGCCCCATTTACGGGGACGTACTTTAAGCGTTGGCAGACTAAAACCGCCTTATGGCTCACCGCGATGAACGTGTTCTGGGTCGCCGGTGTTACTCCCACGGGAACGATCACTCCTGAGCAGGAGAAGGCGTTCAGGGAGGCCACCGTCGTCTTTGTTGGATGCGTTCTGAGAGTGATCGGAGATAAGCTGGTTGATGCATACTTACATATGCGGGTTGCCAAGGACTTGTGGGAGGCGCCGAATCTAAATTCGGCATAGCGGATCTTGGAAGTGAGATGTATATTATGGAGCAGTTCCACGATTACAAAATGGTCGAAATCCTTTATGTAATGGAACAGGCATATGAGATACAGAGCATTCCTAAGGAGCTTTAGCTTCTCAAGTGTGTGCTTCTTGGCAAATTTGTCATGGTTGCATTATTGCTAAGTTACCCAATTCTGGAGGAACTTTGCCACTACTCTAAAACATCGAGGCGTGAATTCTCGGTTGAGGATGTCATTGGCCATCCGAGTGTCGAGCAGAATTCGAGGGCAAAGGACTCGCACGGAAAAGGGACCGAAGGGACCTTCGTCGCCAATGTGGTGCGTAAAACTTCCACCCCCACAAGCCCAAGGGGAAGACCGGTGTCCAATGTAATACCGAGTTTAAGAAGAAGGGCAAGAAGACCTTCAAGAAAGATAAGAAGAAGGGTGGCTGTTTCACTTGTGGTTCGAGATGAACATTGGGCTGCCAAGTGCCCAAACAAGTTTAAAAAGCCGTGACAGGACTCCAAGACTGTCAACATGATTGTGAGCAACGATGAGAGTGGGCCATCTGGTACGGTAATTTGTTTCTGTATTTTCAGTTTGTCGATCTACCGATTGGTGGATTGACACAGGTGCAAATATTTATGTGTGTGCTGACATTTCATTGTTTTCTTCTTATCAGGCCACAGGGAACGAGTCCATACTAATGGGGAACGGTGCGAGTGCTTCTAATCATGGTGTTGGCACGGTCGATCTGAAGTTTACTTCGGGAAGGATCGTGCAACTGAAGAACGTGCAGCATGTCCCCGCCATCAAGAAGAATCTCGTTAGTGGTTCCCTTCTATGTAGAGAAGGGTTTAAATTGGTATTCGAGTCTAATAAAGTAGTGGTTACGAAATATGGACTGTTTGTTGGAAAAGGTTATGAATGCGGAGGTCTGTTCCGCTTTTCCCTCGCTGATTTTTGTAATAAAGTCGTGAACAATATTCATTCGAGTGTTAATGAAACAGAAGTTTGGCATTCACGTCTTTGTCACATTGGTTTTGGTAGTATGACGCGGTTAGCAAAATTGAATTTAATCCCAAGTTTCACTTTAGCCAAAGGTTCTAAGTGCCATTCGTGTGTGCAAGCAAAGCAACCTCGCAAGCCCCATAAGGTCATGGAGGAGAGACATTTAGGCGCCGTTAGAACTCATACATTCGATCTTTGTGAGATGAATGGTGTATTGACTAAAGGTGGAAAAACATACTTCATGACACCGATAGATGATTCTACTAGATATTGTTGTGTATATCTTTTAAACACTAAAGATGAGGCTCTACACTACTTTAAAATCTATAAAGGCAGAAGTTGAGAATCAACTTGAAAAGAAAATAAAACGAGTTCGGTCAGATCATGGTGGAGAGTATTTCTCTAATGAGTTTGATTCTTTCTGTGCGGAACACGGAATTATTCATGAGAGGACGCCTCCCTATTCACCTCAGTCAAATGGGGTTGCCGAGCGGAAAAACCGTACTCTAACTGATTTGGTTAACGCCATGTTAGATACATTGGGTTTATCCAAGGCATGGTGGGGAAGGCTATATTAATGACATGTCATGTCCCTGAATAAAGTTTCGACAAAGGATAATGAGATCACTCCCTATGAGAAATGGGCGAAGAGAAGGACAACACTTTCGTACTTACGTACTTGGGGCTGTTTGGCGAAAGTCAATGTGCCAATCCCCAAAAAGCGTAAGCTTGGACCCAAGACTGTGGACTGCGTTAATTTGGGCTACGCTAAGAACAGCGTTGGCTATAGATTTTTAGTAGTGAAATCTGAGGTACCTGACCAGAAGGTTGGTACAATTATGGAGTCTAAGGATGCTACATTCTTTGAGATATTTTTCCTGTGAGAGATATGCAAAGCACTTCTAGACAGGAACCTGAGAAGACTCCTGAGCCCGCCATTCCTATGGATTATTATGAACAAACACATGATGAAAATCCTGAAGAGGATGACGAGGAAACCCTTGGTAGGGGCAAGAGACAAAGGACTGCAAAGACCTTTGGTGATGATTTCATCGTGTACCTCGTGGATGATACTCCCACTTCTATCTCAGAAGCGTATGCCTCTCCAGAAGCTGACTACTGGAAGGATGCGATCCGTAGCGAGATGGATTCCATCATGGCTAACGGGTCATGGGAGATCACTGAGCGTCCCTATGGTTGCAAACCATTAGGATGTAAGTGGGTGTTCAAAAAGAAGCTTAGGCCCGATGGTACGATTGAAAAATACAAGGCTAGGCTTGTGGCCAAGGGCTATGACCAGAAAGAAGAGGAAGATTTTTTTTGACACTTATTCACCTGTGGCTAGACTGACCACCATTCGAGTATTACTCTCACTGGCGGCCTCGCATGGTCTTCTCGTCCACCAGATGGATGTTAAGACGGCTTTTCTGAATGGAGAGCTAAACGAGGAAATCTACATGCAACAACGGATGGCTTTGTGATAGATGGTCGTGAAAGAAAGGTGTGTAGGTCTTGAAATCTTTATATGGCCTAAAGCAAGCACCTAAGCAATGGCATGATAAGTTTAATACAACTCGACATCTATTGGTTTCGTTGTTAATGAGGTCGACAAATGTGTATACTATCGCCATGGTGGGGCGAAGGAGTTATCTTGTGCTTGTATGTTGATGACATCTTGATATTCTAACCAACCTCAAAGTCATTGAGGAGGTCAAGTCGTTTACGCCTCGTAACTTTGAGATGAAAGACCTTGGTGTGGCTGATGTTATCTTGAACATCAAGCTACTGAGAGATAATGAGGGTGGGATTACACTTTTGCAATCCCACTATGTTGAGAAGGTGTTGAGTCGTTTTGGATATTCGGACTGCACACCATCTCAAACACCATATGATCCTAGCGCGTTGATTCGAAGTCCAAAGGCACGACTATAGATCAATTGAGATACTCTCAAATCATTGGTTCACTGATGTACCTAGCGAGCGCAACGAGGCCTGACATCGCGTTCTTTGTGAGCAAAAGCGAGCAGTTTGTTTCAAACCGGGTGATGTACATTGGCATGCTATTGAAAGAGTTATGCGCTATCTCAAGGGTACTATGAACTATGGACTTCACTATACCGATACCCGTCGGTACTTGAAGGGTATAGTGACGCCAATTGGATCTCGATGCTGATGAGATGAAGGCCTGGCTGGGTATATGTTTACTCTTGAAGGTGGCGTTGTTTCCTAGAAGTCTTGCAAGCAAACAATCTTAACGAGACCGACAATGGAAGCGAAATTAACAACATTAGACACATCTCGGTGTCGAGCGGGATGGCTTCGAGATCTTTTGATGGACTTGCCAGTGGTTGATAAACCGGTTCCGACTATCCTTATGAACTGTGACAATCAGACTGCCATCACTAAGGTGAAGAGTTCAAAGGACAACATGAAGTCCAACAAACACATAAGAATGAGATTAAAAGCTGTCAAAAAATTAAGAAACTCCGGAGTGATAGCATTGGAATATGTCCAAACGGCTAAGAATCTGGCAGATCCCTTTATAAAAGGGCTATCCCGTGTGGTGATAGATAATGCATCAAGGGAGATGGATATGAGACCCACATGAGTTGCCATGGTAGTAACCCAACCTATGTGATCGGAGATCCCGTGAAGTAGGACCTGGGAAAACAAGCTAGTAGGTTAACTGAGGAGAGTATTTTAACTAACCCACTCTGTTGGAGATGCACAACTCTCGGTAACTGTATGGCAGGTTGACTTTTGTATTAATGTGTTCCAAGGCTTATCAAAGCAAGATGCTATCCTACAGAGCGATCTTTGGAGGAACACACCTATATGAACCTGACTACTGGTCATAGTCTATGAGATTAGGGTGATCTCTAGTAAGTTCATGAAAAGGCCAGGAGTGACCAATATGCTCCACCCGAGGGGTTAGCCTACGGTAGCCTAGTACTGGTAAGACACTTGGTCAAACTCCTTCACGCCAAATTGACAATTTAAGGCCTAGTCCATTGTTCAATTGTGAAGGAGTGTAGCTTTTTGTTCTAGGTGGATGTTCAACCTTAACGGATCTCCACTGAAAATACTGGTATATTAAAACAGAGTTTGGAACAGAGGACAACACCATGGGCCTTCGGGATCTGGTGGGGGATTGCTGAATATTAGTTGGGCTAATGGCCCATTTAACAATTTTAGGAAAATCCCTAAGGGCCCATGCTATCAAGGGAGTGGCGGGAAATTTAGTCCCACATGGCTAGTTGAGAGAGATGTACACCAACTTATAAGGTGAACTCTTCTCCCACTAGTATGAGTTGGTGTGAAGGAAGAAGAGGTGTTCCACACGTGCGCTCCTCCTCCGCCGCCCGCCTCGCCACGCCTCGTCACGGTGCGCGCGCGTCGCGGGTTGCGGGTTGCGGGAATGAGCCGAGCCGATGCAATGTTTTGCCTGCCAAAATTGGAGAGTCCATTACAGACACGAAATGAATATGAGACATCACATTCATTGTGGAAATGAAAACGTCCGTAATAAATACGTTTAATTCTGGAGATGGAAACGTATGTAATTAAACGTGTGTTTTATGGAGATGAAACGTCTGTAATTAAACGGTTTTATTGCTGGACCGTTCTCCTACCCGACTGGCTATATATATGAGGCATCGTAGCTCAGACAAGAACACAACGCTTCACACCTCCACTGCTCCCTGGTCGTTCCGTTCACTGCTGCTGCCCTCGGTGATCCCATCCCGTCTACCGGGTACACGATCGGGCGGGAGAGCAGGCCTCCGAAACCCCGCTTCTCCGGATCACATGCGGGAGAGGCGATTAGGTTTTGGGGCGTCTCCCACGTGATCGCTCGCCTCTGTTCAACTACTTCATCTCGTCGACTACTTTCACGTCACCTTCGTCTTCACCATGAGCATCGACGCCGATCGCGCGGTTGCCGAGAAGGCCGCTGACAAGAGGATCGCCGACGAGGCCGACGCCTCCGCTGCTGCTACGGCCGACTGGCCTACTGGAGGGTATAACATAATTACCCCGCTCCTATTTACTTTCATGTGGGCAGTACTAGTGGTTTGCGTAGATGTTTCTACTATCTGCCTAGTACATGCGTACATCATCAAAATTCAGTATGTCATTAGCACTGACTATGTCATGTTCATGATTTATTATTGGATTAAATTAATCGAACAATTGCTTAATTTCTCAACATGAAGGATATGCTCTGTCGTGCCTTTCACAGTAACCGTGAAATTGTTTTACAGTATCCCTTAAACGAAATTTACGGTACCGTCATTTATAGGATCTGCTAGAGATGCTCTTAGTTAGCTTATGGCCAAGTACGCAGACTCACTATGGACAACTTGAGTTATATACACTTTGGATGTTTACTTCTTTATTGTCTATCTCACACCACGAAAGAGGATTCGGGGCACACATATTTGGGATTGTCTCATGATTCAAAAGTGCTTTGGTCTTTGAATGTGCTTTAGCCCTTGGGGTCCATTCATGCAGTTTTTCGCAACTTTTGGCACCTACACCCAGCCCGCCTCTCGTGTTTTTCCTTTTGACTTTCAAATTTGTATCTATTATATATTTTGAATTAAAAGTTTAATTTGTGTTCTGGTTGCATATATGTGTCCCTTGTGACGAGGGCTTTAAAACAAGACCACTCTTGAATACGTTTTCATAAATTTTACTTCACCAAGTTTTAGCTATTAAAATTTGAAAAAATAAAGGATAATTTCAACAAGTTTCAAATACTAAAACTTAAATCTTGCGCCCTAAACCATAACATAAACCCTAAAAGCAAATAGCATTAGTAAAACTTGGTGAAAGTTGATAAAAACTTAATATTACAACTATCAAGTTTTAATATTTGAAAAACACGAATATGAAAATGAAACATAAACTAGACTTTTGATTCAAAAGATATAATAGATTCAAATTTGAAAGTCAAAAGAAGAAGCATGAGAGGTGGGATGAGTGAAGCTACCAAAAGCTGGGAAAAGTTGTCATGCATGAACACAGCGTACATAAATTAAGTACTAATTGCATAAACAAGTTTCCGAATTGCAAGGCAGTCGAGTGAGTAACCGAGTGTGTGTTCCTACACCTAGGTGCCCCTACGCATTTCTCATGACACCCTTGCTATTTGTTAGCACTAGATGACTCGTTGCGCCAATGGCGCAAAGGCTGAGAGGGAGCCAAGTACTGTGAGAATATTTAGACACCCAAGTTGAAAACCAAATGTGGCCAACACTCCCGCATCCTCGGAAGCCGCCTTTTCTCACCGGATCTAAAATAGATACATGATTCTTCAAGAGCAAATTTCAGAGAAAATATAAAACATGGATGGCTTTAAGTTGTACTATTGAGACCATACCACCATATCTTCATTAGTTTCTTTGGAAATCTAAAGGTCCAAGAGAACGGTATATGTGAGAAGTTGTGAATCCACAACAAAAAACTAAACTAACTTCCAAACAAACATTTCAAGTTTGGAAGCCACAAAGAAGCAGCTCAGATCTCTCGTTGTAGTGCAGGTTCAAGAAAATGGGTTGAATGACCATCATAGCAACATGTAGAAGCAGCAAAAATATAGGCTTGGTGTGTAACTGATCATGAAAGATAGCTTGGTCAGTTTCTCCATTGTTGGCTTATACTGAGCAAGAACATCAACCTGTAGAGAAGAAAAATGGAGGACTGCTTTATTCTGCGGTACATCCACAATAGTACAACAAATAAAGTAGTTAAATGTGCGCTAAGATGTAAGACCTTTTAGATCACTATTTTAGTGATCTAAAAGGTAAGTAGTGATCTAAAAGGTCTTGTATTACTTTGAATATGGAGTACTTAATAAGACTGTAAGCCAGTACATCAAAGTAATGCCGGCTTCCCATTGATTTGATCAAACCAATATGACAAAGGGAAGGTGAAACTTCAGAACACCATATGAATTGACCGTGATGTCTTAATTTAAAACTCTGAAATGAAGTAATAAACATTAAGTCTGAATGTTGTCACTAAAAAAGCATAGAAAAGGCAGACCAGCCAGTAGTGCATCATAATCAGTGGTTCATCATGGGCAAACCAGGCAGCAGTAGCCTAATAACTTAGACGGAAAAAAATGCAAGAAGTCAAAGCACAAGGTGAGAAATAGGACCAAGCATTGACAAGTAACCAAATAATGAAGGAATATCCCCTTGAAAATCAAGAACGGTAAATTAGCATCCAGAAGTACATAGAAACAAACATTCCGCTTGGCAGAGTGTGATCTCAGTATGATGTCAATAGCTGGGACTAAGAAGGTAACCACATAGAGTGTCACGCCTAAGGGCGTTTTCCTACGTCTCTACTCTCTAGTAATACAACTCACTATTGATTGATTTGACTAAGGTATTCTTCAGCTGGGTATTTATAAAGGAAATTCACTATGCTTTTTTACCAGCGAGTAGAAAGCAACTGAAAGACTTATGTTTTTAAATGCAAGAACAAACCTCACCAGGCTGCTGTGCAGACTTATTGTCAGTGGAAGATGCTACAGCTGAGCAAAATTGGCTTGGGATCTCTTCTATGCCTGCTACTCCCTCCTGCAGCTATTATTTAGAACAACAAAACAATTTACTGTGAGATGAGAGAAGGCACACTAACGAAGCACACCCGTAAGTGTATATCTAATAATATAGATGCTACAAATCAATATAACTAATATACTCCAGCAATTGGGATCAGCTAGATCTATGTCTACATCACCAAATCAGAAGTTTAGTTACCTGTGGTTCGCTTGATAACAGTTGCAGGTTTTCATGCGCTGAAGTCAAGGACCGACCAGTAGCGACCAAATCGGAGCACAACCATCCCTCACAATTTGAATTCTACCCCAATAAGTACAGACACGTCCTCTGCAACCTCACATAGATACGAAAGCGTCATAAAGCACACAACACTACGCCGCCACCACGACCTCCAAAACATGTATAGCGACTGAAATAAGCGGACACATTCTGCTCACACACAAGCATGACATATAAGCGGGACGAGGCTGAACAATACACGATGGCGTGCTAGATCCAGAAAATTAAAATGATCAGCAATTTAAACACCATGACAACACGTACAGGAAAGGAAATATGCATTTTAGCTAGACAGAAAGCAAGCAAACCCCGATGACAGAACAGAGATGCAACAAAGCAGAAGATCGGGACGCAGCAACACAAGAGATCGCAGAATCTAATAAATAAATGGACATGAAGTGGTCAGTGCACCGTCATGCTATGGAATAGACAGGTAAAAGAAGAGTCGTTCCCCAGACAATTTAAAGAATGGTCCATTTACCTGAGTTAGAGAGGAGAAGCAGGCAAGCAGAGCAGCCAAGATGGATGAGCATACCAAGGACGAGTGGCCAGCAAAATCAAACGCAAAAACAGAAACCAAATAGAGATCAATTTTCAGCTGAACCAATAGATTCACTCCTTCAGGTATGCATCCTAATTGGTCCTACAAAGATCACAAGAAATTAGAGGATGGAACTTGACTGCCTTATGTATCATTTGGAGGACAAAAGAAGCTAGAAAAATTACGATGAACCACTAACCCGTGTAAAACTAACTTTCATTGCCCTGTGATATATGGATAATATTAGAAAGTAGAGAAAAGCGCCTGTCAATTTTACGTCATCGTGTGAAAGCTGCCAGCCATGCGCATCAGTGATTTCTCACGTGTTCTGCATAAAGAAAACATATACATATAAGTATATAAGATCGCCATTAGTGCTTATGTAAGGCACTGTTCTGTTTACCAGTTGGACTGTAAGGCAATAAAGGCCATTCTCTGAACCTTCATGCAAATAATTAATCATCCAAAATGGATGTAGCTGACTAACAATAGAGCTTTCTCCTCATATCCCTAAAGAAGTGAAAAACAAGAAATGGTTGTCATCTTTTTCTTACCCAATTCAGCATCTCCAACCTTAGGTACACATCATGCCATTGGTCCACATAGCAAAGATCAATCATATCACTTGTCGAAATGATGTTGCCGCTGCAAACAATAGAGCTCTCTCCTCATACCCCTAAAGAAGTGAAAAACAAGCAAATCAAATTTTCTGTATAGAAGCACACTCACATAAGCAAACCAGAGGCAATATGCACCATGGCTTGATTAGAATGCAAGAAAACAAGAGGAGAAGAGAAAGGCCACAATCTACAAGCTAGAGAAGCAGAGCATGTTGTTGAGGCGAGGAAGGAGAGAAATCTGAATTGCCGTGTCGCATCATCTCGGAAGGCGAATCTAAATCAGCAAGTCGCGTAGTCTCGGAAGGCGATAACAACAGACACACCCTCTTCCACCCCTGCTTCGTCGCCCTCTTCCTCGGCCTCCACCCCATGTCGTCGCCCTCTTCTTCGCGCAGCTCTCGCGGCTTCCAACTTCCGTCGTGATCCAGGATGCCTGATTCACTCCCGGGCCATGAGCCCATGACCATGCTCTTGATCCATGCCACGGTCGTCGTCGCGTCGTGCCTCCGTCGTCCTCGATCTGTTGCTTGCTTGGATAGGTTGTGGTGGCAGCGAGGATGTCTAAATAATCAGCACACGTAAAAAACAAATCTCAAATAAAACGGATGTTTGAGACAAAACTAAACCGGCTGTGGGAAACAATGGCTAATCAGTCAAAGGAGATATGTGTTGCAATTGGCGCCAGGAAGGGGACTCGACACTATTGGAGATGATGGCAGGAGAAAAAACAGTGAGCTGCACAACATGTCCAATAAGGCAAGCACGCCGCCAAGAATCTCTCTTCCTCCCATTGTCTCCTTGTTCATCCTCCCCGCCGCCTCCTACTGCTCTTGCTGGCCAAGAGAAAAAAAAATGAAAGCATAAAGTTAGAAACTAAAAAAGGAGATGATAGGAAACATACCACCATGAGAACCAAATCGGACTACCAAACTCTTTTTTTAACAAGCACCATACTCTTAAGAACCATATGGCTATAGCAAGCTCATGCTATCATGGTGCAGAACAGATATTTGTGGGTACGACACAACACGTACACTACCAAAAAAACTACAGCCCCCAAGAATCACAGACTGAAGAAGACTCTCCCAAATTCATCTCTCTTTTCCTCCAAATTAGGTACGGACGAGATTTACTTATGTATTCTCACTATATCACTCTCTTCTCTGCATCATATCATGCTCTTGTACTTCTGCTTGTCTGTGCAAGGCTACAACTTATGGTTCATCGTGTCTAGAACTGATTGTGTCTTGCTTTCTCTCTATCTATTCTCAGCTAGAAAGTGTAGGATTCATACTCTTTTAACTCTGCAAATCTTCTCTATTCTAATTTCTTAGTTACTCTCTCATTCTTTTTTACTCTTAAAACTATGACTTGTTGTTCTATTCTATTCTTTGCTGCTTCTTATCTTAGTGCTCTCTCTTCTAAACACGTTTAATCTCTCTTATTACTGCATATTTCAATAGTCCAATAAGGAGCGCGTCCGAGATCCTCTCTTCCTCCTATTTGGTCTACTTCCTCATCCAAACACGGAGCAAATCATGGCACAAGCAATCAGGGTAGGAGGGGGTTAAGCAGGATCGACCTAGATCAGGGAGAGAGGAAGAGGAACTCGTCACGGTGGCCGGTCTCCCTCGCACCATCTGTCGCTGGGCCGTCGTCGCCGGGAGTACCCCAAGTGCCAGCACAGCTTGGTGGGGATCTGTTGCATCTCTGAGCGTCGTGATGCCCACGAGCGCCGCCGTCATTGC
Organism: Aegilops bicornis; assembly: GCA_021605145.1. Taxonomy (NCBI): domain Eukaryota; kingdom Viridiplantae; phylum Streptophyta; class Magnoliopsida; order Poales; family Poaceae; genus Aegilops; species Aegilops bicornis. The sequence continues at coordinate 191,542,946 of CM038674.1, forward strand.
CGGGAAGCTCACCTCAGATGCTCGGATTGTCAGAACTTGTCATCATAATCTTATACTCCGAATATGCATACCTAGCATGATTCTAAGTTTGGTTGTAGCAGTAATCCTGTCAATGAAGAAAGTATTGTGGTGGTGGAAACAAGCAGAAGTTTTGCCTTCTTCTGGGATCTGCAATAATACTCGCTTAGGAAGAACTGCAATATACAAGGCATACATACTCAGATGAGAGAGCAGCCCGCAAAGCATTTGTGGTAAGGTGAACTGAAGTGACGCACTGACTCATGAATGTACCTCGAGGAAGACGACCTCAGAATGAACCCGTCGCTACCCTTCGCCTCCGACAAACACCACATCAACGGATTGATTGGAATATCAATTCCTAAAAAGCATGATCATACAAAGGGATTTATCAGCAGACGTATACTAATTCCAATGACGGAGCTTCTATATGAAACCAAATTTTAATTATACTAAACTCTTTTGCTTCAGATTAAAATTAGCAAAAAAATGATCGTAAAACTAATATCATATCCAAATACAACTTTGCGCTCAGCAATATCTACAATCTAACGCAGCTGATCCATCATAGAACGTATATATAGTACCTACAATCGAACACGGTTGATCCATCAAAGAACGTATATACAAGAAAGGCTAATCTAACACACAGTCTAAAGGGTAAACTAAACTCGCATCCAGTTGATAGAACAGAAAAGGCATCATGCGTGTATTGGGCAGAGCAAATCTGGTCAAGATTAAATTTAGCTAAATATAAAAATTTGAGAATGCTAAATACCACAAAATGACTTGGCAAAGCTGATCAATACAATAAAGAAAAATCAATCGGCAAAGGGCATGAACCTTTGTGGTCTTCGAGAGAAGAGCATCATCTTTCTCCCCTATAACTAATTATGCTTGTACACTGTGTCGTGGGTGTGTGAATACCAATTCATCCGAAGATATAATTTACGGGAAATTGTTGCACAATGTTACTTGAGAATCATGGATATAATATGGAATATTTACCTTAAAAAATTCTTGCACAAAAAGCAAAGTTTGTACTAACTGATGCTAGTTCTCTTACCACAAGAACAAACCAGGTCATCTAAACAGGCAAGGTTACGTATAGAAAGCCACATCGCTCTAGCCGCTGCCAATACACTCGATTACGCCCGGATCTCATTTTCCTCCTCGGCGCCATCTCCAAGTCCTTGTGGTGAGGACAAGAGATGAGGATGCACCAACTGACAGCGCATCAACAAGGAACAAAGGACACACACAACAAGTACGTAGCAACAAGAATCGAGGGGGGCAAGGATTGGGAATAAATCACGCACTTACCAATTTGGGCACAGGTCATGGGGAGAGATGGTTGTTGTGGAGCCACGAGCACCGGCGGACCACCTTCCCTCCAGCAGCAGCGCGGCCAAGCCCAAATTCATCAGGGCTGAACCCGGATGTTGACCTCCTGCTTGTGACCCTTCAGTTCGAGGAGAAGCGGACGCACGTGCGGAAGGATCCGGTCGGATCCATACAAAGAAGAGGAGGAGAGGCGGCGCTGGTGGAGGAGAAGGAGGAGAGGCAGTGATGCAGGAGGGGTGGGGGGAGGGTAAGGGGGAGGGGGAGGCGGCTGAGGTGGGAGGAGGAGGAGGAGACAATGGACAGGGTTCCTAAGGGAGGGGGGCGGTTGAGGTGGGAGGAGGAGGAGGAGACGACGGCTAGGGTTGCTGAGGGAGGGGGAGGCGCGTTTTCGATGCCTCACGCCCCGCTCGCTCGTTCTTTCCTCTCGCTCGCTCGCTCGCTGTGGCGCCCACCGCCCGATTTATACCCTGCACGTGAAAATACCAAAATGCCTTCGGTGGGGAACGAAATTTACAGGCGATGGCAGCAGCACTGTTCATGGTGAATTAGAGGCGACGTGGCTACCTTCATCCTGCCTATGACTTCTTGAGGGTTTATATGTTCAATTGTCAAAACGTCACCACCAACTAGTATAGAGTTTATGCACCACCTAGTTGTCCCTGATCTAAATACGAGATGGGACGAGAAAGTAGGTTGTGACTCGTTTCTAGTACGACTCGTTTCCAGTACGACGACAATGGAAGGATAGAACATAAGACAGAAGTGCACGTATGGAGAGAATTGGCAAAAGAAATATGGAGAGGGATAAAAGATTGACATGTTTACGCATATTTTAAATTGATTTTAATGGGTCATGTATCAAAATAATGTTGTTGGAACCCTTTTAAATCATACCATCATTAAAAAATGATTTTTTTTCCAAAAATTCAATGTTCACATTTTTTATATTTTGTAGTCACAAAACTAAGAGTGAGCTTCAACCAGAGTTTTGGATCAAAAGATAGACTTACAAAAAATAGAAGTGGTGCATTCAAACTTCAATATGTTGAGTTTATGCGAAAACAACAATATGTTTTGTAAAGAGAAACATCAACACGTAAAACACCCAAAGATGCAGCACATAGTGGTAAAACCCAGACAATTCTTCGTGGACATTGAGCTTCTGCACTTGGGTGCATACACACTTGGTGAACAGTAAAATAGAAAACATAATTAAAAAAATTAAACACCCAGAAAATGCAGCACATAATGGTAAAACCCAGACAATTCTTCGTGGACATTGAGCTTCTGCACTTGGGTGCATACGCACTTGGTGAACGGTAAAATAGAAAACATAATTAAAAAATCTGAATTTTTTTAGACAAACATTGTTGAATGCTTTACCAACATACAAAATTTCGTAGTTTAAAAACATTCGTTTGGGCAATTAAAATAAAAATGGTGTCCCAAAAGGGCCAAATTTTAAAGCATTGAAACTTTTTTTGCCTTGACCTTAACGAATGTTTTTCATCACAAATCTTTACATTTTTGTAAAACCTTCAACAATGTTCATAATAAATAAAATCCTAGTTTTTCAAATGTATTGCTCACCCTACGTGCATTTGCACCCAAGAGCAGAACAACACTTCCATTCTTCACTCTTATGTTCTTTACGTGTAGTTTCTCCCAAAGAAGTGCCCTGTACTAGTAGTCGAGATCGGACGGTGTAGGGCCCGAGTCGCCAATGACTAAGAGCAACTCTAGCAGAGTCACCATAATAACCGCCAATATGATGATTTTGGCCAAAAGGGTCGCTCTAGCAGAGTCATCATTCATCCTTCGATCGTCATATTTTTTGGAGGGCGCTCCAAATTGAGCTGCGAGCCTTCATATTTGGCAGTTGGGCGGGGTGATATAGTGTGTCCTCCATCAATCCAAACCCATTGGTGACTAGTTGTTGATTGCTAGCTATATGGCCTAACAACGAGTTGGACTCCCAAGCGCACGAGTTTGTAGCAAATAGTATCTTTCTCACGGTAAAAAACCAAGGTATCAATCCATGGAGGTAACTGTGTTCTACAACATGGATACATTTTTGTCACACAACTAAACTTCACTTGTGTCCCCAACAATGCTAACAAGGGTGTCAGCCTGGTTCATCTTGCTAGGTGCACAAGATAATTTAAAGATATTTAGGTATAAAATATATTTATATTTTTGTAATAAACAAAATTGAAAATAAAAGTGCGTGTAGAAGGCGTTAGAAGATGATTCTTATGCTAACAACTGGACTGGGTGTTGAAAATATGCCCTAGATGCAATAATAAATTGGTTATTATCATATTTCCCTGTTCATGATAATTTTTTATTATCCATGCTAGAATTGTATTGATCGGAAACTCAGATACATGTGTGGATACATAAACAACAATGTGTCCCTAGTGAGCCTCTACTAGACTAGCTCGTTGATCAATGATGGCTATGGTTTCCTAGTCATAGACATGAGTTGTCATTTTATAACGGGATCACATCATTAGGAGAATGATGTGATGGACAAGACCCAAACTATAAACGTAGCATATGATCGTATCAAGTTTATTGCTATCGTTTTCTGCATGTCAAGTATATGTTCATATGACCATGAGATCATGCAACTCACTGACACCGGAGGAGTACCTTGTGTGTACCAAACATCGCAACATAACTGGTGACTATAAAGGTGCTCTACAGGTATCTCCGAGGGTGTATGTTGAGTTGGCATGGATCAAGACTGGGATTTGTCACTCCGTATGACGAAGAGGTATCTCAGGGCCAACTCAGTAATACAACATCATAGTAAGCTTGCAAGCAATGTGACTAATAGGTTAGCCACGTGTCACATCCTAGCTAGACCATGCATTAGTGTGTGCATCATGTTTAACTTTCATTTGAATTTGAAATGGGGAAGACAGAAACCCCAGAACCCCTTTTGAATCCAACTAGGGTTTACTAACATTATTGTCAATGAACCTGGCGCCTCCCAATCGGCCCACCTGCCGGCCCAGCCCGGCCAGCGCGTGGCTGCTTGGCCAGTGACGGCAGTGCTCGGCGGCGAGCACCGCATGGGTGCCACGCACCTGGTCGCCGCCTCTTGCTCCCCTCACCGAGCCGCGACGTGCTCCCCTCTCTCCCCGAACCCCTCGGACATCTCCTCTCCTCCGGCTCCTCTCCCTCGCGCTCCCCGGCCATGGCCGACGCCATCGCAGCCCACGCCGTCAGTGACGCGCTCCCCGCCGTCCGTGCTCCTCCCCGCCGTGTCTAGGAGGTCCGCCGCCTTCCTCTCGTCGAGCTAGCCGAGCCTCAGCGTGCTCGAGTAGCCCGAGGCCTTTGCACCGACCTCGCCCGATCCCGCCGCCGGAGATCCCCTTCAACGCCGCCGTCGCACCAGTCCCGTCCCGCCACGCCGGTTGCCTCCACGAGTGCCACAGTGAGCCTAGCTACCCACCTTCCCTTCCTCTCTCGCTCTCGAGCTTTGTAGCGACCATACGAAGATCACCCGCACCCGCCGCTGGAGCTCGTCGCCGGACGTGCTCGGCCATCCTCGACCACCTCTCGGTGTCCATCGCACTCACCACACCGCGTAGCATCTAACCATACACTCCCGCACCTCAAGACACCCTAGCCTCGAGTTCGCCGGCCGAACTCCGGCGGCCGCCTAGGTCGTCGCCGGGCGCCGATTCCGCCGAGCTCACCAACACCACCAAGAGCTGCGGCTTGCTCCCGGCTACCCATAGATGCCCTCCATGACCCATTTGGTCATGAAATGGCCGAATCCACTTCCACCGCCGCGTCGGGCTCGCCGGCGGCTAAATGCCGGTGCAGCCGACGTTGACTTTGACCATGGGTGGGCCCTGGTTGACTCTGTTGAGTCAATGACAGGTGGGGCCCAGCCCTGTTAACTAATCAGGATTAGTTTTAATTAATATTTAGTTAAACTAATTACACTGACACACGGGACCCACCAGTCAAGTTTGACCTGGACGTCCCTGTTGACCCTGACATCATCCTGACGCATTGCTGACACAGTAAATGAATTGCTGGAATTATTCTGTTATAGGAAATTCCAGAATATAGTTCAAACTTCAAAAATTCATAGAAATTCAACCGTAACTCCAATGGAAATAAGTTATATATGAAAAATGATCAGAAAAATATGAAGAATCTGTTTATGCCATGATCATGCATGTTTGAACAAGTTAACCTCACTGAATAGGATGACTCATGATTAGGGCAATTTATGAACTAGCATTTGGAGTTGGAGTTTAACCTTGTTTGAATTCCACTTCAATTAACTTGGCTTACTGCTGCATTAGGTCAATTCAGTACCTTAACATGACATGTCATTCATGTGAATGTGCATTGCATTGATTGTGTTCTTTCTCAGTTGCCGGTGTTTGTCCCCTCTCGATAGACGTGGTTCCGGCGATTGTTCGATGACACCGATGAAGAACTATATTATCTTCAGAAGTGCCAGGCAAGCAAAACCCCCTTGTTCATTCCGATACAATCCCACTCTCTCACTCCTACTCTCTTTTACTACATTAGGACAACAACGATTCATCTGTTACTTGCTGCGGTAGCTGAACCCCTTTATCCTCTGCATGACCTGTCATTCCACAGTAATTAGATGAAACCCACTAGCATGAGTAGGAGTTGCTTGAGCCATGTTGTGCCTACTCATTCATGCTTGTTTGTCATGCCTGCTAATGCTTAGAGTTGAGTCAGTCCGATTCATCGGGGATGAATCGAGGTGTGTGAACATGTCCTCGTGTGTGAGCTAAGTGTGTGAACACGATTTGGTAAAGGTAGCGGTGAGAGGCCATGTAGGAGTACATGGTGGGTTGTCTCATTGCAGCCGTCCTCGAGGCTGAGTTACGTGTTTGTGATCCATGAAACAGTTACTACCACGCATTGGGCCCGAAACCAATGGACCCTCTCGGCTTCTTAACCACCCTTGTCCTCTGTCCGGGGAGTTGCAAGTAGTTTCGGTGTTTGTAGCATCTTTGGGGGGCCGCACTTTTAGCTGACTTTAGGGGTGGGCTGTGTTGCGGTAGGCACGTGGCCTGGTGTACCGAGTGCCCGTTTGGTATCTCGGGAACCACACACATCGTTCGGGGCCGTTAGTGGAAACCTCGGTAGGACTCCTGCGGATGGAACCCGAATAGGCGATAAACCTGGACTAGGGACTTGAGTGTTTAGGTAGGCCGTGGCCGACACCCACGTTGGGCTTCCGCTTGAAGGTTGCCGAGTACATGTCGTGCAAACGCGGTAAGTGGTGAGCGTGTGTGAAGAAGTACACCCTGCAGGTTAATATGCTCTATTCGAATAGCCGTGTCCACGGCAAAGGACTTCGGGGTTGCCTATATTGGTACATAGATAAGTGCAATTGGATACTCTAAAATGCGCAAGATAAGCGTGAGTGCTATGGATGGCGTTCTCGTAGGGAGACGGGGCGGGTCCATAGTGGTGTATTGACATGGTGAATATGTGGACTCGTGTGCGCCACCTCAAAAGAGTTACTTGCGATCGTAGTTTAGGATAGCCACCGAGTCAAAGCTGGCTTCTTTGCAGTCAAACTCCACCACCCCTTTTGATAATGATGCATATGTAGTTAGTTACGATGTAAGTCTTCTTTGAGTACATTTGTACTCACGTTTGCTTATTTTATGTTTTGCAGAGAGACGTCAGTCTCGCTAGTAGTCCCGCGTGGACTTCGACGTTTAGCTTGTTACCTCAGCTACGATCTTGTGCCCTCGGCAGGATCTGGTAGACAGTCAGGCTTCTCAGCCTTTTTCATTTATAGTTGTCTGTACTCAGACATGTTTAGCTTCCGCTTGTGCTTTGACTTGTATGCTATGAGTGTTGGGTCATGAGACCCATGTTTGTAATATCTCGCTCCTCGGAGCCTAATGAATAAATATTTGAGTCGTGAGAGTTATGTTGTGATGCCATGTTGTATTTACACATATTGAGCATATTGTGTGTATGTTTGAAATGCTTGGTATGTGTGGGATCCGACAATCTAGTTGTTTATCCTTGGCAGCCTCTCATATGGGGAAATGTAGTCTCGTGCTTCCGGCGATAGTAGTCCGCTTCTGACCCGGTTCACCGAGTCCTGCTAGCCCAAAGACTACCGCTTGGACACTTGATCGGCGGCATGTGTTTCACTTCCTATATGTCTCCTTCGGGAAATGTCACGCGGTGACATCCGAGTCCTGCCTAGCACATTCTGACACTGGGTTACCGGAGTCCTGTTAGCCCAAAGGCTACAGCCCGGATTCAGACGTTGATGACCGACATGCTCGATGTGATTCATGTATGCCTGTCCCCATGGGTTAGTGCCGCTTTGGGTTCACGACTAGCCATGTCGGCCCGGGTTCTCTGTCATATGGATGCTAGCGACACTATCATATACGTGAGCCAAAAGGCTAAACGGTCCGGGCCATGGTAAGGCGACACCGGTAGAATACCGTCGTGAGGCATAAAGTGATATGAGGTGTTACCGGCTAGATCGATGTGACTTGGAATCGGGGTCCTGACAGCGTTGGTATCAGAGCCTGACCGCCTGTAGGATTACCAAGCCAAACCGGTCGAAGTTGTGTCTAGAAATGCTTTAGTTATGTAAGGGAATTGGTTCTGGAAGGGAATGTAAGGCTCTTTTTACTCCTTATACTTCATGGCCTTCTAATCTGAGTCATCCTCTTCTCTTCTACGGGGTTTAAGAACTAGGCTTCTCATCTATCTATCAGGATGACGTGTTACTAATCCATAGACCTTTAAGATTGTTGGTTTTAAGCCCCAGTTCAGTTCCTACTATTTACGTATGTTAACTGTTGATCTCGTAATCTTGTTATGATGTTGTAGAGTGGTTATGCCACCATTTTGCATGATGTCTCAAATCTTTTTGAGCATTTACAGCCGTTATCTTTGTCCGAGTCATCCTGTGTCTCTAAATAGTCCGATGCATTTGCAAATCCTTTCCTTCCGCTTCGATGTCCTTTTGGGTCGAATAAGCACACTAATCGGTAAGTTGAGGTACTTTGTTGCCTCGGCGTAGATGTTGGAGCTATTATTATGACCCTAGGTGTTTAGGAAGTCACCTAGCAATTTAGCAATGCTTTTGTATCCCGATGTGATGATTAAGCCATTATTCTTGAAAGCATCCCGTGATGCCATTTAGTAGTAGGCATTCTATTCCTGGGTTCTTGAACCCGAGATTCACCCTACTTCATGTTGTTAGTATTTGCTAGTTCCTTTAGGATATTAGTAACTTTGCGATAGTCCTCGAGGTCCATTTCCTTCTTCCAAATACCATGAACTAGTTATGGCAGAAGTTCCTCTTTGAGCCTAAAGATCGCAATCAGAGTACTCTTGAGGAGTTCTCCATTTATAATTGTGAATTTGCCAGTTCTACCTTCTCTGCATGGGTTATTCGGAAGAAATGTTGAACTTGATTCGACATACTAATTCATGCCTCCACAACTCGAAAAGTTATATGTTCCTCGAGTTGGTCCTCCTTAGTTGTATTCCGATCCCCGTCTATCAGTTGATAGTCAGGAGTAGTCGTGTTCTCGTCCTCATCGATGCCCATTTTTCTTGTGGTCCGTCAAGACATTACATTACGGAATGACTAGGAGAAACAAACTCGATACCTTGTCCATTTCTAGGATTGGGTCAAAGCGATTTGTATTCCGCAGATCAAAGTGCCCATCCAGCTTTTGATTCTGTTCTATCCTAAAGTATTACCCACTTTATGTCGTGAACGTCATGAGAATTGCACCTTCTCTTATGAATTCGTGACGCAGTTGATACTTCTCGCCATCATTATTCATTCCTCGGTCCCGAGTTGTTGTAACCGAATGCCGACAGGTGAATTGTGATGTGTGAAATCAATACTCCGAGCAACTCGTTGCTTGGTAGTTAAAGGACAATAATTTCATTCTTAGTGTGTTGGTTCTTGAATCATCATCCTAAGATTAATCGTGCTACCTAGTCCTTAGTTCCGGTGCACTCTACGATCTATGAGTTAGAATTGTGACAATCACACACTCTTATGATCATATCGTCTTGCCCTCAAAAGCAAGATTGTTCTCGAGCTTAGTAACATACCGGTGGTTCGTGACTTTCCAAATATCTTCTTGGAAGTGTTACCGGTTGTTTCTCGACCGTTATGTTGAGCTCGTGATCAAGTTGGTTTCTTGTGAACCACCCTTTCTCCAAGAATCTGTGTTGGATATCCCTGAGCTAGATGGTTAAGCTAGACAACAACTTGGAGAGTTGGAAGATAAAAGCTTGCCTAACTTAGTTCGTTCCAAAGGGATATATTTTGTGTAGTGTGTGTTGAAGAAAGATGATATCTTCATCGATTGGTCCCTTTGATCATTTGATGGACCTATTGTCTTATCAATCCTTTGATTTGAGTGTGGGCTATCATCAAATCAAATCAGTACCAACGATGCTCGTAATGTTGTCTTACTCGTGGTTGACCCCTCGAGCATACACCATTACATCTTTTGGTCTGACCAATACTATCACCGTGTTCACATGATGGTGGAAGTCCAAAGGATATGGAAATCCCGATGAGTTGTTGTTGAGCCCATCGCCAGCATTTTGTCTCCCCATGAGTCATGTTGAACATCAACCTAGTGTTGGAAACTTGTGTAAGCATTTCTTCGTGTTTCGTTCATGAAGCATATGTTTGGATGAAAGTAGTGACTTCCTCTAATTCATGTGCATCTGATGCAAGTTGCCGCCGTGAATTCGAGAAAGCTTGTTTTGTTTCCTCTGGAATCGTCCCAAGTTAGTCATGCACGTGCGAAGTGCCCTATGGTTTGATAGGTTGGCCGCCTCCACTCCAGATGTGTTTCCTAGCACACCAAGCCACTGACTGATTTGTTGTAGGAGAAGGAGCTAAGTGCTAATCCATGGTAATGCACAAGACTTCGATATCCTCGATGATGGTTCCCCACCTGAACTCGGTAGTGTTTGATGATAAGACTACTATGTGGTCATTCTTGTCTTGGACAGCTTGTTCATGGGTTTGTAGCAGAACCAGCTCATGTTTTGGAGCTTGCTATCGTAGTTCATATCCCGAGAATCTCGCAACGTCATCTCGTCGGTTTGTGTTGCAAACTTTCATTTCTCTTTCTAGACTTGATGAGTCTGGAAAATCATGTTACCAACCAGATCTGAATCTCAGGTAGATATGATGGTTGGAACCTCTCCCAAGAACTATGATATATGTTCCAGTGAAGTGGACGCACCTAGTCGAAGCACTATTATTGTAGTATCTTGTTTAAGTCGCTTGGTCACCTCTCATGAGGATCTTGCATGACTTATTCTAGAAGTTGATCCTTATGGATTCTTGTGCTCCCGAAGTCCGATCTTTTACTTGATGTTCTAGATATCAAACCATATCTATGAATGGGTTGCTTAGCACATCAAGGAGAACATTAGAAGCGGAGTGCTAAATGTCTCTCGATCGATCATCCAGATTTTATTCCCTTGGCCCGCTTAAGGTGAAATCTGAGAAGCTATTATCTTCCTATGCATCTGCATCGTCCATCACTATCCATCATGGTAGTATGTTGTGTTGCCAGGATCCTTGACACGGGTATTGGTAAACCTTGATGAATATGGAAGTGCTCAAATTCTTGAGAGCACGCTGGCGCTAGGTGTTATCATCGGCACTAATCGGGATTGCTCTCGGTTTCTTCGGTTATGCTATAACTTTTCAAACAGTGGACTCACTCTCTTCTGTTGAGCTTCTCCCGATTACAAAATCATCCATTGCGTTGTCTTCAACAAGGTAGTCCACATCATCCATTCCAGTCCGGGTGTACCATTCCTTTGCACTCCGCCAAACGATCGTTGTGAATTGCCTTAGGCTGGTATGAAGAGTTTCAATGATCTCTGAATCAAAAGTAATTCTTTTTGCCACTTAAGGGAATAGTCCTTTGCGTCACCTTCCCTAAGGTGCCCCGTTTTGGAATCATGGCAACTTCCCGCGCTATTTTGAAACACTCGTAAAATTGTTTCCTCTGTCCTTACTGATGCATGTCTTACCTCTCCGCTCCAGAAATGTTTTTTTATGTCTCATTCCATGAGTTGATCTTGGATCATTAAAATGGTCCTAAATTGTTTGAACCTCAAGAAGATCGATTCTTCTAAATTCCCCCTTTTCTTCTCATTGTCGTGTTGGATGAAGTTCTCGAAAGCAAAGACGTCAAGGTCAATATGAAGCAATGAATCAACATCTTGAGAAGGACAGTTGGATTGTGAAGATCGTGTTAGCTTGTGACCCCTTTGACTTCTTACCTCACGTCTTGAATCTCGGGACGAGATTCTTGTTTAGTGGGGGTGAGTTGTCACATCCTAGCTAGACCATGCATTAGTGTGTGCATCATGTTTAACTTTCATTTGAATTTGAAATGGGGAAGACAGAAACCCCAGAACCCCTTTTGAATCCAACTAGGGTTTACTAAAATTATTTTCAATGAACCTGAAATGCCCTTAAAAAATGCTCATCACCTTTGCCTTGGTTGAGCCTCTGCCAAAAGTGGTGCACAATTTTCTAGGTCATCCTAAGGTCTTTGAATTAAATCATAAGTATTTGAGTTTGGGTATTTAAAATTATATAAAATATTGCAAATGCCCAAATATTCCCAGACTAAAATGTTTCATGTTGGAAATATTCCAATTATGGACCTGGTCCAGTTTGGTGATTTTTGAAGCTATCTAAGTATTTTTTAAAAAATCCACAAAGTTACAGAAAATAGAAAAAGAAAACAGAAAGGGAAAAGCTTACTGGCGCCTCCCAACTGCCCACTGCCGGCCCACCCATTCTTGCGCCCAGCCCTTAGCTCGGCTTGACGGCCAGTAGTGCTCGGCGGCGAGCACCGCATGGGTGCCACGCACCTGGTCGCCGCCGCCGCTCCCCTCACCGAGCCGCGACGTGGATCGCTCCCCTCTCTCCCCGAACCCCTCGAACATCTCCTCTCCTCCCCGGCTCCTCTCCCTCGCGCTCCCCAGCCATGGTCGACGCCACCGCAGCCACGCCGTCGCCGTAGACGCGCTCCCCGCCGTCCGTGCTCCTCCCCGCCGTGTCTAGGAGCTCCGCCACCTTCCTCTACGTCGAGCTAGCCGAGCCCCGCGTGCTCGAGTAGCCTGAGGCCACTGCACCGACCTCGCCCGATCCCGCCGTCGCCGGAGATCCCCTTCAACGCCGCCGTCGCACCAATCCGTCCCCGGCCACGCCGGTTGCCTCCACGAGTGCCCCGTGAGCCTAGCTACCCCCCCTTCCCTTCCTCTCTCGCTCTCAAGCTTTGTAGCGACCGCACGAAGATCACCCGCACCCGCCCATGAGCTCGTCGCCGACGTGCTCCCGGCCATCCTCCGGCCACCTCTCGGTGTCCATCGCACTCACCACACCGCGTAGCATCTAACCATACACTCCCCGCACCTCACCGCACACCCCAGCCTCGAGTTCGCCTTCGGCCGAACTCCGGCGGCCGCCTAGGTCGTCGCCGGCGCCGATTCCGGCCGCCCCGAGCTCACCCAACACCACCAAGAGCTGCGGCTTGCTCCCAGCTACCCATAGATGCCCTCCGCGACCCATTTGGTCGCCGGAATGGCCAAATCCACTTCCACCGCCGCGTCGGGCTCGCCGGCGGCTAAACGCCGGTGCAGCCGACGTTGACTTTGACCACGGGTGGGCCCTGGTTGACTCTGTTGAGTCAATGACAGGTGGGGCCCAGCCCTGTTAACTAATCAGGATTAGTTTTAATTAATATTTAGTTAAACTAATTACATCGACACACGGGACCCACCGGTCAAGTTTGACCTGGACGTCCTGTTGACCACGACATCATCCTGACGCATTGTTGACACGATAAATGAATTGCTTTGGAATTATTACATTATAGGAAATTCCGAATATAGTTCAAACTTCAAAAATTCATAGAAATTCAACCGTAACTCCAATGGAAATAAGTTATATATGAAAATGATCAGAAAAATATGAAGAATCTGTTTATGCCATGATCATGCATGTTTGAACAAGTTAACCTCACTGAATAGGATGACTCATGATTAGGGCAATTTATGAACTAGCATTTGGAGTTGGAGTTTAACCTTGTTTGAATTCCACTTCAATTAACTTGGCTTACTGCTGCATTAGGTCAATTCAGTACCTTAACATGACATGTCATTCATGTGAATGTGCATTGCATTGATTGTGTTCTTTCTCGATTGCGGTGTTTGTCCCCTCTCGATAGACGTGGTTCCGGCGATTGTTCGATGACACCGATGAAGAACTATATTATCTTCAGAAGTGCCAGGCAAGCAAAACCCCCTTGTTCATTCCGATACAATCCCACTCTCTCACTCCTACTCTCTTTTACTACATTAGGACAACAACGATTCATCTGTTACTTGCTGCGGTAGCTGAACCCCTTTATCCTCTGCATGACTGTCATTCCACAAGAATTAGATGAAACCCACTAGCATGAGTAGGAGTTGCTTGAGCCATGTTGTGCCTACTCATTCATGCTTGTTTGTCATGCACCTCTTGCTTAGAGTTGAGTCAGTCCGATTCATCGGGGATGAATCAGAGGTGTGTGAACATGTCCTCTTGTGTGTGAGCTAAGTGTGTGAACACGATTTGGTAAAAGGTAGCGGTGAGAGGCCATGTAGGAGTACATTGTGGTTTGTCTCATTGAAGTCGTCCTCAGGAACTGAGTTCTGTGTTTGTGATCCATGAAACAGTTACTACCACGCATTGGGCCCGAAACCAATGGACCCTCTCGGCTTCTTAACCACCCTTGTCCTCTGTCCAGGAGTTGCAAGTAGTTTCTGGTGTTTGTAGCATGCTGGGGGCCGCACACAACGCTGACTTTAGGGGTGGGCTGTGTTGCGGTAGGCACGTGGCCTGGTGTACCGAGTGCCCGTTTGGTATCTCGGGAACCCTGCACACATCGTTCGGGGCCGTTAGTGGAAACCTCGGCCGGACTCCCTGCGGATGGAACCCGAATAGGCGATAAACCTGGACTAGGGACTTGAGTGTTTAGGTAGGCCGTGGCCGACACCCACGTTGGGCTTCCTCTTGAAGGTTGCCGAGTACATGTCGTGCAAACGGCGGTAAGTGGTGAGAGCGTGTGTGAAGAAGTACACCCCTGCAGGGTTAATATGATCTATTCGAATAGCCGTGTCCACGGAAAAGGACTTCTGGGTTGCCTATATCGGTTCATAGATAAGTGAAATTGGATACTCTAAAATGCGCCAAGATAAGCGTGAGTGCTATGGATGGCGTTCTCGTGGGGAGGCGGGAGCGGGTCCATAGTGGTGTATTGACATGGTGAATATGTGGACTCGTGTGCGCCACCTCAAAAGAGTTACTTGCGATTAAGTAGTTTAGGATAGCCACCGAGTCAAAGGCGGCTTGCTGCAGTCAAACTCCACCACCCCTTTTGATAATGATGCATATGTAGTTAGTTACGATGTAAGTCTTCTTTGAGTACATTTGTACTCACGTTTGCTTATTTTATGTTTTGCAGAGAGACGTCAGTCTCGCTAGTAGTCCCGCGTGGACTTCTACGTTTAGCTTGTTACCTCAGCTACGATCTTGTGCCCTCGGCAGGATCTGGTAGACAGTCAGGCTTCTTAGCCTTTTTCATTTATAGTTGTCTGTACTCAGACATGTTTAGCTTCCGTTTGTGCTTTGACTTGTATGCTCTGAGTGTTGGGTCATGAGACCCATGTTTGTAATATCTCGCTCCTCGGGCCTAATGAATAAATATTTGAGTCGTGAGAGTTATGTTGTGATGCCATGTTGTATTTACACATATTGAGCATATTGTGTGTATGTTTGAAATGCTTGGTATGTGTGGGATCCGACAATCTAGTTGTTTATCCTTGGCAGCCTCTCATATGGGGAAATGTAGTCTCGTGCTTACGAGCGATAGTAGTCCGCTTCTGACCCGGTTCACGGAGTCCTGCTAGCCCAAAGACTACCGCTTGGACACTTGATCGGCGGCATGTGTTTCACTTCGTTCCTATGTACATCCCTTCGGGAAATGTCACGCGGTGACATCCGAGTCCTGCCTAGCCTTTCTGACTGGGTTCTGAGTCCTGTTAGCCCAGTGCTACAGCCCGGATTCGTACGTTGATGACCGACATGCTCGATGTGCTTCATGTATGCCTGTCCCCATGGGTTAGTGCCGCTTTGGGTTCACGACTAGCCATGTCGGCCCGGGTTCTCTGTCATATGGATGCTAGCGACACTATCATATACGTGAGCCAAAAGGCGCAAACGGTCCCGGGCCATGGTAAGGCGACACCCGTGGGAATACCGTGCGTGAGGCCGCAAAGAGATATGAGGTGTTACCGGCTAGATCGATGTGACTTGGAATCGGGGTCCTGACACCATGGGATCTTGTATTACGGAACGAGTAAAGAGACTTGCCGGTAACGAGATTAAACTAGGTATGGAGATACCTATGATCGAATCACGGGCAAGTAGCATACCGATAGACAAAGGGAACTACATACGAGATTAGCTGAATCCTTGACATCAAGGTTCGACCGATAAGATCTTCGTAGAATATGTGGGAACCAATATGGGCATCCAGGTCCCGCTATTGTTTATTAACCGTAGAGGTGTCTCGGTCATGTCTGCATAGTTCTCGAACCCGCAGGGTCTACACACTTAACTTTGGTGACGATATAAGTATAGTTGAGTCATTATGGTGGTTACCGAAGGTTGTCTGGAGTCCCGGATGAGATCCCAGACATGACGAGGAACTCCAAAATGGTCCAGAGGTGAAGATTGATATATTGGACGAAGGGTATTGGAGTCCGAAAGTGTTCCGGGGGTACCGGGTGATGACCAGGATGACCGAAAGGGGTTTCGGGGGGGGGGGGGGGGCAAGTGTTGGGTGCCTCATGGGCCAAGGGGAGGGGCAAACCAGCCCACTAAGGGGTTGTGCGCCCCTCACCCCATCCCACATTGCCAGAGGAGGTGGGGCGCCCCCTAGGGTTCCCACCCCTTTGGCTTAGGGGCCAAGTCTCCTTAGGGGAAAAACCCATCTAGGGTTTCCCTCTTGTGGTCGCTGGCCATAGATGGGATTCCCTAGGGGCGCCCCTCTTCCCCTTCCCCTTATATATAGAGAGAGGTAGAGAAAGGGCAGCCGCACCCTCATATGCCATGGCGCTGCCCCTCCTCTCCCTCGTAGCCTTCTTCCTCTCCGTAGCGCTTAGTGAAGCTGTGCTGAGATTCTGCCACCACCACTGCCACCATGGCGTCGTGCTGCCGACGGACTCGAGCTACTACTTCACCATCGCTCGCCGGATCCAGGAGGTGAAGGTGTCATCAAGCCGTACGTGTGTTGAACGCGGAGGTGTCATCCGTTCGGCACTTGGATCGGGAGTTCGTGGGACGGATCGTGATTGGATCGCTAAGATGTTCGCGGGACGAATCATGATTGGATCGCGAAGACGTTCGACTACATCAACCGCGTTTCTTAACGCTTCCGCTTAGCGATCTACAAGGGTATGTAGATCCAATATCTCCTCTCATAGATGGTCATCTCCTAGATTGATCTTGGCGAGCGTAGGAAATTTTTTGTTTCCCATGCAGCGTTCCCCAACACTGGGGTTCACAGGTTCACCAAGTGTAACTCTCAACATACAAAAATGTGGTGAGTAACATAGTCATGTGGATAAGTGCACAATAAAGTAACTCATACACATGTCATACATATGAGATGTGTTGCTATTATATAAGCAGTACATCCAAATTCTATAGACCGAGACCCTCCCTGCATCTATAGTTAACTAGATGACCCATTGCGCCAAGGGCGAAAGACCAATTGCAATCACAAAGCTAGGAAACATATGAATAACATGTTTTATGAATGATCCATGGAGGGTGACAGGTTCCCTACATGACTATGAATAAGCAAAAAAAATACAAGCAGACTATATGGAATAGATTTTAAGAACACATCTTAGAAGCTAAGCAAACCATTAGAAAGAAGTTCTTAGTGAACATCTGAAAGTACGACAGTAATGTATGCAATGGTAGGCCACTGTATGATGTTGTTTAGTTTACTTGAATTGGTTTTGCTTGTCTCATGGAAATAACATGGCCAGAACACATCACCGTAGCAAAGCAGAATACACATAATATGTTCCATTAATTTCACTGATGCATGAAAGCCCACTATGGCCTTGGTTTTGCCATTATACGAGATCAACTCCTAATGTGACCAGCTAGAAAGGATTGAATGGCCACAACTCCATCTAACCAAGATCTAGATAGGCGGCACGGAGTCAAAACAATTTCAGAAAAAACAGTTGGGCAGTTTTGAAAGGAGCAAACCCACCTTAGCCACCCGTTAAGACACTGACTCTGAACCGGGTCCATCACCAGCCGGGCCATGGGTGGTGTATATGCAAGGGGCGGATCGATACGACGATGGTTGTGGTGTCAATACCAGGAAAAAAACTCTCTCCTATAAACAGTTTGTACCGAGGATTTAGTACAAAAAAAACATGTTACAAAAAGTTTTTGGTATTTACCATATCAATAAAACAAGGCATTTTGAAGTTGAGTTTTTCTGTTCCACATTTTGCAACGTATCCCCAGTACCTATTCTTTTCTAGTCCCCAGACATATGGTACTTTTTATCAGAAGAAATAGATGACATGAGATTGGATTCTTTCATTGGTGTCGATGCAACACTCTCAAATAGAACAAGCCAATATATCCAAAAGGAATATTCTACTCTATGTGAAAGTATATATCAAAAGCATATTGCCATTCAACTGCAATACAAAACAGTGGAACAATTCCATGGACCACGATATTTATTTACTTATTTTTAAGACTCAAGATATCAAACAATTAAGCAACCATGTTTTATTCGGCATGCCATTAATTCCTCAACAACTTTGGTATTCATGCTCTAATTAACCAACAACATGCTTCCATTGCTCCCTTTTTTGTAAATTATACAATGTACTATCATGGTGGGATGAGCAGTTATATAATATGTCAGTTCTTCATAATTAAATCAATAGAAAAGCAACACGACCATGGGCATACACGTGACAACAATCATAATTCCCCAATAGATTACAATTTATCAAGATTAAAGAATACATGATTCCACAGACCATTGAATCTATTCTTTACTCGCATAAAAAACTACAACATAGTAATCCATTGCTTGAACTAATCTAAAGTAAGGGAACAAAGACTTTGATAGTTATTGGAACTGAGCTAGAGGGATGGAGTGAGGATTGATCCCCTTTGAATAAGAGCCCATGTCGAGGAATCAGACCTCCAGGGCGCTATGATAGATCTGCTCCAGGTAGATCTCTAAGGGCATCGGTTTTACGACACCGGATCCACAACCATGGGAACCGCGGCAGTAGCAACACCAATGTTTGACATTGGGTGCGTCAAGAAGTCCTCGTAGTCCTGGAGGAGGCTAGTACCACATATGCTTCTCCTCCTCCAACGGAGCACCGTGGGCGAGTTTGGGCACATGAGGCAGCAACAAAGGTGAGCACCACCCCCTCCTTCCTCTACCTGCCAGTGCTGCCCATCTCTTGGGCCCCCTCCTTGACCGCAATTGTTGTTCATGCTCACGAGATGTCCTGAGTAGCGGCAGTGGAAGCTTGGTGCCCTGGGTGATGACAATGTGGCCTAGGCAGGTTTGGTGGCGGTGGCCATCTAGGTTAGTTCATGCGAGGGATCTTGCCACACTGTTGCAGTTGGACTTGGACGATAGGGTCGCTTCCGTGCGTGGTGAATGGGAGTGGAAGGACGATGTGCGTTGGTTTTTTCCTTTCGGTTTTGATTGGAAAACACCCAGACGGGAGGCGGGATTTGTTGGAAAAATCAAAGGGTGGCGGGGTGGGTAATTCCTTCATTCGATGGTGCGAGCAAACAAATACATATATATTCCCCCTTAATAGTAGATACTAACTGACAACCACCTCCCCTGCCCCCTAGTTGTTTTTGTTCTCCTATTCAGAGCTAGCAATCAATCGTGCTTCAAGTCTCGTCGAGTTAGTCGAACTACCGACCACCATTGTATTTGTTGTAATGTTTATTGTCTCACACCTCCTGTTACACACAATTTTTGTCATCATCCTCACAAACCCCACTCATCATCGCTGAAGTTACATGGAGACCACAAGAGTTGGAAGGAGTGATGATAGCATCCTTCTTTGTCGCTTCCCGTGCCACACTCAACCTCGCGGTCTTGTTTGCTCTATGTCATCAAAATTATTTGGTGTCCTCACAATGTCAATGTCACGTCGACGAATAAAAAGATTAATTTTCATGCTCGCCCTTTGTCAATAGGTATGTGCGCATCCTTAAGACAAATAAAGGTATTTGCTCCTAGCGCTCTGCCTCGCCTTAATCTCCCACCATGCGATCACATCCTTGGTCTATGGCCTTCTTCACTGCTTCACACAATTCCTAGATGAAATGATGTACACCCAGTTCTCGCGATGAAACTATATGCAAAAGACAACAATCACGAATTCTAAAACAAACATAATATATTTCTTTTTCCATGGTGTGTGGATTTATAGCCTTGTATGACATTTACCTCCTTTCATGACAACATGAGCTGAGCAGTGCTATGTTGTATTTATATCGATTTTGACTTTGAATCATTGGTACTTTATGTTGTGTTGATGTATTTTTGAATTGTAAGGTGTGGGATGGTGGCTATGTGCTTAACCTTAATGGTTTGTACATTTGCAGACAATTTCCATAGTTTGCTATTAGAATTACCACGATAAGGGGGTCTTGCTTGTGGAGGCCTCGTTCCCAAATCAATGTTCAGTCAAACTAGCTAGCATTTTTTTGTGAAATGTCTCCTTGAATTTGCGGATAGTACTTGATTTCCATTTTATTGCAAATGGCTAAGAAAGCACCTATCTCACAATTGGATGATTATATTAAATTTCTTGAATACAATCTTAATATTTCTTATTGAGAAGACATGAACACACCAAGTTTTCGAGGACAAGTTTTTTCTTTTTGAAGAAAAGGGGTTCCCCCCGCCCCATTTTATTAGAAGGAGGCAACAAAAGACATAGTCTGTTCACAGCACTCGAATGAGCCCATTGGATTTGTGCTAACATCTTCGAGACCTCATCTTCCACAATGACTCAATGAGAGTTAATACATCACACTTGTTAGAAATTAATTCCCATAACAGATGATACATCCATTTTGCATCATGTTTTCTTACTGTTATTTATAATGTTTTTATGCATAGTAACACTTTATGGAGTAATTATAATGCATTTTCTCTCATAATATGCAAGGTTTACACAAAGAGGGAGAATACCGGCATTTGGAATTCTGGACCTGAAAGAGCTATGTCAGAGATACCTATTCCGCACATCTCTAAATGAGCTGAAATTTTACGGAGAATTTTTTTGGAATATGTAATAAATATTGGAGAAAAGAAATACCAGAGGGTGGCTGTCAGGTGCCCACAAGACACCAGGGCGCGCCAGCCCCTCCAGACGCGCCCTGGTGGGTGGCGGGCAGCCCAGCCCACCTCTGGTGCCCATCTTTTGGTATATAAAGTATTCTGACCTAGAGAAAATAAGGAGAGGACTTTCGGGACAGAGCGCCGTCGTCTTGAGGCGGAACTTGGGCAGGAGCACTTTTGCCCTCTGGCGGAGCGATTCCGCCAGGGGAACTTCCCTCCCAGAGGGGGAAATTAAAGCCATCGTCATCACCAACAACCCTCTGATCTTTGGGAGGCCAATCTTCATCAACATTCAACAACACCATCTCATCTCAAAAACCTAGTTCATCTCTTGTGTTCAATCTTTGTACCGAAACCTCAGATTGGTACCTGTGGTGACTAGTAGTGTTGATTATATCTTGTAGTTGATTCTAGATGGTTTATTTGGTGGAAGATTATATGTTCAGATCCATTATGCTATTTAATATCCCTCGATCTTGAGCATGAATATTATTTGTGAGTAGTTACCCTTGTTCTTGAGGGCACGGGAGAAGTCATGTTGCAAGTAAACATGTGGATTTGATATGTGTTTGATATTTTGATGATATATATGTTGTGATTCCCTTAGTGGTGTTATGTGAACGTCGACTACATGACACTTCACCATATTTGGGCCTAAGGGAATGCATTGTGGAGTAGTTATCAGATGATGGGTTGCTAGAGTGACAGAAGCTTAAACCCTAGTTTATGCGATATTCCGTAAGGGATTGATTTGGATCTATATGTTTAATGCTATGGTTGGATTGTTATCTTAATTCTTATTTACGTGAGTTGCGGCGGCTTGTGGGGGGTTAATTATAAGTGGGAGGCTTGTTCAAGTAAGAACATCACCCAAGCATCGGTCCACCCACATATCAAATTATCAAAGTAGCGAACACGAATCAAACCAACATGATGAAAGTGACTAGATGAAATTCCTGAGTCCCCTCAGGAATGCTTGTATTATAAGAGACCGTTCCAGCCCATCCTTTGCTACAAAAAGGATTGGTATACCTTGCTGCACTTTATTTACCGTTACCATTACTTGTTCTTTACAAATTATCTTATTGTCAAACCACTTGTTACCGACAATTTCAGTGCTTGCATAAATTACCTTGCTGAAAACCATTTGTCATTTCCTTCTGCTCCTTGTTGGGTTTGACACTCTTACTTATCTAAAGGACTATGATTGATCCCCTATACTTGTGGGTCATCACTAGACAAAT
The DNA here is from genome assembly GCA_021605145.1 of Aegilops bicornis. NCBI lineage: Eukaryota > Viridiplantae > Streptophyta > Magnoliopsida > Poales > Poaceae > Aegilops > Aegilops bicornis. The sequence goes on from CM038674.1 coordinate 191,565,096, forward strand.
TGTCAAAGAGCAGGAAAAGAGCCACTTAAATTTTTTAGCATTGTCTAAACTGGAATCCAGAAAAAGGAATGTAGATCATCAGCATATTGTCAGCTAATAATCCCTCCAAACACAACACTGGGGAGAACCCCGGATATAATATTGTTATGAGAGGCTTTAATTAACATGTTGGAGAAAACATCAACATCCAAGTTGAAAAGAATGGGGGAAAGGGGATAACCTTCTTTCAAACCTTTACCACTTACAAAAAGAATCATTCATATCATCCCGCCTAAGACAAAAGGAACAATTTAGGATAGTGCACATGACCCAACTAATCCAGTTGTTACCAAACCCTCTAGAGAAAAGCATTTCCACAGGGAAATCCCAAATTTCTCTATCACAAGCCTTCTCATAATCTAATTTAAGGATAAACCCAAGATTGTAGAGTGATGAAGCTCATGTATAGTTTCATGAGCTGTGACAACACTCTCAAGAATGTACTTCCCTTTAACAAAGCCTGATTGGCATGAGGATAAAAGTCTATCATAATTAGGAGAAACCCTATTATTCATAGCTTTACTAAAGATTTTAACAGACCAATTGCTGAGACTAATTGGCCTAAATTGCCTCATTTCTATAGCACCAAGTTCTTTAGGAATTAGGATAATACCAGCATAGTTAAGTATAGAAATGTCCAAGGCACCATTTTCAAAATCTCTCACTAAAGCCATAAAATCCTTCTTAATAATGTCGCAAAAAAACTGGTAGGAAAGAAAAGATAGCCCATCAGTACTTGTGATACGTCTTCGTCGTATCTACTTTTCCTAACATTTTTACTCTTGTTTTGGACTCTAATTTGCATGATTTGAATGAAACTAACATGTTGGAGAAAAAAATCAAGGAGAAAGAATTATCACGTTCCACAAGACGAAGCCACTGCCACCTCATGTTCTTCATCGGGAGGCCAGATCTTGAGTCCGTTTGGGGCTCCGGAGAGGGGGATCTTTGATCTTCGTCATCACCAACCCTTCTCCATCGCCAATTCCATGTTGCTCCCCACCGGGAGTGAGTAATTCCTTCGTAGGCTCGCTGGTCGGTGAGGGAGTTGGATGAGATTCATCATGTAATCGAGTTAGTTTTGTTAGGGCTTGATCCCTAATATCAAGTATGTTCTGAGATTGATGTTGCTATGACTATGCCCTGCTTAATGCTTGTCACTTTGGGCTCGGATGCTGATACGTCCATTTACCATCATGCTTTTATATTGATATTTATTGCACTATGGGTTGTTAGTATACATTATAGCACAACACTTATGCCTTTTCTCTCTTATTTTACAAGGTTTTATACAAAGAGGGAGAATGCTGGCAGCTGGAATTATGGACCGGAAAGGAGCAAATCTGAGAGACCTATTCTGCACAACTCCAAAAGTCCTGAAAATTTATGAAGAATTGTTTTTAATATATAAAAAATATTGGGCGAAGAAAGTACCAGAGGGGACCCAACAGGCAGCCACAAGGGTGGGGGGCGTGCCCTACCCCCTGGGCGCGCCCCCTGCCTTATGGGCCACCTGGTAGGCCTACGGTGCCCATCTTCTGCTATATGATGTGTTTTGACCTGGAAAGAGGAAGCTTTCGGGATGAAGCGCCGCCGTCTTGAGGCGGAACCTAGGCAGAACCAATCTAGGGCTCCGACGGAGCTGTTCTGCCGGGGAAACTTCCCTCTCGGAGGGGGAAATCGAAGTCATCGTCATCACCAACGATCCTCTCACTGAGAGGGGGTCAATATCCATCAACATCTTCACCAGCACCATCTCCTCTCAAACCCTAGTTCATCTCTTGTATCCGATCTTTGTCTCAAAACCTCAGATTGGTACCTATGGGTTGCTAGTAGTGCTGATTACTCCTTGTAGTTGATGCTAGTTGGTTTATTCAGTGGAAGATCATATGTTCAGATCCTTAACGATAATAATTACTCCCTGATTATGAACATGAATATGCTTTGTGAGTAGTTATGTTTGTTCCTAAGGACATGGGAGAAGTCTTGTGATAAGTAATCATGTGAGTTTGGTATTCGTTTGATATTTTGATGAGATGTATGTTGTCTCTCCTGTAGTGGTGTTATGTGAACGTCGACTACATGACACTTCACCATGATTTGGGCCTAGGGGAAGGCATTGGGAAGTAATAAGTAGATGATGGGTTGCTAGAGTGATATAAGCTTAAAGCGTAGTTTATGTGTTGCTTCATAAGGGGCTGATTTGGATCCATATGTTTCATGCTATGGTTAGATTTATCTTAATTCTTCTTTCGCAGTTGTGGATGCTTGCGAGAGGGGTTAATCATAAGTGGGAGGCTTGTCCAAGTAAGGACAGCACCCAAGCACCGGTTCACCCACATATCAAATTATCAAAGTAACGAACGCGAATCATATGAGCATGATGAAAACTAACTTGACAGTAATTCCCATGTGTCCTCGGGAGCGCTCTGTGTTATATAAGAGTTCGTCCAGGCTTGTCCTTTGCTACAAAAAGGATTGGGCCACCTTGCTGCACCTTAGTTACTTTTGTTACTTGTTACTTGTTACCCATTACAAATTATCTTATCACACAACTATCTGTTACCGATAATTTCAGTGCTTGCAGAGAATACCTTGCTAAAAACCACTTGTCATTTCCTTCTGCTCCTCATTGGGTTCGACACTCTTACTTATCAAAAGGACTAGATAGATCCCCTATACTTGTGGGTCATCAAGACCCTTTTTTGGCTCTGTTTCCGGGGAGTGAAGCGCCTTTGGTGAGTGGAATTTGGTAAGGAAACATTTATATTATGTTCTGAAATTTACATCACTTGTCACTATGGAAAATAATCCTTTGAGGGGCTTGTTCATGGTATCTTCATCTCGACCGGTAGAGCAAAGAGTTGCTCCTCAACCTACTGAACCTACTGAGAATATTTATTATGAAATTCCTTCGGGTATGATAGAGAAACTGCTAGCTAATCCTTATGTAGGAGATGGAACATTACATCATGATATGCATCTAATCTATGTGGATGAAGTTTGTGGATTATTTAAGCTTGCAGGTTTTCCTGAGGATGATTGATAATCCCCAAGTGCAAGGAATCATCGTAGCAATTTCCAAAGGTGGAAGTGATAAGTATGGAGTGTCGAACCCACAAGGAGCTAAAGGTAAGATTAATATTCTCTCAAGTGCTATCTGCCACTGGTACGACTCTACATACACCGTACGTTTGCTTCCATCTAGAAATGAGAAATAAAACTACGTTGTGGGTATGAAGAGGATAGCTTTGCATGATATCGGAGAACTAATATATAAAAATAGGTGTTGTTAACATAAAGTTGGAATATATTACTATATATTATAAATAACGAGTGTGGAATAATGATGGATCGGTGTGCGGAATTGTCCTAGGCAATTGTTAACAAGATCGGTAGTCGTAATTGCAATTTTATATGAGGGAGATGCATAAGCTAACATACTTTCTCTCCTTGGATCATATGCACTTATGATTGGAACTCTAGCAAGCATCTGCAACTACTAAAGATCATTAAGGTAACACTATAAAAAAAATACACTTCCGTGATGATACGTGTTTGTCACAGTAGGTCACGTTTTTTGTCATGCATGTACATCCATGACAAATTTAACAGAATCAAGATAGTCATACCGTGTCATCGTAGAAGTGTTCCATGACATTACCAAAATTATCATCACGGAAGTGTCCACTTCCATGACGATAAATCGCGCGTGACAGAAGTGCTTTCGTCAAGGGTGACCGACACGTGGCATCCACCGTAACGGAACGCCGTTAAGCTATCGGGTCGGGTTTTGGATCCGATAACCCGTTAACAGCACCAACCAATGGGAAATTTCCACGTGTAAAATTCTTATAGGCCGGACGTAACACGTGTCACCTCGTCAGTGGGTCAGATAGGCGCCTATGATATGTCGACACGTGCCACAGCCCACCACTGACCCATTTAGCTTACAAAGCCGGCCCGTTTGACTTGGTCAAAAGTTAACGGGCTGGCCCATGAAAAGCCTATTAACGATCTCTTCGCAAATAGCCCATTTTACGGCCTGTTAGGCACTAAAGGAAATCGGCCCAACAACATCATGTGGGCCGTCGAATATAACACCAGCTCATTTCACTTTCGGCCCATGTATGGCCCATGACGTCTTTCGGCCCATATGAGGCCTTCGTATCTTTCGGCCCTTTACAGGCCCACGGTGACCCTAGCCCATAATGAATAGTAATTTTCGTTGTACCCATTAACGGCCCGTGATTTACATGGGCCGTTTCCAGCCCGTGTTAGCTTTCGACCTATTGACGGCCCATACGTTCTTGGGCTCCTTTTACATTACGACTACTTAGGCCGTTCTTGGCCTGTTCCCTAATGGGCCAAATTGACCCATGGCAAGAGTCGGCCCGTTCTTGGCATGTTCCCCAAATGGGCCAAATTCAGCCCATGGTAAGAGTCGGCCGTTCTTGGCTGTTACCTTAATGGGCCAAATTGACCCATGGCAAGAGTCGCCCGTTTACGGCGGCCCGTCCCATATTCGGCCCATTAACGACCGTTATGCCCGTGATGTAATTAAGCTTTTGCAGTCATACGGCCTGTTAACGGCCCGTTACCGTGCTGGGCCGATACCAATTACGCCCGATTACGGCCCATGTAGACCCATTTATCCGATGGCCCGAGGCCCACCGATTACATGCCCATTTATCAACGACCCGTAGGAGACCCATGGATCCTACGGCCCGTATATGGCCCATGGGTAGTTGCGGCCACTAGCAAACCAGGAAAAAGAAGAATAGGAAATAAATAAGGCGAAACTAACGCTAGGCTATTAAAGGCGATTACACAGATTACATCCACTCGGCATCAAAGATCGCCACCGGTGCAAATATAGGGAACACCCTACACTATACAAAAATGGCTTGTTGTTTTCTTTCTTGGGTGGCTGCGTTAAGAATAAATTTTGTATCGCACCAAAACAAATTACAACTATATAACAAAAGGAAGGTTGGCATAAAACTTAACAGTCTAGCAGATAAATGCACCACCAGAAGTTCATAAGCTCGGTTCATTTGACCTGACTATTACATTTTCATGTTGTATTGTCCGATGGAGAACCATAACCCTCGCCTTCATTTCCCCTAGGCTCCTGAACAACATTGCAAATGTCTGATAGTCTGGTTTCAAAACCATGCATATCTTGACGACATTGAGCAATGTTTCTCCTTGTTTCACAAAGGGCCTCTGTTAGGGAATGGACTTGTGTCCGAGCGCAGATACATCATTGCTTTGAGCTTGCATATCTTGATCATGAGGCAGTTTGGGCGATATTGCCTTAACAACCAACCCAAGATACGCAGAACGTGCTTTTGGCACTTTGTTAGTGGATGTCTTGACCCACTGCAGCAAGAGCCGACATTGCGGTTATAGTTGCCTCGCCACCTTCGTAAGGTGGCGGTTCCACCATTTTTTCCATAGCTCATTTGAAAAGTTGAGGTTTTACATTAGTAGTACCAGCGAGAAGATATTAAGGAGGCAACAAAACCAAAAAAATAGCTTTGGTCTATATACAGAACTTATTCCGGTGAACCCATGTAAAATATTAGTTGTATTTTATTGCAAAGTACATAATAAAACCAGGTTCCAAACATATGACCATGTACCATCGCTAATGTATTGTCTATTTCTTCACATTGTATTGAGGGCTAAGGATAAGGAGATGAAGTTTATAATACGGTGAGCATAGTATGACATCATTCATATCACAAAACAACTGAGAACAGACAAACATGCAATTGTAACGTTGTGTGGGCAAGTCCAGCTCGGAACTAGACTACGGGTCAAGATCAAAGGAACATCACTCCTCCCTTTTAAACCTTGTAAGGTGCAATGATACGCTAAGACAATTGTGTATAAAATTGAAAAGAGTAATAGACATTGGCCGCATAAACCATGTAGTTCAAGGCACAAGTCGAGAGTAAGTAGTAGTTAAAAGGCATGAGGATTAAGGACTTACAACAATGCTTTGACTAGTGTAGTCATGCCCTTCTTCTTCTTTGGTGTGACAGTCCTTGAAGATTTCCACAACATTTGGTTCAGGTACTTTTTGGTCCTTGCGGGCTTTCCTCTGCATTTCGAACAAGTCAATATAGATTTGATAATATGGTACAACAAAAAGAGTGAAATAGCAGCTAATTACAAGAGCCTCGCAGTGTGCAATATAGCTACGAGATCCTGTCGTATGTTGGAATTTCACTTTAAATGCGGTTGGCCTTGTTCTTTGAACAGTTCACCTACAAGAAGATTGATTTGTGTGGCACATGCGTCAATAGGACTTCAACATGTGATCTGATCACATATATATAATGTACCTGATACTTCGGATCAGACCAGTGTTTAACAAGGCCCCTCTAGTCTTCATCCGATATATTTTCCACTAGAGATGTTTGGGAAAGTTCACTGTTAGCCTTGCCTTCAAAGTGAGTTTTCCTCAAGTTATATCGATCTTTGTCATGAGCGGACTTGAAAACATGGGTGCAAGCTTGTCCGTTGCGACATCTTGGCTATCCAACTTGAACCTCATCTGTTGAAAATTATGGGAGTCTCATTATCAAGAACCTAGAAAGTATGGGATGAGCAAGACGATATTACTAGTTTCAATACATAACCATACTTACGGATAAATGGTCGAGGAAGGTGTTGAACTGGGTTTCGTCTTTGTCATTCCTATCTTGAATCCATGTTGGGAGGATACGTACATGACACCTAACGGCAACCGCTGCCTCTCGATACTAACTTGGTGACTCAGAGCATCACGTGGCCTTTTTAAACCTGCCTCAAAAGCAGATCTCCATTCTTCCTCCTCTAGATTTAGTTAACCTATCGAGCATTATCCACGATGTTTGTTTCCTCTTGCGCCTAGGTGCTAGTCCAACAAAGAACATAGGAAGTGTTAGTGTACATCAAACTGTGAGACTACATATAAAGAAGCATGCAACTGTAACTTGACTCCAGCAACTACCTTGTTGCTGTTGAAGCTCACAAGGTTCATCTGATATTGCCAACTCGTCTTGTGTCAAGAGTGCTTGGGAAGTAGTGTCAGGTGGCAAGGGAGCTTAGGAACGTGCTGCTAGCTCAGTTGACACATGAGTATGTCGTGCAGCTGGTAGTACTGTGGTAGGTGTTGCAAGAACTAGGGCTGTCTCTGCTTGTTTGGTGGCAGCTATTTGTTTCTGTTTGGATTTTTTGCAGCTCGTGTAGCATGGGATGCTTTGTGTTTGTAGAATTTTCATTTGGACTTTCACCTTCTATTGCACCATCGATTACCGGCAGAATCTGCAGGATTCATCCGCTTCTCATTCACTTGCCATTCTGTGTTTCTTCCTCTTTCTTTGTGCCATGTTAAGTCAAGCCGACAAGAAAAAGCGAATAACAATTTAGTTCTTCGTAACAAATTGATGCGTGATGCATTTAACCGAACTTTGATGTTAGACAACCACATGATAGGAGGATGTAATATGTATGAAAAGCAGGGACGGAGAGATAACTGTAACTATGATGTGTAAACTAAGAAGAAGACATTTCACCAAATTAGAAGCAATGCAATGGAAGGTAGACACCATATGAAAGATGCTACAAATATCGCTCTTGCCAAGTTAGCAGTGTCTCAAAGATAAATGGCGTTTAAACAAATGTGAAGCGGTACAAGAAATAAATCATATGCAAGATGCAAACAACATCACACTACCATGTTAGAGGTCTCTCGTCATTAGTGCCATTGCATATTCACAGCATTGCATATTCGCAGACTTATGATGTGTAAACTAAGGAGAAGGCATTTCAACAAATTAGAAGCAATGAAAGCTAGACACCATATGAAAGATGCAACGAATATCACTCTACCAAGTTAAAACTGTCTCGTCATAAGTGCCATTTCAACAAATTAGTAGTACAAGCTAGAAAAGAATGTGAGATGTAACCTATATCACACTCCGAAGTCAAACATGTCTTATGATAAGTGATTGTTGCAGGTTACACAACAGTAGTAATTTGATGTAAGAACATGGTGTGATAGACAGATATTGTATGTTCTAGAAATAGGAACACGTGTCTTATTCAAGTATAATGTGTAAAGTAAGCAGATGGAATTCAACAAAATTAGAAGCAATACAAGCTAGAGATCACACATAACATGCAACCACATATAATAGTGCCAAGTTAGAGGGAGCACCGGTGATGTTTGCACTAGGGGAGACGTGCTCATCATAAGCACAACTTTGTTGAGTGTCTATGCATGTGTTGTCTTGGAAATCATCTTGGGGGTGTGGAGGAGTAGAAACTATAGAGGCCCTCCGTTTGGAAGGAGTACCTTTATCCGCTGCTTTGCTAACTTCCTTCCGCTTTATTGATTTTGAATTGTCAAGTAAAACCGACAAGAAAAAGCAATAAATTCTCTCTTCAGAACTCATTCATGCATGATACTGACAATCACTACTTTGATGTAAGGCAAACACATGATACCGAGGATGGAATATGTACGAAAAACAGACGACATGGCATGTTCACAACTGTTTGTGTAAACTAAGCAGAAACCATTCCAGCAAATAAGAAGCAATGCAAGCTAGACACCACATGAAAGATGCAACAAATATGACTCTGCCAAGTTAAAAGCGTCCCATCATAAATGGAATTTCAACAAATTAGAAGTAGCGCATGCTATAAATCATATGAAAGATGCAACTAATATCGCACTGCATATACTAAAGGTGTCTCGTCATATTGGTTGATGCGGGATACAAAAAAACAATAGTTTTATGTAAGGACATGCTTAATAGACAGATGTACTATGTACTAAATACATGAAGGCATGTCACATTAACAGGTATAATGTCACATTTACAGAGTATAAGCTAAGCGAGACTAGCACATGCAGTTTAACCAGATTGGAAGAATTACAATCTAGACACCATATGCAACATGCAACCACATATCACGCTGCCAAGTTAGAGCAAGCACCTCACGATGCTAGTGTAGGGAAATGTCTGTAATCAACTACAAAGCTATGTTCACTATCTTCATCTAGCATTTACATTTCTTGAGAATCATGTCGGAGGTCGACGCTGCATTCTTTAAATGAGGAGTAGTCCCCTTGCCTACCTGCCTCGTCATAAGTGATTGATGAGGGATACACAAGAACATTAGTTTGATGTAAGAACATGGTTAATACGGATGTACTAGTATGTACCAAAAGCGAGAAAGGCATGTCATATTCAAAGGTATAAGGTGTAAGCTAAGCGGATGCAATTTAACCAAATTGGAAGCAATACAAGCTAGACATCCTTTGGAGTGGTGAACATGATCATCTAGGACCTAAGAGCACAGTGGGAGGCGGGCTGCTTCGCCACCATCGCGGCTTTTTAGTTGGCTTCGGTGATGCCTGTCTTTCTTTGGGCTTGTCCTTTGGCTCGGCTAGTGCCCGACTAGCTATTTGTCTTCCGGTGCTCACGGGATGGTGGTTCATGTAAAAATATCTTTCCTTATCTTAATAAAGACCGACTTGACCTTTCGAATACAAGCTAGACACCATATGGAACATGCAACCACATATGACACCGCTGAAGTTAAAGCAAGCACACAGGATGGTGGTTCATTGCGGCGAGGTCATCAACTCGAGCTACGTTTACCGTCTCCATCTCACGACACCGCACCCTTTATAGCGTTGTAACGTGTCTTGCCTACCAAAGACATCTAAGTCGAGCGACTTCTCTCTTTTCTTTGCTGCTTCTCTTTCGGCAGAGAGTCTGAAATACCCTTGCATAAAAACACAATAGTGAGAGTATGGGTGAAGTGTGTGCGAGAACTAGTGCACTATAAAAGTAGCGAGATAGCAGTGTGGCTGAAAAAAAAATGACAGGAGACATATGATAGCTCTACAACATTGCATGGCAAACAAAATTAGATTCTACTCCGTATGATTTTGTAATATATGAGCACAGAAATGCAGGTACTCCTCCAAAGACACCACCACATGTGGTCATATCTAAGATAACGATCATTGAAAATAAATAGGTCAGTCGATTTTTTTAATGAACCGTCCGATCTATTAGGAACGGGCAGATGGCCTTCGTCTACCTCCCGCCAGTCACTGTTGACGATCTTTCTTGAACCGCCAGCGACCACGAGCCGAGACCCGTGCCTCCGCCGCCCCGCCCTCCCATCGACCTCACACCACTGCCGTGCTTGGCAGCGCCCCCAAGCCATCCCTTTAATCCCGGCCAACCTCCAGATCGGGCACCAGTAGCTCTAGGCCGCAGACGCCACTAAGATAAACACCAAGGCGCTGCTTCCCGGTAATGATCGTACTAAGCGCTGTTACGCCGAGAATGCTTCCGTTAATTGGGAATCAATCGGCGAAATTGAAATTCAGGGGACGACGGACCTCTAGCTAAGGTGAAATAGTATATGAGGAGAAACCTTGTGCATCGCGAGTTACTAGGAACATCTAGTATCAAGAATAAGCGGTCAACTAGTGTCTTCTGTGGGATGAATACCGTGCAAGCAGAGACGTAAGATTTGCACGAATAAGGGAATAGGAGTACCTTCTTCGGTTTCCGGTGTGGTCACCTCCACATGTCGCGACGATCTTCTTCTTTTTACCGGGGAAACCGATGTTCTGGAGGGTGCAGGCTTGGACGAACCCATGGCCAAATTGTTGATCAGGTGTTGCCGTGGCCGTATGTCGGCGGAGGGGAAGCAGATCCGAGGCGGCGAAGGACGGCGTAGCAGGAACAACTCCGGTGCGGTGGAGGGTGGCGATGTTGGAGCGGCAGCGGTGAGGCGCAAGACGGCGTGGTTGAACTGGCTCGGGTACGGACGGCTCGGCCTCGGCTTCAACTACTAGCCGTGGAGGGCGTTGCGGTTGAGGTTGCGGTGGACGACGACGTCGGGGTATCGGCTCCAGCGTGATGGAGGAGGGCGGTGGTTGATGGGTGGGATGGGGTGGCGGACGGAGGACGCCGGGGTTTCGCGGCTGGTGGAGAGGTAGTTTTGGCGCCCACGAGTACGTAATGGGGAATCGGACGGGTGGGGGAACCATGTTTGATGCAGGGACGCGCTTGTTTTTGGCTTTTTGAACAGAAGATGGGACACGCTTGTTTGAAATTTGGGGAAAGTACAAACTTTGCCCCCCTCTTAAATTTCGGACCTACCGCGGGTCGGGGGTAGGATGGTAATCCCAGGTGTCCCAAATAGTGGGCGGGACTGATTTCGGCCGCGCGCATGTGTGCTTAGGCGGCCATTGTGTATGAATGTTTTTCGGAGGCGGTTACGTGGTGTCTAGATGAAGCTACAAACCTACCCCGGTTTAGACCTTTGGACGTCGGGCCGGTAGGTTTCACAGGTCGGAGTTATTAGAAAAGTAATTTCCTTGTACTACCAAACATTGGTCTCTCGCGGTTTCAAGTAGTAGAGGCTCTTTGGCGTTTCGCTCGAAATTTTGAAACACGAGGCATTCACGTTTAGAGTACTCTTGAACTATGAGGATTGACCTAAATAGACAACGTTATATTTGACCTTGTATGTTTGAAAACCTCATTAAATTATCCGCTTCCTTTTGAAATTTTGACACTTGAAAATCCTATAACTACGATATTTTGGAATGGAGGAGCTAAATTTGAATCTATTTTGTACACGACTACATATGTTATTATGTACAAAATCAGAGCAAAGATTGGTACCCCCATAGTTTAGGTATGGTTTACAAATGCCATGATATCAAATTCAAATAATTAAATGGACTTCATGTTGAATTCAATTTTTTTAAACCACCTTAGGTTGAATTCAAATGTATGCTAGTTCATAGGTAGCTATTTATAAATGTCCATTGTGTAACTTTCGTATGTATAATGTGCTTTACACACACAACATGAACTATCCTCACGTTTATATTCGATTTCTAAAGCGATGCATTGTCTGGAGATCAAAATACTAACTATGTGGATCAATTGTGTCAAATAATAACATAGACATGCTCAAATTCGATAGAATCTAGATGTCTGATGGATCAATGACCGCTCCTTATGCGAATTGCAAATATCATGATCCCATCCTAATATTTGGATACAATTTATATCTTTTATAAATGTGTAGAGCAGTCTTTTACGTGTAGTTTCACTCTCGATCTGTGGTCTCTCACACATGCTCACACACTCTCTCCCGAGGTGTCTTTCTCGCACACATGCTCTAGATATAACCCTCCCTCCCTCTCGTAACCATTTACAACTGTTTTCACTAACCTTTATCACAAGCACTCTTCCTCTCACAAACATACACACGCACAATCCTCATCGACCCTTTCTATATACATGGACCTGCCTACGTGTCTCATGTACACACATTATCTTTACGCTTGTCTCTCACGCATTATCTCACACCTCTCTTCCTAATCGATTTAGTATGATTCTAGCGAGCATTTTGTAGGATGCCCCTTAAAGTTAGGTTGGATGAATAGTAATATCGTAGATAAAGGGGTTACCTTAGTCCGAGAACCTAGGGTTACAAATCTTAGCCGGCTTTGTCAGTGGACACAGAGTCCTTCACAATTCTTCTATCTTTGTCTTGTACGACTAGTCATCCATGGGTCTTCCTAAATGTGTCATGGGCCGACCAATGTGGCGCAGGACGCAACCGAACGAAGGGCCTCACCTCGACCCACTGGACCTCACGCGGTGACACACCCTCTGCCCCACGTCTCATTATCTTCTCACAACCACACATACCAACACAAACACCACACACAAAATTTCTCCTGGTGCCTCTATTCCCCCCCCTTGCATATACACACTCAAGGGAATGGAATCTCTTGTCATGATGTCATATTCGTCTCTCTCTCTCTAGACCACTCTCATTTCTCGTGCTATCACTCCCACACCCCCTCCCCCCGTCGGCCCCTCTATCCATGCCTCTCTCGAATACGTAATACACACACATACCTCTCTAGGCCTCGCCAAATGCATCAACTACACATTCACACATGTTACATCACGTACCCCATTGATCTAAAAAGCCCTCTCTTCACGTTTATTTCGCATACAACATTCCTTTTGAATAAAGTGTGGCCAAAAAATTATTTTAGAGGTTCTACATATATACAACATTACAAAGTTATATGGAGGAGTACGAACACTAATTTGCATTGCATGGTGCCCACAATGATATTTATTCCGCACTGTGAATTTGTATATTTTTATACTATATACAAAGTTAGTCATAATAAAGAGAAATGAAGAGCATCTCTCTCTCCATCGCATACCCCCGCCCCCTGTACGCCCCTTTCACATATGCACACAAAACTATCTCCAAGACCTCTAAAAGTAAGCCCCCAGAAAAATCACACGTGTTTCATCTTTCTCTCACGATATATGCAATGACGATCATTGTATTTGAAGCGAAAGCACGATACATAAATTGGACTTCATAATCCACTCATTATGGTCACCGTTTACGTTTAGTGGTTATTATCTGATCACGGGCTCACCGTACAACTTTATATTTGCTCATGACATGACTAGTTGACCGATTAAACGCTCCACGTGGCACCTCTAGTGTTGCATCGCATTATCTCACTAACATCGTGCCCACAGCCGACTTGTATCTACTCTACATCTACACTATTATAAAATACATAAAATACACTCTTATAAAAAGCGAGTTGGTGATGATGGTGTGCCTGCCATCCTGCAATATAGGCCGTCCGATTTATATCGGCGGATAGGAAAGAAAACTATGGCAATTTTGCAAAAAGGTACCCACGCACCTCTCCAGATTTGCAAATAAGGCCTTCCTTCGTTCATCCTTTTCTCTCACAAGATAAACAAGTCATACAAATGCATCTTGATGTTACGTGCAACGCATGAGCATCTTGCTTGTAAGAATGAAAACAAGCGACAAAAAAAATATTCTCGACGGTGGTTGAAGTCATGACCATGAACACAATGGACAAGGTGGCCTTGTATTGGTATCTTTGAGCCGTCTGTTTTAACACACAGGAGCTGGTGTGGTGATTATACACACACGCACGCATGCACACTAACTCCATCCACGCAACACTCACACAAACACATGCACCCACGCACGCACGCAACACTCACACGTACACACGCAGCCACGCACACACGCACGCATGCATGCACACACCAGTACACCACATGACCAACACACACTCTCACGCTCAAGTGCTCAACCTACACGTGCATGCGCACACATCAGCCCCGGCTGCATACATACACAACCAGGTGATTCCAGCGCGCAGGTTGGAGCCTTGTCGGCGCTGCGTAAATTTGTGTTTATCGACCTTTTCCATATGCGAACTAACAAGTGGGACCCACAAGGAACATGGTCAATTTAACTAGTCAACATGGCGCCACGCAGACTATTTGGCGGTCAACAGAGTGCAATCCGATCTTTGAGCTGTGAGCAAGTGACCGGATAAGCACCGAAAAACATATATAGTGACCGTAATCAGCTTATTCTGAAGTTCGGTGACCGTATTCGCTTTTCTCTCTGTAGGCCCTCCAAAACTACATCTCTACACGCTCGCATGTTACATCTAACAACTATGCAATACAGCACTACTACTACACTCTAACCCAATAAATCATATGTGTTTTTAGTTTTACTAGATATCATATTGTTACTTATAATTATTCAGTTTGCATACATTAAAATTGCCTTTGAAATGTATGGCCAGTATCATCTGCCGCGCGGGAAAAATCCCGCCCTTTCCTGTTTAATTGGGTTTGTATCGATGGATCGTGCGAAACAGCAAAACTATAGTACTATACAGTACAAGTGACAGTTCAACTGGGCGTCGTGTAAATCTACTCCTCCGTCGTCGTAAGAGTGGGCGCCGCTTTCATAAATCTTCTAGTCCCGTTCACGACATGTGGGACATCAAGCTACCGGGTCCACGTGCCATACCGAATACAAGTGCAGAGCAGCCGGGTGAAGCACCCAGTCATGGCGCCCGGCGTAGTAATGAGCAATGAGGCGTCAAATCACAAAGCTGCACCTTTCCCGCAGCTTAAGTTGGAGGGACGAAGTAATAATGCTAAAAAAGAAGTTGGAGGGACGAAGCAACCATCATTTCACTCGTTCTTTGAATCCGCTTCTCCCTCATCTTCTTCAACTTAACCACGTGTTGCTTCGCCGTTGTTCTCCCTCATGTGGGACGCGGATCAGCTTGGTAAAGCAATCGACATGTGGGACCGCATGTTAGCAAACCGCCAGACAACGTCCTCCGAAAATAAGAAACCTCCCCCGCCATCCGCGCGGCAAAATCACCTCCTTTTTACTAATCTTTGATTCTATAATTTTTTAGATCAATATAATTGAGATTTGTTTAGATAGCACACAGGAGCAAAACCAAGTGGTACGGTTAAGGGCATCCACAATGTGTAGCCAAATGTGAAAATAGATTTTGGCATCGTGGGAACCATTGTGGATGGTGTTGCCAAAGCCAAAAAGATGGAACCGAAGCTCCCTGATTGATTGATTGAAGGAATAGAAAATGCAACGTCTCTCCTCTTTCTCCCATGCTTGGATGCATGCGATGCGAGATAGAGCACAAAGTCTACTCCCTGTCCCTTCTATCACAAATCACAAAGCGTGAGGCGTCTAATCACAAAGCATGGACGAAGCAACTATCATTTCACTCTTCACGACTCCGCTTCTCCATCGTATTCTTGAGAAGCCATCTCACCACACTAGTACTCCTAGTAGTAGTACTAGTAAAGGACTTCTGGATGCAAATAAGGCGGTTGTCTCGGCTTGCGGCGGCACTTGCGAGCGACTTACCGTGGTCTCCCTCAATGGCGTTCTCCGTCGAACGCACTTCGCCAAACCACAAAAAGAAAGTCGACGTCACCGCAATGGGCAAGGAATTCAAATATAGTTACTACCTCCATTTTTTGGTACACAAGGCCAGTATATCAAAATTACAATTTGCAAAGGGCCACTAACACTAATCGAGGCAAAATTGATGGGGTTAGCAACCAAGGACATTAATATCCCCTGCATGCATGCGAAAGTGAGAATGTTCGTTTGCATGACGCTGCATTAATCAAGCGATGAGGAGTGAGATGGTTAGCTCTTTGGTCTTTCGAGAAAAAAATACGCATTAATTGACACGTGAAACGAGGATTCGTATCGATTAAATCCCGCGAAGGAAAACCCCGCCTATCTTTTTTAACACTAGTACTCCTAGAATGCGTGCGTACTTATCCTGTTTGGGTCTAGGCCTTGCATTGCCAAACTTCGCCACACATTTTTGCCAAGCTTGCCTAAAGTTTTCAAAATGAGAAGGAGGTACACTTGCGCACGGCTGTAGCGGTCGCACCGCACCCTCACATGGTCGCTTCTGCACGCCGTGGTTGCACCGCACCCTCACACAGTCGCTCATGCACGCCGCAAACCCAACCAAGGGAACGCACCCTCACTGACACGTGCTGTCGCATGTGAACAAATCAAACTCAGCCATCCTATCGCTGACACATAATTTTCGTTCATAGAGTATGTTTATCCAACCGCATGTTGGGGAGTATCCGTACGGCCCGTGCGGTGGTCTGTTGGGGAAGAAGAAGAGGTGAGGAAGAAGGAAAGAAGGGTTAGGAGACGTAGGGTATTCATCCAATCGCCTGAAATGGTAGACTGACCCAAGTCAGGCGACTTGCATAACAAATAGTATGTTTTTACACAGCAAAAGATCCATAAAAACAACAACATAAAGAAAAACTATCACTGCTCGCGGAAAGAGACATCCTCGTCGTCTTTGGCTGCCGACGCAAACCAGCCGTCGCTGCCGACGTGTGTCTCCGCACCGTGGTTGTCCTCGGCCTCCAGCTACTCGTTCAAGCAGAGCGTGCGGGCGCTCTGCGCGGACGAGAGCACAACCCGGTTCAAGTCGAGGACGTCCGGTTCCGCTGCGGAGAGGCCTCGATGGTAGCGGCATCCAAGGCGCTCTGCGTCGAGTCGAGCCTCCGCCGCCCGGTTCAAGTCCAGGACTTCCGGTTCCGCCTGCAGGAGGGCGTCGATGAGAGCGGCATCCGCGCGCTCTGCGTCGAGTCGAGCCTCTGCCGCCCGGTTCATGTCTAGGACGTCCGGTTCCGCCTGCAGGAGGGCCTCGATGGCAGCGGCATCCACGCGCTCCGCCTCAAGTTGAGCCTCCGCCGCCCGGTTCACATCCACGACATCCGGTTCTGCCTGCAGGAGAGCCTCGATGGCAGAGGCATGCGTGCGCTCCGTGTTGAGTTGAGCCTCTGCCTCCGGTCCTCCTTTAGTATCGCCATGTTGAACCACCGTCCGCTTTGCACCATGGGGGACTCGGACGCCGCATCAAGTCGACGTCCATCGTCTCATACCCATCGGGGGCCTTCTGCTCCGCGACCTCCACAGTGAACATTGGATCGGCTTCCTCCTCCTCGTAGCTTGGCTCCAGAGAACTCGGGGATTGGCCCGCCGCAAAGCGAGCTTGGGAATAGAGGTCTGTGGAGCCGACTGCCGCCGCGACTTCTGCGCGGCGCTCCGGCGTCAGCATCTTTTAGTAAGTGGTCTTGTGGTGCACCATGGCTTTCCGGTGAACTAGGGGACGCTTGATGCGGGCTAGGGGATCGAAAGGTGGGGGAATGGGCTGGAGATTTGGTGTGGTTTTAGGGCAGTGGCTGGCATAGGCCGAGCAACGAAGGTTCTGGTGTGAATAGTAGTTCCGATGATGACTGGTCAATCGGTTTTGACTGTACATCTCTCTTGTCGCGTTCGCATTGCAGCCCGGCACGCTGGACCCTCCACGTCGCTCACCGAATGGAACGCGCTTCATCTTGCGTTTTCGCTCGCTTGTGGGACCGCAGTTGAGAGCAAACCGACGTCCCAGGTGGGTGGGGCCCCTTCCTCCCCCTTCTCCAATACTAATTATCCACGTTGCACTTTACGTAAAACACGTACATTATTTACGTAGCATTGCCCCCCCTGTCCGCGTCATTTATTATACCACCACTCCCTCCGTTTTATGCAGAGTAAATAAAAACAGAGGGAGTATACTACGGATGAGGATCCCCTGACGTGGCCGAACCCATTGAGTAACTGACATGCGGGGCCTAGCAAGCATGGGGTCCGCCAGTAAGTGACCGAAAGGGAGGGTAAGGAAGGGATACCTACGTCAGAGGATCCACTTCCACTATACTACTTTGACCAAATGTTAGAGTAATAATATATGACATGCAACTTACACAAATGTTAGAGTAATAATATATGACATGCAACTTACACAAAGCATACAGGGTGTAATGCATTTTTCGAGGCTAACTTTGACCAAATGTTAGAGTAATAATATATGACATGCAACTTACACAAAGCATATGGTCAATTTCGTATGTGAAAGGAGTTTCCAATGATATAATTTTCACATTATACATCTCATGTACTCCTCCGTCTAGGTGTATAAGTCATCTTCTGAAAACCAAATAATCCCAAAACACGAGGCGTGGTGCATTAACTTCTACCTCGTTTCTTGTTTCTTGACATATGAACCAATAAGAGATGAGGGTGTGCATGCTTTTAATGACCTGAGACTATCAAACATGACATGCAGTGGTTAGTTCATTGCATGCAATACTATTAATTAGCAAATAAACATTAGTGTCTCTCGTTTCTCCCTCCTCCTTGGTCATGGTGCACAGCCTAAGATGACTTACTCACCTATGTGAAAGGAGTACTATTAATCTTGTCAATAGTCAAATTGGAAACCATCTCGAGTACAAGTCTAGGAGTACGTACGAATCTAACAATATTGATTGTGCGTTGTTGAATGTTGATACCTTTTTCATCATAGTAGAGATACTTTGACTACACATAAAACTTATACTCCTATCATAGTATGTAAAGTAGAAAGGACAGGAGGGAGTATATTGTACGTTCAAAAACGAAACGAACATTGAATACCCTTTATATATGATTTGCGGATGCTATGATCACCGGTTCAAAATTTTGAATCCGCCTTAGGTATCACGTGCCCCACTCGTTCCCTCTCGATTTCATCTCGGGTCCGGAGATCTATTGAAAGAGGACTAGGGTGGGTACATGCGAATGATACTCATGGAATTTTCAAATGAGGCATGCGGGAGGATGGACTCATTGGAGGCGACATGATCGATGGAGAAGAGGGTTGGAGAGGAATGAGAAATAAGCAAATGCCACATGATTACACTTGAATGGCTCAAATAAACAATAAGTTGTCTCGCTTGGCCTACATAGTGAAAGGCCCACGCGAACGCCGGAGCATCGACGCTCGAATATGGTCGGGAAAACAGGGAAACCGACATAGCGCAGACTAGTCCAATGGAGGATCTGGCCCACGACCTCCTCGCCACCGACAACCTTTCATGTGGGTCATTGGGGCCAACAACAGGTATGCAGCTCCGGCCACCGCCTCGACACGGCGACCATGGTGAGCGACACACTCAGTGTCGTCGATAGACACGGTCGGTTTCGATGTGCCGAGGGTGGCGTTAGTGCTATGGCACGACCAACGGTATGTTTGGTTTGTGCCCAAGGTTGCCCCATCAAAGCATTGGGTAGCCAAAATTTTGGTTGAGGTATTGGTTGCCCATGATTTGGCCGACATTGGCAAGAAAAATGAACTAGAGTTGGCTAGAGTTCATTGGCATGCCAAAGAAATGGCAACCATCCAAACAAAGACCAATCTTTGGGTCATGACCAAAATTTTGGTAAGGTGCACTTTGGCCACAATCCAAACACACCCCAACACCCGGCTCGTCGAGGATGCACGGGGCGCCGCGACGCGTCCGCGGAGTGGTGTAGCGCGGCCAAATGCATCCTCTGGACCTGAGACCATGCCGGGTCGTCTTGCTTTTTCAATGACATGCGGGGATCGCATTTGAGAAAAGGGCATCTCCAACGTTGCCATGACCGCAGCTGACTACCCTGGCACACCAAAGCCCTCATCCCTCGCGCCGTCGCGCGATGCGTTCCCAGCCAGCGCCAGCTGCCCGCATTCATGCCGTTTGTTCGTATGTCATCGTTAAGAGGCACGGTGCCCGAGGAACCAACTCCGGCGACTTAATGACGCACCCGGACGCTTGGCCTCACCGGAATGCGCTACTTAAAGCGGCAACGCCCAGCTAACCTGCACACCATAGCGCATCGTCCTCCTACCTGGCACCACATCCACCATGACCGCAAGTGCGAACGCTCTGCAGGAGAGCTTGTCTTCGGGGATGAAGCTCGAGGTCGCCGCCCTCGCTCAAGTCGCCTCTCGCAACGCAATAGCGGCGTAGCCGGACGCGGATGCGACCGCACAAGCGGTGGCCACGTTGGCGGCCGACAACGGGAGAACCGTCAGCCACGCGTCCTGCTTGCCGCCGTCCAACGTTCGGCACCGCCGAGGTCGGGGACTCCTCCGAGGATGAGTAGGGCATGGGAGGCGGCAGGGCATGGTGTGCCAACTGGCCGGTCCGTATCCTGTGTTCTACTCTTCCTCGCCGGAGACCGCACCTTCACTTCACGGGTCTTGAACCCCGCCCCCGTACATGGACGTCGGTCGCCACCGTAGAATAGGTTTAGGGTCGGGTTTCTTTTATTTTTCTGTCCTATAAAAGTTCGAAATGTAATGAAAATCTGCCGTGTTTGCATTAATCTCGGCCGGTGTATATGAACTTTCACAATAATATACATATTGTAGGAGTACTAGCAAGATGCTCGTGCGTTGCATGAAAGATCAAGATCTTGTGGAAGAAAAGGATGAACAAGGGAAAGCCTTATCTGCAAATGTGGAGAGGAGTGTGGGTAAATTGTCATTGTTTCCTTCCTATCCGTTAGATATAGATCGAACGGCCTATATTGCAGGATGACAGGCACACCATCATCACCAACTCTGCTTTTTATTGAACGAGACAAATCTAAAAAATCCAAGTAAGCCAACCTCCCAGCATATCGCGCGGGAAAAGACCCGGCCGCACCGTTTTAGTCGGGATTGCCAGATTACTAGTAGTAGTATCGATGGATCGCGCGAAGCAACATTTTTTTTGAGGGGGCGAAGCACCTAGTTTAAAAGGAAAAAAGGCGGTACACTCACAGCACTCCTGTCGCGGTCGCATTGCACCCCGCACACGTTCGGTCCTGCACACGGCTCACGCAAACGGAATGCGCTTCGGCTTGCCTCTTCACTGACACGTGGGACTGCACTTGGAGAAACCAACCATGCTCCAAACTCCCCCCGCCCACCGCGCGAAAATCCTCCCCCGCCCCCCCACACAAAAATTCCCCCCAAATTTTATTCAACCGCCCTTCGGCCAAATATTCCCCAAACCCCCTCCCCCCGTCCCCCCTCCAATCCATTCGCTCCGCCAAAGCCGCCCTCCCCGCCGCGCCGATACGTCGGTGCAGCGGTTCGTCGAGGATGCATCGGCGATCCTCTCGCTCCCACAATGCGCTCGTGGTAGACTGCCGTCCTCTAGCCGCGGCGCCACCTCTGGCTACGTTCTTGTGGAGGCGCACGGCGGTCAGCGCCGCCACCGCTGGCGACGTTCGTGTGGAGACGCACGGCGGTCAGCTTCTCCCATGGTACGCGCATTCTAGACTGAGGCCCCATTCATGTCGGTGTAGCGCTGAATGTTAGCTGATAGACACTGTTAATCTCACTGTTTGCCGAAGTAGTTTACTGTCAATATGCTCTGCTTAAGAAGCTTCCTTGCCCTGTTCGCACTCAATGCCTTAGCTGAGTTGGCATGCCAAGGCCGATTAGTTGCTAAAATATCCTGCCATATATTTATTGTGACGTAGATTGCCATGGTCTAGTAGCCAATCTGTTAGGTGAAATAGCTCTACACCGTTTTATACTCGATCTTTGTTGCTGTGATGGCCTTCGATAGTTTGATGGCTGTGTGCTCGACCTCATTGACTGCTGAAACAGCCTGCCATAATTTAGCACTCAAATATGTTTGCTGAATTAGCTTTACATATATTTCGTTACTTAGATCTGCTCGTCCAAATATCTTGCCATAGCTTTAGACATCGACCTAGGTATTTTTTCTGGACTTTATAAAAAAGCATATATGTTTTTCCTGTAATATATAGTATAAGAACTAATTTGTATGTCTAACAGATGGACAAGACTTGGATAACTTCTGCTCGACGATTCTCCGCTGCATATGTCGAGGGGGTTGAAAACTTCATGAACTTTATCAGAGCTGAGTACGATGGTCCAAAATCAGATGTGCTCTGCCCGTGTAGCAGTTGTATGAATTCAGTTACAAGACCCCAGCCAACTGTGCAAAATCATCTACACTTGTATGGGATGTCGGTCACATATACTAGGTGGGTTCATCATGGTGAAGCTGTGAACGTCAATGTTATTGACTACGTGGAAGCAGCAGATCACCATCTTGATCTGCCTGATGCTCAGGTGGAAGAGGAGGAGGTGGTGGTGGCGGAGCCAGTGAGTTTGACCAACATTGAAACAATGCTACGAAATGCTCGTGCATTCCGTGAACTTTCACCTGCAGAAGAAAAACAGTGGGCCCGCATGTTGGAACGATGCAACGTTCTTTGTCACCCCAGAAATAAGCTGTCGATATTCTCAGCTATGGTCACCTTTCTTCGTGTGAAGACATCTCGAGCGGATGACCAGCAAATCATTCGATGCGATGTTGGCTGCTTTCCGCAAATCTTTCCCGAGATGCGTCTGAGCTGCCACACACCTACAAAGAAATGAAGAATTTCCTTCATGCGGTTGGAATTGGATATGATATGATCCATGTTTGTAAGAATAATTGTGTTCTGTTAGGAAGGATTATGCCAACTTAAGTGAATGCCGAAACGCAAATCATCAAGATGGAAAGATGGCGTATTTGTGAAGAGGGTTCCACATAATGTTACGAGACATTTTCCAATTACACCAAGATTGCGAGAGGTTGTTTCATGATGTCGAAACAAGACAGATGTCTTGTGACATTCTAGGAACCAGGAGTACAGAGATCGAATGTAATGAGCCATCCATCTCATGGTAGTGAGTGGAAAAGCTTCAATGATAAAGACAAAGAGTTTCTTTCTTGACCAGAAACATTTGACTTGGCTTAGCTTCAGATGGATTTAACCCATTTGGCCACCAGCGCCACATATAACATGTGGCGATTGCTTGTTATCCCTTACAACATGCCTCCAAATGTCTCGCACCAAAGAATCAAACTACATGATGGCCTTGCTCATCCCGGGTCCAAAAAAGTCCTGGAAAGGATTTTGATTTGTTCATGGAGCCTCTCGTGGAGGAACTTCAACAACTATGGAAGGGTGTTCTCACTCAAGACCTATATAGCAGCCCACCGGTGATTTCTTTCTGCGTCTTTGTTGCAATTTGGTGCATCCATGATTATCCGGCTTTGGGCACTATGTCGGGGTGAGCGACACATGGTTACAATGCATGTGTTATTTGTGATGTGAATCCGTGGCATACGCAATACTTAGCAAGATCTGTTACATTGGACACCGCCGTTTCCTTGCCAAGGACAAGCCGCATCCTAGAAAATACCGAAGACATGTGTTCAATGCAAAGCATGAAAACCGTGATGCGCCAAAGAGGCTCACCGCCGATGAGTTGCAAGTGGAATTAGAGAAGGTCGGGCATATTACACTAGGAAACCATCCTGGTAATAGTAGCGAGAAAAGGAAGCGTGTACGGTAGAAGAGAGATTATTGTTTACCCGCAGTCCACTTTGTGGGACTTGGAGTATTGGAAAGATTTGGATCTGCGGCATAATCTTGATGTGATGCACATCGAGAAAAATATATGTGACAACATTATCGACACACTTCTTAACATTGAAGGCAAGACGAAGATACCTTAAAATCTAGGATTGATTTGACACACTGGGTATCGAGAAAGGATTTGCAGGTGCAAGATGAAGGTAAACCACGGGATATGGCACCGGTTGTATGCGTCTTGGACAAGGTAAAAGAAAAGAATTTCATGAGGTCCTATCACGTGTGAGATTCCCACATGGATTTGCTTCCAACCACGAAAGGAGAGTCGGTCTGAGATGGAAACAAGGTACAAGGGTTGAAAACTCATGACCGCCACGTCCTACTTCAAAGGGTTTTACCTGTTATCCTTAGAGGATTGGGCATACGACTTATACTGAGCGATTGCAGAGTTGGGACAATTCTTGAGGAACTCTGCAGAGAAATATCGGGATAGATGCTTTGGAGCGTCTTAGAGACAAGATACCAACTATCCTATGCGACCTTGAGAAGATATATCCTCCGGCCTTCTTTGATGTGATGGTGCATTTGGTTGTTCATCTACCGATGAGGCACTACTTAGAGGTCCAAAGACAGTATGGTGGATGTACCCTATTGAAAGGCGGCTAGGCACTTTCAAGGGCTATGTTAGGAATAGAGCTAGACCCGAGGGTTCCATTGCGAGAGGCCTACATTACTACGTAAGCGTTGACATTACGCTCAAAATACATTGAAACAAATTGGTCACTTAGCAAAGAGGTGGGTGAAGACAATCCCGGGCTCAATGTTTTCGATTATTCTGCTCGAAAGTTACGAGGAAGAGTCGACAAGAGGACAAACCTAAAGATTTGGACAAAATGGTTTGGTATGTGTTGAATAAGCATCACGAGATACTACCTTATATCAAGTAAGTGCGATCTTGCAGCTTATACATCGTAATCTACTAAACTTGCAGCACATTCTTATATATTTAGATGTTTGACGCGATCACTATTTTGTGCAAAGCATCTACAAAGAGGAGTTCTTGCCGCAAAATCCAAGAAACATTGACAAACCGGTTATGGCAGGATTTGCGAAATGGTTCAAGAACCATGTAAGCTTTTGAAGTGCACTTGTCGGTTTTTTAATATATTGAGTACATAAGATGATCGGCTTGTCTATTTTCTAACCATAGGTTAAGAAGATGCGGGAGGATGGGCAGGCGATTGATGATGCCCTTTACTCACTAGCAATGGGTTACGATACTCGGGTAAGACATTGTGAATCTTGCGTTGTTGGAGATGTGCGCTACAACACCCTTACGCGAGGCGAAGGCGGAAGACACAAAAGCAGTGCCATCATGAGCACGGATCGTGATGACAAAGAGACAACTGAAATGTATGCTAACATAACAGACATTGTTCGGTTGTAGTATATCTCGATTTCGAGGATCATCGGTGTGTGGTTACATTGTCTTTGTCGTTGGTATAACCTGTTTTCCAGGATCGCAAAACCAAGAGCTGATGATTATTTCAAATCCATCAATGTCAAGGCGGTGTACCAGACCAACGAGCCTTTTATTTTGGCAAATCAAGCAACACAGATATTTTTCTTGGAAGACACATTTACACGTAGCGATGACTGTAGAGTATTGCAAAGGTTTGAGCAGAGGAATTCGTTTAATGAAGTTGCACAACAAGATGATGCTTACATCGCTCGATGTACAAGATAACACAGATGTTCCTAATATCTTTGAGAACCATCACGTCAATGACGCCGCGAAAATATTGCCTGTCGTGCTGTGGACATACAAGAGTTGACCAAGAAGAAGCCAACATTTGAGGATGTTGAGGACGAAGAGGAAGATGACACCGTGGGGAATTACGATTCAGACTGATACACATGGCGAAGATGTTGACGCTGCTGCTGCGGATGATGATTACATTGCTTTTGTCGTATTTTCACCTGTCGAAGACGTTTTTTTCTACTATGTGAAATTGTGTTTGCTATGACAACTGAAACGATGAACATGTTGTTTAGTATTTTGTTGTGAGAACATCACTTGTTATGTATGCTGATTTGTGTTTGGTGATTGTATGACAACTAAAACATGATGACATTGTTGTTTAGTTGTACTCATATTTGGTTGTGAAACTTGAATTTGATGACATAGTTTGTTGTTGGACTGCAATTTGCTCGACGTCTTCGAATGAGAACAAAGCTGACCCGACAGGGCCTCTACTATTTATTTATTTACATGAGAAAAAGGGGATACCCACTGATTTCCGTTAATAGAAATCATTAGATGTTCACAACACTACGCCTGCTACACAGGTTTCATTCATTACTAGTTTCAGCAAAGTGCTCATGTCGTAGCCACTGAATACATCACGAGTGCTACATACACTGCAAATAAAGAGACAATCATCCCACAAAGCACATCGATATTGCCCATTATCTTCACAAGCTCTTTCATCTCCTCATTGTCATTAAGGTCGTTCAAAGAAATTGCTGTTTGGCCATGATTAGAGGAACTGCATCTTTAACCTTATGCTCTGCATCTTCCTCTTCTGCCGTTCCTTCAGTTACTTGTCCAACACCCCAACCTGCTGGTATTGGGATTCCTCGGCTAACCAAATAATCAGTGTAGTTGCATTCCTCCACATCAAGAACTTCCCGTAAATACAAATCACACGAATCTTCCCTTTTCTGCATGAATCAAATTGGAAGATCATCAACCAAACTATTAAAAATCAGCAACTGAAAGCAGCAGAACAACACTTAAACATATTATTACCCCATGATTCAAGCGTTTGTAGAAGACTCGGCCAGGGTTGCGGATTGTGGTTGAGATGCGATGGATGACTCTGCGTGATTTGCAGCAGTGGCACCACACCAACGGCAGCGGGTTGCGATGAGCAATCGTCTGCGGTGCGCGTGCCGGCGGGGGTGTGATGAGACCCACAGGCAATGGTACGGGTGGCGACTTGGCGATATCCGTTGTTACTGCTGAAGAGCAGATGGACGAGCAACCCGGCGGACATGGTTGCTGCGGCGAGCTTCGATGCTAGGCGAGTAAGTAGAGAAGAGGAGAAGCGAGCGTTGGATATGTCGGTTTCATTACTTGCGAGTAGCATAGCACCATATATAGTCATAGTCTAGGTTTGGATTCGAACCAACTACGAGTGTGCACGCCTTTCTTTTTTCTAAAACTTCGCAACGTCTCTTTCTTGGTACACTAGCTTGTTACATCGCCTTCCCAAGTCTTTGATTTTCTTTCCCTTTTTTTGCGAGGAAGGAAGTAGGAGAAAATTGAGAGTTCCTCGGACTCGAACCCAAGACCTCTCGGTTGAAAACCAAGGGTGTTAGTCACTTATGTGGCGAACGTTCCCTGTGAGGAGGATGGCAGACGAACGCATTTTCCTCACAGTTTTCTTCCTATGTATAAAAAAGTATGCTACTTGGTGTCCGCTTAGTCAAAAAATGATTGTGCCAACCTTGACCGTTCGATTGACATTCAACGTCTGTCGCGTTTCTTCAGTCTCTTCTTCCTCGAGCCGCCAAAGCCAAACCAGCGCCGGCGGGACCGCCTGCTCCCGCCTCCCACGGCTGGCTGTGATCTTCCCCAGCTCCTGTTCGTTCCGTCGAGGCCACACCATCGTCCTCGGCCTTGGTTCGCTCGCCGCGGCGCCGCCCTCCGGTGTTGTCAACATGGTCAACAACCGAGAGGAATAAGGAGATGACTGTACATGGTGAGGCTGACAGTATGGACCCAGCAACGCGCGCAGTAATTTTGTTTTTTCGGGACGGATAGGGGTATCAAATGGGTTGTGCGGGACCCGTGGCCCATCTAGCCCAGGCTTTTATTTCATAAATTTAGCACATGACCAGCCCAGTTTTTTTTCCTTTCTGAAAAATGGCTAGCCAGCTATTTTGTTTTTTGCAGAATAACCAACATAGGCCTACTTGCTTTTCTACACCTGTGGGCAAAATCTTTCAAGACAAGGAGGGATGCATTTTGCCCAGAAAATGGGCTATAAGTAATAAGAAATGGGCTATAAGTAATAATAAATGTATAAGTAATAAGAAATGGGCTATAAGTAATAATAAATGGGCTATAAAATGAAAAAAATACAGCAAAAAGGCAATTACTTCCCAAATACTGTTTTCTTTCGGATTTTGATATTTTAAATTTCATTGTTTTTGTCTTGGGTAAAATTTCATTGAATTTAAAATAAGTTATATTTATATTTAAAATTAATTTGAATCTGGCTAGAAATTTGGGTCATATCTTTGTTTGGGACAGATTTGGAGGTGACTTGTGGGTCTACTAGGTTGGCGTGTACTTTGGCTTTGTCAACTTAGTCCACAAATGATTCAAATTTAGTCCTAAACGATTCTAGCAGCGGTGACCGTTGGATGTTAATCCAGCGGTCTTCTTCTTCAATATCCGATCTTCTTGCTCCGGCCGCCCAAACCAGCTCGGTGGGACTGCTGCTCCCGCCTCCGTGGCCGGCTATCTTTGCCGCCGCAGCCGCACCGCCCCACCCTACTTCATTACTGGCCAGGCCATTCCTCTACTCACCCACACCTCCTGTTATTTTCCGGCGATGGCAGCCGGACCAATAAACCCTCGTACTCCCCACCGCGTGGGAAACCATTGCCGAGTCTTCCCCGGCTCCGTGTCGTTCCCTTCCTAGGCCTTGCTGTCGTCCACCACCGTGGTGCTCTCGGCGCGGCCTGGTCAACGTGGTCAACGAACAACATCCATCGGCCGTGGACTGTACGCGCAAAATAATGATTCCTCCAACTGACAGCTGGGACCCACCGGAAGGGCCTTTGTATTACGCGAAAAAACGTTCCCACCGCTGACATGTCGGACCCACCAACTATATCTTCGCACGCAAGGAAGAGCCTCCTTATTACGCACAAAAAAATGAATACCCACCCTACTCGATGGGACCCACCATAGTGGGAGGATGACTTGTGGGCCAACTAATTTGACGGGGATGGAGGGCTTTGTCAATTTAGTCAATATGAACGATTCTAGCTCCAGTGACCGTACTATGTCCATCCAACGGCCATAGTGCTTCTTCAACCTCTGGTCTTCTTGCTCCAGCTGCCCAAAGCAGCGCCAGTCGTGCCGTGTGCTCCTGCCTCTCGTGGCCGGCTGTGATGCCGCGGAGGCCTCACCGCCCCCTGCTACTCCCACCGCTGGCCCAGGGTATCCCTCTACTCACCCACACCCCCTGTTATTATGCGGCGACGGTAGCCTCGTGCCGCAGCCGAACCAGTGAACCCTCGTACTCCTCTCCGCGCGGGCTACCACTGCTGCGTCTTCCCCGGCTCCGCGTCGTCCCCTTCCTAGGCCTCACCGTCGTCCAGACCACCGCCCTGGTGCTCTCGGCGTGGCGTGGTCAATGTGGTCAACGACCGACTTCCATCGAAAGAGTACTGTACATGGAGAGGCTGACAGTTGGGTCCAGGCGGCCGCAAGGAAATGCCTCCTTATTACGCGCAAAATAATTATTCCTCCACCTGACAGCAAGGACCCACCGGACGGGCCACCTTATTTCACGTAAAAGACGTTTCCCCTCTGACTGCTGGGACCCACCGGACGGGCCAGCGTATTTCGCAAAAAACGTTCCTCATTGTCACTTCCGACCCACCGGAAGTGCCTCCTTATTACGCACAAAAAATGAATACTCCTCTTGCTAGCTGGGACCCACCATGGTGGGAGGCTGACTTAATGGGCCTACTAAGTTGGTGAGGCGGGGCCTTTGTCAACTTTAGTCAATATGAACGATTCTAGCTCCGGTGACCGTCGATGTCCATCCAGCAGGCGTGGTGCTTCTTCAACCTCTGGTCTTCTTGCTCCGGCCGCCCAAAGCAGCGCCGGTCGTGCCACATGCTCCTGCCTCCCGTGGCGGCTGTCTTGCCGTGGAGGCCTCACCGCCCCTACTATTCCCACGGCTGGCGAGCCTGCGGCGGCGGCAACCTCACACCGCAGCCGAACCGGTGAACCTCGTACTCCTCTCGCGCGGGCTTCCACCGCGTCTTCCCGGCTCTTCGTCGTCCCCTTCCTAGGCCTCGCCGTTGTCCACCGCCTGGTGATCTCGGTAGCTGCGTGGTCAACGTGGTCAAGGAACGACTTCCATCGGACGTGGATCAGACGTGGAGAGGTGACACCGGGTCCACGGCCGCAGAAGGAAGTGCCTCCTTATTACACGAAAAATAACGATTCCTCCACGGCAATTTGGGACCCACCGAACGGGCCATCAGATTTCGCGAGAAAAACGTTTGCTACCGACTGCTGGGACCCACCAGCTACATCTTCACACGCAAGGAAGTGCGTCCGCAAATAAAAAGCGATTCGCCCCACGACCGTGGGACCCACTAGCGACACCTTCGCACGCAAGGAAGTGCGTCCAGGCAAAAAAAGAATGATTCACCCCCCCTGACTGCTGGGACCCACCAGCTACATCTTCGCACGCAAGGAAGTGCGTCCGGGCAAAAAAAATGATTCACCCATTGCTGGGACCCACCAGCTACATCTTGTGAGCAAGGAAGTGCGTGATGATCGGGACCCACACGGTCGAAGCGTACATAGCGTTGTCATTCTAGTCGCGAACGTACGCATATCTTGGTCGTTGTAGAAGCGGCGCCGCGTGTCGTAGTAGAGGCGCGCACGTGTCATAGTAGAGGCGCGCACGTAGCTTGTACACGTATGTATAGCGGCGAGGGTGCAAGAAAGAAAATATGGCCACGTACGTACATATGGGCAGGGTCTCGAACGCCTACTCGCGCATACATACATGGCTGGGTCGGAACGGAGAAACAGCGTCGTCGTCGTGTTCATGGGGAGCCAACCGGCTGGGTCGGAACGGAATGCGTGGTCGTGTTCATCGGGAGGGCTTGGGCCGGAACAGCGATGGAAGCGAGGCTGGCGTATCGCAGAAGCGGAGAAGCGGACCTCCTACGTTCGAACGGGTCCTGTTGATCGGGAAGGGTGTGGCGTCGCCAAAACGGAGGAAACGGACCTCCTACGGTCAAAACAGGGTCCTGTTGATCGGGAGGGGTGTGGCGTACCGCCAAAGCGGACGTAAACGAACCTCCTATGGTCAAAGCAGGGGTCCTGTTGATCGGGAGGGTGTGGCGTACCGCATAAAATGCAGGCAACAGACCTCCTATGGTCGAAACGGGGGTCCTGTTCATTGGGAGGGGTGTGGCGTACCGCAAAACGGGACTCCATGGGATACTGTTCATCTCCACCGTCGACCTCCTCGAGCCTCCACGGGCTACCGTCGACCTCCTCCAGCCTCCACGGGCTCCTGTTCATCCAGCCTCCACCGCGCTACTCCACCGGCTCTTGTTCAACCACCCTCCACCGCTTCACTGCTCATCCAGCCCTCCACACCACGGGTCCTGTTCAACCACCCTCCACGGCCACCCCTCCACCGCTTCATCGCTCATCCGACCCTCCACACCACCGGGTCCTGTTCATCCAGAGGCAACGCCACCGCTCATGCTCATCCAACCCCCCCATAGCGCTCACTGTTCATCCAATCGATCGGCTTGATTAGCGGCGGCGAAGGAATCGCTCCATCGGGTTCGATTAACGACCATCGATCGATCGCTCGGGTTCGATAGCAGCGTAGCCTGCGGTACTGTCGCCGGGTTCGATTAGATCCCAACGCCTCGCACACATGCACGTGCGTCTGAGAAAGCAGCGCGCCGCTCGGCCCCGACCTCCCACCATAACCGCAACTCCCGAAATTTTCCTCGCCCTCGCTTCTACCACGGTTTTTTCCGTCATGGACGGCCCAAAGAATGTCATGCAAGCTGCGTCTCCGGCCGCCCGGGACAAAAAGCCCATTTTACATCATGATTTTTTGTCATAGAAGCAGGAGCCCACCACATCTATGATGATACCGGGTTTTGTCACAATTATCGTCATAGAAGTGTCATATGTATGACAGAAAAAAATTCGTTCGGCCCAAAATGTCACGGATGTGTCTTCTTTTTGTAGTGTAAAACCCAACCATAGCATTAAAGTATCGAGTCCCCTTTATCCCATACGCAACAACCCCCTTACTCGGGTTTAAGGTTCTGTCACTCTAGCAACCCACTATAAGCGAATCATGAACGTATTGCAACACCCTATAGCAGGAATCCTTCATGTGTGCGCGACACGGAAGGCACCATAGGACAGCACCAAAATAAAACATACAACTCAAACCAATCTAGATCATCAATCGACCCAAAGGACAAAAGAAATATACTCAAAACATCATAGGATGGCAACATGTCATTGGATCATAATATGTGGCATAAAGCACCATGTTCAAGTAGGGGATGATACGTCTTCGTCGTATCTATAATTTTTGATTGTTCCATGCCAATATTCTACAACTTTCATATACTTTCGGCAACTTTTTATACTATTTTTGGGACTAACATATTGATCCAGTGCCCAGTGCCAGTTCCTGTTTGTTGCATGTCTATGTTTCGCAGAAACCTAATATCAAATGGAGTCCAAACGGAATAAAAACGGAGGGAGAATTATTTTGGAATATTTATGATTTTTGGGAAGTAAAATCAACGCGAGACGGTGCCCGAGGGGGCCACGAGGCAGGGAGCGCGCCCTAGGGGGCAGACGGACCCTGGACCCTCATGGGCACCCCGTAAGGCGGTTGACACTCTTCTTTTGCCGCAAGAAAGCTAATTTTATGAGAAAAATCTGGGCGAAAGATTCAACCAAATTGGAGTTACGGATCTCGGGATATAAAAGAAACGGTGAAAGGGCAGCAGACGAGAATGCAGAAACAGAGAGAGACAGAGAGACAAATCCAATCTCGGAGGGGCTCTCACCCCTCCCACGACATGGGGGCCAAGGACCAGAGGGGAAACCCTTCTCCCATCTAGGGAGGAGGTCAAGGAAGAAGAATACGAAGGGGGCCCCACTCCCCTTCTCTTTCGGTGGCGCCGGAACGCTGCCGTGGCCATCATCATCTCCGCAATCTTCACTAACAACTTCACCACCATCATCACCAACTCTTCCCCCTCTCTATGCAGCGGTGTAACCTCTCTCTTACCCGCTGTAATCTCTACTTAAACATGGTGCTCAACGCTATATATTATTTCCCAATGATGTATGGCTATCCTATGATGTTTGAGTAGATCCGTTTTGTCCTATGGGTTATTTGATGATCAAGATTAGTTTGAGTTGCATGTTTTATTATTGGTGCTGTCCTATGGTGCTCTCCGTGTCGCGCAAGCGTGAGGGATCCCCGCTGTAGGGTGTTGCAATATGTTCATGATTTGCTTATGGTGGGTGGCGTGAGTGACAGAAGCACAGACCCGAGTAAGTAGGTTGTTTGCGTATGGGATAAAGAGGACTTGATGATTTAATGCTATGGTTGGGTTTTACCTTAATGATCTTTAGTAGTTGCGGATGCTTGCTAGAGTTCCAACCATAAGTGCATATGATCCAAGTAGAGAAAGTATGTTAGCTTATGCCTCTCCCTCAAATAAAATTGCAATAATGATTACCGGTCTAGTTATCGATGCCTAGAGACAAAATAACTTTCTCGTAACAAAAAGCTCTTTACTAAAACTAATTTAGTTGTGTCTTCATCTAAACAGCCCCTACTTTTTATTTACACGCTCTTTATATTCTTGCAAACCTATCCAAAAACACCTACAAAGCACTTCTAGTTTCATACTTGTTCTAGGTAAAGTGAACATCAAGCGTGCGTAGAGTTGTATCGGTGGTCGATAGAACTTGAGGGAATATTTGTTCTACCTTTAGCTCCTCGTTGGGTTCGACACTCTTACTTATCGAAAGAGGCTACAATTGATCCCCTATACTTGTGGGTTATCAAGACCTTTTTTCTGGCGCCCGTTGCTTGAGCAATAGCGTGGGGTGAATATTCTCGTGTGTGCTTGTTTGCTTTATCACTAAGTAATTTTTATTTGCTTCTCTTAGTTGTTTTCTGTCTTTAGTTATGGGTAGGAAACGCAAAATACCAAAAAAATTAGTGTACCTACTGAACTGAAGAACCACTCAAAATCTATCACACTCCTGAAGCTTTTTACTTGGATCATCTTCGATCCTATGTGCTCGTGCTGAAAACCCAACTAGCTTAGTTGAGGGCAAATCTTTAGAGGAGCATGCTCATTATGTGTGACACCGTATATTTGAAAAAGGAAACTTTTTACGGGTCAAATTCATCGTTTGCAATGCTATGCTTGGAATTTATGTGAAATATATGATTTTACTTGTTGTTCCGAAAACCCTAAGAAACACCTTCCCTACCAATGTGAGTTTAGTGATAATGGAATCGTATCTTCGTATGCTAAGGGTGTTTATAATTACTATGATGTTCAACAAATTGAAGAATTTGCTGCTTTTAAGGGTGCTTATGAAATTGCTTCTTTGATTGAAAAGTATGGTGCTACTCTTTACAAATCTGAAAAAATTTCATACTTAAATATTTCTATGATAATTATGCTTCTAATGCCTATGTTGAACCATATATTAAGGACTACTCCGCTGTCCAAGAAGAGACTAATATTTTGCAGGAGTCTATGGAAGAAGAAATTGATGAAACTGTGAGCTCATTGGATGAAAAAGATGACGAGGAGAGCGAAGAACAAAATGAGGAAGAGCGGATTAGCTACCCATGCCCACCTTCTAATGAGAGTAACTCTTCAACTCATACATTGTTTAATTTCCCTTCATGCTTACCGAAGGATGAATGCTATGATGATTGTTATGATCCCGTTGATTCTCTTGAAATATCCCTTTTTGATGATGCTTGCTATGCTTGTGGCCAAGATGCCAATATGAATTATGCTTATGGAGATGAACTTGCTATAGTTCCTTATGTTAAACATGAAATTATTGCTATTGCACCCACGCATGATAGTCCTATTATCTTTTTGAATTCTCCCAACTACACTATATCGGAGAAGTTTACCCTTATTAAGGATTATATTGATGGGTTGCCTTTTACTATTACACATGATGATTTTGATGAATATAATATGCATGTGCTTGCTGCTCCTACTTGCAATTATTATGAGAGAGAAACTACATCTCCGCCCCTTTATGTTTCCAACACGAAAAAATTGCAAGAAACTGTTTATACTATGCATTGGCCTTTACTATTTGTGGATGAATTGTTCTTTTATGACATGCCGATGCATAGGAAGAGAGTTAGACTTCGTCATTGCTTGATATATGTTACTTTGTGCTCACTACTAAATTCTAAATCATTTTTAATTAAAATTAGCTTTGATATACCTTGGGATCCGGGTGGATTCATTACTTGAGCACTATATGCCTAGCTTAATGGCTTTAAAGAAAGCACTGCCAGGGAGACAACCCGGAAGTTTTAGAGAGTCATTTATTTCTGTTGAGTGCTTTCATATAGTTTAAAAACAACAAAAATAAAGAGGGGAACCTAAAAACTTTTTCAAAAGGAAAAGCGAAAGTGAGAAGGACGAGCATTGTTAAAGTGGGAGCTAGCCTTGAACTTTGTTCATGCTCACGGAAACTTTGTGAATCTTAATTACAGAAACTTTTCAATAAAAATAATTATCCCCTTGTACAATTCCATTGTATTATAAAAATAATGTGCCAAGGTTTGCCTTTAGGACGTCCACAATGCTTGTTGGTTTGTACGGTGCAGGACAGAAACTTTGGCTGTAGTGCACGATTTTTAGTTTTTTAGTGGAACGTCGAATGGTTCTGATTCTTTTTGAAATGTCTTTATATACAAATTTTTTATTTTTTCTAATTTTGGCAGAAATTTTCAGGTATCAGAAGTATGGTGAATGTTCAGATTATTACAGACTGTTCTGTTTTAGACAGATTCTGTTTTTGATGCATAGTTTGCTTCTTTTGATGAAACTATCGATTTATATCAGTGGATTAAGCCATGGAAAAGTTATACTACAGTAGGCACAATGAAAAAAAATATTAATTGGTTTGCAACAGTACTTAGAGTAGTGATTTGCTTTATTATACTAACGGATCTTACCGAGTTTTCTGTTGAAGTTTTGTGTGGATGAAGTGTTCGATGATCGAGGAGGTCTCGATGTGAGAAGAAGGAAGAGAGGCAAGAGCTCAAGCTTGGGGATGCCCAAGGCACCCCAAGTAAATATTCAAGGAGACTCAAGCGTCTAAGCTTGGGGATGCCCCGGAAGGCATCCCCTCTTTCTTCAACAAGTATCGGTATGTTTTCGGATTCGTTTCGTTCATGCAATATGTGCAAATCTTGGAGCGTCTTTTGCATTTAGTTTTCATTTTTATTTTACGCACCATGCTCGTATGAGATAGTCCTTGGTTGATTTGTAGAATGCTCTTTTGCTTCACTTATATTTGTTAGAGCGTGGGCATATCTTTTGTAGAAAGAATTAAACTCTCTTGCTTCACTTATATCTATTTAGAGAGTTGACAGGAATTGGTCATTCACATGGTTAGTCATAATCCTACATAAAACTTGTAGATCACTGAATATTATATGTTTGATTCCTTGCAATAGTTTTGCGATATAAAGATGGTGATATTAGAGTCATGCTAGTGGGTAGTTGTGGATTGTAGAAATACTTGTGTTGAAGTTTGTGATTCCCGTAGCATGCACGTATGGTGAACCGTTATGTAACGAAGTCGAAGCATGAGGTATTTATTGATTGTCTTCCTTATGAGTGGCGGTCGGGGACGAGCGATGGTCTTTTCCTACCAATATGTCCCCCTAGGGGCTTGAGTAGTATTACTTTTCTTCGAGGTCTAATAAACTTTTGCAATAAGTATATGAATTCTTTATGACTAGTGTGAGTCCATGGATTATCGCACTCTCACCCTTCCATCATTGCTAGCCTCTTGGTACCATGCATTGCCCTTTCTCACCTCGAGAGTTGGTGCAAACTTAGCGGTGCATCCAAACCCCGTGATATGATACGCTCTATCACACATAAACCTCCTTATATCTTCCTCAAAACAGCCACCATACCTACCTATCATGGCATTTCCATAGCCATTCTGAGATATATTGCCATGCAACTTCCATCATCATCATATACATGACTTGAGCATTTATTGTCATATTGCTTTGCATGATCGTAAGATAACTAACATGATGTTTTCATGGCTTGTCCGTTTTTTGATGTCATTGCTACGCTAGATCACTGCACATCCCGGTACACCACCGGAGGCATTCATATAGAGTCATATCTTTGTTCTAGATATCGAGTTGTAATATCGAGTTGTAAGTAAATAAAAGTGTGATGATCATCATTATTAGAGCATTGCCCCGGTGAGGAAAGGATGATGGAGACTATGATTCCCCCACAAGTCGGGATGAGACTCCGGACGAAAAAAAGAAAGGCCAAAAAAAAGAGGAGAAAAAAACAAAAAATGAGAGAAAAAGAGAGAAGGGGCAATGTTACTATCCTTTTACCACACTTGTGCTTGAAAGTAGCACCATGTTCTTCATATAGAGAGTCTCTTGAGTTATCACTTTCATATACTAGTGGGAATTTTCATTATAGAACTTGGCTTGTATATTCCAACGATGGGCTTCCTCAAATGCCCTAGGTCTTCATGAGCAAGCAAGTTGGATGCACACCCACTTAGTTTCAGTTTGAGCTTTCATATACTTATAGCTCTTAGTGCATCCGTTGCATGGCAATCCCTACTCCTCACATTGACATCAATTGATGGGCATCTCCATATCCCGTTGATTAGCCGCGTCGATGTGAGACTTTCTCCTTTTTGTCTTCTCCACATAATCCCCATCATCATATTCTATTCCACCTATAGTGCTATATCCATGACTTGCGCTCATGTATTGCATGAGGGTTGAAAAAGCTGAAGCGCGTTAAAAAGTCCAATTGCTCAACTTGTCATCGGGGTTATGCATGATTTGAATATTTTTGTGGTGAAGATGGAGCATAGCCAGACTATATGATTTTGTAGGGATAACTTTCTTTGGCCTTGTTAATTTGAAAAGACATGATTGCTTTATTAGTAGGCTTGAAGTATTATTGTTTTTATGTCAAATGATAGACAATTGCAGCCTTTGTGATAGCAACCTTTTTTTTATAGAAAGACTGTAAGGGAACCCCCTACAGTATAATTGCTGCAACAAACCCAAATTGCAAGTACCATGCCTTGAACCTGGGTGGGTGGGAAGGCATCAACCCCTTCCCACCACTCGGCTATGCCTTAGTCTGCTTGTGATAGCAACCTTTATTATGCAGTCCGTCACTTTTATTTCTTTACTATCACAAGTTCGTACAACGCTTATTTTCCCTTACAATAAAAGATCATACATATTTAGGAGCAATTTTTATTGCTTTTTGCACCGATGACAACTTACTTGAAGGATCTTATTCAATCCATAGGTAGATATGGTGGACACTCATGGCATGAAATGGGGTTTGAGGGTTTTGGATGCACAAGTAGTATCTCTACTTAGTACAAAATTTTGGCTAGCAAAAGATCCTAAGCAAGCACCACTAGAGGATCCATAACAATATAACTTCTATGCAAATATACCCAAACATAACTCATTACGTTGTCTTCCTTTTCCAACTTCAACTAATTTGCTCAAGTTTGAAAATAGTTAATGGGGCTCACAATCATAGAAGATGTCCAAGATAGTATATTTATATGTGAAATCTGTCTTCCTTAAATATTCTTTCATGAATTGTTCAAGTGACCAATGCGGTGTTTGCTAACTTTCAATAAATTTTGCCACCTATACTTCTTATATGTGAACTCATTACTCCCCATGGGATAAGCATATGAAGCATATATAATTTCAGATTTGTAATATTCAAATCATTCAACCATTTACTCATAGGATATAAGTGAAGCACGAGAGTAAAACTACTCCAGAAAGATATAAGTGAAGATCAATGAGTAGTCAAATAGTTAAATAGCTATGGGAGGACTCTCTCTCATTCGAGATTTCAGATTCAATGATTTATTCAAACAACAAGTAAAATGAAAATACGCTCCAAGCAAAACACATATCATGTGTCGAATAAAAATATAGCTCCGAGTAGCATTATATCGATGGTTTTGAAGACGAAAGAGGGGAAGCCTTCCGGGGCATCCCCAAGCTTAGGCGCTTGAGTCTTCCTTGAATATTACCTTGGGGTGCCTTGGGCATCTTGATACATCTCCGTCGTATCTATAATTTTTGATTGTTACATGCCAATATTATACAACTTTTATACACTTTTGGCAACATTTTATATGATTTATTTGGACTAACATATTGATCCAGTGCCCAGTGCCAGTTCCTGTTTGTTGCATGGTTTTTGTCTCATAGAAAATCCATACCAAACAAAGTCCAAACGCGATAAAAATTTATGGAGAATTATTTTGGAATATTATGATTTTTGGGAGGTGGAATCAAAGCAAACGGGGCCCCACATTGACCACAACCCACCAAGGCGCGCTAGGCACCCCCTGGCACGCCCAGGTATCTTGTCCCCTCCTCGAACGTCGGTTGGGGACCTTCTTCTGGCGCAAGAAAGATAATTTATGGAAAAAAATCGTGTAAAAATTTCAGCACGATCGGAGTTACAGATCTTCGAGAATGTAAGAAACGGTGAAGGGCCAGATCTAGGGAACGTGAAACAGAAGAGAACAGAGAGGGAGATCCAATCTTAGAGGGGCTCCTGCCCCTCCGCCGCCATGGAGGCCATGGACCAGAGGGGGAACTCTCCTCCCATCTAGGGGGAGGCCAAGGAAGAAGAAGAAGGAGGGGGGCTCTTTGCCCCTCTCTCCCAGTGGCACCGGAGT
Organism: Aegilops bicornis; assembly: GCA_021605145.1. Lineage (NCBI taxonomy): Eukaryota > Viridiplantae > Streptophyta > Magnoliopsida > Poales > Poaceae > Aegilops > Aegilops bicornis. Next base: position 191,604,724 of record CM038674.1, read on the forward strand.
GCCGCCAGGGCAAGGATCGTGATGGCGATCTGCTACCTCTTGAAACCGCATTGGATTTCCCCGAAGAGGAGAGGATGATGCAGCAAAGTAGCGTAAGTATTTCCCTCAGTTTTTGAGAACCAAGGTATCAATCCAGTAGGAGGCTACGCGCGAGTCCCTCGTACCTACACAAAACAAATAACTCAACGCAACCAATGCGATTAGGGGTTGTCAATCCCTTCACGGTCACTTACGAAAGTGAGATCTGATAGAGATGATAGATAATATATTTGGTATTTTAGATATAAAGATGCAAGGTAAAATAAAAAGTAAAAGTAAAAAAGCAAAGCAATAATAAAGTGATTGGAGATTGATATGATGAGAATAGACCCGTGACCATAGATTTCACTAGTGGCTTCTCTCAAGAGCATAAGTATTTCTACGATTGGGTGAGCAATTACCGTTGAGCAATTGATGTAATTGAGCATAGTTATGAGAATATCTAGGTATGATCATGTATATAGGCATCACGTCCGAGACAAGTAGACCGACTCACACTTTGCATCTACTACTATTACTCCACTCATCGACTACTATCCAGCATGCATCTAGAGTATTAAGTTCAAGAAAATAGAGTAACGCCTTAAGCAAGATGACATGATGTAGAGGAATAAATTCATGCAATATGATAAATACCCCATCTTGTTACCCTCTATGGCAACAATACAATGCGTGCCTTGTTGCCCCTACTGTCACTGGGAAAGGACACCGCAAGATTGAACCCAAAGCTAAGCACTACTCCCATTGCAAGAAAAACCAATCTAGTAGGCCAAACCAAACTGATAATTCGAAGAGACTTGCAAAGATAACCAATCATACATAAAAGAATTCAGAAAAGATTCAAATATTGTTCATAGATAATCTTGATCATAAACCCACAATTCATCGGTCTCAACAAACACACCGCAAGAAGAAGATTACATCGAATAGATCTCCACGAGAGGGGGAGAACATTGTATTGAGATCCAAAAAGAGAGAAGAAGCCATCTAGCTACTAACTATGGACCCGAAGGTCTGAGGTAAACTACTCACACTTCATCGGAGAGCCTATGGTGTTGATGTAGAAGCCCTCCGTGGTGGATTCCCCTTCTGGCGGAGCTCCGGAACAGGCCCCAAGATGGGATCTCGTGGTTACAGAAGGTTGCGGCGGTGGAATTAGGTTTTTGGCTCCGTATCTAATCGTTTGAAGTGCGTAGGTATATATAGGAGGAAGAATGCGTCGGTGGAGCTTCGAGGGCCCCACGAGGCAGAGGGCGCACCCTAGGGGGGCGCCCTCCACCCTCGTGACCGCCTCGTGGCTTTCTTGACAGAGGGTCCAAGTCTCCTGGATCTTATTTGTTGAGAAAATCACATTCCCGAAGGTTTCATTCCATTTGGACTCCGTTTGATATTCCGTTTCTTCGAAACACTGAAATAGGCAAAAAACAGCAATTCTGGGCTGGGTTAGTCCCAAAAGTAATATAAAAGTGGAACATAAAGCCCAATATGGTCCAAAACAGTAGATAATATAGCATGGAGCAAACAAAAATTATAGATACGTTGGAGACATATCAGGCATCCCCAAGCTTAATTCCTGCTCGTCCTCGAGTAGGTAAATGATAAAAAGAGAATTTTTGATGTGGAGTGCTACTTGGCATAATTTCAATGTAACTCTTCTTAATTGTGGTATGAATATTCAGATCCGAAAGATTCAAGACAAAAGTTCATATTGACATAAAAATAATAATACTTCAAGCATACTAACAAAGTAATTATGTCTTCTCAAAATAACATGGCCAAAGAAAGTTATCCCTACAAAATCATATAGCCTGGCTATGCTCTATCTTCACCACACAAAGTATTTAAATCATGCACAACCCCGATGACAAGCCAAGCAATTGTTTCATACTTTTGACATTTTCAAAACTTTTTCAATCTTCACGCAATACACGAGCGTGAGCCATGGATATAGCACTATATGTGGAATATAATGGTGGTTGTGGAGAAGACAAAAAGAGGGGAAGATAGTCTCACATCAACTAGGCGTATCAACGGGCTATGGAGATGCCCATAAATAGATATCAATGTGAGTGAGTAGGGATTGCCATGCAACGGATGCACTAGAGCTATAAGTATATGAAAGCTCATCAAAAGAAACTAAGTGGGTGTGCATCCAACTCGCTTGCTCACGAAGACCTAGGGCATTTTGAGGAAGCCCATCATTGAAATATACAAGCCAAGTTCTATAATGAAAAATTCTCACTAGTATATGAAAGTGACAAAATGAGAGACTCTCTATCATGAAGATCATGGTGCTACTTTGAAGCACAAGTGTGGTAAAAGGATAGTAACATTGTCCCTTCTCTCTTTTTCTCTCATATTTTTTTATTTGGGCATTTCTCTTTTTTTATGGCCTCTTTCTTTTTTTTCTTTTTTTTTCGTCCGAAATCCCATCCCGACTTGTGGGGGAATCATAGTCTCCATCATCCTTTCCTCACTTGGGACAATGCTCTAAAAATGATGATCATCACACTTTTATTTTTCTTACAACTCAACAATTACAACTCGATACTTAGAACAAAAATATGACTCTATATGAATGCCTCCGTGATGTACGGGATATGCAATGAATCAAGAGTGATATGTATGAAAGAATTATGAGCGGTGGCTTTGCCACAAATACGATGTCAACTACATGATCATGCTAGCAATATGACAATGATGGAGCGTGTCATAATAAACGGAACGGTGGAAAGTTGCATGGCAATATATCTCGGAATGGCTATGGAAATGCCATGATAGGTAGGTATGGTGGCTGTTTTGAGGAAGATATATGGTGGGTGTATGATACCGGCGAAAGGTGCGCGGTATTAGAGAGGCTAGCAATGGTGGAAGGATGGGAAAAATGCGTATAATCCATGGACTCAACATTAGTCATAAAGAACTCATATACTTATTGCAAAAGTTTACAAGTTATCAAAGCAAAGTATTACGCGCATGCTCCTAGGGGGATAGATTGGTAGGAAAAGACAATCGCTCGTCCCCGACCGCCACTCATAAGGAAGACAATCAATAAATAAATCATGCTCCGACTTCATCACATAACGATTCACCATACGTGCATGCTACGAGAATCACAAACTTTAACACAAGTATTTCTAAAATTCACAACTACTCAACTAGCATGACTCTAATATCACCATCTTCATATCTCAAAACAATTATCAAGCATCAAACTTTTCTTAGTATTCAACGCACTCAAAAGAAAGTTAGAAATCTTGAATACCAAGCATATTATTATTATTAAGCAAATTACCATGCTATTTAAGACTCTCAAAATAATCTAATTGAAGCATGAGAGATCAATAGTTTCTTTAAAACAAATCCACCACCATGCTCTAAAAGATATAAGTGAAGCACTACAACAAAACTATAAAGCTCAAAAGATTTAAGTGAAGCACATAGAGCAAAACTGTAAAGCTCAAAAGATATAAGTGAAGCACATAGAGTATTCTAACAAATTCCAATTCATGTATGGCTCTCTCAAAAGGTGTGTACAGCAAGGATGATTGTGGTAAACTAAAAAGAAAAGACTCAAATCATACAAGGCGCTCCAAGCAAAACACATATCATGTGGTGAATAAAAATATAGCTCCAAGTAAAGTTACCGATGGAAGTAGACGAAAGAGGGGATGCCTTCCGGGGCATCCCCAAGCTTTGACTTTTTGGTGTCCTTGTATTATCTTGGGGGTGCCATGGGCATCCCCAAGCTTAGGCTCTTGCCACTCCTTGTTCCATAATCCATCAAAAGATTTCACCCAAAACTTGAAAAATTCACAACACAAAACTCAACAGAAATCTCGTGAGCTCCGTTATCGAAACAAAACAAAATACCACTTCAAGGTACTGTAATGAACTCATTTTTTATTTATATTGGTGTTAAACCTACTGTATTCCAACTTCTCTATGGATTATAAACTATTTTACTGGCCATAGATTCATCAAAATAAGCAAACAACACACGAAAAACAGAATTTGTCAAAAACAGAACAGTCTGTAGTAATCTGCAACTAACGCAAACTTATGGAACTCCAAAAAATCAGCCAAAATAGGATGACCTAGGAATTTTTTTTATTTATCAGCAGCAATTGGAATCACTATTTTATCACGTTCTGGTGGATTTTAATAATTGTTTTTGTGAACCGAAAGTTTCTGGAAATTACAGCAAGATCAAATAATTATCATCCAAGAAGATCCTATAGGTTTAACTTGGAACAAACACTAATTAAAAGATAAAACCACATCTAAACATAAGGTATATGGATTATTTATTCCTAAACAGAAACAAAAAAACAAAAAAACAAAATAAAATTGGGTGGCCTCCCAACAAGCGCTATCGTTTAACGCCCCTAGCTAGGCATAAAAGCAAGGATAGATCTAGGTATTGCCATCTTTGGTAGGCAATCCATAAGTGGCTCTCATGATAGATTCATATGGTAATTTTATTTTATTTATAGGTAAGTGTTCCATGCCCTTATTTAATGGAAATTGGAATCTAATATTCCCTTCCTTCATATCAATAATTGCACCAATCGTTCTAAGGAAAGGTCTACCAAGAATAATAGGGCAAGAAGGATTGCAATCAATATCAAGAACGATAAAATCGACGGGCACACAATTCCTATTTGCAACAATAAGAACATCATTAATTCTTCCCATAGGTTTCTTAATAGTGGAATCCGCAAGGTGCAAGTTTAGAGAGCAATCATCAAAATCGCGAAAATTTAGCAAATCACACAAAGTTTTGGGAATAGTGGAAACACTAGCACCCAAATCACATAAAGCATAAAATTCATGATCTTTAATCTTAATTTTAATAGTTGGTTCACACTCATCATAAAGTTTTCTAGGGATAGAAACTTCCAACTCAAGTTTTTCTTCATAAGATTGCATCAAGGCATCAACAATATGTTTGGTAAAGGCTTTATTTTGACTATAAGCACGAGGAGAATTTAGCACGGATTGCAACAAGGAAATACAATCAATTAAAGAGCAACTTTCATAATTAAATTCCTTGAAATCCAATATAGTGGGTTTAGCAACATCTAGGGTTTTATTCTTTTCAATCCCACTTTTATCAATTTCATCATCAAGATCTAAAACCTCCGAATTTTTGGAACGCCTTCTAGGTAAAGGTGGATCATATTAAGTTTCATAAGGATTCATATTGCAAAACAAAGATTTAATAGGGGACACATCAATAACTTTTAGATCTTCATCTTGATTTTCATAGGAATTGGAAAAACATGCTTTAATAAAGGTATCTTTCGTAGCACGCATCCTAGCGGTTCTTTCCTTGCACTCATCAATGGAAATTCTCATGGCTTTGAGAGAATAATTGATATCATGCTTAGGAGGAATAGATCTAAGCTTTAAAGAATCAAAACATCAAGAGAAATTCTATCAACGTTCCTAGCCAATTCATCAACTTTAAGTAATTTCTCGTCAAGCAAAGCATTAAAATTCTTTTGTGAATTCATAAACTCTTTAACACTAGTCTCAAATTCAGAGGGCATCTTATTAAAATTTCCATAAGAGTTGTTGTCGGAATTTCCATAATTATTAGAAGGATTACTAGGATAAGGCCTAGGATTAAAGTTCCCTCTATAAGCGTTGTTATCAAAATTATTCCTACCAACAAAATTCACATCCATAGATTCATTATTATTCTCAATCAAAGTAGACAAAGGCATATCATTAGGATCAGAAGAAACACTCTTAGTAGCAAATAATTTCATAAGTTCATCCATATTTCCACTCAAAACGTTGATTTCTTCTATCGCATGCACTTTTTTATTAGTAGATCTTTCAGTGTGCCATTGAGAATAATTAACCATAATATTATCTAGGAGTTTAGTAGCATCTCCTAAAGTGATTTCCATAAAAGTGCCTCTCGCGGCCGAATCTAAAAGATTTCTAGAAGCAAAATTCAATCCGGCATAAAATTTTTGTATAATCATCCACATATTCAAACCATGAGTAGGACAATTACGTATCATTAATTTCATTCTCTTCTAAGCTTGTGCAACATGTTCATGATCAAGTTGCTTAAAATTCATAATATCGTTTCTAAGAGAGATGATCTTAGCGGGAGGAAAATACTTAGAGATAAAAGCATATTTGCAGTTGTTCCAAGAATCAATACTATTTTTAGGCAAAGATGAAAACCAAGCTTTAGCACGATCTCTAAGCGAAAAAGGAAATAGCTTCAATTTAACAATATCATTATCGACATCTTTCTTCTTTTGCATATCACATAAATCAATGAAGCTATTTAGATGATTAGCGGCATCTTCACTAGGAAGGCGGTAATTGATCTTTCATAACAAGATTCAACAAAGCAGTATTGATTTCACAAGATTCAGTATTGGTAAGAGGAGAAATCGGAGTGCTAAGGAAATCATTATTGTTGGTATTGGTAAAGTCATACAATTTGATATTATTTTGAGCCATCATGAAAAGCAAGAAATCCAACACACGAGCAAACAAAAAGCAAGCGAGAAAAAGGCAAACGGAAAAAGAGAGGGCGAATAAAACGGCAAGGGTGAAGTGGGGGAGAGGAAAACGAGAGGCAAATGGCAAATAATGTAATGCGAGAGATAAGGGATTGTGATGGGTACTTGGTATGTTGACTTTTGTGTAGACTCCCCGGCAACGGCGCCAGAAATGGCTCGTTGTCGGGAGTCCAAATCTTGACTTGACCTTGCGTAAGCCTCCCCGGCAACGGCGCCAGAAATTCTTCTTGCTACCTCTTGAGCACTGCGTTGGATTTCCCCGAAGAGGAGAGGATGATGCAGCAAAGTAGCGTAAGTATTTCCCTCAGTTTTTGAGAACCAAGGTATCAATCCAGTAGGAGGCTACGCGCGAGTCCCTCGTACCTACACAAAACAAATAGCTCAACGCAACCAACGCGATTAGGGGTTGTCAATCCCTTCACGGTCACTTACGAAAGTGAGATCTGATAGAAATGATAGATAATATTTTTGGTATTTTTGATATAAAGATGCAAGGTAAAATAAAAAGTAGAAGTAAAAAAGCAAAGCAATAATAAAGTGATTGGAGATTGATATGATGAGAATAGACCCGGGGGCCATAGATTTCACAAGTGGCTTCTCTCAAGAGCATAAGTATTTCTACGGTGGGTGAACTTATTACTGTTGAGCAATTGATAGAATTGAGCATAGTTATGAGAATATCTAGGTATGATCATGTATATAGGCATCACGTCCGAGACAAGTAGACCGACTCCTGCCTGCATCTACTACTATTACTCCACTCATCAACCGCTATCCAGCATGCATCTAGAGTATTAAGTTCAAGAAAACAGAGTAACGCCTTAAGCAAGATTACATGATGTAGAGGAATAAATTCATGCAATATGATAAATACCCCATCTTGTTACCCTCGATGGCAACAATACAATACGTGCCTTGCTGCCCCTCATCACTTTGGGAAAGGACACCGCAAGATTGAACCCAAAGCTAAGCACTTCTCCCATTGCAAGAAAAACCAATCTAGTAGGCCAAACCAAACTGATAATTCGAAGAGACTTGCAAAGATAACCAATCATACATAAAAGAATTCAAAGAAGATTCAAATATTGTTCATAGATAATCTTGATCATAAACCCACAATTCATCGGTCTCAACAAACACGCCGCAAAAAGAATATTACATCGAATAGATCTCCACGAGAGAGGGGGAGAACATTGTATTGAGATCCAAAAAGAGAGAAGAAGCCATCTAGCTACTAACTATGGACACGAAGGTCTGAGGTAAACTACTCACACTTCATCGGAGAGGCTATGGTGTTGATGTAGAAGCCCTCCGTGGCGGATCCCCCTTCCGGCGGAGCTCCAGAACAGGCCCCAAGATGGGATCTCGTGGGTACAGAAGGTTGTGGCGGTGGAATTAGGTTTTTGGATCCGCATCTGATCGTTTGGGGGTACGTAGGTATATATAGGAGGAAGGAGTACGTCGATGGAGCTTCGAGGGGCCCATGAGGCAGGGGGCGCGCCCTAGGGGGGGGGGGGGGCGCCCTCCACCCTCGTGACCACCTCGTGGCTTGCTTGACGGAGGGTCCAAGTCTCCTGGATCTTATTTGTTGAGAAAATCACGTTCCCGAAGGTTTCATTCCGTTTGGATTCCGTTTGATATTCCATTTCTTCGAAACACTGAAATAGGCAAAAACAGCAATTCTGGGCTGGGCCTCCGGTTAATAGGTTAGTCCCAAAAGTAAAATAAAAGTGGAAAATAGAGCCCAATATGGTCCAAAACAGTAGATAATATAGCATGGAGCAATCAAAAATTATAGATACGTAGGAGACGTATCACGATCTACATCAACAATCTTGCTACCGTCAACACCAACTCTCTCTCCCTCTATGCAGTGGTGTAACACCTCTTCCCCCTGCTGTAATCTCTACTTAAACATGGTTCTCAACTCCATATATTATTTCCCAATGATCTATGGTTATCCTATGATGTTTGAGTAGATCCGTTTTGTCCCGTGGGTTAATCGTGATCTTGGTTGGTACGATTTTATATTTTATTTATGGTGCTGTCCTATGGTGCCCTCCATCTTGCGCAAACATGAGGCCCCCCCGCTATAGGGTGTTGCAGTATGTTCATGATTCGCTTATGGTGGGTTGCGAGAGTGACAGAAGCTTAAACCCGAGTAAGTGGGTTGTTGCGTATGGGATAAAGAGGACTTGATACTTAATGCTATGGTTGGGTTTCACGACCTTAATGATCTTTAGTAGTTGCGGATGCTTGCTAGGGGTCCAATCATAAGTGCATATGATCCAAGTAGAGAAAGTATGTTAGATCATGCCTCTCCCTCATATAGAATTGCAAGAATGATTACCGGTACTTGTTATCGATTGCCTAGGGACAAATGACTTTCTTGTTGACAAAGCCATCCACTTTTATTACCTTGCAATTTATGCGTAGTTTTATTCTCGCAAAGTACTCGTAGTTTTATTCTTGCAAAATAGTTTCATACTTGTTTATGGTAAAGCAAACTTCAAGTGTGCGTAGAGTTGTATCGGTGGTCGATAGAACTTGAGGGAATATTTGTTCGACCTTTAGCTCCTTGTTGGGTTCGACACTCTTATTTATCGAAGAAGGCTACAAACGATCCCCTATACTTGTGGGTTATCACATCCCCAAGCTTAGGGTCTTTCCACTCTTTATTCTCCTCGTATCGATATCTCACCCAAAACTTGAGAACTTCAATCACACAAAACTTAACGGAACTTCGTGAGATGGGTTAGTATGATAAAGAGCAAATCATTCACTTTGGTTCTGTAAAGATAAGATTCATAATTGTTCTCACACAATTCCTACTGTAACATATTATTTCTACAATTTATATTGAGCAATATAAGCTATAGAAACTAGAAAACAAGCAAACTATGCATTGAAAAAAAAGAATCTGTCAGAAATAGAACAGTCTGTAATGATCTGAACAACAATCATACTTATGCTGCTCCAAAAATTCTGAAAAATTAGGAAAACCTAGGAATTTTGTATGTAAATTTTGTGAAAAAATTCAGATCAAAATCACACTTCTGCGATTTTTTAAAATTCTGGCAATGAGCGCAAAAGTTTCTGTTTTTTAGCAAGATCAAATCGAGTATCACCGTAGATCATCCCAAAGGTCTTACTTGGCACTTTATTGAAACAAAAGCTATAAAACATGATTACTACAATAGCATAATCATGAGAACACACAAAAACAATAGGGGTAAATATTGGGTTGTCTCCCAACAAGCGCTTTTCTTTAATGCCTTTTTAGCTAGGCACGATATTTAATAATACTCTTCCAACCAAATTACGATGATAACTTTATTCATACTCTAAAAGATATAAGTGAAGTTCATAGAGCATTCCACAATTAACATGGACTGACCAATATCCAAGCTCAAAATATATAAGTGAAGCACATGAACATTCTATAAAGACATACTCAAAAGATTTAAGTGAAGCACAAAGAGCATTCTATAAAGCCATACTCAAAAGATTTAAGTGAAGCACATGAAGCATTCTATAAATAAATGAAGGACTATCTCATAATAGCGTGGTGCATAAAGGAAAAGAAAAGTAAACACAAAATACACATATAATGTGAGCAAAACAAAAAACCGAGGTATACCGATAATCGTTGAGGGATGCCAACCGGGGCATCCCCAACTTAGATGGTTGAGTATACTTGAAATATTTAATTGGGGTGCCTTGGGCATCCCCAAGCTTGAACTCTTGCCTCTCTTATTCTTCTCATATCGATAACTCCTCGATCTTCGAACATTTCATCCACACAAAACTTAACAAAAAACCATGTGAGATCCGTTAGTATAATAAAGCAAATCACTACTTTTAGGTACTGTTGAAACTCGTTCCAATTTCATATTAGCATTATATATACTATATTCCTCCTTCACCATGGTTCATACCCCCTGATACAACCCATAGATTCATCAAAATAAGCGAACAACACATAGAAAACAGAATCTGTCAAAAACAGGACGGTCTGTAGCAATCTGGAAACTTCATATACTTCTGTAACTCCAAAAATTCTAAAAAAATTGGGAAAAAATAAAAAAATTTGAATAGCAGTGCTGTGTAAAACTTTAAAGATTTTTATCACGCTCCAGTAAAAAATGTAAATTCAATCACTACAACAAAAGTTTCTATTTTTTCTGCTGCACACACCAAACAAGCAATCTAATCATCCTAAAACCAAAACTTGGCACATTATTTTTATTATAAAATGGATATATACAAGGGGATACTTATTTTTTGAGAAACTTCCATGAAAAATTCTACATTATTTCCATGAACATGAACACAAGTGTTCAAGGTCGACCCTCACTTCTCCAATGCGTAACCTTCCAATCACTTCTCTTTTTGAAAAAAGTTTTTTGGCATAAGAGGCAAGTGATTTTTGTATTTTCATTCTTTTATTTTTTTTGTTTCACCCACAACTAAAGAAAAACAAAAACAAAAGGGAAAACAAAATCTACTTAGTGAAGAAAGCAAACAAGCACACACGAGAATATCAACCCCACGCTATTGCTCACACTTAGCAGCGCCGGAAAAGAGCTTGATAATCCCCAAGTGCGAGGAATCATCGTAGCAATTTCCAAAGGTGGAAGTGATAAGTATGGAGTGTCGAACCCACAAGGAGCTAAACGTAAGATCAATATTCTCTCAAGTCCTACCTGCCACTAATACAACTCTACGTACACCGAACGTTTGCTTCCATCTAGAAACGAGAAATAAAACTACATTATGGGTATGAAGAGGATAGCTTTGCATGATATCGGAGAACTAATATATAAAAATAGGTGCTATTAACATAAAGTTAGAATATATTACTATATATTATAAATAGCGAGTGTGGAATAATGATGGATCGGTGTGTGGAATTGTCCTAGGCAATTGTTAACAAGATCGGTAGTCGTCATTGCAATTTTATATGAGGGAGAGGCATAAGCTAACATATTTTCTCTCCTTGGATCATATGCACTTATGATTGGAACTCTAGCAAGCATCTGCAACTACTAAAGATCATTAAGGTAAAACCCAGCCATGGCATTAAAGTATCAAGTCCCCTTTATCCCATACGCAACAGCCCCTTACTCGGGTTTAAGCTTCTATCACTCTAGCAACCCACTATAAGCGAATCATGAAAGTATTGCAACACCCTACAACGGGAATCCTTCATGTGTGCGCGGCACGGAAGGCACCATAGGACAACACCAAAATAAAACATACAACTCAAACCAATCTAGATCATCAATCAACCCAAAGGACAAAAGAAATGTACTCAAACATCATAGGATGGCAACACACCATTGGATCATAATATGTGGCATAAAGCACCATGTTCAGGTAGGGGATTACAGCGGGGTGTGGGAGAGTGGATCGCGTAAAAGAGATGAGGATGGTGATGAAGATGGTGATGTTGATGAAGACAATCACCGCGACGATGGTTCCCCCGGTGGCACTCCGGCGCCACCGAGAGAGAGGGGGAGAGAGTCTCCCCCTTGTGCTTCCTCCTCCATGGCCTCCACCTAGATGGGGAGAGGTTCTCCCTCTGGTCCATGGCCTCCATGGTGATGATGGCCCCCTCCGGGATCCTCCTCCATGGCCTCCGGTGATGATGGCCCCCTCCGGAGGGTGCCAGAGAGGGCCTGGATACAGAGGCTTTCGACGGCTGAACTCACGATCTAGGTTTCTTTCTGGGGGTTTTGGTATTTATAGGAATTTTTGGCGTCGGTCTCACGTCAAGGGGGTCCACGAGGCAGCGACAAGGTAGGAGCACCCTCCCGGGGGGTAGGGCCCGCCCCCTATCTTGTCGTCGCCTCGGGACTCTTCTGGTCCAACTCTTATGCTACGGGTTCTATTTTGGTCCATAAAAAATCACCATAAAGTTTCAGCCCATTTCGAGAACTTTTATTTCTGCACAAAAGATGACACCATGGTAGTTCTGCTGAAAACAACGTCATTCCAGGTTAGTTTCTAATCAAATCATACCAAAACCATATAAAATTATTGTAAGCATGGCATGAATACTTCATAAATTATAGATACATTGGAGACGTATCAATGATTTCAAGAAGAAGGTCTTCCCTTTATCTTTGAAGGGAAAGGCATTGACACGGTATAGGGTAGGTGATGATATTGGATCTTGGAACAACAACGGATTGAAATTGGAATTTCATCAGAAGTTTTATCCTATGCATCTAGTTCATCGTGATCGGAATTATATTTATAATTTTTGGCCTTGTGAAGGATAAAGTATCGCTCAAGCTTGGGGGAGGCTTAAGTCAATGTTATATTCATGCCCCAATCACGAGCTCTCAAAAGAAATTATTATTCAGAATTTTTATGCTCGGCTTTCTCGTAATGATCAATCCATGCTCGATACTTCTTGTACTGGTTAATTTATGAAGAAGACTATTGAATTCAAATGGGATTTATTGGAAAGAATTAAACGTAACTCTGAAGATTAGGTACTCGACGAAGGTAATGAGTCAGGTATAATGTTAAATCTTTCATGGATACCAATGCTTTTCGTGAATTTAGCACTAAATGTGGACTTGACTCTGAGATAGTAGCTTCTTTCTGTGAATCTTTTGCTACTCATGTTTATTTCCCTAAGGAGAAGTGGTTTAAATATCATCCTCCCATTGAAGTAAAAGTAGTAGAACCTATTAGAGTTGAAGAAGAAATTGTTACTTATACTGTTGATCCTATTGTTCCTACGGCTTATATTGAGAAACCACCTTTTCCTATTAGGATAAAGGATCATGCTAAAGCTTTAGCCGTGGTTTGTAAGAGTTATACTAGAACACCTACACCCCCTGAACAAATTAAAATTGAACCTAGTATTGTTATGGTTAAAGATCTCTTGGTTGATAATATTGATGGGCATGTTATTTATTTCTGTGATGAAGTTGCTATAATTGCTAGACCCGATACTAAAGATAAACATAGACCTATTGTTGGCATGCCTGTTGTTTCTGTTAAATAGGAGATCGTTGTTATCGTGGCTTATGTGATGTAGGTGCTGGTGTGAGTGCAATTCCTTTTACCTTATATCAAGAGATTATGAATGATATTGCACCTGCTGAGATGGAAGATATTGATGTTACTATTAAGCTTGCCAATAGAGATACTATATCACCAATTGGGATTGTTGAGGGAGTCCTGGATTATGGGGTCCTCGGGCGTCCGGGCTATGTGACGTGGGCCGGACTAATGGGCCGTGAAGATACAAGATAGAAGACTTTCCCCCGTGTCCGGATGGGACTCTCCTTTGCATGGATGGCAAGCTTGGCATTCACGTGTGAAGATTCCTTTCTCTGTAAACCAACTCTGTACAATCCTAGGCCCCTTGGTGTCTATATAAACCGGAGGGTTTAGTCCGTAGAGGCAATCATAATCATACATGCACATCTAGGGTTTAGCCATTACGATCTAGAGGTAGATCAACTCTTGTAACCCCTATATTCATCAAAGTAAATCAAGCAGGAACTAGGGTATTACCTCCATTAAGAGGGCCCGAACCTGGGTAAACATCGTGTCCCTGTCTCCTGTTACCTTTGATCCTTAGACGCACAGTTCGGGACCCCCTACCCAAGATCTGTCGGTTTTGACACCGACATTGGTGCTTTCATTGAGAGTTCCTCTGTGGCGTCGACAGAAGGATTGATGACTCGTCTTGTTATCAAGGACAGTATCACTTCCGGAGGAGCCCTGGCCTCAGGGCAAACCCTCCGGCTTGGCAGCTTCACCATGGCCGCCTGTTCGGCCATTAAGCCGAAGACGACTTCCCAAGTCATCAAAAATCATCTCCGTGTCGGCCCCGAATACTCCGAACAGATGGATCCGGCAGATGTATCATCTTTAAACGAACTCCTGGATCACATCGCCACCCTAGGGGTTGCATTAGACTATGATCGGATTGGGCTTAAACCCGATCAGAGAGAAATCAAATCTCCACCGATCACCCATCATGTAGCGGTTGTGGAGGAGCAAGCCGACAGTAACTCTTCCCCTACGTTGAAAACAAACTATGTTCGGATTTCCAAGCTCGGTGAGCCGGATACCCATCTTCTGGGGGACACCCCCTGTCCTCCGAACATAGAACTGGGTGTTGAGCCTGAAAACTCGCTGGACATCCCGGAGCCCGGGTCGGTAAGCTCGGAAGGGCCAGGGCCCGGATTTAACACCGCCCACCCACCACAAGCAATATTCTCCAAGCAATTCCGATCCCCCAGATATATGCGACCTAATGTATGTACGACACCAACCTCAGGAAACAGTCCATCACTTCTGGGCCAGTCCTCCTTGTTAAAAGCAAGATCAAAGATTGCTATGACGACGATGCAATTTCAGTATTTTTCAATAACTGTACGGATGAGGGAATCCTTAACGCCCTCAACCGCTGTCGCGTATCACACTTCGCGGACTTGGCAAACATAGTACATAAGTACTGCGCAACGGAAAGCGCTTGGAAAACTCGTACAACCCGCTGGGAACCGCAGGCCTTTAAGCCATCTCCCGGTCAGGCAAAGAGGATGCACCCTCATGGGGCACCTAATCCTCATCCCGTGGGCAAGAAAATCAAGCCCGTTACGGGGCATAGAACTATCCTCGAAGGATGGCTCGATAGGCCATGTAAAATACACACGACGCCGGAAACCGAACCAACCCACAGCCTCCGAGCATGTTAGATACTCCGGCAAGTGGCCAAGAGCGGCGAGAGCATCCTCACCAACACTATCTCAGAGAAGTACACTCCGAAGGACGACGACCGCAATGTATTTACGGTCTTTGAGACCTTCTCCTCAAACAACCAGCGCAAAAGGGTGCTTCGCGACCTCACCGAAGTCTGTCAAGTAGCAGCAGTAAACCCTTGTAACGATGCGGCGATAAATTTTAATGCCGATGACGAACCAAGATCCCGATCAGTCTGGGCACCAGCGCCTTGGTCCTCAATCCAATCGTGGATGGTTTTCGGCTCACTAAAGTGCCCATGGACGGCGGCAATAGACGGAACCTCATTTATGAGGACACGCTGATACGTCTCCGTCGTATCTACTTTTCCAAACACTTTTGCCCTTGTTTTGGACTCTAACTTGCATGATTCGAATGGAACTAACCCGGACTGACACTATTTTCAGCATAATTGCCATGGTGTTATCTTTGTGCAGAAACAAAAGTTCTCGGAATGACCTGAAACTTCACGGAGATTATTTTTGGAAATAATTAGAAATACTGGCGAAAGAATCAAGGCTAGGGGGCCCACACCTGTCCACGAGGGTGGGGCGCTTTGCCCCAGTAGCGCCCCCACGCCTTGTGGGCCCCACAGCTCCACCGACCTCAACTCCAACTCCATATATTCGTGTTCGGGAGAAAAAAATCAGAGAGAAAGATTCATCGCGTTTTACGATCACGGAGCCGCCGCCAAGCCCTAAACTCTCCGGGAGGGCTGATCTGAGTCCGTTCGGGGCTCCGGAGAGGAATCCGTCCTTGTCGTCATCATCAACCACCCTCCATCACCAATTTCATGATGCTCACCGCCGATGCGTGAGTAATTCCATCGTAGGCTTGCTGGATGGTGATGGGTTGGATGAGATTTATCATGTAATCGAGTTAGTTTTGTTAGGGTTTGATCCCTAGTATCCACTATGTTCTGAGATTGATGTTGCTATGACTTTGCTAGCTTAATGCTTGTCACTAGGGCCCGAGTGCCATGATTTCAGATCTGAACATATTATGTTTTCATGAATATATGTGAGTTCTTGATCCTATCTTGCAAGTCTATAGTCACCTACTATGTGTTATGATCCGGCAACCCCGAATCGACAATAATCGGGACCACTCCCGGTGATGACCATAGTTTGAGGAGTTCATGTATTCACTATGTGTTAATGCTTTGTCCAGTACTCTATTAAAAGGAGGCCTTAATATCCCTTAGTTTCCCTTAGGACCCCGCTACCACGAGAGGGTAGGACAAAAGATGTCATGCAAGTTCTTTTCCATAAGCACGTATGACTATATTCGGAATACATGCCTACATTACATTGATGAACTGGAGCTAGTTATGTGTCACCTTATGTTATGACTGTTATACGATGAACCGCATCCGTCATAATTCTCCATCACCGATCCAATGCGTACGAGCTTTCCACATATTGCTCTTTGCTTATTTACTTTACCGTTGCTACTGTTACAATCACTACAAAACCCAAAAAAAATACTTTTTCTACCGCTACAGTTACTTCCATATTACTTTGCTGCGGATACTAAGTGTCGGTGTACTAGAGTAGGGGGTACCCTAGTATCCCGAACTTGTGCAGGCGATTCTTGACCCTCCATGCAAGGCTTGCCGGGTGACCGCCGAAGTCCTCCGTGATTCCTTTGGAGCCATTCAAGAACAAATTATTTGAGCCTAGAAGACAAGGCCCCGGCAAGAGGAGCTTGCCGGGAAGGCCAGCCAAGGCACCTAGGAGACAAGGCCCCGGCAAGAGGATCTTGCCAGGAAGGCCAGCCAAGGCGCCTAGGAGACAAGGCCCCGGCAAGAGGAGCTTGCCGGGAAGGCCCGGTGAGCGACAAGCTTCCGGACGCGACAAGACAACAACCACGGCAAGGCGCTTGCCGCAGCAGACCACCACTCTGGACCTGCGCTCCAGCACATCCACTAACGTGTCGCCCTGGGACCTTTCCAAGCGCGCGTGGCAAGAGGCCGTGCGGCCAGCGGAGCGCGGTGGCATGCGGCGCTGACAAGATTGCCATCGTGGCAAGCGGTGGCATCCCTGACGGTCCCTGTTTGCACTGTTTGGGCAACGTAGACGGGCATTTAATGCCTTTGTCCCCTGCCGTCAGGGTTAGGTATGATACACTGTACAAGTAGCTGTACCAACCACTCCATTTCCATTTTTACCCTTGTCTACGTTGCCACCTGTCGGAGACCCCTTGAGCATATAAAAGGAGGCCCATGCGCAACGTAGAGGGGGGTTGGAAGGTTCGAAGCCAGAAACACTCACGCTCGGTCTAGTTAGCAGCTCGTGTGTACTGTAGCACTCAAGCGCTCCCGAGCAAGAACTCAATACATTCAGACATGCAGTAGTAGGAGTGTTATCTCTCCGGAGAGCTCCGAAGCTGGGTAAACCGCTCGTGTGCTTCGCCTCGATCTGCTCTTCGTGCGACCTCCGCCCCCGCCCGAACGAAAGGGGCTTGGTCCGCCGTCCCATAGGTGTTTGTGGGTCGATCAGCCTCCCGACATCTTTGGCGCGCCCGGTAGGCGTCGAGATTGTGTGAACCTGATCCGGCGTCCACACGAGCTAGGTCTTCATCATCTTCATCGACATGCCACCGAAGAAGAAGGCTTTCACGGCAGATGTTCCGTCATGTTAACCCACCACCACCGGAGAAAACGGGTGGTGGGGTAGACGCCGGCGGAAGAATGGACATCGACGGGGGAGCCCACGGTGCTGCCAAGTCCAAGGACAAGGCTGCGCAGACCTCGGCGACCGTACATGCACTGCGCCCGTCTCAGGAGGCGCGGGACCGACAGCGTCATGGTATTCACAACGCCATACGCTCGTTGGACCAAGATCGAGCTGGTGGATCTCGGGATGCTCAAGACCAGCATGCACACCAACATGCCGGCACGAGCGAGGCACGGTCGCTTGGACGGGATACTACTCCTTCTAACGTAGTTAGAAGTCCGAGCATATCCCGCTCCTCGCGCCGTTCGCCACTGCCACCCACCACTCCAGCAGAAGCATTGGCGAGAGCTCAACTGCTCCTAGATTACCATCCAACAGCCGACAAGGTCGACGAATGGAGGGCCACCATTCAGAGTCTCATCGGCTTTGCCAGCAGCGGCAGCTCATGACAGCGAGTGCATCGCTGCCGCGACAAGACTGCAAGGCACGAGCCGGTGGCAACGAAACCGGTGGGGATGCAACCACCATGCACTCTCCGCCCCGAAGGCCAAGATCGCCGACTCGCCGGATCCACCTCGACAGCGACTCCACCGCATCATCGGATCCACGAGCTCGCCGCGATCAGCGCCAAGTTCTTCACGAATGACAGCAAGAAGACGCTCGAACTCGCATCGAGCGCCGAAGAGAAGCGCGGCGTCAATCCGACCAGCGTGCTGGGCCCTCTGTCGACATGCATGCGCCCGAAGAACCAGCGACTTGCCGTCTGTGATAGGTTGCCCTGCGTTCACTCGTGAGCTGCGGCAAGTCCAGTGGCCCAACAAGAAGAATTTCAAGCCAGACGTACCAGAGAAGTACGACGGCAAGACGCGTCCATCGGAGTTCCTCGGCATCTACACCATCGCGGTGCAAGCTGCCGGAGGGCGAGACGACAAGATCCTGGCCAACTACTTCCCGCTGGTGCTCAAGCCCAATGTCAGATCCTGGCTCATGCACTTGCCGGACAACTCCATATCCTCTTGGGCAGATCTATGCCATCAGTTTGTCGGCGCCTTCTGGTGACCACAAGCCCCATGGCCAAGAAAGCGACCTTCATCTGCCGCCTAGAAGGAAGGAGAGCCCTAGCAAGTACATTCAGAGATTCAGCAGCGTCTGACACAACATCCCGGATGTCCACCACCTTACCGGTAATCGGTAGCGTTCCATCGAGCGTGCGAAACCGCAGGATGCGGAGGAGATGGCGATGTGCAAGATCGTAGACGTCGATGAGCTATATGCCCTGGCCGACAAGTGTGCACGTCTTGAGGAAGGGAGGAGACTCCCGGAGAGAATCTTGAAGCAGGAGGATCTGATAGTGAGGAGACCGCCCCGGCAAAGAAAAACCGGCGGCGGAACAACAGGAAAAAGAAAGGCAAAGATGTGCTAGTTGTTGAGCAGTCCGGCAACGGAGGTGGCGCCAAGAAAGCCAAGGTTGGTAGCTCCGGCAAGGAGGTTGCCGCTGGCACCAACTACCAGGCTGTGGTGGTCGCCGACAAGCAGGACGGCTCCAACAAACGATCGCAAGATCCACCGCACCAAGGGCCATGACCTCCAGAGCTGCAAAAGGTCGAGTAGCTTGTCGAGCAGCGGAAGGCTGAATCTGAGCACGCGACAAGGAGAAGGCCCAGGAAGGTGCCGAGGAGCTAGCAAGAAACGCCCCGGCCGGGAGGACGCCGCCAAGGCCAAGCAATGCGGCAAGGAGATAGACCTCCCCGCGGCGCGACAAGGATGAAGACGGCGACAATGATGAAGACATGGATGATGACGAGACCGATGAGCAGGAGTTCCGTAAAGCCACAGAGGTCCTGCGGCGTTGGCGGTGCTTCTGCATACTTCACACCATCAGCTCAAGCGGTGGATGCGGAAGTCAATGCGGCGTAACCATCCGTCGAGTCACGCAAGCCTCTGAAATGGTCCGGCATGCCTATCATCTTTGATATTGAGGACCACCACGATCGCAGAATCGCGGTCGGGTGCTTGCCGATGTTGGTTTCACCAACTATCCGCAACCTCAAGGTCACTAATATGCTAGTTGACGACGGGGCGGCTTGAACCTGATCTCCTCCAGCGGTGCCGCAGAAACTCCAGATCCCCGATGGCGAAGCTCGAAGAGACCGCACATTCCAAGGAATCAATCCGGGAAGGAGCAAGCCAAAGGGAAACATCACGTTGCGGTGACATTTGGCGTGAAGTTGAACTTCAGGATCGAGAGGGTCACTTTTGACGTTGCTGACTTTCCATTGCCTTACAATGGGATACTTGGCCGTCCAGCACTTGCCAAATTCATGGCAGCCTCTCACTATGCATACAACATGCTGAAGATGCCAGGCCCGATAAGTGTCATCTCTGTCCCTGGCGACAAGAAGGATGCTCTTATCTGCGCCGACAAGATCTACCGGGAAGCAGCTGCAGCAGATTGCAAGCCACTTGCCGCTGAAGCTCCCGGGGTGAAGAAGAAGACCAAGTCCGGCAAGAGCTCTGATGCCCACTCCGGCAAGCGCACCTCTTCGGAGTGCTGCGCTACCGTCGAGGACGCACCATCGAGCTCCACCGGCAAGTGTAAGAAGACGATGGCAGCTCCACCAGAGACCAAGAAGGTGTCCGCCAAGGAGGACGGCACTGGTGGTACCTTCACCATCAGTGCCACTCTCGACCCTAAATAGGAAGGCGCGCTCGTTGCTTTCCTGCGGGCGAACATCGACGTGTTTGCGTGGCAACCATCTGACATCCCCGGTGTTCCCAGGAAAGTAATTGAGCACCATCTTGCCGTTTGTCCTCATGCGCGGCCCGTCAGCGAAGAAGTCGTGAAGCGGCGGTGGAGCGCCAAGAATTCATTGCAGAAGAAATCAAGAAGTTGGAAGCAGCAGGCCTTGTCAGAGGAGTGCTCCATCCGACGTGGTTGGCCAATCCTGTAGTCGTGCGCAAGGCGAACGGGAAATGGAGGCTTTGTATCGACTTTACCGATGTCAATAAAGCTTGTCCCAAAGACCCATTTCCCTTGCCGCGCATTGACCAGATTGTTGACTCCACGGCCGGATGTGACTTGCTTTCATTTCTTGTTGCATACTCAGGATATCATCAGATCTTCATGGCAGAAGAGGATGAGGAGAAGACCGCATTCATCACCCCATGTGGCACATATTGTTTCGTACGGATGCCTTTCGGATTAAAGAATGCTGGTTCAACATTTGCAAGAGTAGTCCATGACGCTTTTGAGCCGCAAATGCACGTAAATGTGGAAGCCTACATGGATGACATAATGGTCAAAAGCAAGGACAAGGCGACTCGATTCAAGATTTAGACGAAACCTTTGCAAATCTACGCAAGATCAACCTCAAGCTCAACCCCGAGAAGTGCGTGTTTGGAGTCCCTTCCGCAAGCTTCTCGGGTTCTTCGTGGTCTCACGGGGAATTGAAGCCAATCCCGACAAGATCAAGGCCATTGAGCAGATTGAAGCACCAAAGCGCGTCAAGGATGTACGAAGGCTTGCCGGTTGCGTAGCTGCTCTCAAAGAAGTTTATCTCTAGGTTCGCTGGCGCATACCGCCATTTTTCAAAATTTTGAAAAAGGCAGGTCCAATGAAATGGACTCCTGAAGCGGAGGCTGCGCTGCAGGACTTAAAGAGATACCTGTCCTCCAGTCCAACGCTTGTCGCACCTAAGCCAAAAGAGAAGTTGCTGCTGTATATAGCGGCAACCAATCAAGTGGTTAGTGCTGCGTTAGTAGCGGAGAGGGAGGCGGATGATGAGCTAGCAACCATGGCAGATGCTTCCAGCGACAAGCAGGGGGCTTCACCGACAAGTTCTGGTCCCGACAAGGATGGATCTGCGCAGACGCATGAGAAGATGCAGAAAAGAATCGTGCAGCGCCCAGTTTACTTTGGCGTTCCCTTCTGCGAGGGGCTAGGTCAAGGTACTCTGGTGTGCAGAAATTGCTTTTCGGCCTCCTCATGGCCTCGAGAAAGCTGCGCCATTACTTCCGTGCACATGAGATCACAGCCACTCGTTTTTCCGTCAAGAGGATACTGCAAAATCCAGAGGCAACAGGCGGGATTGTCGAGTGGGCACTGGAACTGTCAAGCTTTGGCCTCAAGATTGAGAGCACTTCAACTATCCAAAGCAGAGCATTGGCGGAGTTCATAGCAGAATGGACGCCAACACAAGATGAAGAAATTCCAAATGAGCATCCCGTCAAGGAAGCAAGCAAAGATTGGCTGATGTACTTTGATGGTGCCTTCTACTCGCTGCAAAGGCGCCGGTCTTGGCGTGCTACTTGTTGCACCCACCGGAGAGCACCTCAAGTACGTAGTCCAGATGCACTTTCCCAAGGAGCAAGCAACAAACAATACTGCAGAGTATGAAGGTTTGCTTGCCGGTCTCAAGATCGCAGTAGACCTTGGGATCAAGAAGCTCATTGTCAGGGGTGACTCGCAGCTTGTCATCTGCCAAGTGAACAAGAATCATCAGAGTCCGTTGATGAAAGCTTACGTTGATGAAGTGAGAAAGCTAAAAGAGCGCTTTGACGGCCTACAGATGGAATATATTCCAAGAGCTCAGAACAACATTGCTGATGGCCTGTCGAAGTGCGCCGCACTTAAGTTACCTGTGGAACCAGGGATTTTTGTGCTCAAGCTGACTCAACCGTCTGTAACGCCATCAACCGGACAGAGCAAGAAAAGGAAATTGATTTCTGGTGACTATTTTCCGGCAGAGCTCCCCGAAGCCGCCGCCAAGAAGGTCCCCAAGATCGACACCAAGGGTGCTGAGGAGCAGTCTGCTCCGGCAAGCCCTAGGGTTTGTTCCGTTGAAGCAGACGCTCCCGACAAGTTTTGCTCCGGCAAGCTTGCCGGGGAACGTCAAGCTCTGGCTGAGCCGCAGGTTCTTGCCGTAGAAGCGGATGTTCCCGCAGCGGCAGATGTGCCTTTAGTCCTTGTTGTCGAGCCGCAAGCTCCAGCATGGGCACAACAGATTGTCCATTTCCTTCAGAAAGGAGAAGTTCCCAAGAGCAAGAAGAAGCGGAAAGAGTAGCCCGGCAGTTAAGTATGTACCAGTTTGTCGACAACACACTGCATGTAAGAAGACTCAACGGTGTGAAATTGAAGTGTATTCACGGGAAGAAGGACAAAAGCTGTTGGCGTAGATACATGGAGGCATATGTGGTCACCACATTGGCGCCAGAGCACTTGCCGCAAAGCGTTAAGCAAGGTTTCTTTTGGCCGACAGCCCTCCGTGATGCAATCGCACAAGTAACCAAGTGTGAAGCGTGCAGTTCCATTCCAAGCAGATACACCAGCCAGCTCAAGCTCTCGGACGATCCCTTTATCCTGTCCATTTTCGGTCTGGGGGCTCGACATCCTCGGCCCCTTTCCCCGAGCTGTCGGGGGCTTTGAGTACTTGTACGTTGCCATCGACAAGTTCACAAAGTGGCCGGAAGTGGAAGCAGTGAGGAAGGTGACAGCACAGTCAGCAGTCAAGTTCTTCAGGTCGATATTTTGCCGTTTCGGAATCCCTAACAGGATCATCACCGACAACGGCACACAATTTACGAGTCGCACCTTCAAGCAATACGTCCCAAGATCTTGGCGCCAAGGTCCGCTTCACTTCATTGCTCATCCTAGGAGTAACGGTCAAGCGGAGAGGGCAAATCTTTGAAGTGCTGCGCGGGCTCAAGACCAGAACTTTCGACAGTGCTGCACAAGTGCGGAAGAAACTGGATTGAGGAGCTGCCGGTGGTTCTTTGGTTGATCAGATGACGCCAAATCGAGCCATCGCCGGACACCTTTCGCTCTAGTCTATGGAGCAGAGGCGGTTCTCCCACGAAACTCAGATACGGATCACCTCGAGTGCTCGCTTATGATGAGCTTGAGCAAGAGCGATTGCGACAAGATGACGCGCTGCTCCTTGAGGGGATCGTCTTCAGTTGTCAGACGAGCTGCTCGATACCAAAGAAGCTTTGCGCCGCTACCATAGCCGCAGTTAATGCCGAAGTCTCGAGGAAGGCGACCTTGTTCTTCGCTGCGTTCAGTCCGCCAAGAATTCCAACAAGTTGACGCCAGTGGGAAGGCCTTACCGGGTGAAACGAGTCACTAGGCCTGGCGCTGTCCGCTTTGAGACCGAAGATGGCATTCCGGTGAGCAACTCACGGAACGTTGAGCATCTTCGTAAGTTTTACTCAGAAGCGCGGTTGCCGAACCGTTCCGGCAACCACCTTTTGTACAAGTCTTGCCGATGTTGCATGTAATCCTTTGTACAAAACCGGCGCAGACCCCGTGCATAAGTAAAGCTAATGTGCTTCGCACATCTTGTCAATTTCATGCTTTCTACTTCTATTTGCATGCGTTATCTGACACTTTGTGCAGCACCTACCCCGGTAAGCAATAACGAGCCATAAGGCTCCATATCTTTATTTTCTCTTCTTTCTCTTTCTCAAAGAAAGGAAGGTTCCTCGCCCACAAGTTTGCCGGGGAAAGGAGAAGATAATGGTGTGGACCAAGCATCGCTCATGGAAGTCTAGCCTTACTGGAAGCAAACGACAAAAAGCTAAGTTGCTAAAGTTTGAGCAATCAGTTTTAAATTTTTTAAGTTATCTTCCTCGAACGACTGCATTTTGTATGGAAAACCTGTCTTGGAGGAACCAACTCGAAGCAAGATGCGCCCTTACTTTGTTTCGAGGCCACTCAACAACACAACTGAGCTGCGACGAGTTGCGACAAGGTTTCTTGTCGGTAGCGGCACCGCCGATGAGGGCCGACGTCCCGTGCTCGGTCTTTCGCTCATGTGTGCTACCGACAAGTTCCCTAAAAGCGTAGGGCAAAAACATACAAAGGAAGGAATCAAGTAAAGGAAATAACATAGCAATCACTACCCAAATAGAGTTATATTACAAGATAGCTTGTCGCAGCTCTAATAGATTGTTCTCATAACATGACCAGCAGCGGCAAGAAAAGAGAAAGCGGGCGGCCTAATCTACGCGATCGCCTCAACCCTCTTGATACCGCTCACCCCGGCCCACGATGGGTGCGACAAGGGTCTTGAGCGCCCACATCAGCATCCGTGGCAAGGACTTGAGGACGTTGGTGAGGTTGAGGCCTGGGTTGCGGAAGGCCACCTTCATCAAGACCTTTTGAAGAGCTCCCGCGCAGATCTGGCGCGACTCCTCGGCCAGCTGCTTTGGGATTTCTTCCCGGAGTCGCTGGAGGGCTGTCACCACGCCCTTGAAGAACAAGCTGAGCTTGGCGCTGGGTTGGAGGTGCTCGTCGGAGGAATATCCAAGATCCTCCATCCCCAGCTCCGCCAGCTCCCTGTCGATGGCTGCAGCAACATCCACGAGACCCTCGGTCCAGTGCTCCACATTCTCCCTAAAGGTATTCTCAGGCGGCGGCAGATCTGCCAGCGCCTCGTCGGCCTTGATCTTCTCCTTCAAGGCCACCTCCTGCTCCTGGCGCCGCCCAAATCGGCCTCGAGTCAAGGTGGTCAGCTTCAACTCAAGATCTGCGTTGGAGTCCTTGGCGGCGCTGAGCTCCTTTCCTCTCAGCGAGACGGCTCTGTAGCTCGCCAAGAGTGTAGGCGTCCTTCTCGCGCTCATGCTTGAGCGCAGCAAGCTCCACGCCGCTCTCCTTGAGATTGGCCTCCAGCTGCATCACCTTCGTCTCCAGCTCCTTCTTGGCGGCCTCGGCAGCTGCGGCAGCATCCTTTGCTTCCTTGAGAGCCCCGCCAAATGTTTGCTCGCGAGTGGCTAGATCCTCCTCATGGCTGTCAAGATTAACCTTCCTCTGCACCAACTCGCCTTCCCGCGCAGATAGCTTCTCGGCGGCAAGCCGCTGTTGCTCCTCAGCTTCAGCCTTCTCGAGGAGGAAGGCTTTGCGCTCCTCGGCGAGTTGCTCCCGCTCCGCTGCCAAGGACCGGAGAGCTTCCTGGTTGATGCCCCGGAGCTCCTCCGCACGCTTCTCGATGTCTGCTCCCGCCGCGACAAGAGCTTCCCGGATTCCAGCTTGGCTTGTCGGGCGGTAGAGCGACAAGAGCTTTCCGCGGCAGCTCCTCCTCGGACTCACACTGCTTCTTTGCTTGGCGCGTCAACCAGCGTCGATCCAGCGGAGGCGAGCAGCTCTTCATCAAAAGTTTCTCCTTCGCCGGCCACAGAGCTCGACGCCCATGGGAGCTTGATGAAGACGCCATCGCCGGCCTTCAAATAGGCGCTGGCTGGGGCTCTTGAACTGATCTTTGCAGCGATGGCGGAGGGATCGGCGGTCGGCGTGGCGCTGGCGCTCCTGTGGCCTCGAAGTCGTCGGTCACGATCGCCGGACCCTCGCCCGGCTTCTGGCAGCAGCCTTGGCGGCCTCTTCGCCGGCGGGCTCGTCAGCGCCAGCTTCTTCTTCGATGGTGGCGGCGTCGTTGGTATTGCCGCGCACGTCCTCCTCGCCGGCGGCCTCGGTCTCCATCGGCTCTGTGGCAGATGGATCTGGTGACCGGAAAATGAAGAAGAGTCAAGCAAATATTCAAAAAGAAAATCAGAAGAAGAAGAACACAAGGGAAGTTTTCAAGCAAGAGGATTAACTGTGCTAGGGTCTGCAGTCATGGTCTCTGCCACCAGGGGATCGCTGGTGTTGTCCCTTGCCGGAGAGATGTCCCTTGCCGGAGAACTGCCCCTTGCCGGAGAAGTCTCCCTTGCCGGAGAACGCTCCCTTGCCGGGGAATCCTCCCTTGGCGGTGTAGTCGGCGAAGGCATGTCGAGCGGCTTGTGGCACTCCTGGTAAGGCTGCTCTGCTTCCTACACAAATCAACAACGATATCAGAAAGAAAGAGCACCCATGCACGCCAAACATCAGGAAGTAAAACCATATACTTACGCTGGGGCTGCTTTGAGGAAGAGTTGCCGTCCGGCAAGGTGGTCTCAGACGCGCCTCCTGCTGTCATGTGGGTTCGCCCTCGATGACAATCACCGGGGCCTTGGCTCTCTTCGACGCTCTCTGCGCGCCGTCACGAAAAGGAATGGGTTCAGAGTGAAGCAAATCAGATACAAGACAAAGCAACAAGCCAAGAACTACAAATACTGACGAAGAATCTTACTCTTCTTCTTCCTCGCCGGAGTTGAGCGCAGAGATCAATTCTGGCCCGCCTCCAGACGACGAGGCGGAGGAGTAGGTTCCCTTGGCCGCTTGGCGGGAGCGAAGCGGTGGTCCGTGAGGGCCCGCCCAGCTTGCCGCGGCGTGAGGTGCTCCCAGCAACAAGTGCTTGCCGCGGTGGAGCGCGCATCAGCGCCGGGCTGTTGCCGTCTGCCGCCGCCGCAACATCCCCGGCCTTGCGAAGACGCCTTCTTGGTGGAGCTGGGGCTCCGCTCGCGGCAAGCTGTTTGAAGGTGGGAAGGAGGCGCCCTCGGCTCGCTCGACTCAGCTTCGGGCTCGGCAAGCTCCTCCTCGCCGGCAAACTCCCTTCGCTCGACAAGGCTTGCCGCTTTGCTGCCCTGCCTCCTCCACGGTGAATCCGAACTCGCCATGACGCAGCTGCTGCCGCCTCTTCCACTGGTGGCGTCTGGCTGCATCTCATCATCGATGGTGTCGCGGGTGAGGCTCTTCTGCTCGTCGGGGCGGATCGGCACTTCTACCAGACTGTCAAAGAACTGCCGCACGACGTCATCTGCAGGCTCTTGCCAAGTTGGGACAATTCCATGCAAGTCGCACAACGGCATCATTGCACGGATGCGGTCAAGCGAGGAATTGTTTCACAGCGAAACGACGCCCCTCGGCAACCTAAACATTTCTGGATGATCAGGATCGGGCTTGAACAGCTCCAAGAGCATCGCGTCAAGTTCCAAGACGGTGAAGTTGAAGTTGAGGCCTGGGCCCAGCCTCATGATATCTGCCGCGTTCGAAACTCCCGGGAGGGTCTCCTCCTCTCCCGCAAGGATGGCGCGGCGAAGAAAGTCTGCGCCAACGGTGCCTCACGGTGAGCCCGACAAGTCTGAGGCGAAGGATTCGGTGATCGCAATCTTCAGCCTAGCATCTTCCGGAGCCACGTTGCTCCAATCGTTGCCGCGCACTATTGGGGTTTTATTTGATGGGCGGTAAACGGCTGCGGTTCTCCTCGACAATCCAGCACCAATCCGCCTCCATTCCTCCCATTTTCACGAAGCTCTCCCTCCAGATAGGCTTCCTTCTTGCCGATCCTCGAGATCCAAGCGATTCCTCCGGCAAGAGGCTCCCCTCTCTCTACTCGGGGCATAAAGAAGTGGCGGAAAAGGGCTACGTTTGGATGGACTCCGACAAAGTTTTCGCAGAGATGTGCGAAAACTGCCATGGTCAGAACAACATTGGGGGTGAAGTCAAGGAGGCGGAACCCGTAGGTGTTCATGATATCGCAGAAAAATTCCGAGAAAGGCGGGCAGAGCCCGCAGTAGAAGAAGAGCGCGAAGAAGGGATATCCGTTCGGAGCTAGTTCCGAAGCAGCAGCTGGGAGTACCTTCGTCTTGTGGATGCGCTCAGCGTCGCGTCGACCGGAAGAGGTAGTAGTGCTCCCTCGGATCCCTCGCGGCTGGGGGAAGATTGCCGCTCCTTCCGCGGCCGCAAGAAGCTCTTGCCTCGGCCGACTTCACGGCCTTCCCCTTGTCGGCTTTCGGAGCCATGGCGGAGGTGGTGAGGGAGATCGACGGCGTTGGTGATGCTGGTGGCGATGGGGGTCGGAGCGCTGCTCTCTATTCAGCCTTGGGAAGAAGGGGGGGGGGGGCAGCGGAGGTTTTTTCGAGATTGGACAGCAACTGGCGAGATGGGCGGACTGCCCCTGTTTCCCCTGCTCATAAAGAGGGAGGGGGCGGACGTTCCGTCTTTCCGAATAAAGAAACCACCCACGATCTCTCCCACGACGCCGCATTCGACGCATGCCGTTCGTGGAGGGCGTGGTGGGTCCGGGTGAGTTACGGCGTAACCCAGGCCGCGTGTGCCCGTGCCCTGTTTTGGGCCTAGCCCAACAGCGCCTGCAGACTGTGTGGCCCAGACCGGGGCTCTGTCGGTGTACTAGAGTAGGGGGTACCCTAGTATCCCGAACTTGTGCACGGGCAGTTGCAGCCCTCCACGGCAAGGCTTGCCGGGTGACCGCCGAAGTCCTCCGTGGTTCCTTTGGAGCCATTCAAGAACAAAGTATTTGAGCCTAGAAGACAAGGCCCCGACAAGAGGAGCTTGCCGGGAAGGCCAGCCAAGGCACCTAGGAGACAAGGCCCCGGCAAGAGGAGCTTGCCGGGAAGGCCAGCCAAGGCACCTAGGAGACAAGGCCCCGGCAAGAGGAGCTTGCCGGGAAGGCCCGGTGAGCGACAAGCTTCCGGACGCGACAAGGCAACAACATGGCAAAGGCGCTTGCCGCGGCAGACCACCACTGGACTGCGCTCCAAAGACATCCACTAACGTGTCACCACAGGACCTTTCCGGTAGCAGCGTGGCAAGAGCCGTCTTGACCCGGTGAGCGCGGTGGCATGCGGCGCTGACAAGATTGCCATCGTGGCAAGCGGTGGCGTCCCTGACGGTCCCTGTTTGCCTTTGTTTGGGCGGCGTGAGCGGGCATTTAATGCCTTTGTCCCCTGCCGTCAGGGTTAGGTATGATACACTGTACCAACCACTCCATTTCCATTTTTACCCTTGTCTACGTTGCCACCTGTCGGAGACCCCTTGAGCATATAAAAGGAGGCCCATGCGCAACGTAGAGGGGGGTTGGAAGGTTCGAAGCCAGAAACACTCACGCTCGGTCTAGTTAGCAGCTCGTGTGTACTGTAGCACTCAAGCGCTCCCGAGCAAGAACTCAATACATTCGGACATGCAGCAAGAGGAGTGTTATCTCCGGAGAGCTCCGAAGCTGGGTAAACCGCTCGTGTGCTTCGCCTCGATCTGCTCTTCGCGCGACCTCCGCCCCCCGCCGAACCGAAAGGGGCTCGGTCCGCCGGTCCCATAGGTGTTCGTGGGTCAGATCAGCCTCCCCGACACTAAGTTATCCAGGTGTGGTTGAATTGACAACTCAACTGCTAATACTTGAGAATATTCTTTGGCTCCCCTTGTGTCGAATCAATAAATTTGGGTTTAATACTCTACCCTCAAAAATTGTTGGGATCCCCTATACTTTTGGGTTATCAAGACTATTTTCTGGCGCCGTTGCCGGGGAGCATAGCTCTATTCTTTGAGTCACTTGGGATTTATATCTGCTGGTCACTATGAAGAACTTGAAGGACGAGAAAACAAAAATTTATCCCTCAACCACGAGGGGAGGTAAGGAACTGCCATCTAGCTCTGCACTTGATTCACCTTCTGTTTTGAGTAAGCTTGCGACACCTAAACCTGCTTCTCCTATTACTTCTGCTATGCATGATAGTTATGATGAAACTACTTCTATGCTTGATACTACTGCGCCACTTGGTGAATTTCTTGATGAACAACTTGCTAGGGCTAGAGAGAATGAAATTATTGAAACTGATAATATTGATCAAAGTGATGATGAAGATTCTCCCCCTAGATATGAATTGCCTCACAGCTCGAGGGCTATGTTATGGATGAAGAAACTGCTAGAGACTTTCTTGCTTGCAATGATAGAAGGGATCTTAAGAAATTATTAGCTAAGCTGAAACAAAAAACTCTGAATGCTAGAATGAAATATGATCATGCTTATGCTACTTCACCTATCTTTGTTACTGAGAAGTATTATGAATTCTCTATTGATCCTGATATAATTACTTTGGTTGAATCCGATCCTTTTTATGGCTATGAATCTGAAACTGTTGTGGCACATCTTACTAAATTAAATGATATAGCCACCCTGTTCACTAATGATGAGAAAACTCGCTACTATTATATCCTTAAAATATTTCCGTTCTCATTAAAGGGCGATGCTAAGATATGGTTTAATTCTCTTGATCCTGGTTGTGTGCGTAGTCCCCAGGATATGATTTATTACTTCTCTGCTAAATATTTCCCTGCTCATAAGAAACAAGCTGCTTTAAGGGATATATATAATTTTATGCAAATTTAAGAAGAGAGTCTCCCACAAGCTTGGGGGAGGCTTCTCCAATTACTTAATGCTTTGCCTCATCATCCTCTCAAGAAAAATGAAATACTTGATATCTTTTATAATGGACTAATCGATGCTTCCAGAGACCACATGGATAGTTGTGCTGGTTGTGTTTTCAGGGAAAGAACTGTTGATCAAGCTGAAATTCTATTGAATAATATGTTGACAAATGAAAATAATTGGACACTTCCTGAACCAACTCCTAAGCCAACTTCGAAGAAAAGGGTGTTCTATTTCTCAGTCCTGAAGATATGCAGGAGGCAAAGAAATCTATGAAGGAAAAAGGTATAAAAGCTGAAGATGTTAAGAATTTACCTCCTGTTTAAGAAATACATGGTCTTAATTTATCGCCTGTTGAAGAAACATATGGTATTGATAACCCGGCACAGGTAGTAAAGGTAAATTCTCTCTATAGATATGATAAAGCTGAAATCCCTCCTACTAAGTTTGCTACCCAATGTTTGGATGAGTTTGATAACTTTATGGTTAAACAAGAAGACTTCAATGCTTATTTTGGTAGAGAATTAAACACAATGCTTATATGATTGAACACTTGAGTGATTATATGTCTAGAGTTAAAGGTGAACTTAAACTCATTAGTAAACATGCTTCTATGGTTACCACTCAAGTAGAACAAGTACTTAAAGCACATAATGATTTGCTCAATGAATTGAATAGTAAGAATAATGATTTTGCTGTTAGAGTGTGTGACGCCCGGATAATTAAGCTACAGTAATTCTCTGCTAATGATGCCACATCACTTCGATTACTATCGCTAATCTCGCGTTAGTTCAAAAACCGAGTCAAAAACCGAATTAAAAAATCAAACAATTAAAGTTTTCAAAAGTCAAAACTAAAATGTTCTTAGTATGGCAAGTAATTCATAAGACATATTGGTGGAGAAACCAACTCTTTACAAAATGTTTAAATGCACTAACCTAATTAAATCATTAGCTAAAACCATTAATTAAATGCCTTTTGTGTTTTGAAAATTACTAAACTAAATTATTTTGGGTTGAAACCTTTTTTTTTGGTTGTGACATATTTGGTAACATCAAATTAGGTGCCATTTTGCTATTTTACTAAATCGAAAATAAAAGGAAACTAAGCTAAAACAGAAAGGAAATAAAATAAACAAAAGAAAAAGAAAATACAAAACCAGAAAAACAAAACTAGCCAAAAAAGGAGAAAGAGAACCCCCCCACTAGACCCCTTGGCCCAACTGGGCCATGGCCCAGCCGGCCACCCCCTGGCCTATAGGCCACCCCCTCCCCGACCGAAACCCTAACATGTCAACTCCCCACGTTCCCCACTCTCCCCCCGATCTCTCCCCTCTCGCCTCCTCTTCTCCTCCCCGATCCAATCTGGATCGGGCACGACAACGCCGCCTCATGGGACCTTCCCTCCTCACCGGCCGTCCTCGACCTCCTCCTCACCGACCACCTCTCCCCCGCCCCAACTCTGATCGATCACGTCTGGATCGAGGGGAGGCAGCACCGACGTCACCGCCACCCGATGCCGGCGCCCCGAGGCCCGCCGTCGCCAACCGTGCCTCCTCTTGCCGGCCTACTTCGCGCCGCCGTCTCCCTCCGGTTTCCCCGAGCTGCTCCTCATCATCGATGTGAGCGCCACCCTATTTCCCCTCTCTTTCCTGCCTCGCACGCGTCGCCAGCTAGCCGTGACCGAAGCCAAGAGCCGGTCGTGGCCATGCTGCCGCGACCAAGCTTGTTGTCGTCGTTGCGTTGACCACTGGACGAAACACTGCTGCCGTAGTGTTCATGGATGCCCAGGATGTAGCCTGACCGTTTTTCTCGCACGATCTCCTCTTGTTTCACCGGATCTGTCGAGGTCTTGTTTCGGCTGCGGCTAGACCTCGTCGCCGGCGTCCATCCCGACACCTCCAGCACCAACCACTAGCACAACTCGATGCGCGCCAACGCACTCGTCCTACTGATGCTCGTGGGTGACCAAATGGTCACCGGAACGCAACTCCGCGAGCCGCGGTGGTTCCTTCCCGCACGCCCACACGCCTCGGACGCCGTGGGCATGACCCGCCGGCGCCCTCCGCCTCCGTGCGGCGGGCGCGCCTGCACCCGAGCAACGCCAAGGCGCCTGTTACCGTTAGGCCCCCGTGCCTATGATCAGTGGGGCCCTGCCCCCAGAACGTTTTAAATAAAAAATAAAAAAGAATTAAATATATATATCAATTAATTAATTAACTTAATTAACCAGTGTTAGTTAATCTAATTAGCTAACTAAACTAATTAAAACTGTTAATTAGGATAACAGTCAATGACAGACGGGACCCACACATCAGTTTGACCCAGTCAACCCCCTGTTGACTGCTGACGTCATGGTGACGTCATGATGATGTCAGCGTACACTATTCTGGGTAATGTTTATTTAAATAATTAAATAAATCCTAAAATGTTTTAAATCTTTAAAAATCATTATAAAATAAACCGTAGCTCAGATGAAAATACTTTCTACATGAAAGTTGCTCAGAACGACGAGACGAATCAAGATACACAGCCTGTTCGTCCGCCTCGCGTCCCTAGCATAGCAAACCTGCAACCTTCCCCCTCCGGTTCATCTGTCCGAAAACACAAAACACTGGGGATACTTTCCCGGATGTTTCGCCCCTTCACCGGTATCACCTCATACCGTGTTAGGGCACGCCTAGCATCACACGTTGCTTTGTCATGCATCGTTATGCATCTGTTTGCATTGTATTCATTGTTTATTCCCCCTCTTCTTCCGCTAGACACCGAGACCGACGCCGCTGCTACCCAGTACGACTACGGTGTTGACGACCCCTCCTTCTTGCCAGAGCAATCAGGCAAGCCCCCCTTTGATCACCAGATATCGCCTACTCTTCTCTATACTGCTTGCATTAGAGTAGTGTAGCATGTTACTGCTTTCGGTTAATCCTATTCTGATGCATAGCCTGTCATTGTTGCTACAGTTGTTCCCCTTACCTGCTATCCTACTGCTTAGTATAGGATGCTAGTGTTTCATCTGTGGCCCTACACTCTTGTCCGTCTGCCATGCTATACTACTGGGCCGTGATCACTTCGGGAGGTGATCTCGGGCATACACTATATACTTTATACTGTTACATTACATGTGATCTTTGTTGAGAGATGGAAATTTGAAGGCGGGTGGCTCCATCCCGGTAGAGGTGGGCCTGGGTTCCCGACGGTCCCCGACTGTTACTTGTGGCGGAGCGACAGGGCAGGTTGAGACCACCTAGGAGAGAGGTGGGCCAGGCCCTGGTCGGCGTTCGCGGATACTTAACACGTTTAACGAGATCTTGGTATTTGATCTGAGCCTGGCCATTTGGTCTATACGCACTAACAACTACGTGGGAAAGTTATGGGCACTCGACGTCGTGGTATCAGCCGAAGCATTTCGTGACGTTAGCGACTGAGCGGCGCGCGCCAGATTGGACTGGAACGCCTGCTAGGCTAGGTCTGCTTCCGGCCGCGTACGCAACATGCAGGTGTGCTAAGGGCGATGGGCCCAGACCCATGTGCGCTTAGGTTTAGACCAGCGTGCTGACCTCTCTGTTGTGCCTAGGTGGGGCTGCGACGTGTTGATCTTCCGCGGGCATGACCCGTAAAAGTGTGTCCGCCAAATGGGATCAAGCGTGTTGGGTTATGTGGTGCACCCTGCAGGAAGTTAATCTATTCGAATAGCCATGATCTTGATATGAGGACGACTTGGAGTTGTACCTTGACCTTATGACAACTAGAACTAGATACTTAATAAAACACACCCTTCCAAGTGCGGATATAACCCGGTGATCGCTCTCTAACAGGAAATGAGGAGGATCGCCGGGTAGGATTATGCTATGCGATGCTACTTGGAGGACTTCTACCACTCTCTTCTACATGTCAAGAAGACGGAGGCTGCGTGCGTAGTCTTCGGCGAGATTAGTTATCCCCTCTTATTCTCGGCATTCTGCAGCTCACCCAATCGATATGGCCCTTTACACATATATCCATGCATATGTAGTGTAGCTCCTTGCTTGCAGTACTTTGGATGAGTACTCACGGTTGCCTTGTTCCCCTTTTCCCCTATCTCTATCCGATTGCTGCGACCACGACGGAGCCCAGGAGCGACGCCACCGTCGATGGCGACTACTACACCGGAGGTGCTTCACTACTACGTGCAGCCCCGGCGGCGACCGGGAGTAGTTAGGAGGATCCCGTGAAGGAGGCCGGCGCCTCTTTCGATCTGTATCCCGATTTGTGCTAGCCTTCTTAAGGAAAACTTGTTTAACTTATGTCGTACTCGAGATATTGTTGCTTCCGCTGACTTCGTCTATGATCGAGCACTTGTATTTGAGCCCTCGAGGCCCTGGCTTGTATTATGATGCTTGTATGACTTATTTATGTTTTAGAGTTGTGTTGCGATATCTTCCCGTGAGTCCCTGATCTTGATCGTACACGTTTGCGTGTATGATTAGTGTACGATTGAATCGGGGGTGTCACAGAGTGGCTACTAGAACTGGTAAAATGACTCAGGAACCTTTGTATCCCGAAGGCCATCCTAAGAGAATTGAGCAAGATTCTCAGAGAAATAATGTAGATGCACCTAGTCCTTCTAAATAGAAGAAAAATAAAAATGATAGGACTTTGCTTGCTTCTAGTGAACCTGTTGTTGACACACCTGAGAATCCCAATGATATTTCTATTTCTGATGCTGAAACACAATCTGGTAATGAACATGAACCTAGTGATAATGTTAATGATGATGTTCATGTTGATGCTCAACCTAGCAATGATAATGATGTAGAGAATGAACCTGCTATTGATCTTGATAACCCACACTCAAAGAATCAACGTTATGATAAGAGAGACTTTATTGCTAGCAAGCACGGTAAGGAAAGAGAGCCATGGGTTCAGAAACCCATGCCTTTTCCTCCCAAACCATCCAAGAAAAAGGATGATGAGGATTTTGAGTGCTTTGCTAAAATGATTAGACCTATCTTTTTGCGTATGCGTTTAACTGATATGCTCAAAATGAATCCTTATGCTAAGTATATGAAAGAAATTGTTACTAATAAAAGAAAGATACCGGAAGCTGAAATTTCCACCATGCTTGCTAATTATACTTTTAAGGGTGGAATACCAAAGAAGTTAGGAGATCCAGAGTACCCACTATACCATGCTCCATTAAAAGGAATTATGTTAGAACTGCTTTATGTGATCTTGGAGCTGGTGTTAGTGTTATGCCTCTCTCTTTATATTGTAGACTTGATTTGAATAAGTTGACACCTACTGAAATATCTTTGCAAATGGCTGATAAATCAACTGCTATACCTGTCAGTATTTGTGAGGATGTGCCTATTGTGGTTGGAAACGTTACTATTTTAACGAACTTTGTTATTCTTGATATTCCCGAGGATGATAGTATGTCTATTATTTTGGAAGACCCTTTTTGAATACTGCAGGGGCTGTTATTGATCGCAACAAAGGCAATGTCACTTTTCATGTTAATGGTAATGAGCATACGGTACACTTTCCAAGGAAACAACCTCAAGTTCATAGTATCAATTCTATTGGAAAAATTCCATCGATTATTTTTGGAGGTTTTGAATTTTCTCTAACTACTGTCAAGAAGAAATATGATATTCTTATTATTGGGGATGTGCATATCCCCGTTGAGGTAACATAGTGTTATTCGAAATTTCTCCGGTTCCATGTTATTCAGAATGAGTTTGTTAACAAGACTTGATCAGCCTTGTTAGTGGATTCCTTTTGATGAGCATGAGATGGATGAAGTTAGAAAGCACAGCTTTCTGTACCCTCCTTTTACTTTCTGTTGTTTAGTTGAAATAAAGTAAAAATAATATTTTCTGTCTGTTTTCTGATTTATCCGTGCAATAAAAAAATACCCTGAAATAAAAGTTCTCCAAATGCCCCGAAATTTAAATATGATTTTTTTCTGTAATATTTGAGAATATCTAGCACTGAGAACACAGCAGGGGGAGCAAGCACCTGGCCACGAGGGTCCAGGGCGCGCCCCCTGCCTCGTGGGCCCATGGTGGCTCCCCTCCACTTATTCCTGCACCCACACACTCCTTCTTCCTCCCAAAAAAATCACCAACCAGCTCAAGCACGAGTTCTAGCTCATTTTGCTGCGATTTTCGATCTCCTTGCTCAAAGCACCTCTCAGAGAACTGCTTTGGGGGATTGTTCCTTGGTATGTGACTCCTCCAATGGTCCAATTAGTTTTTGTTCTAGTGCCTTATTCATTGCAAATTTTTGCTGCCTAGGTGACCATGGTCTTGAGCTTGCATGTCAAATTTATATGGTTCCAAGTTGTTTTAATGCATGATATAGTCTCTAGGCACTTGTGGGAGTAGTTGCTATCAATTTTGTTGAGTTTGGTTCACTTTTTTTTGAAGTTACTAAAATTTTCAGAAATTTTCTAGAGGAAGAAATATGTTTAGGAAAATGTACCAAGGTGGCCCTTCAAGGAAGCAAGGACCCAGGCTCGCAATGCACGATGCCGACGATGAACCACCAAGGGAAGCTCCAGTTCGGGCTTGTGAATGGCCTTCAGAGGACTTCATGGATCGAGCAGGAATCAAGGAAGAATTTAACGCATATGTGCGTAACGCTGATCTTGTGAGCTTTGAGGCAGATAAGTGCCGTCAGTACCACTATCTCACTGATTCCTTTGTGAGGAGGTTTGAATTTTCATCATCACACAATTCTCAAAGCATCTGTTTGATCTTTATGAAAATTCTTATACTATGGACTTAGAGGATTTTAATACTGCTTGCAAACTTCCACAATGGGGTAGTCCTAGTGAACCTCACAAATATGAATTTAGAGATTTTCTTGCTAGTATAACTGTGGGGGAGTCTAGAGATATAACACAAGCTACCATAGGGAGCATTCATTTTCCTGCTATACATTATTTTGCTCTCTTCATAGGCAGGTGTATAAATGGTAAGGATGAAGCATGCCACATGTGTGTCCCTGATCTCAGCGTTCTCAGGAGTGCTCTATTAGGAGATAAACATTATAATTTGGGAGCAATTGTTGCACGTAGGTTGCATAATAATAGATTTAATGGAGATTTCTTTGGTGGAATTTATGCAACCCGTTTAGCTAATTTTCTTAATATACCTATTCGTGATTATGATATGGAACTGCCTCCTGCTTATCTAGATTTTAATGCCATGGTTCACCATCGGTTTGTTGAGAAGAACGAACCGCCTCTCCAGTATCGACTAATCTTTGACAAGCGACACGCCATCAATATTGTCCTCCCTGCTCCTACTCACTTTGACTTTCAGGCAAAAGGGAGACATGTTATAACCAGGGAGGAGGAAAATGAGTATGAAAGGAGGACGAGGGCAACTCGCCTCCAAGCTGCAACCCATGATGCAATAGCCGCTGCATCTCAGTACGACCCCAGTTTCAACTTTGGATATCCGCCAGGCCAGCCGTGACATTAGACCAACTTAGGCCAAAAGTCTAAGCTTGGGGGAGTACGTATTTCTCACCAACATTACATTTATGTTCACACACTCATTGCTAGTTGTCGGTGCTCATACTCTTTCATTGTATTATCCATGCTAGTTTATTTTCCTTTTTATGCTTTCTTCTTGTGTGTTTGAAAAATCTTAAGAAAAACAAAAAAATTAGTAGTAGCTTTTAGCTAGCTCATTTTCTTGCTTGTAGTAGTAATAATTAAAAAAGAAAACTTCGGTGTACAAAAGGAGGGATGCGTTTTTGTACACCTATACCCGGGCAGTCGGAGCCGCGCCTACGCTCACGCCAAGCAAAACAGGGGAGGTAAGCCAAGGTAAGACCAAAGCCCAAGATAATAAGAGCAACGCCAAGGCCAAGACCACAAAGAGCAGAGGGACGAAGCAGGTTCCCCCGGCAAGACCCTTGCCGGGGCAGCCTCAGCAGCCCCGGCAAGATCCTTGCCGGGACAGCTCGCCCCGCACCAACAGAGCGGGCCACCCTTGAGCCCACGGTCTCCAACATCATGTTGGGCCAGGGCTCGGGAGGCACCTCCGTGGCGGCATGCAGATCTTTGTGAAGACATATTCAAGATCAGATGAGGATTAGAAGACGACGATCCTCGGCAAGATCCTTTCCGAGGAAGGCCACCAGACCCCCGGCAAGGCCCTTGCCGGGGACAACAGCGCGCCACGGCAAGACCTTTGCCGGGCCACACGCCAAGACCCTTGTCGGGCCACCTGGCAAGGCCCTCACCAAGGACGCCAGCAGGGCCACCGCCAGGCCCACGCCAACCAAGCTTCCACCACCGTTCACATGCAGCTGCCAGCCCAACCAGCTAGGCGGGCACCTGCGTGGCAACATGCAGCTCCCAGGCCAACTCATCGAGCGCCTGCGTGGCGGCATGCAGATCTTCGTGAAGGCTCCGCCATTGCGCCAGCTTAGCTGCCTGCCTGCCTACATGGCACCACGCACCTCACTGGCCAGGGCGCGTGTCAAAGCGAGGAGGAGCGGCGACGAACGGGACGGGCCTCGCCCCCGTCCCCAATAAAGTAGGGGACACCTAAGCTATGCATTAAATGCGTCTTGTCTTGTAATACGAGCGATAGGCTCAGGGAACTGTACGCCTTTCCACCTCCTGTGTGCCACTGTGGCAGCCCCTTCCGACTATAAAAGGAGGCCCATGGCATACTGGACAAGGATTCGGCTCTTTGGAACCACGCACTGACCACAGCTAGTTCGAGAGCTCAAGAACTCTCTGAAATACACCCACGAAAGCAGGACTAGGGTTTTACGCATCCTCGCGGCCCGAACCTGGGTAAACGATCCTTGTGCTATCTACTAGCCCTGCTCTTCCCGCAACCCCGCGCCCCGGCAACCGTAGTAGGGATTCTTGTGATCCCATAGGTGTCGTTCCACACCGACAAAAACCCAAAAATATTTCCTATTCTTCTTTTGCTTGTTGGGAGCTTTCCCATGTAAATAGTTTTATTTCTTTTCTTTTCTTTGGGGGCCAATAGGAGAAGACCATGATGAAACTGTTGAAGTGGCTCTTATATGCATTATTGTTGATTTAACCAAGAGCCCATATTGCCTTGTCTTCTCCTGTTTATTGAATGCTCGCAGATTACAGCTTAGTCCAATGCACGTGCACCATTATTATTATTCACATCGTTCGGTCGTGCAAGTGAAAGGCAATAATGACGATATATGATGGACTGATTGAGATGAGAGAACCTGGTATAAACTCGACCTCTCTTGTTTTTGTAAATATGATTAGTTCATCGTTCCTGATTCATCTTATTATGAATAAACATGTTTGCAATGACAATTAGAGATTATAGTTACTTATGCCATGCTTAATTAGGTAGGAGTTTATAATGGTTTACCTTGTGTGCCAACATGCTATTAAAATGATTGTGATGTGGTATGATAGGGTGGTATCCTCCTTTGAACGATTCGAGTGACTTGACTTGGCACATGTTCATGCATGTAGTTGAAACAAATCAACATAGCCTTCATGATATTTATGTTCATGGTGGATTATATCCTACTCATGCTTGCACTCAATGTTTATTAATTTTAATGCATGTTCATGACTGTTGTCGCTCTCTAGTTGGTCACTTCCCAGTCTTTTGCTAGCCATCACTTGTACTAAGCGGGAATACTGCTTGTGTATCAAATCCTTAAACCCCAAAGTTATTCCATATGAGTCCACTATACCTTCCTATATGTGGTATCTACCTGCCGTTCCAAGTAAATTTGTATGTGCCAAACTCTAAACCTTCAAATGAAATTCTATTTTGTATGCTCGAATAGCTCATGTATCAACTAGGGATGTCCGTATCTTCCATGTTAGGCGGGTTATTCTCAAGAGGAGTGTACTCCGCTCCTCACTCACGAGAAAATGGCTGGTCACCGGGATGCCCAGTCCCATGCTTTATGCAAATCAAATCAAAATAATTGCAAACAAAACTCCCTCGGGACTCTTGTTAGTTGGAGGCACTCGTTGTTTCGAGCAAGCCATGGATTGATGCTTGTTGGTGGAGGGGGAGTATAAACTTTACCGTTCTGTTTGGGAACCGCCTATAATGTGTGTAGCATGGAAGATATCGCCATCTCTTGGTTGTTATGTTGACAATGAAAGTATACCGCTAAAAATATTATTTATCTCTATTTCAAAACCGAGCTCTGGCACCTCTACAAATCCCTGCTTCCCCCTGCGAAGGGCCTATCTATTTACTTTTATGTTGAATCATCACCCTCTTATTTAAAAGCACCAGCTGGAGAGCACCGCTGTCATTTGCATTCATTACTGTTAATTTACATTGGGTATGACTATGATTGGATCTCTTTTACCATGAATTACAATGTCTAGTTAGTCCTTTATCTTTAATGGTGCTCTGCATTTATGTTTTGTGGTCTCAGAAAGGGCTAGCGAGATACCATCTTGTTATATGATATCATGAATGTTTTGAGAAAGTGTCGTCATCCGAGATTCATTATTATTGCTTGCTAGTTGATTATGCCGTTGATATGAGTAAACATGAGACCTAAATGTTATTGTGAATATGGTTAGTTCATAATCCTTGCTGAAAACTTGAATGCTGTCTTCACATATTTACAACAACAAGAGCAAACAGAGTTTGTAAAAGTTTTTCTTTATCACTTTCAGTTTATCATCTGAATTGCTTGAGGACAAGCAAAGGTCTAAGCTTGGGGGAGTTGATACGTCTTCGTCGTATCTACTTTTCCAAACACTTTTGCCCTTGTTTTGGACTCTAACTTGCATGATTTGAATGGAACTAACCCGGATCGACGCTGTTTTTAGCGTAATTGCTGTGGTGTTATCTTTGTGCGTAAACAAAAGTTCTCGAATGACCTGAAACTTCACGGAGATTATTTTTGGAAATAATTAAAAATCTTGGTGAAAGAATCAAGGCTGGGGCTCACACCCTGTCCACGAGGGTGGAGGCGCGTCACCCCCAGGCGCGCCCGCCTCGTGGGCCCCTGAGCTCCACCGACCTCAACTCCAACTCCATATATTCGTGTTCGGGAGAAAAAATCGAGAGAAAGATTCATCACGTTTTACGATCTGGAGCCGCCGCCAAGCCCTAAACTCTCTCGGGAGGGCTGATCTGGAGTCCGTTCGGGGCTCCGGAGAGGGGAATCCGTCGCCGTCGTCATCATCAACCATTCCATCACCAATTTCATGATGCTCACCGCCGTGCGTGAGTAATTCCGTCGTAGGCTTGCTGGACGTTGATGGGTTGGATG
Source organism: Aegilops bicornis (assembly GCA_021605145.1). Taxonomy (NCBI): domain Eukaryota; kingdom Viridiplantae; phylum Streptophyta; class Magnoliopsida; order Poales; family Poaceae; genus Aegilops; species Aegilops bicornis. The sequence goes on from CM038674.1 coordinate 191,647,107, forward strand.
AGATTTATCATGTAATCGAGTTAGTTTTGTTAGGGTTTGATCCCTAGTATCCACTATGTTCTGAGATTGATGTTGCTATGACTTTGCTATGCTTAATGCTTGTCACTAGGGCCCGAGTGCCATGATTTCAGATTTGAACCTATTATGTTTTCTTGAATTATGTGTGTTCTTGATCGTATCTTGCAAGTCTATAGTCACCTACTATGTGTTATGATCCATTAACCCCGAAGTGACAATAATCGGGACCACTCCCGATGATGACCATAGTTTGAGGAGTTCATGTATTCACTATGTGTTAATGCTTTGGTCCGGTACTCAATTAAAAGGAGGCATTAATATCCCTTAGTTTCCGTTAGGACCCCGCTGCCATGGGAGGGTAGGACAAAAGATGTCATGCAAGTTCTTTTCCATAAGCACATATGACTATATTTGGAATACATGCCTACATTACATTGATGAATTGGAGCTAGTTCTGTGTCACCTTATGTTATGACTGTTACATGACGAAACGCATCCGGCATAATTCTCCATCACCGATCCAATGCCTACGAGCTTTTCACATATTGCTCTTTGCTTATTTACTTTACCGTTACATCTTTACAATCACTACAAAACCCAAAAATATTACTTTTGCTACCGTTACCGTTACTTCCATATTACTTTGCTACTAAATACTTTGCTGCATATACTAAGTTATCCAGGTGTGTTTGAATTGACAACTCAACTGCTAATACTTGAGAATATTCTTTGGCTCCCCTTGTGTCGAATCAATAAATTTGTGTTGAATACTCTACCCTCGAAATCTATTGCGATCCCCTATACTTGTGGATTATCACACGCTCAATAAAATGCAAATAGACAGGAGCCACATCGAGTACAGAATACAACTTTTCAAGGAATTATCCCCAGTCGGGAAGCAAGATGTTCGGGTAAAATTAAACTCGACGTGGTATTCGGCATGCCAGAGAACTATAGGTCCGAAGAGATAATCTTCCAGGTGGCCCCTTTCAACAGCGGATATCATGCCCTGTTAGGGCGTGATGCATTCACACGCTTTCAAGCCATACCTCATTACGGGTAAATGAAGCTCAAAATGTCCGGGCCCAACGGTCTTATCACTATCGCCAGTGATCCGGACATAGCACTCCGCGCCGAAAATAAAACCGCATCCCTGGCCCTTGAGGCACTAGCCGAGGCCCTCGCGGCCGAAGAATTGACTACACTACGTTCCAAGGTGGATAGGGACGACGTAATCCTCGATAAGAGACCCAAGTCCACCTCCTTCAAACCAGCAGACGAAATAGTCAAATTTCAAGTCCACCCGACGGACCCCAAGAAGACCGCTTCCATCGGGGCACAGCTGGATCCAACGGTCGATGCCGCATTACGCACATTCCTGCGCGAGAATTGGGACATCTTCGCCTGGCACCCTTCGGATATGCCAGGAATCCCACGCAGGTTGGACGAACACAGTCTCAATATACTGAAGGGGTACAAACCAGTCAAGCAAACGCTGCGGCGCTTTTCCAAACCCAAACGACAAGCTATGGGGGAGGAGCTAGCCAAGTTACTCGAAGCCGGGTTCATTAGAGAAATTAAACATCCAGACTGGCTAGCAAACCTTGTGATGGTACCGAAGAAGGACAAATCCTGGCGCCTGTGTGTCGATTTCAAAGACCTCAATAAGCTTGCCCTAAGGACCCCTTCCCCCTTCCTCGTATTGACCAGATCATTGATGCAACCGCAGGACACGATTCACTGTGTTTCCTTGACGCATACTCCAGATATCATCAAATTAAGATGAAGGAATCCGACCAAGCCGCAACGGCATTCATCACCCCATATGGATCGTTCTGCTTCAACACTATGCCTTTCGGGCTCAAAAATGTCGGCGCCACTTACCAGCGCATGATTCAAACATGCCTAGAAAAGCAAATCGGCAAGACGGTTGAAGCATTTGTAGATGACATAGTCATCAAAACTAAGCACATCGAGTCATTGGTGGACGACCTACGCCTTACATTCGACAACCTTCGCACATACGACTGACGGCTCAATCCGGAAAAGTGCATTTTCGGCATTCCCACCGAAAAACTACTCGGGTTCATCATTTCCAATAGAGGAATTGAAGCAAACCCAGCCAAAATCCGAGCCCTGTCACAATTGGCTATACCAACAGACCTCAAGCAGGTCCAAAAACTAGCCGGGTGCGTGGCAACTTTAAGCCATTTTATCTCCAGATTAGGAGAAAAGGTACTGCCATTGTATCGCCTGCTCCAACGCATCGACCACTTCACATGGACGGATGCTGCAACAGCCGGATTGGAAGAAATAAAAACTTTGCTAGCAAGTAACCTAATCCTGGCCGCGCCAAACATCGGCGAACCTATGTTGCTCTACATATCCGCAACTCACCAGGTGGTGAGTGCAGTGCTCGTCGTTGAACGAGAAGAAGAGGGACATAAAACCCCAATGCGAAAACCAGTATACTACATATCGACAGTCCTTGCACCATGTAAATTCCGATACCCACATTATCAAAAGATAGCGTATGCAGTCTTTATGGCATCTCGAAAGCTGCGTCACTACTTTCAAGAGTGCTCGATCATGGTGGCTTCCAAAGTACCACTCAACGACATCATAAAAAATCGCGACGCCACCGGACGGATTGCTAAATGGGCCATTGAGGTCTTGCCATTTGAAATAACATACAAGCCGTGCCGAGCTATTAAATCTCAGGTGTTGGCAGACTTCATCGCAGAGTGGACAGAGGCAGAACTCCCTAAAGAGTACGACACATACTCCAGCTGGGTGATGCACTTCGACGACTCTAAAATGCTAGCCGGACTAGGCTCTGGCGTCATCCTGGCATCCCCCACGGGAGATATAGTCCGTTACGTGCTCCAAATACTATACACAGACTATAACAATGCAGCCGAATATGAGGCCCTATTGCACGATCTCTGGATGGCCGTCGCTATGGGCATTCAACGCCCCAAGGTGCGTGGGGATTGAAACCTTGCAGTATCCCAAATTAACAGGGAATTCGATGCCAAAGATCCGAACATGGTGGCATACCGCAACGCCGTACTCAAAATATCAGCTCGGTTCGAGAGGCTCGAGTTCCATCATGTGGCTCGAGAGAGTAATCAAGCGGCGGACATCCTTGCTCACATGGGCGCCAAGCGCGACCCCGTCCCACCTAACACCTTTGTCGAAAGGCTCTTCAAGCCATTGATAACCCACAAGTATAGGGGATCGCACCAGTATTCGAGGGTAAAGTATTCAACCCAAATTTATTGATTCGACACTAGGGGAGCCAAAGAATATTCTCAAGTATTAGCAGCTGAGTTGTCAATTCAACCACACCTGGATAACTTAGTATCTGCAGCAAAGTGTTTAGTAACAAAGTAATATGATAGTAGTGGTAACGGTAACAAAAGTAATGGTAGCAAAAGTAATATTTTTGGTGTTTTGTAGTGATTGTAACAGCAACAACGGAAAAGTAAATAAGCGAAGAACAATATGTGAAAAGCTCGTAGGCATTGGATCGGTGATGGATAATTATGCCGGATGCGGTATCATGTAACAATCATAACATAGGGTGACATAGAACTAGCTCCAATTCATCAATGTAATGTAGGCATGTATTCCGAATATAGTCATACATGCTTATGGAAAAGAACTTGCATGACATCTTTTGTCCTACCCTCCCGTGGCAGCGGAGTCCTAATGGAAACTAAGGGATATTAAGGCCTCCTTTTAATAGAGAACCGGAACAAAGCATTAGCACATAGTGAATACATGAACTCCTCAAACCATGGTCATCACCGGAGTGGTCCCGATTATTGTCACTTCGGGGTTGCCGGATCATAACACATAGTAGGTGACTATAGACTTGCAAGATAGGATCAAGAACTCACATATATTCATGAAAACATAATAGGTTCAGATCTAAAATCATGGCACATGGGCCCTAGTGACAAGCACTAAGCACAGCAAAGTCATAGCAACATCAATCTCAGGACATAGTGGATACTAGGGATCAAACCCTAACAAAACTAACTCGATTACATGATAGATCTCATCCAACCCATGACCGTCCAGCAAGCCTATGATGGAATTACTCATGCATGGCGGTGAGCATCATGAAATTGGTGATGGAGGATGGTTGATGATGATGATGGCGACGAATCCCCCTCTCTGGAGTCCCAAACGGACTCCAGATCAGCCCTCCCGAGAGGTTTTAGGGCTTGGCGGCGGCTCCGTATCGTAAAACGCGATGAATTCTTCTCTCTTTTTTTTTCTCCCCGAAAGCAAATATATAGAGTTGGAGTTGAGGTCGGAGGAGCTCCAGGGGGCCCACGAGGTAGGGGGGCGTGCCCTAGGGGGGTGCCCTCCACCCTCGTGGCCAGTGTGTGGGCCCCCTGGTCTTCATCTTTTGCAAGGATTTTTTATTATTTCCAAATAGACGTTCCGTGGAGTTTCAGGTCATTCCTAGAACTTTTGTTTCTGGATATAAATAACACCATGGAAAGTCTGCTGAAAACAACGTCAGTCCGGGTTAGTTCCATTCAAATCATGCAAGTTAGAGTCCAAAACAAGGGCAAAAGTGTTTGGAAAAGTAGATACGACGGAGACGTATAAACTCCCCAAGCTTAAACCTTTGCTTGTCCTCAAGCAATTCAGTTGATAAACTGAAAGTGAAAAAGAAAAACTTTTACAAACTCTGTTTGCTCTTTTTGTTGTAAATATGTAAAGCCAGCATTCAAGTTTTCAGCAAAGATTATGACTAACCACATTCACAATAACTCTTAGGTCTCATGTTTACTTATATCAATAGCATAATCAACTAGCGAGTCATAATAATAAATCTCGGATGATGACACTTTCTCAAAACAATCATAATATAATATACAGGATGGTATCTCGCTAGCCCTTTCTGAGACCGCAAAACATAAATGCAGAGCACCTTTAAAGATTAAGGACTGACTAGACATTGTAATTCATGGTAAAAGAGATCCAATCATAGTCATACCCAATGTAAATTAATAGTAATGAATGCAAATAACAGCTGCGCTCTCCAACTAGTGCTTTTTAATAAGAGGGTGATGACTCAACATAAAAGTAAATAGATAGGCCCTTGTATAGGGAAGCAGGGATTTGTAGAGGTGCCAGAGCTCGGTTTTGAAATAGAGATAAATAATATTTTGAGCGGCATACTTTTATTGTCAACATAACAACCAAGAGATGGCGATATCTTCCATGCTACACACATTATAGTCGGTTCGCAAACAGAATGGTAAAGTTTATACTCCCCCTCCACCAACAAGCATCAATCCATGGCTTGCTCGAAACAACGAGTGCCTCCAACTAGCAACAGTCCCGGGGGAGTTTTTTTGAAATTATTTGATTTAGTTTGCATAAAGCATGGGACTGGGCATCCCGATGACCAGCCATTTTCTCGTGAGTGAAGAGCGGAGTCCACTCCTCTTGAGAATAACCCGCCTAGCATGGAAGATACGGACAGCCCTAGTTGATACATGAGCTATTCGAGCATACAAAACAAAATGTTTATTTGAAGGTTTAGAGTTTGGCACATACAAATTTACTTGGAACGGTAGGTAGATACCCCATATAGGAAGGTATAATGGACTCATATGGAATAACTTTGGGGTTTAAGGGATTGGATGCACAAGCAGTATTCCCGCTTAGTACAAGTGAAGGCTAGCAAAAGACTGGGAAGTGACCAACTAGAGAGCAACAACAGTCATGAACATGCATTAAAATTAATAGACATTGAGTACAAGCATGAGTAGGATATAATCCACCATGAAAATAAATATCGTGAAGGCTATGTTGATTTGTTTCAACTACATGTGTGAACATGTGCCAAGTCAAGTCACTTAAATCATTCAAAGGAGGATATACCACCCCACTATACCACATCACAACCATTTTAAAAGCATGTTGGCACGCAAGGTAAACCATTATAACTCATAGCTAATCAAGCATGGCATGAGCAACTATAAACTCTAATTGTCATTGCAAACATGTTTATTCATAATAGGCTGAATCAGGAACGATGAACTAATCATATTTACAAAAACAAGAGAGGTCGAGTTCATACCAGCTTTTCTCATCTCAGTCAGTCCATCATATATCGTCATTATTTCCTTTCACTTGCACGACCGAACGATGCGAAAATAATAAGAGTGCACGTGCATTAGACTAAGCTGTAATCTGCGAGCATTCACTAAGCAGGAGAAGACAAAGCAATAGGGGCTCTTGGTTAAATCAACAATAATGCATATAAGAGCCACTTCAACAATTTAATTATGGTCTTCTCCTATCGACCCCCAAAGAAAAGAAAAGAAATAAAATTATTTACACGGGAAAGCTCCCAACAAGCAAAAGAAGAATGGGAAATCTTTTTGGGTTTTCTTTTTAATTATTACTACTACATCAAGAAAAGTAAACTAACTAAAAGTTACACTAATTTTTTTGGTTTTTCTAAAGGTTTATCAAACACACAAGAAGAAAGCAAGAAAAAGAAAATAAACTAGCATGGATATTACAATGAAAGAGTATCAGCACCGACATCTAGCAATGAGTGTATGAACATGAATGTAATGTCAGTGGGAAATACGTACTCCCCAAAGCTTAGGCTTTTGGCCTAAGTTGGTTAATTGCCAAGGATGGCCTGGCGGATATCCGTAGTTGTAGCTGGGGTCGTACTGAGATGAAGAAGAAGACACTGATTGCCACTGGCTGGCAGTCATCTCCGGATCCCAAAAGTAATCAGACTGTCGTGGAGGCTCAAATTGTGGTTCTGGCTCAGGGGCTGGTGTAGGGTTCCGGTAGGCGTGAATGGCCGCCCACGGAACGAGATACAGACCTGTAGATAAATTAAACAAGGAAGGAGCTGATAACCAACAAGTGTAGGGGATCGCAACAGCTTTCGAGGGTAGAGTATTCAACCCAAATTTATTGATTCAACACAAGGGGAGCCAAAGAATATTCTCAAGTATTAGCAACTGAGTTGTCAATTCAGCCACACCTGGATAACTTAATATCCGCAGCAAAGTATTTAATAGCAAAGTAATATGATAGTAGTGGTAATGGTAACAAAAGTAACAGAAGCAAAAGTAATATTTTTGGTATTTTGTAGTGATTGTAACAATAGCAACGGAAAAGTAAATGAGCGAGAACTAGTATATAGAAAGCTCGTAGGCATTGGATCGGTGATGGATAATTATGCCGGATGCAGTTCATCATGTAACAGTCATAACATAGGGTGACATAGAACTAGATCCAATTCATCAATGTAATGTAGGCATGTATTCCGATTATAGTCATACGTGCTTATGGAAAAGAACTTGCATGACATCTTTTGTCCTACCCTCCTGTGGCAGCGGGGTCCTATTGGAAACTAAGGGATATTAAGGCCTCCTTTTAATAGAGAACCGGAACAAAGCATTAGCACATAGTGAATACATGAACTCCTCAATCTATGGTCATCACCGGGAGTGGTCCCGATTATTGTCACTTCGGGGTTGCCGGATCATAACACATAGTAGGTGACTATAGACTTGCAAGATAGGATCAAGAACACACATATACTCATGAAAACATAATAGGTTCATATATGAAATCATGGCACTCGGGCCCTAGTGACAAGCATTAAGTATAGCAAAGTCATAGCAACATCAATCTCAGAACATAGTGGATACTAGGGATAAAACCCTAACAAAACTAACTCGATTACATGATAAATCTCATCCAACCCATCACCGTCCAGCAAGCCTACGATGGAATTACTCACGCACGGCGGTGAGCATCATGAAATTGGTGATGGAGGATGGTTGACGATGACGATGGCGACGAATCCCCCTCTCCGGAGCCCCAAACCGACTCCAGATCAGACCTCCCGAGAGGTTTTACGGCTTGGCGGCGGCTCCGTATCGTAAAACGCGATGATTTCTTCTCCTTGATTTTTTTCTCCCCGAAAGCAGATATATAGAGTTGGAGTTGGCGTCGGAGGAGCTCCAGGGGGCCCACGAGGTAGGGGGGCGCTCCCCACCCTCGTGGACAGGGTGTGGGCCCCCTGGTCTTCATCTTTGGCGAGGATTTTTTATTATTTTTAACTAGACGTTCCGTGGAGTTTCAGGTCATTCCGAGAAGTTTTGTTTCTGCACATAAATAACACCATGGAAAGTCTGCTGAAAACAGCGTCAGTCCGGGTTAGTTCCATTCAAATCATGCAAATTAGAGTCCAAAACAAGGGCAAAAGTGTTTGGAAAAGTAGATACGACGGAGACGTATCAACTCCCCCAAGCTTAAACCTTTGCTTGTCCTCAAGCAATTCAGTTGAAAAACTGAAAGTGATCAAAAAAACTTCTACAAACTCTGTTTGCTCTTGTTGTTGTAAATATGTAAAGCCAGCATTCAAGTTTTCAGCAAAGATTATAACTAACCACATTCGCAATAACTCTTAGGTCTCATGTTTACTCATATCAATAGCATAATCAACTAGCGAGCGATAATAATAAATCTCGGATGACAACACTTTCTCAAAAAATCAGAATATGATATAACAAGATGGTATCTCGCTAGCCCTTTCTGAGACCGCAAAACATAAATGCAGAGCACCTTTAAAGATCAAGGACTGACTAGACATTGTAATTCATGGTAAAAGAGATCCAATCATAGTCATACCCAATATAAATTAACAGTAATGAATGCAAATGACAGCTGTGCTCTCTAGTTAGTGCTTTTTAATAAGAGGGTGATGACTCAACATAAAAGTACATAGATAGGCCCTTCGCAGAGGGAAGCAGGGATTTATAGAGGTGCCAGAGCTCGGTTTTGAAATAGAGATAAATAATATTTTGAGCGGTATACTTTCATTGTCAACATAACAACTAAGAAATGGCAATATCTTCCATGCTACACACATTATAGGCGGTTCCCAAATAGAATGGTAAAGTTTATACTCCCCTCCACCAACAAGCATCAATCCATGACTTGCTCGAAACAACGAGTGTCTCCAACTAGCAACAAATTCTGTGGGGAGTTTTGTTTGCAATTATTTTGATTTAGTTTGCATAAAGCATGGGACTGGGCATCCCGGTGACCAGCCATTTTCTCGTGAGTGAGGAGCGGAGTCCACTCCTCTTGAGAATAACCCGCCTAACATGGAAGATAAGGGAAGCCCTAGTTGATACATGAGCTATTCGAGCATACAAAACAGAATGTTTATTTGAAGGTTTAGAGTTTGGCACATACAATTTACTTGGAACGGTAGGTAGATACCCCATATAGGAAGGTATAGTGGACTCATCTGGAATAACTTTGGGGTTTAAGGGATTGGATGCACAAGCAGTATTCCCGCTTAGTACAAGTGAAGGCTAGCAAAAGACTGGAAAGCGACCAACTAGAGAGCGACAACAGTCATGAACATGCATTAAAATTAATAAACTTTGGATGCAAGCATGAGTAGGATATAATCCACCATGAACACAAATATCGTGAAGGCTATGTTGATTTGTTTCAACTACATGTGTGAACATGTGCCAAGTCAAGTCACTTAAGTCATTCAAAGGAGGATACCACCCCACTATACCACATCATAACCATGTTAATAGCATGTTGGCACGCAAGGTAAACCATTATAACTCATAGCTAATGAAGCATGACACGAGCAACTATGATCTCTAATTGTCATTATAAACATGTTTATTCGTAATAAGCTAACTCAAGAACGATGAACTCATCATATTTATAAAAACAAGAGAGGTCGAGTTCATACCAGCTTTTCTCATCTCAGTCAGTCCATCATATATCATCATAATTGCCTTTCACTTGCACAACCAAACGGAGTGAATAATAATAAGAGTGCACGTGCATTGGACTAAGCTGGAATCTGCGAGCATTCAATAAACAGGAGAAGACAAGGAAATATGGGCTCTTGGTTAAATCAACAATAAAGCATATAAGAGCCACTTCAACAATTCAATTATGTTCTTCTCCTATCGACCCCCAAAGAAAAGAAAAGAAATAAAACTATTTACACGGGAAAGCTCTCAACAAGCAAAAGAAGAACGGGAAATCATTTTGGGTTTTCTTTTAATTACTAGTACTACAACAGGAAAGGTAAACTAACTAAAAGTTACTACTAATATTTTTTTGGGTTTTCTTTTTAATTATTACTACTACATCAAGAAAAGTAAACTAACTAAAAGTTACACTAATTTTTTTGGTTTTTCTAAAGGTTTAACAAACACACAAGAAGAAAGCAAGAAAAAGAAAATAAACTAGCATGGATATTACAGTGAAAGAGTATGAGCACCGACATCTAGCAATGAGTGTGTGAAAACATAAATGTAATGTCGGTGAGAAATACGTACTCCCCCAAGCTTAGGCTTTTGGCCTAAGTTGGTTCATCGCCAGGGATGGCCTGGCGGATACCCGTAGGTGTAGCTAGGGTCGTACTGCGATGAAGAGGACTCTGACTGCCACTGGCTAGCAGCCATCTCCGGATCCCAAGAATAAACAGACTGATGTGGAGGCTCATATTGTGGTTCCGGCTTCGAGGCTGGTGTAGGATTCCGGTAGGCTTGAACGGCCGCCCACGGAACGAGATAAGGACCTTCAGACAAATTAAACAAAGAAGGAGCTGGCAAAGTAATAGTCTCAAGGTGATGTTTATTAAAGTACAATATATATTTAAGCTCCCCTTCCCGGCCCTTAACAATAAAGTCATGCGCTAGCATACTCTTATAATCTAGATAAGCACTAGGCAGCAATTTTTCTTATTTCTCATATAGCCTAATGGGTAAGTTAAAATGTGCAGCTAGGCGTGAAGCATAAATACCTCCAAAGATGGGGCCCTTAGTACGGTTCAAACTTAACCGTTTAGCAATAATTCCGCCCATACTAACAGTGTTATCGCGGTATAAACCATGGAACAAAATTATAATATCAGGAACACTAAGGTTTCCACGGTTTCCGCAACCAATCAAGTAATGACTAGCAAATAAGGCAAAGTAGCGTAAAACAGGAAAATGTATGCTAGTGATTCTTGCATCAGAAACCTTTCTGGTTTCTCCCACAATGATGGTGTCAATAAATTCTTCCACATCTTTACGGTGTGGTTCATCTAAGGTACCCTCAAAGGGTATTTTGCAAACCTTGCAAAATTTTCAGCTAATGGCATTTTCTTAACAACGTCATATAAATGAAACTCTACTGAAGGAGGTGATTCCTTAGGAAATTAGTAGAAGTTTTGCACAAAAGTATTAGTGAGTAAGAGATACTGATGACGTTGGTCGCGGAGGAAGTCGGTGAGGCCAGCATCCTCAGCCAATGAATAAAAATCCTCATAAATCCCGTCTTGTCTCAAGAAGTCATCGGAAGGCCATTCACACGGCCGGACCTCCGTGATACGAGGCAAATTATATTTGGGCCTATGTGCTTCTTCATTTTGCTTTTCCTTCGAGATTCGGCTCGATGAGCCCCTCAAAAGTCTCTTCATCATTTTCTGAAATATTCTGAAATTTTTATTAACTTCAAACAAAAGTGAACCAAACTCAACAAAATTGATAGCAAATACTCCTACAAGTGCCTAGAGCCTATATCAAGCATTTGAACTACTTGGAACCATATAAATTTGACATGCAAGCTCAAGAACATGGTCACATATGCAGCACAAATTTGCAATGAATAAAGCACTAGAACAAAAACTAATTGGACCAATGAAGGAGTCACATACCAAGGAACAATCTCCCCAAGCAGTTTGGTGAGAGGTGCTTTGAGCAAGGAGACCGAAAATCACAGCAAAGTGAGCTAGAACTCGTGCTTGAGCTAGATATTTGTGTTTGTGGGAGGAAGAAGAACTATATGGGTGCAGGAATAAGTGGAGGAGGGCCACCATGGGCCCACGAGGCAGGGGGCGTGCCCTCCACCCTCGTGGCCAGGTGGCAGCTCCCCATGATGTTTTCAGTACCATAAATCCTCAAATATTCCAGAAAAAACATATTAAATTGGCATGGCATTTGGAGGACTTTTATTTTCGGGTATTTTTATATTGCATGATAAATCGTAAAAGCAGACAGAAAAATACTATTTTTTACTTTATTTCAACTAAATAATGTAAAGTATAAAGAGGGTACGAGAAGGTTGTGCCTTCTAGTTTCATCCATCTCATGCTCATCAAAAGGAATCCACTAACAAGGTTGATCAGGTCTTGTTAACAAACTCATTCCGAATAACATGGAACCGGAGAAATTTCGAATAACACTATGTTACCTCAACGGGGATATGCACATCCCCTATAATAAGAATATCATATTTCTTCTTGACAGCAGGAAGAGGAAATTCAAAACCTCCAAATATAATCGATAGGATTTTTCCAATAGAGTTGATACTATGGACTTGAGGTTGTTTCCTCGGAAAATGTATCATATGCTCGTTACCGTTAACATGAAAAGTGACATTGCCTTTGTTGCAATCAATAACAGCACCTGCAGTATTCAGAAAAGGTCTTCCAAGAATAATAGACATACTATCGTCCTCGGGAATATCAAGAATAACAAAGTCCAACAGGTATAGCAGTTGATTTATCAGCCATTTGCAAAGATATTTCAGTAGGTGTCAACTTATTCAAGTCAAGTCTATGATATAAAGAGAGAGGCATAACACCAACACCGGCTCCAAGATCACATAAAGCAGTTTTAACATAGTTTCTTTTAATGGAGCATGGTATAGTAGGTACTCCTGGATCTCCAAGTTTCTTTGGTATTCCACCCTTAAAAGTATAATTAGCAAGCATGGTGGAAATTTCAGCTTCCGGTATCTTTCTCTTATTAGTAACAGTATCTTTCATATATTTAGCATAAGGATTCATTTTGAGCATATCAGTCAATCGCATACGCAAAAAGATAGGTCTAATAATTTTAGCGAAGCGCTCAAAATCCTCATCATCCTTTTTCTTGGATGGTTTGGGAGGAAAGGGCATGGGTTTCTAAACCCATGGTTCTCTTTCTTTACCATGTTTCCTAGCAACAAAGTCTCTCTTATCATAACGTTGATTCTTCGATTGTGAGTTATCAAGATCAACAATAGGTTCAATTTCTACATCATCATCATTACTAGGTTGAGCATCATCATGAACATCATCATTAACATTTTCACTAGGTTCATGTTCATTACCAGATTGTGTTTCAGCATCAAACATAGAGATATCATTTTGATTCTCAGGTGTTTCAGCAATAGGTTCACTAGAAGTTTGCAAAGTCCTATCATTTTTCTTTTTCTTCCGTTTAGAAGAACTAGGTCCATCAATATTACTTCTCTGAGAATCTTGCTCAATTCTCTTTGGGTGGCCTTCAGGATACAAAGGTTCCTGAGTCATTCTTCCAGTTCTAGTAGCCACTCTAATAGCATAATCATTTTTCTTACTATTCATTTCATTAAGCAAATCATTTTGAGCTTTAAGTACTTGTTCTACTTGAGTGGTAACCATAGAAGCATGTTTGCTAACAAGTTTAAGTTCACCTCTAATATTAGCCATATAATCACCCAAGTGTTTCATCATATAAGCATATTTTGTTTTAATTGTGTACCAAAATAAGCATTGAAATCTTCTTGCTTAAACATAAAGTTATCAAACTCATCCAAGCGTTGACTAGAAATTTTAGTAGGAGGGATTTCAGCTCTATCATATCTATAGAGAGAATTTACCTTTACTACCTGTGTCGGGTTATCAAGACCAGGAGGTTCTTCAATAGGTAATGGATTAAGATCTTATGTTTCTTCAACAAAGTGTAAATTAAGACCATGTATTTCTTCAATAGGAGGTAAATTCTTAACATCTTCAGCTTTAATACCTTTTTCTTTCAAATATTTCTTTGCCTCTTGCATATCTTCAGGACTGAGAAATAGAACACCCCTCTTCTTCGGAGTTGGTTCAGGAATAGGCTCAGTAGTTGGCTCAGGGGCTGGCTCAGGAGGTGCTAAATTATTTTCATTTGTCAACATATTATTCAATAGGATTTCAGCTTCATCCGGAGTTCTTTTCCTGAAAACAGAACCAACACAACTATCCAGGTAATCTCTGGAAGCATCGGTTAGTCCATTATAAAAGATATCAAGTATTTCATTTTTTTCTTAAGAGGATGATCAGGCAAAGCATTAAGTAACTTGAGAAGCCTCCCCCAAGCTTGTGGGAGACTCTCTTCTTTAATTTGAACAAAGTTGTATATTTCCTTTAAAGCAACTTGTTTCTTGTGAGCAGGGAAATATTTAGCAGAGAATTAATAAATCATATCCTGGGGACTACGCACACAACCAGTATCAAGAGAATTAAACCATATCTTAGCATCACCCTTTAATGAGAACGGAAATATTTTAAGGATATAAAAGTAGCGAGATCTCTCATCATTAGTGAACAGGGTGGCTATATCATTTAATTTAGTAAGATGTGCCACAACAGTTTCAGATTCATAACCATGAAAAGGATCAGATTCAACCAAAGTAATTATATCAGGATCAACAGAGAATTCATAATCCTTATCGGCAACACAAATAGGTGAAGTAGCAAAAGCAGGGTCAGGCCTCATTCTATCTCTAAGAGATTGCTTATTCCATTCAGCTAATAACCTCTTGAGTTCATATCTATCTTTGCAAGCTAAAATAGCTGCAGAAGCTTCCATATCAAAAACATAACCCTCAGGAGTAACATGCCTATCTTCATCAGCACTTTTATCAATATAATCAGTATAGATATTTCTTTCTCTCTAGCCCTAGCAATTTGTTCATCAAGAAATTCACTAAAGGGCATAGTAGTATCAAGCATAGAAGTAGTTTCATCATAAGTATCATGCATAGCAGAAGTGGCATCATCAATAACATGCGACATATAAGATCTAATAGCTTAAGCAGGTTTAGTTGTCGAATGCTTTCTCAAACTTGAATGTGAATCAAGTGCAGTGCTAGATGGCAGTTCCTTACCTCCCCTCGTAGTTGAGGGATAAATTGTTGTCTTAGCGTCTTTCAAGTTCTTCATAGTGTCCAACAGATATAAATCCCAAGTGACTCAAAGAATAGAGCTATGCTCCCCGGCAATGGTGCCAGAAATTAGTCTTGATAACCCACAAGTGTAGGGGATCGCAACAGCTTTCGAGGGTAGAGTATTCAACCCAAATTTATTGATTTGACACAAGGGAGCCAAAGAATATTCTCAAGTATTAGCAACTGAGTTGTCAATTCAGCCACACCTGGATAACTTAATATCTGCAGCAAAGTATTTAATAGCAAAGTAATATGGCAGTAGTGGTAACGGTAACAAAAGTAACAGAAGCAAAAGTAATATTTTTGGTATTTTGTAGTGATTGTAACAGTAGCAACGGAAAAGTAAATAAGCGAGAACCAGTATATGGAAAGCTCATAGGCATTGGATCGGTGATGGATAATTATGCCGAATGCGGTTCATCATGTAACAGTCATAACATAGGAGAACTAGCTCCAATTCATCAATGTAATGTAGGCATGTATTCCGATTATAGTCATACGTGCTTATGGAAAAGAACTTGCATGCCATCTTTTATCCTACCCTCCCGTGGCAGCGGGGTCCTAATGGAAACTAAGGGATATTAAGGCCTCCTTTCAATAGAGAACTGGAACAAAGCATTAGCTCATAGTGAATACATGAACTCCTCAAACTATGGTCATCACCGGGAGTGGTCCCGACTATTGTCACTTCGGGGTTGCCGGATCATAACACATAGTAGGTGACTATAGACTTGCAAGATAGGATCAAGAACACACATATATTCATGAAAACATAATAGGTTCAGATATGAAATCATGGCACTCGGGCCCTAGTGACAAGCATTAAGCATAGCAAAGTCATAGCAACATCAATCTTAGAACATAGTGGATACTAGGATCAAACCCTAACAAAACTAACTCGATTACATGATAAATCTCATCCAACCCATCACCGTCCAGCAAGCCTACGATGGAATTACTCACGCACGGCGGTGAGCATCATGAAATTGGTGATGGAGGATGGTTGATGATGACGACAGCGACGAACCCCCCTCTCCGGAGCCCCGAACGGACTCCAGATCAGCCCTCCCGAGAGGTTTTAGGTCTTGGCGGCGGCTCCATATCGTAAAACGCGATGATTTCTTCTCCTTGATTTTTTCCTCTCGGAAAGCAAATATATAGAGTTGGAGTTGGCTTCGGAGGAGCTCCAGGGGGCCACGAGGTAGGGGGGGGTCTAGGGGGGCACCCCCACCCTCGTGGACAGGGTGTGAGCCCCCTGGTCTTCATCTTTGGCGAGGATTTTTTATTATTTTTAACTAGACGTTCCGTGGAATTTCAGGTCATTCTGAGAAGTTTTGTTTCTGCATATGAATAACACCATGGAAAGTCTGCTGATAACAGTGTCAGTCTGGGGTTAGTTCCATTCAAATCATGCAAATTAGAGTCCAAAACAAGGGCAAGAGTGTTTGAAAAAGTAGATACGACAGAGACGTATCAGGAGCAGGCAAGGTAATAGTCTCAGGGTGATGTTTATCAAAGAACAATTTGTATTTAAGCTCCCCTTCCCTATTCTTAACAATGAAATCATGCGCCACCATACTCTTATAATCTAAATAAGCACTGGGCAACAATTTTTCTTCTTTCTCATAGTGCCTAATAGGTATGTTATAATGTGCAGCAAGGCGTGAAGCATAAATACCTCCAAAGATGGGACCCTTAGTACGGTTCAAACTTAACCGTTTAGCAATAATTCCGCCCATACGAAAAGTGTTATCGCGGAATAAACCAAGGAACAAAATAATAATATCAGGAACACTAAGGTTTCCACAGTTTCCGCGACCAATCAAGCAACGACTAGCAAATATGGCAAAGTAGCGTAAAACAGGAAAATGTATGCTAGTGATTCTTGCATCAGAAACCTTCCTGGTTTCCCCCACAGTGATAGTGTCAATAAACCCATCCACATCTTTACGATGTGGTTCATCTAAACTACCCTCGAAGGGTATTTTGCAAACCTTGCAAAATTCATCTAGTGGCATCTTCTTAACAACATCATATAAATGAAACTCATCAAGGAGGTGATTCCTTAGGAAAATAGTAGAAGTTTTGAACAAAAGTATTGGTGAGTAAGAGATACTGATGGCGTTGGTCGCGGAGGAAGTCGGTGAGGCCAGCATTCTCAGCCAATGAATAGAAATCATCATAAATCCCGGTTTCTCTCAAGAAATCATCGGAAGGCCATTCGAGGCAAATTATATTTGGGCCTCTGTGCTTCTTCATTCTGCATTTCCTTCGAGCTTCGGTTCGATGAGCCCGTCAAAAATCTCTTCATTATTTTCTGAAATATTCTGAAATTTTTAGTAACTTCAAACAAGAGTGAACCAATGCTCAACAAAATTGATAGCAACTACTTCTACAAGTGCCTAGAGCCTACATCAAGCATTAGAACTACTTGGAACCATATAAATTTGACATGCAAGCTCAAGAACATGGTTACCTATGTAGCACAAATTTGCAATGAATAAAGCACTAGAACAAAAACTAATTGGACCAATGGAGGAGTCACATACCAAGGAACAATCTCCCCAAGCAGTTTTGTAAGAGGTGCTTTGAGCAAGGAGATCGGAAATCACAGCAAAATGAGCTAGAACTCGTGCTTGAGCTGGATATTGGTGTTTGTGGGAGGAAGAAGGAATGTATAGGTGCAGGAATAAGTGGAGGAGGGCCACCGTGGGCCCATGAGGCAGGGGGGCGCGCCCTTGGGGGTAGGGCGCGCCCTGGACCCGCGTGGCCAGGTGCTTGCTCCCCCTGCTGTGTTCTCAGTGCCAGATATTCTCAAAAATTCTAGAAAAAATCATATTCCATTTTCAGGGCATTTGGAGAACTTTTATTTTCGGGGTATTTTTATATTGCACGGATAAATCAGAAAACAGACAGAAAAATACTATTTTTACTTTATTTCAACTAAATAACTGAAAGTAGAGAGAAGGTACAGAAGGTTGTGCCTTCTAGTTTCATCCATCTCATGCTCATCAAAAGGAATCCACTAACAAGGTTGATCATGTCTTGTTAACAAACTCATTCCGACTAACATGGAACCGGAGAAATTTTGAATAACACTATGTTACCTCAACGGGGATATGCACATCCCCAATAATAAGAATATCATATTTCTTCTTGACAGTAGGAAGAGGAAATTAAAAAACCTCCAAATATAATTGATGGAATTTTTCCAATAGAGTTGATACTATGAACTTGAGGTTGTTTCCTCGGAAAGTGTACCGTATGCTCATTACCATTAACATGAAAAGTGACATTGCCTTTGTTGCAATCAATAACAGCCCTGCAGTATTCAAAAAGGTCTTCCAAGAATTATAGACATACTATCATCCTCGGGAATATCAAGAATAACAAAGTCCGTTAAAATAGTAACGCTTTGCAACTACAATGTGCACATCCTCACAAATACCGACAAGTATAGCAGTTGACTTATCGACCATTTGCAAAGATATTTCAGAGGGTGTCAACTTATTCAAATCAAGTCTATGATATAAAGAGAGAGGCATAACACTAACACCGGCTCCAAGATCACATAAAGTAGTTTTAACATAGTTTCTTTTGATGGAGCATGGTATAGTTGGTACTCCTGGATCTCCTAATTTCTTAGGTATTCCACCCTTGAAAGTGTAATTAGCAAGCATGGTGGAAATTTCAGCTTCCGGTATCTTTCTCTTATTTGTAACAATATCTTTCATATACTTAGCATAAGGATTCATTTTGAGCATATCAGTTAATCGTGACACGCAAAAAGATAGGTCTAATCATTTCAAAGAAAGCGCTCTAAATCCTCATCTTACTTTTTCTTGGATGGTTTGGGAGGAAAAGGCATGGGTTTCTTAACCCAAGGTTCTCTTTCTTTACCATGTTTCCTAGCAACAAAGTCTCTCTTATCATAACGTTGATTCTTTGATTGTGGGTTATCAAGATCAACAGCAGGTTCAATTTCTACAACATTATCATTGCTAGGTTGAGCATCATCATGAACATCATCATTGTTATTTTCACTAGGTTCATGTTCATTACCAGATTGTGTTTCAGCATCAGAAATAGATATATCATTTGGATTCTCAGGTGGTTCAGCAATAGGTTCACTAGAAGCATGCAAAGTCCTATCATTTTTCTTTATCTTCTTTTTAGAAGGACTAGGTGCATCAATATTATTTCTCTGAGAATCTTGCTCAATTCTCTAAGGGTGGCCTTCAGATACAAAGCTTCCTGAGTAATTCTACCAGTTCTAGTAGCCACTCTAACATCATAACCATTTTTCTTACTATTCATTTCATTGAGCAAATCATTTTGAGCCTTAAGTACTTGTTCTACTTGAGTGGTAACTATAGAAGCATGTTTACTAATGAGTTTAAGTTCACCTTTAACTCTAGACATATAATCACCCAAGTGTTCAAGCATATCGGAATTGTATTTCAATTGTATACCAAAATAGGCATTGAAGTTTTCTTGTTTAACCATAAAGTTATCAAACTCATCCAAGAATTGGCTAGCAATTTTAGTAGGAGGGATTTCAGCTTTATCATATCTATAGAGAGAATTTACCTTTACTACCTGTGACGGGTTATCAAGACCATGAGGTTCTTCAGTAGGTAATGGATTAAGATCATATGTTTCTTCAACATGCGGTAAATTAAGACCATGTATTTCTTCAATAGGCGGTAAATTCTTAACATCTTCAGCTTCAATAGCCTTTTCTTTCATAGATTTCTTTGCCTCTTGCATATCTTCAGGACTGAGAAATAGAACACCTCTCTTCTTCGGAGTTGGTTCAGGAATAGCCTCAGTAGTTGGCTCAGGGGCTGGCTCAGGAGGTGCCCAATTATTTTCATTTGTCAACATATTATTCAATAGGATTTCAGCTTCATCCGGAGTTCTTTCCCTGAAAACAGAACCAGCACAACTATCGAGGTAATCTCTGGAAGCATCGGTTAGTCCATTATAAAAGATATCAAGTATTTCATTTTTTCTTAAGAGGATGATCAAGCAAAGCATTAAGTAACTTGAGAAGCCTCCTCCAAGCTTGTGGGAGACTCTCTTCTTTAATTTGAACAAAGTTGTATATTTCCTTTAAAGCAACCTGTTTCTTGTGAGCAGGGAAATATTTAGCAGAGAAGTAATAAATCATATCCTGGGGACTACGCACACAACCAGGATCAAGAGAATTAAACCATATCTTAGCATCACCCTTTAATGAGAACGGAAATATTTTAAGGATATAAAAGTAGCGAGATCTCTCATCATTAGTGAACAGGGTGGCTATATCATTTAATTTAGTAAGATGTGCCACAACAGTTTCAGATTCATAGCCAAAAAAAAGGATCAACCAAAGTAATTACGTCAGGATCAATAGAGAATTCATAATCCTTATCGGTAACACAGATAGGTGAAGTTGCAAAAGCAGGGTCAGGTCTCACTCTATCATTAAGAGATTGCTGATTCCATTTAGCTAATAATCTCTTGAGCTCATATCTATATTTGCAAGCTAAAATAGCTAAAGAAGCTTCTTTATCAAAAACATAACCCTCGTGAATAATGCAAGTCTTCATCATCACTTTTATCAATATAATCAGTTTCAATAATTTCTTTCTCTCTAGCCCTAGCAATTCGTTCATCAAGAAATTCACCAAGTGGCACAGTAGTATCAAACATAGAAGTAGTTTCATCATAAGTATCATGCATAGCAGAAGTGGCATCATCAATAACATGCGACATATCAGAATGAATAGCAGAAGCAGGTTTAGGTGTTGCAAGCTTACTTAAAACAGGAGGTGAATCAAGTGCAGAGCTAGATGGCAGTTCCTTACCTCCCCTCGTAGTTGAGGGATAAATTTTTGTTTTCTCGTCTTTCAAGTTCTTCATAGTGTCCAGCAGATATAAATCCCAAGTGACTCAAAGAATAGAGCTATGATCCCCAGCAACGGTGCCAGAAAATAGTCTTGATGACCCACAAGTATAGGGGATCGCAAAAATTTTCGAGGGTAAAATATTCAACCCAAATTTATTGATTCGACACAAGGGGATCCAAAGAATATTCTCAAGCATTAGCAGCTGAGTTGTCAATTCAACCACACCTGGATAACTTAGTATTTGCAGCAAAGTGTTTAGTAGCAAAGTAATATGATAGTAGTGGTAACGATAACAAAAGTAATGGTAGCAAAAATAATATTTTTGGTGTTTTGTAGTGATTGTAACAACAGCAACAGAAAAGTAAATAAGCGAAGAACAATATGTGAAAAGCTCGTAGGCATTGGATCGGTGATGGATAATTATGCCGGGTGCGGTTCATCATGTAACAATCATAACATAGGGTGACACAGAACTAGCTCCAATTCATCAATGTAATGTAGGCATGTATTCCGAATATAGTCATACGTGCTTATGGAAAAGAACTTGCATGACATCTTTTGTCCTACCCTCCCGTCGCAGCGGGGTCCTAATGGAAACTGAGGGATATTAAGGCCTCCTTTTAATAGAGAATCGGAACAAAGCATTAGCACATAGTGAATACATGAACTCCTCAAACTATGGTCATCACCAGGAGTGGTCCCGATTATTGTCGGGTTCAGTTGCCGGATCATAACACATAGTAGGTGACTATAGACTTGCAAGATAGGATCAAGAACTCACATATATTCATGAAAACATAATAGGTTCAGATCTGAAATCATGGCACTCGGGCCCTAGTGACAAGCATTAAGCATAGCAAAGTCATAACAACATCAATCTCAGGACATAGTTGTGACGCCCCCGATTCAATCGTACACTAATCATACACGCAAACGTGTACGATCAAGATCGGGGACTCACGGGAAGATATCACAACACAACTCTAAAAATAAAATAAGTCATAGAAGCATCATAATACAAGCCAGGGGCCTCGAGGGCTCGAATACAAGTGCTCGATCATAGATGAGGCAGCGGAAGCAACAATATCTGAGTACAGACATAAGTTAAACAAGTTTGCCTTAAGAAGGCTAGCACAAACTAGGATACAGATCGAAAGAGGCGCATGCCTCCTGCCTGGGATCCTCCTAACTACTCCCCGGTCGCCGTCATGAGCTGCATGTAGTAGTAGGCACCTCCAAAGGTAGTAGTCGCCATCGACGGTGGCGGTGGCTCCTCGGCTCCATCGTCTGGTCGCAGAATCGAGTAGAGATAGGGGGAAAAGGGGAACAAGGCAACCGTGAGTACTCATCCAAAGTACTCGCAAGCAAGGAGCTACACTACATATGAATGGATATATGTGTAAAGGGCCATATCGATTGGACCGAATCGCAGAATGCCGTAATAAGAGGGGGATAGCTAATCCCGTCAAGACTACGCTCGCATCCTCCATCTTGCAACATGTAGAAGAGAGCAGATCAAGTCCTCCAAGTAGCATCACATAGCAATAATCCTACCCGCGATCCCTCCTCAATGCCTGTTAGAGAGCGACCACCGGGTTGTATCTCGCACTTGGAAGGGTGTGTTTTATTAAGTATCCGGTTCTAGTTGTCATAAGGTCAAGGTACAACTCCAAGTCGTCCTGTTACCGAAGATCACGGCTATTCGAATAGATTAACTTCCCTGCAGGGGTGCACCACATAGCACACTTGCACGTTGCGAACGCGGCCGGAAGCAGACCTAGCAACCTCCATTACAAAGGAAGTCACGTTACGCGGTCCAATCTGGCGCCGCCGCCGCCGCCGCCGACGCCACGAAGGTTTCGGCCGATACCACGACGCCGGATACCCATAATCGCTTCCCACGTAGATGGTTAGTGCGTATAGACCAAATGGCCGTGCTCGGATCAAATACCAAGATCTCGTTAAGCGTGTTAAGTATCCGTGAACGCCGACCAGGCCAGGCCCACCTCTCTCCTAGGTGGTCTCAACTCGCCTGCCGCCTCCGCCATTAAAGTAACAGCCGGGGGCCGTCAGAACCTGTGCCCACCTCTACCGGGATGGAGCCACCGTCCTTTCAGCCCCCATCTCCTAACAAAGATTGCGTAATGTAATAGTGTAAATATAGTATATGCCCGTGATCACCTCCCGAAGTGATCACAGCCCAAAGAGTATAGCATGGCGCATTTGACAAGAATGTGGGGCCACTAATGGAACACTAGCATCCTATACTAAGCAAAGAGGATAGCGAGATAAAGGTAACAACAAGAGTAGCAAGGACAAGCTATGCAAAGAAGATAGGATTAACTGAAAGTTGTAACATGCTACACTACTCTAATGCAACCAGTATAGAGAAGAGTAGGCGATATCTGGTGATCAAAGGGGGGGGGGCTTGCCTGGTTGCTCTGGCAAGAGAGAGGGGTCGTCAACACCGTAGTCGGTCACAGGGGTACCGGCAGCGGTCTCGGGGTCTATCGGAAAAAGTAACGGAGGGGGAACATAATAAATAACAGAGAAATCAAAGCATAACATGTCAAATGTGGTGCTAGAAGTGATCTAACGCAGGGATAGGTGATACCGGTGAAGGGGGGAAACATCCGGGAAAGTATCCCCGGTGTTTCGTGGTTTTCGCAGGAGCCGGAGGGGAAAAGTTGCGAGTTTGATATGATAGGGTGTGTATGGCGGACGAACGGGTTATGATCTGGAATCGCCTCGCTGCTCGAGAAACTTTCATGTACAAAGTTTTTCGATCCGAGTTACGGTTAATTTACTATGATTTTTCAAAGATTTAAACACTATTCTGAATTTATTAATAAAAAGGAAATACTGCATCATCATGACGTCAGGGTGACATCAGCAGTCAACGTTGACCTGTTGACCAGTCAAACTGATAGGTGGGGTCGTTCTGTCATAGACCTAACTAACAGATTAGGTAGTTAATTAGCAGATTAAGTTAGTTAGGTAGTTAACTAAGCTAATTATGTTAATTAATTAACTTACTAATTAATTAAATAATTTATTATTATTATTATCATTATAAAAAAACATGTCTTTTAATTCGTTTTGGGGGCAGCCCCCCCGTTTCATAGGCCCAAATGGCCTTAGCGGGGCGGGTGTAAAGAGCAGCGGGCGCGGGGGCGGGGCGCACCCAGGCGCCCAACACGCGGGGGGAGGCGAGGCTGGCCGATGCCCCGAGTGGCGCCAGTAGCCACTGGCAGCCGGAGGTGGCCGGGGATGGGAGGCCGGGGCCTCTACGTCGCGGCTAACGGGTAGGGAGGCGAGCGGGACGGCGCGGTTGAGGCTAGCATGGGCGGTGGCCAGCGAGAAGACGGAGCAGCAACGGGCAGAGGGAGCGGGCGCGGCGACCGCGAGCTCCGTGGGAGCTCGAGCGTGACGGAGGGGACGGGCCCCAGGCACGGCAGGGGAGCCTGGGGCATGGTCGAGGCTTGGTGAGCGCAAGGTCGGCGGCTTACGGCAGCCTACGTGATGAGGAAAACAGGAGGGGGGCGAGGGACCAGAGGAGGGCTCACCAGCCCTGTAGAGGTGCAAAGGCGTGCTCGGGGAGGGCTGGAGTCGCGAGGCGACGACGCCAAGAACGGTGATGGGGACGGCGAGGCGACGCACGCCCAGCTCTGGGAGGGAGAAGCGTGAGGGAGAGGCGGGACGAGGCGGTCCAACAAGGCCGGGAGGCGGTGGCTGGGCGAGGTGGTGCCATGAGAGGGGCCTCAAGCGGCAGCGATGGGACGCAGCGGGAGGCTCGACCTCGATCCAGATCGGGTTGGGGGAAAGAGGAGCGAGGGGAGAAGTGGTGGGGCGAGTGGGGGATCGGCTAGGTCACGGAGGGGGTGGGGTTATGGAGGCAATCGGGTGGGCCGGCCTGGTAGGCCGCTGGCTGGGCCGGGTGGTCTGTGGGCCGAGAGGCGGTGAGTCGGGCTGAAACCCTGAGGGAAGGGGGTTGTCTTTCTCCTTTTCTTTCTTTTGTTTTCTATTTGTTCTTATCTTTTATTTATTCTTTCCTGTTTTATTTTAGTTACCTTTTATTTTAGATTCTGTAAAATATGTACGTAGCATCTAATTTAGTATTTCAGTTTAGACCACCGTCACAAAATGTCTAGTCCCCAATTAATTTAGTTTGATAATTTATTAATTAGTAAAGGCATTTAATTATTTGTTTTTATTACTGTTTTATTTATTTCAGTGCAATTGAATACTTTATAAAAATGTGGATTCTCCACCACAATTATTTATGCAATATTTGGCACATATAGAACATTTTTGTTTTAATTTTTGAAAACTTTTGTTGTTATCATTAATTTGAATTTTGAATTTTGGACCGGTTTTGCCCTAACGATAGATTAGCAGCAGTAATCGTGGTGACGTGGCACCATTAGCGTGGGATCACTGTAGCTTAATTATCCGGGCGTCACAATAGTGGATACTAGGGATCAAACCCTAACAAAACTAACTCGATTACATGATAGATCTCATCCAACCCGTCACCGTCCAGCAAGCCTACGATGGAATTACTCACGCACGGCGATGAGCATCATGAAATTGGTGATGGAGGATGGTTGATGATGACGATGGCGACAAATCCCCCTCTCCGGAGCCCCGAACGGACTCCAAATCAGCCCTCCCGAGAGGTTTTAGGGCTTAGTGGCTGCTTCGTATCGTAAAACGCGATGAATTCTTGTCTCTGATTTTTTTCTCTCCAAAAGCAAATATATAGAGTTGGAGTTGAGGTCGGAGGAGCTCCAGGGGGCCACGAGGTAGGGGGGCGCGCCCTATTGGGGGGGCACCCTCCACCCTCATGGCCAGGGTGTGGGCCCCCTGGTCTTCATCTTTTGCAAGGATTTTTTATTATTTCCAAACAGACGTTCTGTGGAGTTTCAGGTCATTCGGAGAACTTCTGTTTCTGCACATAAATAACACCATGGAAAGTCTGCTGAAAACAGCGTCAGTCCGGGTTAGTTCCATTCAAATCATGCAAGTTAGAGTCCAAAACAAGGGCAAAAGTGTTCGGAAAAGTAGATACGACGGAGACGTATCAGCCATCTGTGGTGTGGCAGACGAGAACGGCAACACTAGACCGGATCCGACCATACTCCTAGATTCTGAACATAGTTTCGATATCATCGGAGGCTCAGATACCAAAATAACACCATCGGCTCACAAAATTTTGGCTGTCATTGCCCCGTGGACCGAACCTCTCCTCGCCTATCGCACTAGGAAGGAGCTCCCGGAGGATCAGATTGAGGCCCGTCGTATTGTTCGACGTTCTAAAGCCTACGAAGTTCATGAGGGAGAACTTTACAAGAAAAGCACTATCAGAGTCCTCCAAAGATGCATCTCCAAAGATGAAGGACGACAGCTCTTGGCCGAAATACATGCCGGTCTTGGTGGCCATCACACTGCGGCTCGGGTCCTTGTAAGCAAGGCCTTCTCTACAGTTTTATTTTGGCCCACGGCCCGAGCAGATGCAAAGGACCTCGTACAGCGCTGTTTTGGATGCCGGCTTTTCGCCAATCAAAGCCATATGCCGCCTACTGCTCTGCGAACCATCCCCATTACCTGGCCCTTTGCGGTCTGGGGGCTGGACGTGGTCGGACCCCTTAAAGGGGGAAGCCCTACCTGCTGGTCATGGACTCATGGTAGACAAATTCACTAAGTGGATAGAGCCAAACCAGTTAAAACGGCCGAAGCCGAACCAGTGATAGATTTCATATCCGGTGTTGTCCACCGTTATGGTGTCCCACACAGCATCATTACCGATAACGGCTCTAATTTTACAGCCGACGAGGTAAAACTTGGTGTGCTAATCTAGGCATTAAACTCCCCGAATACAACTTGTCTGTTCAAGCAACTATGACCGGACTGCCTGGTTTCCGAACATACTTCGGTATTTACCACTTGTACAGTATTCAGAAACTCTCCAAAACTTTGGATTTCGGAGGTCAAAGCGGAAAGGTCTACCATGACAATCGTTTTATAATTTGGCTGGAGATACGTTTGTCGACAAAAGTACATTACTACTTGGACTCGAAAACTTCCTCCTCTAGACCATCTAATAAGTTGTCTAGCTTACAATCCTGTTGCGAAAACTTGGCGGCTATCTTTATGTGGTCCTATACCAAGGTAACAGGAGTTTCCTGTCCATCTGGTCCCTGAGGCCCGACCCGGGACATATGATTCGGATCAAGTCCGGTGTACCGTGTTTTCACCATGGCCCAGGCCTCTCGCGCGCCTTCTCGGCAGGCTGATATCTTCCATAGTCCAAAGCGGCGACGGGCTCCCTTGAAATAATTCACGAGCTCCTCCATACTTCCTGGAGGAGAATCGGCTGGCCATAGAGCCTTAGCAAGGTTCCTCATTGCCTTCCGAGCTCACTCATGCACTTTGAACCTTGAAATCCGGACACCTCTCCTTCGGGCCGCCCAGTCAGCACACCTACAAAAATAAACTTGTTAAAATTCGCATTAGCAAACTATACCAAAGTAAGTCAAAAGGCATACTGAATATGCCGCCTCTCAGCTTTTTGTTCTCCTGCAAGGCGTCCGCCAGTTGGGGTCGCACGTCCTTCAGCTCTTCGCCTAGATGGTTGTTGGTATCCTGCAGCTTGTTCTTCTCATCCCTGGTTCGTGTCAGTACACGTTGACAAGCGGCCTCTTGCCTTTCGGCATGTTGTTTATCCGCATGCGCGATGATGTCTACTACGCAACCTTCTCCTTGTAGACGTTGTTGGGCCTCCAAGTGCAGAGGTTTGTAGGACAGTAGCAAATTTCCCTCAAGTGGATGATCTAAGGTTTATCAATCCGTGGGAGGGGCATAGGTTGAAGATGGTCTCTCTCAAACAACCCTGCAAGTAAATAACAAAGAGTCTCTTGTGTCCCCAACACACCCAAGACAATGATAAATTGTATGGGTGCACTATTTCGGTGAAGAGATGGTGATACAAGTGCAATATGGATGGTAGATAAAGGTTTTTGTAATCTGAAAATATAAAAACAGCAAGGTAACAAGTGGTAAAAGTGAGCACAAACGGTATTGCAATGCTAGGAAACAAGGCCTATGGTTCATACTTTCACTAGCGCAAGTTCTCTCAACAATAATAACATAATTGGATCATATAACTATCCCTCAACATGAAACAAAGAGTCACTCCAAAGTCACTAATAGTGGAGAACAAACGAAGAGATTATGGTAGGGTATGAAACCACCTCAAAGTTATTCTTTCCAATCAATCCGTTGGGCTATTCCTATAAGTGTCACAAACAGCCCTAGAGTTCGTACTAGAATGACACCTTAAGACACGAATCAACCAAAACCCTAATGTCACCTGGACACTCCAATGTCACCTCAAGTATCCGTGGGTATGATTATACGATATGCATCACACAATCTCAGAGTCACCTATTCAACCAACACATAGAACCTCAAAGAGTGCCCCAAAGTTTCTACCGGAGAATCAAGACGAAACGTGCCAACCCCTATGCATAAGTTCATGGCGGAACCCGCAAGTTGATCACCAAAACATACATCAAGTGAATCACGTGATATCCCATTGTCACCACAGATACGCATGACAAGACATACATCAAGTGTTCTCAAGTCATTAAAGACTCAATCCGATAAGATTACTTCAAAGGGAAAACTCAATCCATTACAAGAGAGTAGAGGGTGAGAAGAAACATAAGATCCAGCTATAATAGCAAAGCTCGTGATACATCAAGATCGTGCCAAATCAAGAACACGAGAGAGAGAGAGAGAGAGAGAGAGAGAGAGAGAGAGATCAAACACATAGCTACTGGTACATACCCTCAGCCCCGAGGGTGAACTACTCCCTCCGTGTCATGGAGAGCGCCGGGATGATGAAGATGGCCACCGGTGAGGGTTCCTCCGGCAGGTGCCTAACAGGTCCCGATTGGTTTTTGGTGGCTACAGAGGCTTGCGGCGGCGGAACTCCCGATCTATTCTATTCTCCGAAGTTTTTAGGGTATATGGAGATATATAGGCGGAAGAAATACGTCAGGGGAGCCACGAGGAGCCCACGAGGGTGGAGGGCGCGCCTAGGGGGGAGCGCGCGTCCCCCCTACCTCGTGGCTTCCTCGTTGCTTCTTTAACGTGGACTCCAAGTCTCCCCGGTTGCTTTCCTTCCAAAAATAACTTCTCCAGAAGATTTCATTCCGCTTCAATTCGTTTGATATTCCTTTTCTTCGAAACACTGAAACAAGGGAAAAAACAGAAACTGGCACTGGGCTCTGGGTCAATAGGTTAGTCCCAAAAATAACATAAAAGTGTAAAATAAAGCCCATAAACATCCAAGATGGATAATATAATATCATGGAACAATCAAAAATTATAGATACGTTGGAGATGTATCAGCATCCCCAAGCTTAATTCCTGCTCGTCCTCGAGTAGGTAAATGAGAAAAACAGAATTTTTGATGTGCAATGCTACTTGGCATAATTTCAATGTAATTCTTCTTAATTGTGGTATGAATATTCAGATCCGAAAGATTCAAGACAAAAGTTTAATATTGACATAAAAATAATAATATTTCAAGCATACTAATAAAGCAATTATGTCTTCTCAAAATAACATGGCCAAAGAAAGTTATCCCTACAAAATCATATAGTCTGGCTATGCTCTATCTTCACCACACAAAGTATTTAAATCATGCACAACCCCGATGACAAGCCAAGCAATTGTTTCATACTTTTGACATTCTCAAACTTTTTCAATCTTCACGCAATACATGAGCGTGAGCCATGGACATAGCACTATATGTGGAATAGAATGGTGGTTGTGGAGAAGACAAAAAGGGAGAAGATAGTCTCACATCAACTAGGCGTATCAACGGGCTATGGAGATGCCCATCAATAGATATCAATGTGAGTGAGTAGGGATTGCCATGCAACGGATGCACTAGAGCTATAAGTATATGAAATCTCAACAAAAGAAACTAAGTGGGTGTGCATCCAACTCGCTTGCTCACGAAGACCTAGGGCATTTTGAGGAAGCCCATCACTGGAATATACAAGCCAAGTTCTATAATGAAAAATTCCCACTAGTATATGAAAGTGATATCATAGGAGACTCTCTATCATGAAGATCATGGTGCTACTTTGAAGCACAAGTGTGGTAAAAGGATAGTAACATTGTCCCTTCTCTCTTTTTCTCTCATTTTTTGGGCCTTTTCTCTTTTTTATGGCCTCTTTTCTTTTCTATTTTATTTTTTTATTTTTCGTCCGGAGTCTCATCCGGACTTGTGGGGGAATCATAGTCTCCATCATCCTTTCCTCAGTGGGACAATGTTCTAATAATGATGATCATCACACTTTTATTTACTTACAACTCAAGAATTACAACTCAATACTTAGAACAAGATATGACTCTATATGAATGCCTCCGGCAGTGTACCGGGATATGCAATGAATCAAGTGTGACATGTATGAAAGAATTATGAACGGTGGCTTTGCCACAAATACGATGTCAACTACATGATCATGCAAAGCAATATGACAATGATGGAGCATGTCATAATAAACAGAACGGTGGAAAGTTGCATGGCAATATATCTCGGAATGGCTATGGAAATGCCATAATAGGTAGGTACGGTGGCTGTTTTGAGGAAGGTTTATGGTGGGTGTATGATACTGGCGAAAGGTGCGCGGTATTAGAGAGGCTAGCAATGGTGGAAGGGTGAGAGTGCGTATAATCCATGGACTCAACATTAGTCATAAAGAACTCACATACTTATTGCAAAAATCTACAAGTTATCAAAGCAAAGTATTACGCACATGCTCCTAGGGGATAGATTGGTAGGAAAAGACCATCGCTCGTCCCCGACCGCCACTCATAAGGAAGACAATCAATAAACAAATCATGCTCCGACTTCATCACATAACGGTTCACCATACGTGCATGCTACTGGAATTACAAACTTTAACACAAGTATTTCTCAAATTCACAACTACTCAACTAGCATGACTCTAATATCACCATCTTTATATCTCAAAACAATTATCAAGCATCAAACTTTTCTTAGTATTCAACACACTCATAAGAAAGTTTTTACTAATCTTGAATACCTAGCATATTAGGATTAAGCACATTACCATGCTGTTTAATACTCTCAAAATAATATAAATGAAGCATGAGAGAATAAAAGTTTCTATAAATCAAATCCACCACCGTGCTCTAAAAGATATAAGTGAAGCACTAGAGCAAAAACTATATAGCTCAAAAGATATAAGTGAAGATCAATGAGTAGTCGGATAATTATGCAACTATGTGAAGACTCTCCCATTTAATAATTTCATATCTTGGTATTTTATTCAAACAGCAAGCAAATCTAAAGAAAATAAAATGACGCTCCAATCAAAACACATATCATGTGGTGAATAAAATTATAGCTCCAAGTAAAGTTACCGATGAACGAAGATTTAAAGAGGGATGCCTTCCGGGGCATCCCCAAGCTTAGGATCTTGGTTATCCTTGAATATTACCTTGGGGTGCCTTGGGCATCCCCAAGCTTAGGCTCTTGCCACTCCTTATTCCATAGTCCATCGAATCTTTACCAAAAACTTGAAAACTTCACAACACAAAACTTAACAAAAAACTCGTGAGTCTGCTAGCTTAAAGAAAAAAAAACCCCACTTCAAGGTACTGTAATGAACTTATTATTTATTTATATTGGTGTTAAACCTACTGTATTACAACTTCTCTATGGTTTATAAACTATTTTACTAGCCATAGATTCATCAAAATAAGCAAACAGCACACGAAAAACAGAATCTGTCAAAAACAGAACAGTCTGTAGTAATCTGCATCAAACGCAAACTTCAGGGACTCCAAAAATTCTAAAATAAATTGGTGGACCTGAGGAATTTATCTAGTAATCATCTGAAAAAATAATCAACTAAATAGCAGTCTCCAGTAAAGTTGAAGCAAATCTCGTGAGCGCTAGAGTTTCTGTTTTTTACAGCATGATCATAAAGACTTCACCTAAGTCTTCCCAAAGGTTCTACTTGGCACAAACACTAATTAAAACATAAAACCACATCTAAACAGAAGCTAGATGGATTATTTATTCCTAAACAGAACCAAAGCAAGAAACTAAAATAAAATTGGGTTGCCTCCCAACAAGCGCTATCGTTTAACACCCCTAGCTATGCATGATGATTTTAATGATGCTCACAAAAAGATAAGAATTGAAACATAAAGAGAGCATCATGAAGAATATGACTAGCACATTTAAGTCTAACACACTTCCTATGCATAGGGATTTTGTGAGCAAACAACTTATGGGAACAATAATCAACTAGCATAGGAAGGCCTAACAAGCATAACTTCAAGATTTTAAGCACATAGAGAGGAAACTTGATATTATTGCAATTCCTACAAGCATATATTCCTCCCTCATAATAATTTTCAGTAGCATCATGAATTAATTCAACAATATAAGCAGCACCTAAAGCATTCTTTTCATGATCTACAAGCATATAATTTTTATTACTCTCCTCATAAGCAAATTTCTTCTCATGAATAGTAGTGGGAGCAAGCTCAACAAAATAACTATCATATGATTGAAAATTAAGATCAAGATGACAAGTTTCATGGTTATCATTATTCTTTAAAGCATATGTGTCATCACAATAATCATCATAGATAGGAGGCATGGTTTCATCATAGTAAATTTGCTCATCAAAGCTTGGGGGACAAAAAACATCATCTTCATCAAACATAGCTTCCCCAAGCTTGTGGCTTTGCATATCATTAGCATCATGGATATTCAAGGAATTCATACTAACAACATAGCAATCATGCTCATCATTCAAAGATTTAGTGCCAAACATTTTAATGCATATTCTTCTTCTAACACTTTGGCACAGTTTTCCTTTCCATCATACTCACGAAAGATATTAAAAAGATGAAGCGTATAAGGTAAACTCAATTCCATTTTTTTGTAGTTTTCTTTTTATAAACTAAACTAGTGATAAAACAAGAAACAAAAAGATTCTATTGCAAGATCTAAAGATATACCTTCAAGCAATCCCTCCCCGGCAACGGTGCCAGAAAAGAGCTTAGTTGACGGGGTGTGAGTGCCGCTTACCTAGCCTCCCCGGCAACGGCGCCAGAAAAGAGCTTGATGTCTACAACGCAACCTTCTCCTTGTAGACGTTGTTGGGCCTCCAAGTGCAGAGGTTTGTAGGACAGTAGCAAATTTCCCTCAAGTGGATGACCTAAGGTTTATCAATCCGTGGGAGGCGTAGGTTGAAGATGGTCTCTCTCAAACAGCCCTGCAACCAAATAACAAAGAGTCTCTTGTGTCCCCAGCACACCCAATACAATGGTAAACTGTATGGGTGCACTAGTTCGGCGAAGAGATGGTGATACAAGTGCAATATGGATGGTAGATAAAGGTTTTTGTAATCTGAAAATATAAAAACAGCAAGGTAACAAGTGGTAAAAGTGAGCACAAACGGTATTGCAATGCTAGGAAACAAGGCCAAGGTTCATACTTTCACTAGGGCAAGTTCTCTCAACAATAATAACATAATTGGATCATATAACTATCCCTCAACATGCAACAAAGAGTCACTCCAAAGTCACTAATAGTGGAGAACAAACGAAGAGATTATGGTAGGGTATGAAACCACCTCAAAGTTATTCTTTCCAATCAATCCGTTGGGCTATTCCTACAAGTGTCACAAACAGCCCTAGAGTTCGTACTAGAATAACACCTTAAGACACAAATCAACCAAAACCCTAATGTCACCTGGACACTCCAATGTCACCTCAGTATCCGTGGGTATGATTATACGATATGCATCACACAATCTCAGATTCACCTATTCAACCAACACATAGAACCTCAAAGAGTGCCCCAAAGTTTCTACCGGAGAATCAAGATGAAAACGTGTGCCAACCCCTATGCATAAGTTCATGGGCGGAACCCGCAAGTTGATCACCAAAACATACATCAAGTGAATCACGTGATATCCCATTGTCACCACATATACGCACGGCAAGACATACATCAAGTGTTCTCAAGTCATTAAAGACTCAATCCGATAAGATTACTTCAAAGGGAAAACTCAGTCCATTACAAGAGAGTAGAGGGGGAGAAGAAACATAAGATCCAACTATAATAGCAAAGCTCGCGATACATCAAGATCGTGCATAATCAAGAACACGAGAGAGAGAGAGAGAGAGATCAAAAACATAGCTACTGGTACATACCCTCAGCCCCGAGGGTGAACTACTCCCTCCTCGTCATGGAGAGCGCCGGGATGATGAAGATGGCCACCGGTGAGGGTCCCCCCCTTCGGCAGGGTGCCGGAACAGGGTCCCGATTGGTTTTTGGTGGCAACAGAGGCTTGCGGCGGCGGAACTCCCGATCTATTCTGTTCTCCAAAGTTTTAGGATATATGGAGATATATTGGCGGAAGAAATACGTCAGGGGAGCCACGAGGGGCCCACGAGGGTGGAGGGCGCACCTGGGGGGAGCGCGCGCCCCCCTACCTCGTGGCTTCCTCGTTGCTTCTTTGACATGGACTCCAAGTCTCCCTGGTTGCTTTCCTTCCAAAAATAACTTCTCCAGAAGATTTCATTCCGTTTCGACTCCGTTTGATATTCCTTTTGTTCGAAACATTGAAACAAGGGAAAAACAGAAACTGTCACTGGGCTCTGGGTCAATAGGTTAGTCCCAAAAATAACATAAAAGTGTAATTTAAAGCCCATAAACATCCAAGATGGATAATATAATAGCATGGAACAATAAAAAATTATAGATACGTTGGAGACGTATCACGCGACCTTCTGTTTCTCTTCTAGCTGATCCGATGATCCTGCCATCATAAATACAATAGTGTTTATTTGAATAAACATTACTGGCACATGATTATATTTTCCGGACAGAAAGGGACATTACCGGTCGGTGCCTCCTTGGACTTCTCCAGTTCAGCGGTAACAAAAGTTAGCTGGGTCCGACACTTTTCCAGCTCCTGAGATAGCATGTTGTTCTTCTCCGTGAGTACCTGATTATAGAACGATCCTTAAATCATTTGCTTCAACTGTTTCAAGTCTCGGGGGCTACTGGTATATTATTATTAAATATATACAATACGTTCTTACCCGCATATCCTTTGAAAGCTGGTAAGTGGCACCAGCAAGCCCATCCCGAGCAGCTCGGATGTATGCATCCGCTGAGCTGAAGGCATTGAATTCCTCTTCACTAAAGTTGGGGTCGCGCATAGCCGCTCTCCGGCGCCGATGGTTCATTGCACTCTCGACTTCGGAGTTGCTGACGGATACATTATCCGCAGAGAGAGGACAATCAGGCATTGCACCCGTATCAACACTAGCCCTAGAGGCAAGGTCCGAGGTTGGATTGGTGGACGCATTTCTAGCGATGTCTCCAGATACAGTCCGGCGAATGCTCTTCCTAAAATGTGGCACATCAGGAAACATCACAATTCGATATGACTACCATGGGGCGTATTAAAAGCCATACCTCTTTGATGAAGGCTCGGCAGTACTGCCATCTGCCTTTCTCTTTGAAGACCTGCCCGGTGCAGGTACCGCCCTCTTAAGGGACGCCTTTGATACGGCGTGGAGAGACGAGCGCCGCCCCTTTGGAGCACGAGACAGTGCGGTGGGTGAGGCGTAGTGGGGAAACTCTTTTGGAGGAGACGTCTACCGAGTACTCACGTGGGAAGAGGGGAGAATGCCAGGATAATCGGCTATGATGGCTACTTTTGTGCTATCGTAGCTCGCCTGATAAAAGACCCCCTCCTTAAACTCTATAAATATGTCCGGATCTCCTTCGAATTCGGGATCGAGGTCTCGGAGGTGGTCCTCCGGCTGCGGAGCGGGTCAGAGATCCTCGCTATGACCTTTCTCCATTCCTGTTAAGAATAGTCGGATTAAGTTCGACAAAGCTCAACTCAGGGAAAATATTGAGTACGGCTAATGATCGAAAGCTCACCCATTCAGCAGTGTTGTACATGGAAAGACCTTCTCGGCATTTAAGGCGAGTAAAGTCTTCCTTCTCCCCCTTGAAAAGATTGGCCAACATGGCGGCCTAAGCGACAAAGTTGTCCGGACCCTTGCGCCCGCATCATGAAGCGTCATCTTCCCTATTGTAATGCCACGTGGGGAGTCCTCGGGATTGGAGTGGCTGGACGCCTCGCGTTATTGAAATCGTCATCACTTCAACTATAGACTACCCGGACCGGGTGAGTATTTTTATCTTGCTCATCAGTTTTTTGAGCTCCGCACTGTCCTCCTCCTTGAGGCTCCGGGGACGCCAACAGTGGCGCTTCTTTAACAGGGTGTTGGAGAATACGGGAAGGCCTTGTCTGATTGGGTCTGGGAGAACAACATCTTCAATATAAAACCACTCCGAGGGCCAGTCTTCAGATGCCTTCTTCAGGGTGCCGGACAGGTATCCTGTCCCTGCTATACGCCATACTTCAGCGCCGCCCACCTCGAATATAGATCCCTTTTGGGAACGGGGGACGAGGCAGAAAAGTTTCCTCCATAACTCGAAATGGGCCTCACAGCCTAGGAACAGTTCGCAAAGAGCGATGAAGCCCGCGATATGCAGGATGGAGCCCGGCGTAAGATTGTGCAGTTGGAGGCCGTAATACTCCAAGAGACCTCGGAGGAATGGGTGGATTGGAAATCCAGTGCCTCTTAATAAGAAGGAAACGAACCACACTCGCTCCCCCTCAGTAGGATTGGGGAAATTTTCTACCAGGGCTTCGCTGTTGAGGGAAGTTAATCCCGCCCGAACGGGGACTAGATCCGCGTGAGGGAGATATCCCTGCGTCTGGAGCTTGGTCAGCTGGGCGTGGGATACTGAGCAACTCTCCCAATCACCTTTTTCAGGGCCGTGAGGGTGGGAGGAAGAACTGGGAGCATTAGCCATGCTTGCATGGTTTCTTGTGGCAAGCGCTAAGGATTTTCCGCCTGGTGTGGAATGGCGTCTACGATTCAATCTTTTTAAATAGACGCCTTCCCTACATGGCCTGGGTGTTTTGTGTAAAAATACTTGGACCCTTCATATTCGTCTAACATGTGGAAGCCGAGGCAACGATGGCACAGAAGCCGAAGGGTATAACATTTAATGTAAGGCCAAGGTGTTCGAAGAACTCACTTTACCAAGACCGAAGATGTAAAGGCCGGATACAGTCCTTTGGTTTAGATGATTTAAAGTATTCAGAGGAGGAACTTGCCTTGCAATGCCAGAGACAATCTGCTCACCGGACACATCGTCATTGAAGTCTGGTTCGGGGGCTACTGAGGGAGTCCTGGATTATGGGGTCCTCGGGCATCCGGGCTATGTGATGTGGGCCAGACCAATAGGCCGTGAAGATACAAGATAGAATACTTTCCCCCGTGGCCGGATGGGACTCTCCTTTGCGTGGATGGCAAGCTTGGCGTTCACGTGTGAAGATTCCTCTCTCTGTAAACCGACTCTGTACAACCCTAGGCCCCTTCGATATCTATATAAACCAGAGG
The DNA here is from genome assembly GCA_021605145.1 of Aegilops bicornis. Lineage (NCBI taxonomy): Eukaryota > Viridiplantae > Streptophyta > Magnoliopsida > Poales > Poaceae > Aegilops > Aegilops bicornis. The sequence goes on from CM038674.1 coordinate 191,684,639, forward strand.
GTTTAGTCCGTAGAGGCAATCATAATCATA